>CM076682.1:13711310-14311310 GCA_038501925.1 Xenopus petersii
GTTTTCCCTCAACGGTATCCCTTTAGCAGATCAGCCACTGTGTGGCCACCTCTATCTAGAGAAAATATAGCCTATTTATAAGCATGACTAGTTTCACTGATGTGTGTGTTGAATGCTTTAAATGATATAGAGACACACTGGACAAAACATACCTGAATGAGAACTGCAGAGTGAGTCAAAGCATCATTCAGCATGACTAATACATTAGACGTAGGCACTACACCGGGATCATGTCCCCATGAAGTTATCAGCAACCTGTCGTACATCTACAAGAGATAAACAGCACGTGCATATGAGAGAAATTCATGGTACTATGGGGCAAATTCACTAAAATTCGTAGTTGCGCCAGCGTCTGCTTTGTCGCACTTCGCCAGGCGTATTTTCGCCAGCGCTACGCAAATTCACAAAAATCCGAAGTTGCGCTCAGGGGAAGTGTAAGGTTGCGAAGTTGCGCTGGCGTTAATTCGCCAAGCAAAGCGAAGTTACGCTAGCAATGCTTAATTTGCATACAGCGCCAAATTGAAGTTACAATGGAGGTATATGTCGCATCACTACACAAGCCTGGGAAACCTTAAAAACAGCAATTTTTTTTTTTTATTTTGCCCTACACATGTGCCCACTGTATAGTTAAGGTGCCATGAGTTAGGAAATCTAGGGGGGAAGGAGGGGAGGCCAAAAATTTTTTTCGATCTTTTTCAGCCTATCACCCATAAAAAAGAAAAACCGCCAGCATTTTTTGGGACTTAGAAACATTTTTGACTTTTTTTTGAAGCAATCCCTATCTACTCTATTGTACTTCGCCTGGTCTGAGGTGGTGAAGGAAGTCTGGCGTAAAAGGTAGCGTTCAGAAAAATTTGCGCGTCAGTGAATTTGCTTAGTTACGTCCGTTGCGCAAATTCGGCAGGTCTAAGGGTGCGAAGTAACACTAGCGAATTTACGACAGCGTCCGTTAGTGAATTGCCAATTGACGAAAATGCGCTACGCTAGCGAATTAACGCTAGCGTTAGGCGCTTCGTTGTTTAGTAAATTTGCCCCTATGTCACTGGCAACTGAGCTCAAGTTGCATTCTGCTCTAAACAGTAACGAATGATAAAAAATATATAATGAGAGCAATGCAATAGCCCAATGCTGCAGTATACAGCACCTGGGTATGTTCTATGATCCAGTCTTTGGGTGTGACCTGGAATATCAATAATTAGCTTTTTGTATGAATGCATTTCATTTTCATAGCTTCAACAGTGCTGAGCATCTGTATATTACATATACAATATACATATATTCTATCGTCACATCTTACAATATACAATATATATCTATATATATCTCTATCTCTATATATATATATATATATATATATATATATATATATATATATATATATATATATATATATATATATATATATATATATATAATATATAAAACATGTTGGTAACTACTTAATTATTTGTAAATCTATTATCTCCTCTGCTTATGCTAGGCCCTACCCTGCAAGCAGAATACACATCTCGAAATATATGGAGGTACAATAGTAGGCTAGCTGTCATATTTGCTCTGCTTTAATAATTACTATCGAGAGTATTGCATTGATACATTGCCTTGCCCTATGTTATACTGGAATCATATTGTCAAATGAGGATTTTTGCGACAATGGATTTGGAAATCAACAAGTATCCAATCTCCTTACCTGAAAGGGATCTGGCAGTTTCCTGAGCCTGGTTCCTTTTGATAGCAGAAGTGATGGGGGTCCTTGACCACATACGTGATAAATGTAGAGTTTAAACCATATGGAGCTAATTTCAGGAATAGCAGGTCCAATATGCTACACACACACAAAAAAAAAAAAAAAAAAAAAAGATTTGTGTGTTTAAAACAATATATTCAATACATGTTTAAAGTAATAGAAATATAATGCACTGTTGCCCTGCACTGGTAAAACTGGTGTGTTTATTTTAGAAATGTTACTATAGTTTTTATAAACAAGTGGCTCTCTAGCCATGGGGGCAGCCATTCAAGCACAGGATACACAGTAGATAACAGATAAGTACTACTATAGTTTATATAAACAAGCTGCTGTGTAGCCATGGGGGCAGCCATTCAAGCACAGGATACACAGTAGATAACAGATAAGTACTACTATAGTTTATATAAACAAGTTGCTGTGTAGCCATGGGGGCAGCCATTCAAGCACAGGATACACAGTAGATAACAGATAAGTACTACTATAGTTTATATAAACAAGCTGCTGTGTAGCCATGGGGGCAGCCATTCAATCACAGGATACACAGTAGATAACAGATAAGTACTACTATAGTTTATATAAACAAGCTGCTGTGTAGCCATGGGGGCAGCCATTCCTCCTCAGTCACAGGGGTCTGCTAACCCTATTACAATTGCACTCTAGCAAATACAGGTACGGGACCCGTTACCCAGAATGCACGGGACCTGGGGTTTTCCATATAACGGATCTTTCCATCTTTTGGATCTTCATACATTCACTAGAAAATCAATTAAACATTAAATGAACACAAAAGGCTGGTTTTGCTTCCAAAAAGGATTAATTATATCTTAGTTTGGATCAAGTACAAGCTACTGTTTTAGTAGCACAGAAAAAAAGGAAATCATTTCTAAAAATGTTGATTATTTGGATAAAATGGAGTCTATGGGAGATGGCCATTCTGTAATTTGGAGATACCTAGATAATGGATCCCATAACTGTACCAACAGTTACTTCAACAAGAAATATACTATGTGCTGCAGTGCCATCTAGAGGTTATATAGAAAAAGAGACTTTATGGGAATTTGTGATCATTTTATATGGTCCAATTACTTTGATCAGGGACAGAGAAAGCCAGTCCCACCCAGGCAAATGTAAGCAACAGCCAAAGCACATTGGTTCGGGTTTATTGCACTTTTACACAGATATCTGCAAAGGGACAAAGCTTGGTTTTACAAATAAGCTTTGGATAAAACTGTGAAAGGGAGTGTGTTTATAGGGTTAAGGCATACCTGAGGGGTGCAGCTGCTGATTGGCCGGATCTCATTTGTTAGGGGTGCCATGGAAACCAAGAGTACATAGTTCTTGTTTAGGACTCTACTGCATGTGGCAGGATCCAATCCCAAAAGGCTTTCACATCTTAGGAGATCCAGAGGTAAACCTAAGCAACAATTATTCACATATAAGAACAGAACAGTATAGAGGCTATTGAGTGCGATGATATCAGTACTGAGTGTATAACTGCAATTATGCAAAAGAAAAAGTGCTATTGTGTTGGTGTAAATCATATTTATACGTTTTGTACGTTTTCTCCAACAAAATAATATTAGAATGGACATTTGCAACAAAATTAGGTATCCACTGAATCCAGGATTCGGCCTTTTTCAGCAGGATTTTTCCTTTCCCGCTTCTAATTTTCATATGCAAACTGCGATTTGGTTCGGTATTCAGCCGCATATTTCACAAAGGATTCGGCCAAATCTTTTATGAAGAATTTGGATGATTCTTTTGCGAAGGATTTGGGGATTCGGCCGAATCTTTCACGAAGGATTCAGGATTTGGACGAATCCCAAATAGTGGATTCAGTGCATGCCTAAACAAAATCTTTGTAAAACAATACATAAACTGTTACTAGGATCTTAAAAGATTAATCCGAATATTGATAAAAGTCTATTGGGCCATCCGTATGTTCTGTATCTGTATAGTCTGTATGTATGAAGAGAATTATGTACCTGTGTTCACTTGCTCAGGTTGTGCCACAAGATCCTTGTTATGCCGTAGAAAAAGGATAGTGTTTCTCAATGTAAGCGCATGATCAAAGTATCTCTGGGCTTCCCCTTCCCCTGTGCTTTGAACCTAGGGAAAGAAGATGACAGAGCATGGTGGATAGTGCTTTCTACAGATTCTTCCCTGGTGAATATTTCTCATGTCTGCAAACGACCAATACATTCTAAAATCCACTTTTCCTCTGATTTGTTGCACATCACCAATGTGCCTACCCAATCTCTAGGCAAGCAAAGTAACATCCCTGAAGCACCAGTCTTAACATAGTAAAATAGTAAGTTAGGTTGAAAAAAAAGACACACCATCACGTTCAACCTTTTAAGTCTAGCAGTTGATCCAGAGGAAGGCAACAAATAAACCCCATCTGAAGCCTCACCAATTTGCCTCAGAGGGAAAAAAAATCCTGACTCCAAAATGGCAATGGGACCAGTCCCTGGATCAACTTGTACTATGAGCTATCTCCCATATCCCTGTATTCCCTCACTTGCTAAACACCATCCAACCCCTTCTTATACCTATCTAATGTATCAGCCTGTACCACTGATTCAGGGAGACAATTCCACATCTTCACAGCTCTCACTGTAACAAACCCCTTCCCAATATTTAGGCGGAACCTCCTTTCTTCTTATCGGAATGGGTGACCTTGTGTCAGCTGGAAAGACCTACTGGTCTAATGTGCAGAAGGTGTACAAGCCCACTTATAATGTAACCTTTTGGGTTAACCCCATTTGAGTAGACAAGCTCTTTAAACATTAAAAAAAAAACTCGACAGTACCATGACTATAATATCAGTCAGCCGAATGTCTACAGCGCATAAGCTTAGTTTTTTTTTTTTAGAAGAAAATATGGCAAAACCCTATAGAGAAATAAAAGGATCTCTGATTTACAGAGACCAGAGTGTTGCTGGATCTGCCTGGTCACGTGTTACCTTTTCAAGCTCAACAAGAAAGCTGTCCAAAGACTCATCTGACAGTTTGCCAACTTCAAACATGGTAACTGCGTGACTCTTTAGGTTCTGTAAAAGATAAAATGTTTGAGAAAATATTAAGTTGTTGTATGTGTTTTTTTAAACAATTTTAAGAATGAAAGGTTGAAGGGTTAAAGGGAATATAAAGCCCAAAAATAAAATCCAATTTTTTACTTTTTTTAATGAAAAAGAACCCTTTCTCCAACACACTTTAATTAAAAAATATGTACCGTTTTTAAAAGAAACCTGACTGTATGCAGTGAAATTCTCCCTTCATTTACTGCTGCGGATAGGAATTGTCAGACGGTCCCTAACTGCTCTGCCAGAAACAATAATACTTATGAACAGCAGGGGGAGCCCCCTACCTACTGTCCAGTAGTGCAGAACTCAAGCGGCTTTGTTAGTTTCCATGTTTGCCTGCAGTTGGCAACTGTGTAGAGATTTTGTGTGGATTTTATTCTTGCCTTTACATCCCCTTTACTATTTCCAACTCCAGCTGCAGGGACAAAGATCATGGAGCCAGATTTAAACAGATAAACTGGGATTCTATTTGGAGGATTATTTTGCTGCAGCCACTAGTTCTGCAGAGCTGGAGAAAGTTTGTATTAAACAATATAAAAACTATAAAATCCACATTAGATTACATGACAACACAGGACCCAGTGCAGTCTGTATATTCTGATTATTAATCAGTCTTGTTGTATCTGGCAGATATTATTTGACTTGTGCGGTTTTTGATCATTTATGACGATCCTTAAGCAGCCCAGACCACACTGAGCATGTGCACAGTCTTGGTCTTGCAAAGATGTATAACAAAGTTACAAGATGGTGACCACCTGTAGCCAACTTTGAAAACATAAATCATTTGTTTGATTAGGCTTGTGGTGCAGTAAGTTCATGTTTATGTTTAGTATACAAAATACAGCAATTCTTGCCTTATTCTATTTTAGACTTTACTTCCCCTTTAAGAACCGTCAGCATATGACTGCTCACTATAAACGGCAGCCCTAAAAGAGCAAAGGTGTGAGGTCTTCTAAAGCTTTGTGACCCTCCATGGTTTTGCCTGGCACCCTACTGGCCATGTCACAATGTAGGGACAAAGTGCAAACCCACGGAACCTTTATGGGAGCTAGAGCACATAAAGCAGATTTATTAAAATGTGAGATTATAGCTAAATACAGGGAATGAAGTCTCCCACTCTCTATTCATTCCTATAGGATATTTAGAATCATATTTATCAAATGGTGAAATCTAAGAGAGTGAGTGAATTTTTCTGTGGTCAGCTAAAATTGATAAGTCTGTCCCAAAATCTCATTCGAGTATAGTGAGGGGCAGCTGGAAGGAGAAATGCATTTTGATTACCATGGCGATGACCACAGCAACCAGAAAAAGTTGTGCATAATGAAATGAAAGCTTTTAGGAGATTATTGAGGTTATGTAATAAACACTACGTTTGCCCAGGTGCAGTAACCCACAGCAACCTATCAGCAGGTTGAATTTCCTGGTCTAAAATATATACATATGTAAGCATAAAAGCATCCACTTGTTGGAGCGGATGATCCGTGCAAAAAGAAATGGAAGGTTTAGGGCACACTGGAAACAACATGTAGATCAGATCAAAAGTTGTTTGTTAAAAAGTAGAAAAACCTTTATTTTAACAATCATCTCAATTCGTGTCCCACAGTTCCCGAGGCTGCTAAAAGTCCAAATCTGAAAATACTTCATTTCCAAGCTGTCGGGGTCCTGTTGAAGTCAATGGCTAAAGGTCTCATTTGAAACTTAAAGATATCATGGTCTGTATCTGCTCAGAAAAATTCGGGGGTTTCGAGTGATTTCACAAAAAAATTCAATCGTTTCGGGCATAAAACCCAAATATGTGGGTTTTTTTTTAAAAAAAACAGAATTTTTCAAGTTTTCTTTTCGAACCATTTTTAGCAAGTTTTTTCAATGATAAATAAGGTCAAATCGTGGATTCTAGTTTGGGCTAACTTTTTTTACTTAAAAAAATCAGATTATGATAAATAACCCCTAAAACCATTACGATTGCTTTCGGCATGGTCTGCGCAGCGGTTTTTAAAAAAGAATTTTGTCAATAGCACTAACGTTAGCGTTTTTGCACTGCCTTTATTTATTTTTTTACTGTTTTTCCAAAATCTAAGTTAAAAGCTTAATGTTCCAGTCTGGCAGCTCAGTAATTCAGTTGCAGATTCTGTTATAATTTTGCAACATTTAGTTGATACATTTCTCAGCAGCATCTCTGGAGTATGAGCAACTATTGTATCAATTCTAACTAGGGATGCACCAAATCCACCATTTTGGATTTGGCCGTACCCCCGAATCAAAAATTCACTGCCCCTTATTTCCATATGCAAATTAGGATTCGGTTCGGCCTGCCAGATGGACGAATCCTGCTGTAAAAGGCCGAATCCCGAACCGAATCCAGGATTCGGTGCTTTCCTAATTCTAACAGCTGCCTTTAATGAAACCAAGAGATTCTGCTCAGCAGGGACAAAGATAACAAATGTATTAACTAGATGTATCCATTTAGAACAGTTTACAGGGTCGACGACCCCCCCCCCCGAGCTTTAGAAGGGGAAAAATTACGCTTTACACTTCAATATAAGAAAAAAGACGATGACACATAGAAAAAAGAAAGTAATTGGAAAAAGTCATTATTTCTGGTGATCTATCTGAAACCAACTAGTTGTTTAAAGGTGATCAAACCCTTAAAAACCAGTGTGGACCACGCTGAAAACAATCAGTAAATCCGCATGTGTGTCCATAGCCTTAATCATAGGCTATGATTAAGAGTCTTTTTGCAAGAATTTACTGGTCACCAGTTTAAAAGCAAACATCTTATTGGTTGCTGTGGGTTACTGCTCCTGGGCAACCTTAATACCTTTTATTGCATATGGGGGTATATCTATAGTAATAAGTCAAATCAACTGGACTTGCTGTATTTTTCTTTTTACTGGAGTTCTCTGAACTGAGAAAGCCAGTCGGATGACTAGCGAAACGTCTTCAAGGAGAAAAAAAAAATTCAGCCAGTCCATTTGATTTGATTTATTACTATAGATTTACAATGACCTGGATGAATGAGAACCCTCACATACATTTTAGGAAATTACATGCACTCACACTGTACAGATCATATAGGCCTGTGATTAAATATTCAAATGATATAGTCAAAACAGTTTACTATCCGGGTCATGTCAGTGCCACAAAACAGCAGTAGGAATTCTCCTTTCTGGGAACCAATCATTTTATAGAAGGTTAATAAAATGTATTGAATAAAGAGTTTATCCACAGACTGTACCAACTGGCGGGTGACTAAGTGGATACACAGGGTCATTTCAGTCGTGGTTACTAAGCCAGCAGAAAATACAATTACAAATACATACCGGGGAAAGGTTTCCCATCATCAAAAAGGCAGTGAGGGTAGAATCAAACAAGAAAGCAATGCGTTTGGTGTGCCCGCTGGATAGAGTCAGGCTGCTAACACTGGAGGAGTCAGCTATGGAAATGAAAGATGCACAGTTGGGTTAGATATCTGCCTTAAAGGATACGTAAACCTAAAAAATAAGTGAATGTAACACTAATAAGGGGCTATTCTACGCACTTTTGCAATGAACATTCATTATATATTTTTTTTAATTCCAAGATATTAAAGGTTACATGAACTGTTAATATAAATGAATTTTGTTAAAACAGCGCCACCTGCTGGTCATTTTCTGACCAGTCTGACCACCAAGTAGTCAAGGAAGTTGTCAGGAGAAAGAAAGAGGCTACTCTGATGTTCTTCTGCTTAGGAAAAAAATTAGAAACATTTCTCAAATCTTTCCTAACCAGAAAAAAATCAGACCGGTCCTTTTTCTTTGTCCTGACAACTTTCTTGACTACTTGGTGGTCAGACTGGACAGAAAATGACCAGCAGATGGCGCTGTTGTAACAAAATTCATTGATGTTAACAGTACATGTATCCCTTAATATCTTGGAATTAAAAAAAATAATAATAAATATACATTGCAAAAGTGCTTAGAATAGCACCCTTTTATCAGTGTTACATTCACTTGTTTTATATGATTACATGATGCTTTAAAGGACCAGTAACATCAAAAAAAAAATTCGTAAGTAGACCATGAAAAAAACCCACCAAGACTAATTAAACTTTAAAATCGCACAGCCTTTATTAAGAAATAACTTACTGAAACGCCGCTTCAGAAAAGGCGACAGGGTGGCGATCCATCGTGCGGTGCTTGATTTCTTTTCCCTGGCTATCTCCTATAAGGAAGGCAGGGAGGAGAAATCGTGCGCCACACGATGGATTGGCGGATCGCCTTTTCTGAAGAGGAGCGCAAGCGGAGTTTCGATAAGTTATTTCTTAATAAAGGCTATGCGATTTTAAAGTTTAATTAGTCTTGGTGGTTTTTTGTTCGTGGTATACTAACAAATTTATTTTGTCCTTTAAGGCTACTTTCTCAGTCTATCAAATACATTTATGCCAAGACAGAACAACAGGATAAGACCTTGGACAGATGGTGTTTGGAGATATATCAAAAGTTTGTGACTAAGACCTTCAATAACTATAGGAAATGGGAATAGTGTTCTTTACACAGAGAAACAAGAACCATCTGGGCAGAGCTGTGCAATGCCTTCCATGTAACGGGCCAATTATCTGCTCATTGCTAACGTTCATTGCTATCCTAATTAGGGATGAGCGAATTTGACCCGTTTTGTTTCGCCAAAAATTCGCCGCTGGCGAAATGTCGCAGACGCCCATTAAAGTCTATGGGCGTCAAAAAAAATTTGTCGCGCGGCGAAATTATTTTGTCGCACGTCTTTTTTTTTTTTGACGCACGTCTCCATACAAGTCTATGGGCGTCATTTTTTTGGCGAAACGAGGCGAAAAAATTCGCCCATCCCTAATCCTAATGAAGACACGGATGGAAAACTTTATAACAGTGCCTAAGGATTTGTGACGCTAAAAGGGAAATCATTATGCCATTATTAAATCATTATGCCACTATTAGAATAAATGCAAGAGAAGTTTCAATATTTACTGGGAAGCAAATACCATATATGATTGGACAAATCAAACACCAGCCCAGACCTGTATTGACATCCTTTCAGCGTTGGGTGGCCTGAGACATGACTCGTAGAGCGCAGAAAAGCCAAAAGCAGAACTGAAGTGTAAACCATTTGCATTGAGCCAACATAAATGGAATCATATGCAATATCTGAACAGACAAATTCTCTAACAACTACCCAGTTGCCCATTGTGACTAAACTGGTGAAGTGTTGCATGGCCAGGTTCAAGGCCAGCAACAATCTGCATGCATGGACACAAACATGGTGGACATTAGGGTAGAGAGTGATGGGTATTTACCTTTGCTATTTAGACTGTAACAGGGATTAGAATTGTTTCTTAAAGGAAAACTATACCCCCCCAAACAATGTAGGTCTCTATTAAAAGATACTGAGTAAAACAGCTCATGTGTAAAACCCTGCTTCATGTAAATGAACCATTATCATAATAATATACTTTTTTAGTAGTATGTGCCATTGGGTAATCATAAATAGAAAATTGCCATTTTAAAAAATAAGGGCCGCCCCCTGAGATCGTACGATTCACTGTGCACACATACAAACCACATGTAAGGTCACATGAGCCAATTAACAGACAGAGTTCTGCCTTTTGCTTCCTCACTTCTTCCTGTTACAGTTAGTGTTGTAGTATTTCTGGTCAGGTGATCTCTGAGGCAGCACAGATAGAGTCACGAAATGGTGGTTCAAGGCAAGAGATGTAAAAGGGCAATATTTATGTAAATATATATTCCAGTTTGGTAAGATTCTTTAATATGTCATTCAATTTGATATAAACTATCTGTTGCTTAAGTATTCATTTTGGGGGTATAGTTTTCCTTTAAAGGGGTGGTTTGCCTTTAAGTTAACTTTTAGTAGGTTACAGCATGAATAATGCTAAGCAACTTTTCAACTGGTTTTCATTATTACTTTTTAATAGTTTTTAATTATTTGCTTTTTTCTTCTGACTCTTTCCAGCTTTCAAATGGGGGGGGGTCACTGACCCCATCTAAAAAACAAATGCTGTGTAAGGCTAATTGTTATTGCTACTTTTTATCACCTTTTTCTATTCAGGCCTCTCCTATTCACATCCCAGTCTCTTAATCAAATCAGTGCAGGGTTGCAAGGGTCGTTTGAACCCTAGCCACCAGACTGCTGAAATTGCAAACTGGAGAGCTGCTGAATAAAAAGCTAAATAACTAACCAAGAATAATTGTCAAAAAAAAACCAAGACAAATTGTCTCAGAATATCACTCCCTACATCATACTATGGGGCCCATTCACAAAGCTCGAGTGAAGGAATAGAGGAAAAATAGTTCGAATTTCGAATGTTTTTTTTGGCTACTTCGACTACTACCTTCGAATCGAACTAAAAATCGTTCGATAACCCTCAATATTCGACCCTTGATACATCTGCCCCTAAAAGTTGACACAAAGGTGAACCCCCCTTTAATAACAACTAGGGGGCATGGCATTCCCTTTCAAAGTCACAGCATTCTTCTCTAGTCTTTCAGATGAGTTCTACTACATGTTACTTTTGTAACAATATCTTATTGTAATATCCTGCATGTTATGTAAATAAGGGCACATAATACACAAGAGCCATGAATATCTTGTAAATTATATACTTGTAAATGGTGTTTAGTGATGTCATTGGTTATAATCTGAGTTTAGAGAGGTCATTTTTGTCACATGACTCACTGAAACTTGTATATTATAATAAATAAAGTACCCTGTGTTGGAAAATATGAGGATATTAGAAGTTACCTCGGAGTTCCATGACCTGTATAAAAACACTCGGCCTTCAGACTCATATATGGTCATGGAATTCATTGGTAACTTATAATATCCTTATATTTTACAAGAGTGGGTACTTTATTCACTATATATACTGATATGTGTACAGGTATGGGATCCATTAACCGGAAACCCATTATCCGGAAAGCTCCAAATTACAGAAAGGCAGTCTCCCATAGACTCTATTATAATAAAATAATCCAATTCTTTTAAAAGGATTTCCTTATTCTCTGTAATAAAACAGAAGCTTGTACTTGATCCCAACTAAGATATAATTAATCCTTATTGGAAGCAAAACCAGCCTATTGGGTTTATTTAATAATGACATGATTTTACATGACGTTAGCCGGAAACCTCAGGTCCTGAGCATTCTGGATAACAGATCCCATAACGGTACTAAATGCTTAA
Source organism: Xenopus petersii (assembly GCA_038501925.1). Lineage (NCBI taxonomy): Eukaryota > Metazoa > Chordata > Amphibia > Anura > Pipidae > Xenopus > Xenopus petersii. The sequence continues at coordinate 13,723,346 of CM076682.1, forward strand.
AAGAGCACTGTCATAGCTATAGAAACTACCTTGGTCTTCTTGGCTGTTGGTATCTGTGTCTGTTGCAGAAGATGCCAGGTCCTGTATGGGACTCTTGTTTTCTGCGCTCTCCCAGGAAAGGAGCATCTTCTGTGGGTCCAGAGTACTTCTATGCAGTAATAAAACATTAGCCCTTTAGAATGTAAGCTTGTGTGCCAGAATGGTCTACTCCCATTGCACAAAACGTGTCCATAAACCAGTAAAACAAATTGTCGCACACAAATAATCCTAATCCTATTGTAAATAATCTCAAGAAACATATAGCCATAGCTTTAATTGCTCTAACACTACTCATCCACTAGTTAATTGTAGAGGTATCTAATCTCATACCACAGACCCTATGACAGCAAAAATAATGCGTGGTGTGGTGGAGTTAGGGGTGATCTGCATTTTGGCTCATGATTCAAAGGGGAAGTATGTACCCAGTTTCAACATGAGCTCAATTACTAGGGTTTATAATGAACATAATATTTACTTTTCACTTTCTATCTTCCAGTCACTTTCTGGTGCTTTCAAGCATAGAAGAATCTGGCAAAACAAATGATCAGTCTACAGCTGAGTAAAATGGGCTGCTCCTCATCACAGCTTAGGGAATGGATGAGGTCTGTTTATACAGAGCCCATTATCTCCTTTTGTATGAATTAATCTGTTTACAGAGAGAGGCAGCAGAGTGAGTTCAGGGAAGAACAATTACCATTAGTCATTTATAATGGCAAAAAATCTGGAAAAGATGGAGTTTCTTTTATTAAATAAATAGTCATAGTGCTAATTTTTAGCAAAAATATATTTATGTATAGGGGAGGGTAATAAGAAACAGTAAGCAAAATACAAATTACCCACCACATGGCTTCTTGTGCTATCCTTTCTAATGCTCTCATTGGTTAATGGGCAGGGCTACAACAAAGAGGACAAAGACAAAAAAAAAACTGCAATTGCATTTGGGGATGCACCGAATCCAATATTCGGCCAAGATTCGGCCTTTTTCAGCAGGATTCGGATTTGGCCGAATCCTTGTGCCTGGCCGAACCAAATCCTAATTTGCATATGCAAATTGTGGGGAGGGCTGGATTTCACATGACTGTTACAAAACAAGGAAGTAAACCAAATGTTTTTCACTTTTGCCTTCCCCGCCCCTAATTTGCATATGCAAATTAGGATTTGGTTTGTGATTCGGGCGATTCTTCCAAGATGGATTCGGCCGAATCCAAAATAGTGGATTCGGTGCATCCCTAAATTTGCATTCGATTCTGCCAATAAAAAATAAAAACACAGCGTTTATTACTTGAGTCTATTTACAGACGGAACGTTCCTCCAGGATGGATGAAGCTGATCTGGGTTTATGACCTGTCCTTTCTTAAGGGCAAATCCCAGGCGGCAGTACATAGAGACGGCATTCTAAAACGAATAGTCAGAAGGGACAGTCAGTGTAGGGACAGGACAAGTTTCCAGCTCAAGAGTTATAATTAACACATTAGGTGACATTACACAGATCTGCATGGTCTATAAGCTCCTAACTGATCAACATGAATTTCAGGCTCAAGACCAAGGTCTAATATATATACAGTATATATTATATGATATATTCAACATGTATGTGTCTGGCTTGCAGGATGATCACATGGAAAAAAATTATGTTTGGCCATTTTAAATGGACTAAGAACTCAGGTTTATTGGTATTTAATAGTGAAAGAAACCACAAAAGAAGGTGCAGTTTCAGATTTGCAAAACACCCTTTAAGTTCTTCATGAAAACAAAAACATGAGTACAGCAAGAAAGCTAAACACAATCTCAATAGTATTTAAAGGGGTTGTTTATCTTCACATTAACTTTTAGTATGATGTAGAGAGTGATATTCTGAGATAATTTGCAATTGGGTTTCATTTTTTATTATTTGTGGTTTTTGAGTTATTTTGCTTTTTTTTTCCAGCAGCAATTTCAACAATCTGGTTGCTACAGTTCAAATTACCCTAGCAACCATGCACTGCTTTGAATAAGAGACTGGTATATAAATAGGAGAGGGCCTGTATAGAAAGATGAGTCATAAAAAGTATCAATAACAATGAATGTGTAGCCCTCCAGATCGTTTGTTTTTAGATGGGGTCTGTGACCCCCATTTGAAAGCTGGAAAGAGTCAGAAGAATGCAAATAACTGAAAAACTATAAAAGATAAATAATGAAGAGTAATTTAAAAGTTGCTCAAAATACTATAACATACTAAAAGTTAACCTGAAGGTGAATGACCCCTTTGATACAATGAATGGAAACAACTTTCAGTGAAATCACCATAGAGGAGTCAATCCTCCCTACAGCAAAATGGAAATTGAAGAAAAGACCAGCGGCGTGTGCATACCTTCACTAACGACAAATCGATCTCCAAAACATTTGCAAGCTGCAAATAATGGAAACAAAAGACCACATTAATAGGGCAAACAAGAAACAACAGGAGGAGCACTTCGCTTTTAAAAAAACAGGACCAAAAAACAGACATGGGTTCACTGCAGCCATCAGCAGACGTGGATCTTGGGCTGCTAGCTTTCCCATATGCATGCAGACGGCAGATCAACTCCCATAGCAGCAAAGCTGACATATCTTGTGCAGGACACGAGTGTTCCTATCCCTTTCAGTAGGCAATAGATGCCCAGTTTGGGTCAGGCAGAGTGACGGATTTCACCCATAGTGCCCAATTGTCTGGGAATGTAGGTCAACTTGAGAGTCAGTTTTTTGACAAATCATGATTGTATCCTTTTAACATGGCTCACATGATTTAAAGATGTTAACATCAAATTACAGTTTGAAAATAGCAGGTCTGAATACCTACAAATTGAATTGGTGAAAGGCAGTGCAAGGGATAATGGGATTCATTTATAAACTCTGGACCAATTTGCATCTGGGCAGTAACTCATGGCATCCAATCAAAATGTAGCTTTTATTGTTCCACCTGTAGATGCTTGATAAAAGCCAACTGCTGATTGCTTGCTACGGGTTACTGCCAATGAGTTTATAAATGATCCCCAATGTGTCCGCAAGCTTTATACCAAGTTGTAAATAAAAAACACAAATATATATATATATATATATATATATATATATATATATATATATATATATATATATATATATATATATAATAGTAAATGGACCCGCACTCCAATGTTTTTGTGAAAAAAAGTGATGAATTTTATTCACAGATGCATATCCAACATTTCGGTCCAAAATTGGACCTTTCTCAAGGATCCTTGAGAAAGGTCCCATTGTGGACCGAAACGTTGGATATGCATCTGTGAATTGGAGTGCGGGTCCATTTACTATTATGTACTAGAAACCATGACCAACGCACCCACTTTGAAAGAAATCCGGTAAGAGTGCGCTCACCAAATTGACTGATATATATTACTTTAGCTTAGTTTTAAAAGTGCCCCTTTACCTCTCAATTATATTAATCAGATAATTAATTAGCACTAATCATTTTAGTGCAAGACCACGTATAGGCTTAGTTACCTTTATAGGCTTAGTTACCTTAAAAGGATAAGTAAACCTTAAAAATAAGTGAATGTAAAATTGATGAGAGTGCTATTCTAAGCTATTCTAAGTGCAATTTACATTCATTATTTTTTTTCCCCAAGATATTAAATGATTCATGTACTGTTAACATCAATGAATTTTGTTACAACAGCACCACCTGCTGGTCATTTTCTGACCAGTCTGACCACCAAGTAGTCAAGTAGTCTTTGATGTTAGTACATGAATCATTTAATATCTTGGAATTAAAAATAAATAAATAATGAATGTAAATCGCAAAAGTGCTTAGAATAACCCCCTTATCAATTTTATATTCACTTATTTTTAAGGTTTACTTATCCTTTAAATGAAAAAGAGGTATCGCAAGGTAAGAAAATTTGCTTTATACTGTATATTAAATGTGCTTTATATCCAGGATGACGTACCTCTGCAACATTCGTATGCTCGTCGATTGAAACAAATATCTTGTAGAGAAGGGTTTCAAAGTAGTCGCCTTGCAGCCGGTTCATTACAAAACCTTCCAGAGGGGGTACTGCAAAAAGAAACGTTCTGTTACATTAGCCAAAGTCTTCCTATATCGCCATCAGCCTACTCATACCACATGCTTCTCATGCATGAAACAGATTTGTAGTAGTTTACATTTCACAGTCAGTTGAGTTGTACATGGACTATAAAAACTGATCTGAACGATCTAGATTTAGATCAAAAAACAACTTTAGGAACAACGGTCATTCCCAGCACACACTTCTGTACCTTAAAGGAGAACTCAACCCCCCACTAATAAAAACCCCTACTCAGTGCCCTACATAGACCCCCCTCCCTGCCCCTGGGAAGGGGGTTTTATTTGTGGGTGTAACTTGGTTGCCTATTATAAGTTATATCTCTACTGATATTTATTGTTGCCCAGTGTATATGTGGTTTGGCTGGTTTATCAGATATCTTGCATTGTGATCTAGGCCTACCTACATTTGTTATCGTAAATGAATAGGGCTTGAGTCACGGTACAGGCATGTCTGCCACATGGAAATACAATCAGTTAAGGCAGTGTTGGAGCAGACAGCAGTTTCTTTGAACTCTGGATTAGACTCACTCACCAGATATGCAGCTGTCATCCGAGATTGGTACGTCAAGATAAATAAATCCTTTATTGTAAAGGCCTGCAAGAACACAAAAAAGGCATTAGGTTATGATGATATCAGTGAAAGTTAACTTTTATTAGGTGGTAAAAAGTCCTATTCTTAGCAACTTTTCAGTTGGTCTCCATTTTATAAATAGATTCCGGCTAATTCGCCTCTTTCCGGCTTTCAAATGGGGTCACTGCCCGACCCTGGCAACCAAAAATCTATAACTCTGCGATGCTACAATGCTATTGTTACCTTTATTACTTATAGTCAGTCCTTCTGCTCATCTTCCAGTCTCTCATTGAAACTACTGCCTGGTTGCTAAAGTAAATTGGGCCTAAGCAACCAGTCGTCTGCTGAAAATTCAAACTGGAGAGCTACTGAAATTCCCAACTGCCGCTGAAGAAAAAGCTAAATAATGCAGAAACTGAAAAAAATAAGACATACGGCAGATTGCCTCACAATATTTCTATCTGCATCATACAATAAGTTTATTTGATGGTGATCTATGCCTTTTAAAGGACCAGTGACATCAAAAAAAATTAGTTAGTATACCACGACAAAAAACCACCAAAACAAATTAAACTTTTACATCGCCCAGCCTTTAAGAAATAACTTACAGAAATTCCACTTGCGCTCCTCTTCAGAAAAGGTGATCCATCGTGAGGCACTCGATTTCTGAAGAGGAGCGCAAGCACAGCCTTAATAAAGGCTGGGCGATTTTAAAGTTTAATTTGTCTTGGTGTTTTGTTTTTTCATGGTATAATAACAAATTTTTTTTAAAGATTTTTTTGATGTTACTGGTGCTTTAACGAGTGAACACAATTCTGCATGTTTAATATCCTTAGTGTTGGGCCAATATTTGAGCAACTCCGTAAACCATTAATCCCCACATTATTCTCTTGCTGTCTACCGAAGACTTACTATGAGCAGTAATGTAATCCAGAGATCCTGCAAGCTGAGGTCCTGAATCGATTATCTTATCAATGGCTCTTTTTTCCGTTGTGCCACAGATCTGAAAGTAGAAGATTTTATAGAATTTTGAGCTACTGGAATGTGAAATGTAATGTAAAAAAAGTGAATGGTTGCTTTATATAAACACCCTAAAATACTAATATTTCTGATATACTGATTTCAGTTGTACTCGGCTCTGGTACCTTGATGTCATCTTCGGTGATGTAACCAGCCTGTACCACCCACCAAGGTTCTACGGTTATCTCCACCGGCTTCACTGGAAGGAGGTCCCGGGCAGTTTTTCTTCTGAAGAATTTCTGCAGTGCAACACAAATACAAGATTGATGTTGCCATTTGTTTGGTACAAAGGTGTAAACTAAGAAAAAAAAGCACAACAAAAACATTCCCACCAGTACAGGTGCACCAGCACCTGTAATCAAATGCAAGTAAACCAAGTAAGGGTAGGAGCCCCGACAAGAGGCACCCTGAAATAACAGCTGGGGGCACAATCTTATCTGCAAAGGCCTGCCATGGGGAATAGGCACAGAAACTTTATGCATTAGAACGAACTAGGGATGCACCGAATACACTATTTTGGATTCGGCCAAACCCCCGAATCCTTCAAGAAAGAATCAGCCAAATATCGAACCGAATCCATATCCTAATTTGCATATACAAATTAGGGGTGGGAAAACCCATCTTAGATGTCCTTGTTTTGTGACAAAAAGTCATGTGATTTACCTCCCCTAATTTGCATATGCAAATTAGGATTCGGTTCGGCCAGGAAGAAGGATTCGGCCTGAATCCGAATCCTGCTGAAAAAGGCCAAATCTCGAACCGATTCCTGGATTCGGTGCATCCCTAGAATGAACACCAAGCAATGAAGTGCTTTGTCTCTCAGTTGACCATTAAAATATGTATCTTATTAACACAAACATTTGGGCAGGAAAAAACTGTATTTAAAGGAACCTGAGCATGGAGAAAAAAAACTGGAGGTGTAGCAAAAGATTTATTTGGGTTCATTTTTTTGCCTTCTGTTTAATGCAAAGGCTACTGGGAACATGATGGAATGATTTTGCTAATGTGTTTTACTGGGGTCCCTTGTATTGTTATGATGTAGTTTTTATTCCTAAATTACATTGCTTACACTGCAAATAATTCACTCTACAATATAAAATTTCATTCCTGAACCAACAAGTGTATTTTTTAAGTTGTAATATTGGTGTGTAGGTGCATCTCAGGTCATTTTGCCTGGTCATGTGCTTTCAGAAAGAGCCTGCACTTTAGGATGGAACTGCTTTCTGGCAGGCTGTTGTTTCTGCTACTCAATGTAACTGAATGTGTCACAGTGGGACATGGGTTTTTACTATTGAATGCTGTTCTTAGAGCTACAAGGGAGCGGTTATCTGGTTACCTTCCCATTGTTCTGCTGATGGGCTGCTGGGGGGGGGGTGATATCACTCCCAACTTGCAGTACAGCAGTAAAGAGTGACTGCACAAGTCACATGACTGGGGGCACCTGGGAAACTAACAACATGTCTAGCCCCATGTCAGATTTCAAAATTAAATATAAAAAATTCAGTTTGCTCTTTTTGAAAGATGGATTTCAGTGCAGAAGTGTGTGCCGGAGCAGCACTATTAACTGATGCGTTTTTAAAAAAAAACATGTTTTCCCATGACAGTATCCCTTTAAGACTTTATCTTTCACATACCTTGGATGATCGGCACTGGTTCATCAAGTCAATATACTGATTCCTTCCTATGCCAAGAAGTCTCAGGCCTGCAACAAACAAAACAACAAAACTTTAAATAAGATCCAAACTAAAAAACACAATGCACCAATGATAAAAACAAGCAATTAGAAGCACACAAAACATACCGGCCTCCTCTGTTAGGTTGGTTGAGTAACTGGCAGGCAGCCATTCTGGAACTCACTTTAAACTCACTATGATTTATTTGGAAACCAATAAAGTTGTACAACAAAGTCTTTTAAAGGGTGGGGAAGGGTGTTTATATTTTTCCCTCTATATGGATGCGTTCTAGAGTGCCTTCTGTATTTATGAGATGCTTTAGGCCACTGAAGATAAAATGAGTGAAACTCGATAATAGTTGTGTTGCTTATCACTTTAGCATTTAGTGGATCTATGAATCAATGGGTGGGGCTTTTGGGTGTATGTCTGCAGTCATAGACAGGATCGCCAATATATTCTGCTCGACGGGAAACAACTTTAAATGTACTGGATTTGTTTGCCAAGAAAATTGTCATTTGAATTTGGAGTTTTCTGGTTCAATGTGAACCAGAGGAGATTTACTCCTTTGTCAATCAAAAAGTCTGTATTAGATAGTAAAATCAAGCGTAATAGCTACGGGGTTGTCTGCTACATGGGGAGAGTCACAAAAAGCAGCACAAATCAAAGGAAAGCAGCTACAGCACTTTATTGAGAAGAGGGGTAACACGTTTCACCCATTTAGAAACCACTCTTTCTTTCTTAGAACCAGAAACTACAGGGTTTCATTTTACTTACAATCCGCAGCTGTAAAATTCGGCAGAGAATCGTAACTTTTTTCACTGTTCATAATATCCTGTAAAGAAAAGGAAAAAAAAAAGTACATCTCTTAACATGCTTACACTCTGCACCATCTCCAGCTCGGTTATATCCTTCTTAAAGGAACAGTAACACCAAAAAATTAAAGTGTTCTGTAATGAAAATAACATGTACTGTTGCCCTGCACTGGTAAAACTGATGTGTTTGCTTTAGAAACACTACTATAGTTCATATAAACAAGCTGCTGTGCAGCAATGGTGGAAATTGAAAAAAGGCTATATGGCACAGGTCAAATAGTGGATAACAGATAACACCATTATGTTCTGCAGAACTTATCTACTATCTGCTGTGTAACCTGAGCCTTTTCTCCCTTGAATGGCTGCCCCCATGGCTACACAGCAGCTTATTTATATAAACTATAGTAGTACTTATCTGTTATCTACTGTGTATCCTGTGCTTGAATGGCTGCCCCCATGGCTACACAGCAGCTTGTTTATATAAACTATAGTAGTAGTTATCTGTTATCTACTGTGTATCCTGTGCTTGAATGGCTGCCCCATGGCTACACAGAAGCTTGTTTATATAAACTATAGTAGTAGTTATCTGTTATCTACTGTGTACCCTGTGCTTGAATGGCTGCCCCCATGGCTACACAGCAGCTTGTTTATATAAACTATAGTAGTACTTATCTGTTATCTACTGTATATCCTGTGCTTGAATGGCTGCCCCATGGCTACACAGCAGCTTGTTTATATAAACTATAGTAGTAGTTATCTGTTATCTACTGTGTACCCTGTGCTTGAATGGCTGCCCCCATGGCTACACAGCAGCTTGTTTATATAAACTATAGTAGTACTTATCTGTTATCTACTGTGTATCCTGTGCTTGAATGGCTGCCCCATGGCTACACAGCAGATTATTTATATAAACTACAGTAGTGTTTCTGAAGCAAAAACACTAGTTTTACCAGTGCAGGGCAACACTGCATTATATTTTCATTACTTTAAAACACTTTTTGATGTTTCTGTTCCTTTAATGACTGGAGCTCAATACTACACTGCATACCCAAAGCTAATTCTGCTAAATGAGGTAGAAGAAAAGCACAAGTTCCTGATCTGCACTGGAAAGTGATAAGCATATCAGTATATCCCCTGTAAATACACTGAAGAAACTGTGTTTTTGATTTGATTACACGCCCACTAATAAAGGATTTTTATACAAAATATGTTTTCTCTCAAAAGAGCAGGCTGTAAGGTTTTCAGACTGATGCGGTTGCTGGAGTTTGTGACTACTGTATATTTCAAGTGAATATTTAGCAATCAATACCTCAACAGCTAACCTATGGTGGTTTATACTTTGTTGTTTAATTGCCACGGTTTCCCCTAAGACAAACCACAATATTGGCTGACTGGCTGCAGGTTGGTTTTAGCTATGCGGCCCTAAACTCCAATGAAAGGGGAATATTTAAAAGAAAAATGGTGTTCAACCAATATATTTTATAATTAACACATTTTAGATGCTGACTAAGTTTGTCTGACCAGCATTTACTATACAGGTATGGGACCTGTTATCCAGAAACCCGTTATCCAGAATAACAGGATGGCCGTCTCCCATAGACTCCATTATAGCCAAATAATCCAATTTTTTTAAAATTATTTCCTATTTCTCTATAATAATAAAACAGCACTTTGTTCTCAACCAAGATATAATGAATCCTTAAAGGGATACTGTCATGGGAAATACAATTTTTTTTCAAAATGAATCAGTTAATAGTGCTGCTCCAGCAGAATTCTGCACTGAAATCCATTTCTCAAAAGAGCAAACAGATTTTTTTATATTTAATTTTGAAATCTGACATGGGGCTAGACATATTGTCAATTTCCCAGCTGCCCCAAGTCATGTGACTTGAGCTCTGATAAGCTTCAATCACTCTTTACTGCTGTACTGCAAGTTGGAGTGATATCACCCCCCCCCCAGCAGCCAAACAAAAGAACAATGGGAAGGTAACCAGATAGCAGCTCCCTAACACAAGATAACAGCTGCCTGGTAGATCTAAGAACAACACTCAATAGTAAAAACCCATGTCCCACTGAGACACATTCAGTTACATTCAGATGGAAAAACAGCAGCCTGCCAGAAAGCATTTCTCTCCTAAAGTGCAGGCACAAATCACATGACTAGGGGCAGTTGGGAAATTGACAAAATGTCTAGCCCCATGTCCAATTTCAAAATTGAATATAAAAAAATCTGTTTGCTCTTTTGAGAAATGGATTTCAGTGCAGAATTCTGCTGGAGTAGCACTATTAACTGATGTGTTTTGAAAAAAAAAAACATGTTTTCCAATGACAGGATCCCTTTAATGGAAGCAAAACCAGCCTGTTGGGTTTATTTAATGTTTACAAGATTTAAGCTATGAAGATCCAAATTACAAAAAAATCTGGAATCTGGAAAACCCTGGGTCTCAAGCATTTTAGATAACAGGTCTCCAAACCTGTACCAGCATTGTGTGTCTTTTAGAATTTACCTTATTTTTACTTACCTCCATTATTCCTATGTAGTAGGAAAAGGGTGTTATTCGGAGGCCCTTCACCATGATATCAGAAAGGTGATATGGGTAGAGCATGAGATGCTCCCTGCTATATTTCAGTAGCTCCTCGTAGTACTTGCGTTCATCCTTCTTTACGTGTTTCACTGAATAGCAACAGATTTCAAAGTATTACAAATAATAATAATAACAACACTAATAATAATAATGCAGGAAGAATGTAATTTTTTCTCAAGTAATTTGCAGGTAGCCAAAATATCAGTACCATCAGCCCATGCAAAGCTTGACCAGATTTGGTCAAGTTGGTCAAACCTCTAGCACCCAAGTAATGTTACAAATGACACACACTGAAACTGGAATTAAATGCACTTTAACCCTTTAAATGCCACAGATCGTAGAATCTACGTTCTGTGGCAAAGGTACTTGAAATGCCACAGAACGTAGATTCTACGTTCTGCAGCACTTCCGGGTTCAGAAGCGGAGGAGCGGCTGTTAGAGCCGCTCGCTCCGTTCCTGCTCGATCCCCTGCCCCTAGGCAACGAGCAGAGCAGGGGATCGAGTGGCCCCTGGGGCGCGATCGCCCAGGGGCCCAAAAACAGCAGCAGGCACGTGTTACTTACGTGTCCTGCTGCTGCAGCCTGCACCGGATCGACGATCTCCGCCCCCACAGCACACAGACAGGAACCACGAGGCAGATGTCTTCCAGGGAGTCTTCCTGATCGCCTGCAACAGTCTCCAGCGATTTTTTCAGGTTAGTGCAACAATTACACACACAAACACACCAACACACACTTATTACAGTAATACACACTTAGATTCACACTTACACATACATTTTTGGGGATTGGGGGGGGTCACTTACACTCACTGCACTTACACACATGTGCACACGCACACACGCGCACATAACATGTAATTTACCATTTGTACACACGCACACGCACATACATGGCATTGTGGCTTTTTTTTTTTTTTTTCTTAGCGCATCGTCTCTTTTTTTGGCTGAAAAAAATGTATTATTGCCATTACGAATAGCGTATTCGCTAACCGTACTGTGCAATATCTTTTTTATGTTATTTCGGTGATTATATTGCAATTTTGGGTATTTTGGTGCATTTTATTGAATTTTTAGCCATTTTATTGCATTTTCAGCTCTGCGTATGTTGTGTTCACTTGTTTCTAGCCGTATAACCTGTTTGGCCCAGCTAAAATATTCAAACTGTGATTCTGACGGCCGATAACACTAGTCTGGAAAAAAAACATTGATTTTTGTGGTTTTATTGGATTTTTTTGCATTTCACTCTTTACTGCCTTATTTTGTTTTGCCTTGTAAATTTTATCTACTTTATATCCATTTGGGGGTCTCTGTGCGCCACATAGTTTGGTATATCTATGCATATTGGGCATCAAAGTGTTCAGTAGACCCCTGGCGTTCATATTTAGGATGTTTTATGCTGATACGTTACGAAATGTGGGGCATATAATGGGGTAAAATTCAAGCTTTGTGACGATTTTCAGAAATTTGATAAAAACCGTTATGTTCAGCATTGCTTTGCAGTTTGGCAGTTTGCAGTAGAAACACTTATTTACCCATATTGGATTCTTCAGAATGTGTACTTTCTGAAAATATATGGTTTTCTGGGGTCTCTGTACTGTTAGGGGGGTCTAATGTCGCATAATACACACACCAGGTGCTCATATTGCAGCAGCCAGCGCGTCAGCCGTGAAAATGTATATACACTATTGTCATTTGGGGGTCTCTGTGCGCCACATAGTTTGGTATATCTATGCATATTGGGCATCAAAGTGTTCAGTAGACCCCTGGCGTTCATATTTAGGATGTTTTATGCTGATACATTACGAAATGTGGGGCATATAATGGGGTAAAATTCAAGCTTTGTGACGATTTTCAGAAATTTGATAAAAACCGTTATGTTCAGCATTGCTTTGCAGTTTGGCAGTTTGCAGTAGAAACACTTATTTACCCATATTGGATTCGTCAGAATGTGTACTTTCTGAAAATATATGGTTTTCTGGGGTCTCTGTACTGTTAGGGGGGTCTAATGTCGCATAATACACACACCAGGTGCTCATATTGCAGCAGCCAGCGCGTCAGCCGTGAAAATGTATATACACTATTGTCATTTGGGGGTCTCTGTACGCCACATCGTTTGGTATATCTATGCATACTGGGCATCAAAGTGTTCAGTAGACCCCTGGCGTTCATATTTAGGATGTTTTATGCTGATACGTTACGAAATGTGTGGCATATAATGGGGTAGAATTCAAGCTTTGTGACAATTTTCAGAAATTTGATAAAAACCGTTATGTTCAGCATTGCTTTGCAGTTTGGCAGTTTGCAGTAGAAACACTTATTTACCCATATTGGATTCGTCCGAATGTGTACTTTCTGAAAATATATGGTTTTCTGGGGTCTCTGTACTGTTAGGGGGGTCTAATGTCGCATAATACACACTCCAGGTGCTCATATTGCAGCAGCCAGAGCGTCAGCCGTGAAAATGTATATACACTATTGTCATTTGGGGGTCTCTGTGTGCCACATAGTTTTGTATATCTATGCATATTGGGCATCAAAGTGTTCAGTAGACCCCTGGCGTTCATATTTAGGATGTTTTATGCTGATAAGTTATGAAATGTGGGGCATATAATGGGGTAAAATTCAAGCTTTGTGACGATTTTCAGAAATTTGATAAAAACCGTTATGTTCAGCATTGCTTTGCTGTTTGGCAGTTTGCAGTAGAAACACTTATTTACCCATATTGGATTCGTCAGAATGTGTACTTTCTGAAAATATATGGTTTTCTGGGGTCTCTGTACTGTTAGGGGGGTCTAATGTCGCATAATACACACACCAGGTGCTCATATTGCAGCAGCCAGCACGTCAGCCATGAAAATGTATATACACTATTGTCATTTGGGGGTCTCTGTGCGCCACATAGTTTGGTATATCTATGCATACTGGGCATCAAAGTGTTCAGTAGACCCCTGGCGTTCATATTTAGGATGTTTTATGCTGATATGTTACGAAATGTGTGGCATATAATGGGGTAGAATTCAAGCTTTGTGACGATTTTCAGAAATTTGATAAAAACCGTTATGTTCAGCATTGCTTTGCAGTTTGGCAGTTTGCAGTAGAAACACTTATTTACCCATAGTGGATTCGTCCGAATGTGTACTTTCTGAAAATATATGGTTTTCTGGGGTCTCTGTACTGTTAGGGGGTCTAATGTCTCATAATACACACTCCAGGTGCTCATATTGCAGCAGCCAGAGCGTCAGCCGTGAAAATGTCTATGCATATTGTCATTTGGGGGTCTCTGTGCGCCACATAGTTTGGTATATCTATGCACATTGGGCATCAAACTGTTTAGTAGACCCATATGTTTATATTTAGGATGCTTTATGCTGGTAATGATACATGGACAATACGATGCTGGAAAGTTGAAGCTTTGAGGCAATTTCCAGATATTTCACCAAAACCGCCAAATTTGGCAAAGCCTTGCGACTCAGTAGTTTGGAGCAATAAGGCATGGGTACCCATTTTAGATTCGGTAGAATGTGTACTTTCCAAAAATGTATGGGTTTGGGGGGTAAACATATATTTCTGTGTTTTTACCCCACAAAAATGCAGTCAATGTGTTGATTTTTCATTAGCTGAAGTTACCCACAGGACTGTTTGTATGCGCTAACTTCATTTTGGGGACTCTAAATGCCAGATACTTTGGTAAACCTATGAACAATGGCCACCAAACTGTCCGGAGGAACCCTCGCAATCATATTTAGGGTGCTTTTTCTTAGAACGTAATGACACATGGGTGATATGGTGCTGGGAAGTTGAAGCTTTGAGGCAATTTTCAGATATTTCACCAAAACCGACAACTTTGGGAAAGCCTTGCGACTCAGTAGTTTGGAGCAGAAAGGCATGGGTACCCATTTTAGATTCAGTAGAATGTGTACTTTCCAAAAATATATGGGTTTGGGGGGTAAACATATATTTCTGTGTTTTTACCCCACAAAAATGCAGTCAATGTGTTGATTTTTCATTAGCTGAAGTTACCCACGGGACTGTTTGTATGCGCTAACTTCATTTTGGGGCCTCTAAATGCCAGTTACTTAGGTAAACCTATGAACAATGGCCACCAAACTGTTCGGAGGAACCCTGGCAATCATATTTAGGGTGCTTTTTCTTAGTACGTAATGACACATGGGTGATATGGTGCTGGGAAGTTGAAGCTTTGAGGCAATTTTCAGATATTTCACCAAAACCGACAACTTTGGGAAAGCCTTGCGACTCAGTAGTTTGGAGCAATAAGGCATGGGTACCCATTTTAGATTCGGTAGAATGTGTACTTTCCAAAAATGTATGGGTTTGGGGGGTAAACATATATTTCTGTGTTTTTACCCCACAAAAATGCAGTCAATGTGTTGATTTTTCATTAACTGAAGTTACCCACGGGACTGTTTGTATGCGCTAACTTCATTTTGGGGCCTCTAAATGCCAGATACTTTGGTAAACCTATGAACAATGGCCACCAAACTGTTCGGAGGAACCCTGGCAATCATATTTAGGGTGCTTTTTCTTAGTACGTAATGACACATGGGTGATATGGTGCTGGGAAGTTGAAGCTTTGAGGCAATTTTCAGATATTTCACCAAAACCGACAACTTTGGGAAAGCCTTGCGACTCAGTAGTTTGGAGCAATAAGGCATGGGTACCCATTTTAGATTCGGTAGAATGTGTACTTTCCAAAAATGTATGGGTTTGGGGGGTAAACATATATTTCTGTGTTTTTACCCCACAAAAATGCAGTCAATGTGTTGATTTTTCATTAGATGAAGTTACCCACGGGACTGTTTGTATGCGCTAACTTCATTTTGGGGCCTCTAAATGCCAGATACTTTGGTAAACCTATGAACAATGGCCACCAAACTGTTCGGAGTAACCCTGGCAATCATATTTAGGGTGCTTTTTCTTAGTACGTAATGACACATGGGTGATATGGTGCTGGGAAGTTGAAGCTTTGAGGCAATTTTCAGATATTTCACCAAAACCGACAACTTTGGGAAAGCCTTGCGACTCAGTAGTTTGGAGCAATAAGGCATGGGTACCCATTTTAGATTCGGTAGAATGTGTACTTTCCAAAAATGTATGGGTTTGGGGGGTAAACATATATTTCTGTGTTTTTACCCCACAAAAATGCAGTCAATGTGTTGATTTTTCATTAGCTGAAGTTACCCACGGGACTGTTTGTATGCGCTAACTTCATTTTGGGGCCTCTAAATGCCAGTTACTTAGGTAAACCTATGAACAATGGCCACCAAACTGTTCGGAGGAACCCTGGCAATCATATTTAGGGTGCTTTTTCTTAGTACGTAATGACACATGGGTGATATGGTGCTGGGAAGTTGAAGCTTTGAGGCAATTTTCAGATATTTCACCAAAACCGACAACTTTGGGAAAGCCTTGCGACTCAGTAGTTTGGAGCAATAAGGCATGGGTACCCATTTTAGATTCGGTAGAATGTGTACTTTCCAAAAATGTATGGGTTTGGGGGGTAAACATATATTTCTGTGTTTTTACCCCACAAAAATGCAGTCAATGTGTTGATTTTTCATTAGCTGAAGTTACCCACGGGACTGTTTGTATGCGCTAACTTCATTTTGGGGCCTCTAAATGCCAGATACTTTGGTAAACCTATGAACAATGGCCACCAAACTGTTCAGAGTAACCCTGGCAATCATATTTAGGGTGCTTTTTCTTAGTACGTAATGACACATGGGTGATATGGTGCTGGGAAGTTGAAGCTTTGAGGCAATTTTCAGATATTTCACCAAAACCGACAACTTTGGGAAAGCCTTGCGACTCAGTAGTTTGGAGCAATAAGGCATGGGTACCCATTTTAGATTCGGTAGAATGTGTACTTTCCAAAAATGTATGGGTTTGGGGGGTAAACATATATTTCTGTGTTTTTACCCCACAAAAATGCAGTCAATGTGTTGATTTTTCATTAGCTGAAGTTACCCACGGGACTGTTTGTATGCGCTAACTTCATTTTGGGGCCTCTAAATGCCAGTTACTTAGGTAAACCTATGAACAATGGCCACCAAACTGTTCGGAGGAACCCTGGCAATCATATTTAGGGTGCTTTTTCTTAGTACGTAATGACACATGGGTGATATGGTGCTGGGAAGTTGAAGCTTTGAGGCAATTTTCAGATATTTCACCAAAACCGACAACTTTGGGAAAGCCTTGCGACTCAGTAGTTTGGAGCAATAAGGCATGGGTACCCATTTTAGATTCGGTAGAATGTGTACTTCCCAAAAATGTATGGGTTTGGGGGGTAAACATATATTTCTGTGTTTTTACCCCACAAAAATGCAGTCAATGTGTTGATTTTTCATTAGATGAAGTTACCCACAGGACTATTTGTATGCGCTAACTTCATTTTGAGGCCTCTAAATGCCAGATACTTTGATAAACCTATGAACAATGGCCACCAAACTGTTCAGAGGAACCCTGGCAATCATATTTAGGGTGCTTTTTCTTGGTGCGTAACGATACATGGGTGATATGGTGCTGGGAAGTTGAAGCTTTGAGGCAATTTTCAGATATTTCACCAAAACCGACAATTGTGGGAAAGCCTTGCGACTCAGTAGTTTGGAGCAGAAAGGCATGGGTACCCATTTTAGATTTGGTAGAATGTGTACTTTCCAAAAATATATGGGTTTTGGGGGGTAAACATATATTTCTGTGTTTTTACCCCACAAAAATGCAGTCAATGTGTTGATTTCTCAGTAGCTGAAGTAAAGTCCTGAACAATTTGGATGTGCTAACTACATATTGGTGTCTCTAAATGCCAGATACTTTGGTAAACCTATGCATAATGGGTATCAAATTGTTCAGTGGACCCCTGGCAATCATATTTCAGGTGCTTTTTCTTGGTACCTAATATAGTTTGGGATATGCGGAGCAGCAAAATAAAACCTTTGAAATGATTTTTCAGAATTTTGAATTTTTCGTTGAAAAACCGCTATGTTCAGACAAGCTTTTATGTTTGGTAGTTGGGAGTAGAGAGACATAGTTACCCATTTTGTAATCGGCAGAATGTGTACTTTTCAAAAATGTATGGTTTTCTGGGGTAAACCTACGGTTTCAGGATTTTTTGCCTTGGAATCTAAAGCATGCTGTTTTCTGCCTTAGTGCTTTCAAAATTTGGTAATATACTGCCGGGAGTTTTTGCTGTACAGAAATCCTAAATCTCCCTAAAACTATACATATCTGGTATTGGCACGTTCGAGAGACATAAGGCTTTCCAAATCAGTTGGATTGTCATCCGTAAAATGAAATATTTTTCTGGTATAAATTGATATACGATGAAAAATGGTAATTTTTCATTTTTTTTTGGTATTTAGCACTATAAATTTTTTTGCACAGGTGTAAATACATGAAAACTCAGGCAGATTTAGAAAGCTCAGTTTCTACCGAAAAAAACAATGTATAGTTTTCCTAGGTAAACTATAGGTTTCCCCTCAGAAAATTCCCCTAAAGTGAGAGAGCACAAAATGTTTCAAAAACGGCTGGCATTTCGCGTAACCAAAATGTGAAATTCTGCTGGCACTTAAAAGGTTAAGTCCCTCTGCTTTCCATGAAGGGTAATGAGCAGATTCTCTGGAATGCATAGGGACTACAAATCCCATAATCCACAGCTTCGTCTAGGAACAATAGTAGTGGTTACAGCACTCCACCAGGCTACGGGGTGAGAAATGGTTTGTGGGAGTCACGGTCAAACTGTAATGGTTTCCACCCAATCGGAGGAAAGATACAATACTGCACCAGTCTACTAACCCACAGCAACCAGTCAGGGGCCTGTTTTTCCAGATGATAAATAATGAAAGCAAGTACCTGATTGGTCGTTATAGGTTAGAGCTCATACCATTACTCTCTTTACCCAACCAATGGAGATGCGTTTGGATTCTCTGAGCAACCCGTTAAAATATATCTGCAGCTCTCTCAGCAGGGTTAAGTAATGTATTTAATTTCCCCCAATGAGCCGTGCAGGGTCTTTATCAATACAAGCGAAAGTCCAACACCCACAGGGGAGGTTCTACCGCTGCTGTTCCCTAATAGACATTTGCTCCTTACCAGCCGAATTGCTGGCAAGTAGCGGAGACTTAGCAAAAGAGCTGAAAAGCAGGAAGTAGTGTTCTGGCTATTATGTTACACATCCAGTCACTCCAGCCTTTATACATTAAATTTTTGGCTAAATAAATATATTACAAACATGTTTTATTTTGCACAGCCTCTTTACACAGTTTTTATTTTTACAGTGAACAATTCCTTTAAAGGAGAAGGAAAGTTTAAAATTAATAAGCTTTATCAGAATGGTCTATATAAATACACCAGTAAACCCTCAAAGTAATGCTGCTCTTTTAAAAGAAACACTGCATTTCTTTTCTTCTATTGAGTACACATGGGCTTCTGTATCAGACTTCCTGTTTTCAGCTTAAACGTCCTTGCCCCAGGCATAAGCATGCTCAGTTTGCTCATCTTCCACCCTCCCTTCTCTGCTATAATCTAAACTCAGAGCTATTAGTGAGCACGGAGAGACTCAGGTAGGAAATGTCACACAAGCTAATATGGCAGCTGCTATCCTAAACAAACAGAGAGAGATTCTAGAGCTGTTTACTCAGGTATGTTAAAGCATTCTGCAGAATAAATATAGTGTTATAGCTTGCACTATTGGGGCTAATCAATTGGCAATAAACTGCCTCGGTAGCTTTCCTTCTCCTTTTAGAAAAAACTCAGAATGTAAAAAACTCAAATCAGTGTAGTGGGGGTGAACAACTCAAATACAAATTGATGGAGTTTTCAGCATAAAAAAAACTTGAAATGATCGAGTTTTCGAGCAAAACCCACTGGAAAAAAAAAACTTGATCATCATCGAGGCTACAAACATCTTCAGATGGTTCAAGGAACCTCTGCCATTGACTTCTACATGACCTCGACAGGTTTTAGATGGTGTATTATCGTATTCAAGCTTTTTCCAGGGTCGGGGTTTAATAAATCTCTTGCTTTTTCAGGTAAAAATCAACTTGACTGTTGATAAATAACCTCCTTCATGTAAAGCAACACATTTCTAACACTGCTCGTAGGGCTGTGGCTGAATTCTTTCACATTAGCATTTTGGGATCAGGCCAGAGACAACATTTTCACATCAACGCAGCTCTGCCCACCCACATCCCCATGAGATCACTGGTTGGCCAGAACAATGTGCATTCAGCTCTTCCCCTTGAACTGACATAACAAAAACAGCAGGTGCTGCAGCCGCACACACACACCTGCCAACAGATACGATCACTTAAATGAACAATAACGCACCTGAACTGCATTCAGAATGGTAAAGCATGATCATTAAAATAACAATGATTATCCTTTATTTATATAGTATAGATATTTATGCAGGAGGCAACTCCTCTGTAGGTGGGTGGAAAGTTGGGGAAAGCAGGCGGGGTAGGATGGGCCCAAAGCAACCATATTAACCATTTCAACACAGCACTTTGTCAAGTATAATGAGAACGTATATATCTTCTTTATGAGCTAATAAAAAAAAAGCATATAGACTAGGACAAAATCATTACTAGCTATTTTAGTAAACTTGGATATAGAGCCTAGTACACATTATTTTAGCATGCTTGAGTCCTCTAGTGACCAAACATATATAATCATTACTAGCACAGGTTTATACTCAAAAGGTGGTATGTAATAAAAGGCACTAAGTTTGCCCAGGAGCAATAATCCATAGCAACCAATCAGCAGGCAGCATTTACTGGTCACCTGTTCAAAAGCAAACATCTTATTGGTTGCTATGGGCTACTGCTCCTGGGAAAAGTGCTTTTTATTACATACAGGGGAAAGTCTATTAAAAAACAAAAAAAAAAAAAAAAAGTCTAATAAAAATACCGACATCATCCAATTCTATCCTAGGTATCCTCTTACAATAAACACATTGATTCAGCACAGCAAAACGGAACCAAGAAACCTAATAGGGCTGGCGTTGTATTTTTCGAGCCTGTTATATTCGTCTGTATCATATAATAACAATGTCGCCCGGTCATTGTGTTAAAGTCAACACTGTATGCCCTTGAGCAGGTTTGTTTATTCATGATTTGTGACGTTTCACTCCCCTCCCGTGTTAAATTACTGCAGAGTGTTAGCTGTCCAAGTGTGTGTGATGACTAGCAGTCTTAAGGTATGAGGACCCAAATTACAGAAAGATCCGTTATCCCGAAGACCCCAGGTCCTGAGCATTCTGGATAACAGGTCCCATACCTGTATTAGCTATAGGGGCCGATTCATAAAGGTCGATAAAATGAGTGTTATTTATACCATGGCGTAAAAATGTTATCAGTTCTTATATCTTTAGAATTAACGATCGATTCACTAAAAGTTTACTTGTCTAACTTAAGAAGTGATATTTTCACGTTCATTTTAGCTGAATTGTGTGCGGTATTTTATAGCATGCGTTATTTAGTGCGATATTTTAGGGCATTTGATATAGTCACACGTTATTAGTGCAATCTATAGCACATAAGACATTCAGGATGCCACTGGCAGAGTAGAAGTGTCTTTTTAGAGTATTCTAGTCATTCCTTTCTCTGGGAAACTTAATATAATTCCACGACACAGAACAAAGTGCATTCTGGACCTGCCCAAGGTATCGTGAAAATGTGTTTGTGACGGTAGGTAAGTCTCCAGTTCCTCATAAAGGTCTTACCTGCTGCCCTACAGCGCCTCACTACATCTTCATCTATTAATCCATCTGATGTTGTTTAGTAACGCCTACTCCTAGGAAGTGTTAAATTTCACAGTAATTATCGCACTATTTTATGCTTTTATTGCTTAAAAGATGTTGGTGAATAATGCGTTAGGATTAATTCTATTCTATACGTACCGCAATGCGTTTAGAATACCGCTGTGCAGAAATGTAGATTTAACACTTGCGATACGTTTATTAGCGCACGGAAATACTTTGATCAAACGCTCCTTAAATAACGCACAAAACAGTGCATTAAGGAATAACGACCTTTAGGGCTCTTACACATGAGCGTTCCGACCTGCACTCCCCTGCGTTCCGTTTTTTGGCGTTCAGCCGCAGGGGAGCGCAGGAATAGATGCAAGTCATTATTTTAAATGGGGCTGTAATCACTCAGGCGCGTGTAGGCACCGAACGCAGGGAAAAATACAGCATGTTGCGTCTGAACCTGCGTTCGGCGCCTAAACGCGCCTGAGTGAGTACAGCCCCATTTCAAATAATGACTTGCGTCTATTCCTGCGCTCCCCTGCAGCTGAACGCCAAAAAACGGAACGCAGGGGAGCGCAGGTCAGAACGCTCATGTGTAAAAGCCCTTAGTGAATCAGCCCCATAGTGTCCTGTTCTCTGATGAAGAGACAGAGGGTTAACATCTCAAGCTTGTACTCTGTGGTTGACCATTAAGGCTAGAACTCCACGACGCGTCTGGAGCCGACACAGCGTTATGCGACAAAACTCATGCGACATGTCGGATGTTCTAAAGAAACAGGAAGTGTTTCACTTCCTGTTTCTTTAAAACATACGACACATCGCATGCGTTTTGTCGCATAGCGACGTGACGGCTCCAGACGCATCATTTAGTTCTATCTTAAATCCTAGAGCCCCTAGCATATATGCAGCCGCTATGTGGTGTATTCTTATATAATATACAAAAGCCATGAATATCCTATAAATGATATGCTAATAAACAGCTCTGTCATCAGTTATAAACAGAACTTAGTGATGTCATTTTTGTCACATGACTCACTGACATTGGTGTATTATAATAAATAAAGTACCCCTTGTTGGAAAATTTGAGAATATTAGAAGTAACCTAAGAGTTCCATGACCTGTATAAAAGCACGTGGCCTTCTGCCTTGTGCTTTTATATGGTCACGGCACTCCTCTGTGACTTATAATATCCTTATATTTTACAATAAGTGCACATTACTCATTTTATTAAAGCTTGATTAAGGTACATCCCCCAGGTACAGGTCTTAACGCAAATCTGCATTGATGTTCAGATTTCTGGTCTAGTGATCAGGATGTAAAAACAAGAAATAACTGTTCCACTGTTAAAGGGGTGGTTCACATTTAAGTAAACTTTTTAGTATGTTATAGAATGGCTAATTCTAGGAAAGTTTTCAATTGGCTTTTTTTTTCTTTAGTATAGTTTTTGAATTATATGCCTTCTTCTGACTCTTTCCAGCTTTCAAATGGGGGACACTGACCCCATCTAAAAAAACAAATGCTCTGTAAGGCTACACATTTGTTGTTGCTACTATTTATTACGTTTTTCTAGTCAGACCCTCTCCTATTCATATTCCAGTCTCTTATTACAATAAATGCATGGTTGTTAGGATAATTAGGACCCTAGCAACCAGATTGCTGAAAGTGCAAACTGGAGAGCTGCTAAATAAAAAGCTAAATAAATCAAAAGCCACAAATAATAGAAAATGAAAAGGCAGGGGCAAATTGTCTTAGAATAGCTCTCTTTGCATCATATTAAAAAATATTTTAAAGGTGAACAACCCCTTTTTTTTAAAAAAAAAGTTTCCTTTTGAGAGGCATGTAGATAGGGACCAGGCTGGAGGCCGAACTGCTAACAGTTTATCTTACCTAAATTAACCCTGTACCTCAGCTGATTTCGGATACTGTACAATATGACATGCTTTTCATATTCCTTGGGGGCGTTTCCCAGGCTCTGAAAGAGAATAAGAAAAAGCAAAAAAAAAAAAAAAAAAAAAAAGCATATCTAAATTTTTTATAAACTTAAAAAGCATATTAACAGTAACCTACATATTGTACTGTGCTGTAAAAAGTGGAGCTCTATAAACACTTTGTAATTATAAACCAATAATTTGATGGCTTATTTATCTATCCAGCTAAAAGCATACACTTCCTTTACAATTTTATAAAGAAGCCAAAAACACCCAACGAATATATTTGTACACTACGCTTGCTATTATACAGGACCCATCTGTGTTCCTCCGATACCTGCTCCCTTCATTATAAATTATATTTACATCCCAAAGTACCACCACTCAAATAGACAGTCACTTGCTTTTAAAGAGAAGTAAACCTTAATAAAGACCTATAGTTTAGATGCTGCACATTATCTTTTGGCTTCTATACTAGCACCAGTACACCTCAGTCCTTGGGCAGCAGGGTCGGACTGGGGGGCTCGAGGCCCAGCAGGACTGCCGTCCAGGGCCCCCCGCCAGCCATCCAGGGCCCCCACCTCTTTGCTTCCTTTCCCCTTCTCCTTTCTCCCCGCCTCCCCATCTTAACTACTGTAGCGCCGCCGGGCGCACACACACTGACGTCACTGCCCGGTGCCGCACTTCAGGATAATTTGTATTTTCTAATTGAGGGGGTCCGGCCCGGCGGGGGCCCATGAGGGTTTCCTCGTGAGGCAACTTCAGAAAACAAAGTGATCTGAGTGCCATCCCGCTAGCGATTCCAATTCTAGCCAGTAGGAGCGCATTTAAAGGATGTTAATCGCTCGAAAAAGAGGAGATTTGTCACTAGGTGACTAATCTCACCATCAGAGCATGTGCCACCACCCTTACCAGTGCAGGGCAACACTACATTATATTTTTATTACTTTAAAACACTTATACTTTGAAGTTACTGTTCAAGGGGGTCGGGCACAGGGTGGACGGAATGGGTCGGGCGCAGGGTGGACGGAAGGGGGTCGGGCGCAGGACGGACAGAGGGGGGGTCGGGCGCAGGACGGGCAGAGGGGGGTCGGGCGCAGGACGGACAGAGGGGGGTCGGGCGCAGGACGGACAGAGGGGGGTCGGGCGCAGGACGGGCAGAGGGGGGTCGGGCGCAGGACGGGCAGAGGGGGGTCGGGCGCAGGACGGGCAGAGGGGGGTCGGGCGCAGGACGGGCAGAGGGGGGTCGGGCGCAGGACGGGCAGAGGGGGGTCGGGCGCAGGATGGGCAGAGGGGGGGTCGGGCTAAGGGCGGACGGGGGGGTCGGGCGCAGGGCGGACAGGGGGGTCGGGCGCAGGGCGGACAGGGGGGGTCGGGCGCAGGGCGGACAGGGGGGGTCGGGCGCAGGGTGGACAGGGGGGGTCGGGCGCAGGGTGGACAGGGGGGGGTCGGGCGCAGGGCGGACGGGGGGGTCGGGCGCAGGGCGGACTGAGGGGGGTCGGGCGCAGGGCGGACAGAGGGGGGTCGGGCGCAGGGCGGACAGAGGGGGGTCGGGCGCAGAACTACAGGCCATTCAAATGTGGCAGCAGTGCAAGAGGTGATGCAAGTGATAACAGAACATGTAAGTGAGGATGAGAGAACAAGTGAGGGGCAACAGAAAGAGTAATAGGAAAGAGGGAGGGCAATAGGCCTGTCACTCACCTGTCTCACGTTGGCGGGCAGTTTGGCCCAAGGGTAATTCTGGCGAATGTGAAACTCCACATCAATGTTCATGGTGCCACCTGTGTGCAGCTGCTCAGCAGGAATACAGAATTGCTCAGCTCTCAGCCCGGGCACATCACACGCACAAGATCTCAGTATGGGCACACCTCACGCCCGCAACGGAGATCCCTGAACATACAGCGCACCCCCCATGTGTCCAGTCACCCTTATTCAGCTGACTCGTGTCTCTCTGTCCTCCTTGTGCCCCGCTCACCCCTTGCCCTTGTCTGCGTGATATTAGCGCACTGTGCCCGGCAGCAAACTCCCCTCACCCCGGCCAAGCTCTGCCCACTCTCTCCTCAATACCCCACGGTGCCCTGTACCAGCGCCTATCTCCCCAACTTCGGCTGGTAGGGAAGTTACTTCCTCATTAGGAGGAGGCGTGTTCTAGCGGCTACACACGTCACTTCCTGTAAGATGTCAGTGACGTACCAGTCCTCCTGTGTAGTTCTAAACTGCTCTTGCAGGTGCTGTGCTGGGAAAAGTGTTTCCCCTTCCCAGCAGTACTTGCGCCTGTCTGTTCAGGGTTGCCAGGCTGGCGACTTTACAGCCAAACTAGGCTACTAATTTAAAGTCCAGGTGGGTTTTGAAAGAACAAACTAACCAAGGTACGGATTTGGGCTACTTTGGCTTGTTTGTACTTTGGAAACCAGCCAAAGTTTTTTGTTCCCTAATGTGCAAAGCCTGTGTCTCCCAATGCATGTTGGGTAATGTAGTTTTTTTTTAACAATTTGCCGACTGCCGAGTTTAATGTAAGTGTAATGTAAGACTACAATACCCAGCATGCAATGGGACTGAGTTGTGTCGAAGTCAGGAGTTACCAGATGTTGGGATCTGTATCCCAGCCTCAAGCATTCTCACGTTTTCTGGTGATTTTTCTCAATTTCAGACAATTTGGGGGCAATAATCTTGTGGCCACCAAAATATCTAGAGGTTGAGCTTTTTTAACAATATTTATTGAAATTGTATATGAATTAGGGCCTCATGGGGCCCCTATACCTCCTGGGCCCCCCTCTGTAGTTACGCAAATCCGTCCTATTTTACTTCATGGAAACATTTGCAAGCCAGTGAAAATTTGAAATAGGCATATTTTCTAGGGATGCACCAAATCCACTATTTGAGATTCGTCAGAAACCCCTGAATCCTTGGTACCGAACCGAATCTGAATCCTATTTTGCATATGCAAATTAGGGGCAGGAAAGGAAAAAGTGGAAAAAAATCTTCATTTGTGATGAAAAGTCACATGATTTCCCTACCCGCCCCTAATTTACATATGCAAATTAGGATTCGGTTTGGCCAGGCACAAGGTTTCGGCCGAATCCAAATCCTGCTGAAAAAGGCAGAATCCTGGCTGAATCCCGAACGAAATCCTGTATTCCTGCATCCTTAATATTTTTACATATATTTGTATTTTTGATTTTTTTTTCATCACTGCACATATTGTGCTTTTTTTGGGCTAGTTTTGAAGCGCTTCTTGGCTAGTTTGGGGCTGGTATTGTAGCTGATTTTGGCTGGTTTTGAAAATTAGACCTGGCAACTCTGGTCTTTACATTCACAGGGCCCCAGGCTAAGGAACCTTGCTGCCCATTAGGGGAGGGCAGGAAAGCAAATCAGTGATAAACGGGTCGCCTTGTGTTGCCCACTCACCTCTCAGGGTTACCCGCTGTAAAAGTCCAGTCACAAACTCCTTGTAATTTTGCGCCCAATTTACAGTGCTGAAACGTCCCAAATTGCCTTAAAAACCCCTCCAAGAGTTGAGCACAAGCAGAATATGAAAGTGGTGTATTGTTGGCATCTCTGATCTGCTGATTGGTTGTTATAGGCAACTTTGTATAACTCAAAAAGCACTTGTATATTGTGGAATCCAACAGCTGTCTGGCCGTCAGGCCTAATTTACCCTAGCAACCAGGCAGTGGTTTGAATGAAAAACTGAAATGCAAATATGAGGGGGTATGATTGGAAAGATCTGTCGTGAAATTGATTGTAGCCATAGGATACTGAGAGAATAAAAGACTGTGTATGCAGATTCCCCCGGGAGCCCCTCTGACTTGGATGGATTCTGTTCTCAAGCTCACCTTGGTCATTAGTCCATATATAGTAGAAAATCAGATGGCACACACTCTGGCAAATGTGCAAAAAACTTGTAGTTTATTGAGATCCACACACAACGTTTCGGAGGTACAACCCCCGTTCTCAAATGCTCTCTGACCTTGGTCACTAGTACCCGGCCTTGAGGGCAGAACCTCCTAACTGTCCCGATTTTGACAGCTCAACCCACAGTCCTGGATTGTAACTGAAATGCAGGCTTGCCGGATCTAATGTTCAAAACCAGCCAAAGTCAGCTGCAAAACCAGCCCAAAACTGGACAAGAGGCAATTCAAACATAGCCCAAAAATAGCACAATTTGAGCAGTAAAAAAAAGTCTAAGAAATAAATGAATACAGGTATGGGACCTGTTATCCAGAATGCTCGGGACCTGAGGTTTTCCGGATAACAGATCTTCCTGTAATTTGGGTCTTCATGCCTTAAGTCTACTAGAAATTCATTTAAACATTAAATAAACCCAATAGGCTGGTTTTGCTTCCAATAAGGATTAATTATATCTTAGTTGGGATCAAGTACAAGCTACTGTTTTATTATTACAGAGAAAAAGGAAATCATTTTTAAAAATTTGGATTATGTGGATAAAATGGAGTCTATGGGAGACAGCCATTCCGTAATTCGGAGCTTTCTGGGTATCGGGTTTCCAGATAAGGGATCCTATACCTGTATATGTAAAAATTTCATTTTCACTGTTTCCCTAATTTTTCCATGAAGCAAAATAGATAAACCAAAATATTGCTAAATAGCAGCAATGTCCAAAGTCTCTGGAGCTTTCCCTTTAATCCGACCCGAATACTCATTCTCCTCGAGTGTAAAGTTCACCAAAAAAGTTATTACACTATAAGTTTTTTCTCTGCTACATTTCTAATTTTCTCTAGCTTTTAGCGCTGACCTCTACAGTATATTGACTATTGATGAAGCAAAATAGGACAGATTTACCCATCACCAGGGGAGTAACTACAGAGGGGGGCCCAGGAGGTATGGGGGGGCATAAGGCCCTAATACATATACAATTTCAATAAATATTGGTGGAGCAGCTCAACCTCTAAACATTTTAGTAGCCAGCAGATTTTTGCCCCAAAATTGTCTGAAATTGAGGAAAGTCAACGGAAAATGTGAGAAGATGGGAGACTCAGGTTCAGAGCCCAAAATCTGGTAACGCCCGACTTCTACACAATTCAGTCCTGTTGCATGCTGGGTATTGTAGTCTTACATTCAACTTGGCAGTCAGCAAATTGTTAAACAAAAACTGCATTACCCAACATGCATTGGGAGACGCAGGCTTGGCACATTAGGACAAGAAAAAAACCTTGGCTGGTTTCCAAAGTATAAACCAGCCAAAGGACCAAAAAGTAGCCCAAATCGGCTAGTTTGTACTTTCTAAACCCGGCTGTACTTAAAATTAGTAGCCCAATTTGGCTGGAAAACCGCCAACCTGGCAACCCTGCTGAAATGTCCTGACTTTCTCTTTGATCTCCAACACTGAACAGCCAGAAAAAGATACAAAGTTTCTAACTTAATTGGCTTTTGGCAGAGAACCCAGAATAAGATACCATTTGTAACAAATTAAGACTCACAGCTTAAAAGGCAATTCACCTTCATTTGCAAAACTGTAATAACACATAAAAACTACAGAAATGTGTTCAGAATTTCAAAACCTGCCAAATTTTGTAAAATGGACATGATAATTAGGGGGTGAGTCCACAATATGGACAAAAAAATCATTGTGCTCCACACAGCTAATTTTTTTGTCCCTCTTTCTGTTTCCAAAATGTTGGGAGGTATGTCACCTGCTTGGCTGTAAGAAGAGTTCTTTGTTTTTCTATTCTGTGGAGCCATATCTTTATGCTCTCCCACAGGTAACTACCTTTTTAAAAGTCTATAAAAACCCTGTGATTCTTTTGTTCATGGTTTTGACTCTTCACGAGTCCAGGATCCATGGAGCTTGAGACAAATTAGGGATGCACAGAATACAGGATCTGGTTCGGGATTCTGCGTTTTTCAGCAGGATTCGGATTCAGCCGAATCCTTCTGCCCAGCCAAACCGAATCCCAATCCTAACTTGTTTATGCCCTAATGTGCCAAGCGTGCGTCTCCCAATGCATGTTGGGTAATGTAGTTTTTGCTTAACATTTGCATATGCAAATTAGGGGGGAAATCACGTGAATCTTTCGCGAAGGGTTCGGGGGTTCGGCCGAATCAGAAATAGTGGATTCGGTGCATCCCTAAGTCAAATTGATGGATTAACCTTAAAGGGCTAGTAAAACCTGCTACACTGCACTATTCAGTTTTTGCTGGACTAGAAATCCCAGAATAATGTAACATATAATAAAGCATGAGGCATGCTGGGAGTTATAGTCCTGCAACAGTATAATCTTAAAGAAATATTGCACAATAAAACTCCCAAATCTCCACAGCCAGTGACTGCTTTAAAATGCAAAATTCATCCAATAAAAATTCCAGCTGATCTGTGTGAATCTGAGTGAATCTTTGTTCCTTCAACTGGAGTTGGAAGCTTCAAGGAACAGTAACACCAAAAAAATGGAAGTGTCATAGTAGATAACAAATAAGTACTACTATAGTTTATATAAACAAGCTGCTGTGTAGCCATGGGGGCAGCCATTCAAGCACAGGATACACAGTAGATAACAGATAAGTACTACTATAGTTTATATAAACAAGCTGCTGTGTAGCCATAGGGGCTGCCATTCAAGCACAGGATACACAGTAGATAACAGATAAGTACGACTATAGTTTATATAAACAAGCTGCTGTGTAGCCATGGGGGCAGCCATTCAAGCACAGGATACACAGTAGATAACAGATAAGTGCTACTATAGTTTATATAAACAAGCTGCTGTGTAGCCATGGGGGCAGCCATTCAAGCACAGGATACACAGTAGATAACAGATAAGTACTACTATAGTTTATATAAACAAGCTGCTGTGTAGCCATAGAGGCTGCCATTCAAGCACAGGATACATAGTAGATAACAGATAAGTACTACTATAGTTTATATAAACAAGCTGCTGTGTAGCCATAGAGGCTGCCATTCAAGCACAGGATACACAGTAGATAACAGATAAGTACTACTATTACTGCTTATCTGTTATCTGCTGCATATCCTATGCCTTTTCTTCTTTTTTACAGCTTGAATGGCTACACATCAGCTTCATATAAACTATAGACACGTTTCTAAAGCAAATACACCCGCTGTACCACTGCAGCACAACAATACATTATGTTTTATTTTCATACTTTCATTTTTTGGAGTTATTGTTCCTTTAAAGTAAAGTTTCCCAGCACTGAACAAGTCTGTCCTTTATAAACATATTTGATTCCAGTTTAATATAATAAAAAAAAATTTACATAAAAATCTCTATATGTATTGTAACAGCACGATTCCTGACATCACGTTTTTGATCAGTCGAATTCTCATTAATTAATTTTCTTGCATCTACAAGTATCTTTTTGGCAACTTCTATAGAAAACTTGGGGGTGCTGTGGGACGGTGTTATGGCTGGGTTTACACCCCATTTAAGATTATTGTCTGTGGATTGGGGTTATTGAATTTTTTTTACACAATCACTATGGGGCAGATTTATCAAGGGTTGAATTTCAAAGTAAAAAATACTTTGAAATTCGACCATCCGATTAAAATACTTCGACTTCAAATATCAAATTTGGCAATCAAACGATCAAAGTAAAATCGTACGATTAATTAATGATTTCAGCGATCGATCGAAGGATTTCGTTTCGTTTTTGTTTCCCTTCCCTACAGATAAGCTTCATCAGGGAATAGAGTATAATACTAACATCATCAGGTATTAAAGAACAATATTTCAAATGACATATACTATTAAATATGCTAAAGTATTTTGTTACCCCTTTGATTAAGGTTGTTGGAAAGTATTTTGGATTACGTTTAACACTTGTTGGGGATTGGGCTTTTGGAGAAAACTGGACCTTTATACACATTTTATTCACTATTTATGTGGGACTTGGACTTTTGAGAATGGATTTTTTAATCAAAAAATGTTTTTACATTAAGAGGATGTCAATTAACACATATACCACATGTGATCATGTAAGAGGGAAGAGGCGGGGTTTTGTCTATAAAGGTGTTTGGTCACATTTGTACTTTAATCCTGATGAAGGGAGGTTGTACCCCCCGAATCGTTGATATTGGTGGTTTGAACAAATAAAAACGAAGGGGTACTTTCCCCACTGCAGAAAACACTCTGTGGGACATTCACTAACATTCGTAGTTGCGCCAGGCGTAACTTCGCCGCACTTCGCCGCACTTCGCCAGGCGTAGTTTCGTCCAGCGATCCGCAAGTTGCGCTCAGGGGTAGCATAAGGTTGCGAAGTTGCACTAGCGTTGATTTGCGAAGCGAAGTTACGCTAGCGATGGTTAATTTGCATACGGCGCCAAATTCAAATTTCAATGGAGGAATATGTAGCAACACTACAATTGCCTGGGAAACCTTCAAAACATCAAATAAAATTTTTATTTTGCCCTACACATGTGCCCACTGTACAGTTAAGTTGCCATGAGTTAGGAAATGTAGGGGGGAAGGAGGGGAGCCCCAAAAAAATTTCCGATTTTTTTCAGCCTATCACCCATAATATAGAAAAAAACGCCAGCGTTTTTTGAGACTTAGAAAAAATTTTAACTTTTTTTGAAGAAATCCCTATCTACTCTATTGTGCTTCGCCTGGTCTGAGGTGGCGAAGGAAGTCTAGCGTAAAAGGTAGCGTTCAGTACACTGCGCGTGTTAGTGAATTTGCGTAGTTACGTCCGTTGCGCAAATTCAGCAGGCGTAAGGGTGCGAAGTTACACTAGCAAAGTTACGCCAGCGTAACTGTGAATTTGCGAGGTAACGAAAATGCCCAACGCTAGCGAATTGACGCTAGCGTTAGGCGCTTCGGCGCATAGTGAATTTGCCCCATTGTGTGTGCGGATCCAGACTATATCTGACCCACCTTTTCTACAAACAGTGACTGCTTCCCTATATTTTTATCTTTTTGCCTTATTGATAACAATGGAATCAAACATCATCAAAAGAACAGGGTATTGTAGGTGACCCAGGTACACGTACTTCCGTTTCATACCATCTACTTAGTGTGTTTTTAGCTTCCTGTTCTTTACTTTATCTCCACAATAATTACTGTACATCTTAAGCTAAAGGATACTCTTCTCCCTACTGCAAACACACAATACAGACTTAATAAAAACTTGTTGCCACAGAACCAAAGCCAGTTGAATCATTCAGAAATCAGTGGGTCTCCAGAATCCATGACCTTTGCCAGATGATTGGAAAGAACCATTTACAATTGCTTGGACAATACAATGGTACAGTGGTAGGCATTGGTGCCCTGCAGCTCTTGGGTCTAAGGTTTAATTTCAGTTAGGGATCTATCCCAAAATATAAAGGCAGTTTAATTGGCTCCTGATAAATTGGACCATAGTTTATATGTGTAGGTTAATGACCTTAGACTGTAAGTTCCACTAGGACAAGGAATAATAATAAAGGACAAAGTATTGACCAACACACCCTGACCCTTGGAGTTAGTTCTGCCTGGTGCTCAATCTCCAGTGGGTAATCTCCAATTAGCAGCGAGTGGAATGGAAACAGGCAGACCAAGCTGTTACAGGAGGGATAAACCTTGTATGTTTATTGAATGCAAGTGATGTAATGTTTGGGGCAATCCCCTTTGTCAGACATACTAAGGAGTGAGACAGTTCAGTGCTTATAGGGTCACATCAGTGACAGCATTAGAATTAACGAATCCACTTAAAGCAAATCATGTGATACAAAGACCAAACCCATCAGTTTGAAGTGAAATTCCAATGTCCATAAAATAAGTTTGATTGAAAATATTTATGGTTTAAGTCTAGTGATGTGCGGGTCTGGATTTCTCTGCATCCGCACTTCCGGGTTCCTTTTATAGACCCGCGCCGACCCATCCCGCCGATGATGTCATAAAAGGGGTGGGGTGAGCAGGTGCAGCGTCTATAAAAGACGAACCCAGAAGTCAGATGCCGGCATTTGAACGTGGCGGGTGGAGAGAGCACCCACAAAAAAGCGTGCGTGGTCGGCCCGAACCCACCCGACCCGCGGGTATTGGGTCAGCCCGTACATCACTATTTAAGTCCCATAGTGAAAAAATCACAATACTACAATTCAATTGTAACAAAATATAATAACAATAGCCAAGCAATGTTAAGTGTTAATGTTAAATAAGAATTTGCAGTGCTGAGCTTGAGGGCCTGTAGAGGTCAATATTGAGCTATATTTCCAGTTGTTCTAGTAGATGTTACAGCTAATAACTGAACATATGTATTTATTTATTTCCAGCTATTTAAATAGCACGAACGTATTTCTGCAGAGGTTTTCAGAAATGATGCATCATGAACATCAGTTGAGCATACCAAAAACCTAAGGAATGTCAATTGTGAAATAACTGGGTTGTTTAGTGATGCAGGGAAATAAGTGAAAAACGATCAACTATTTTAATTATTCCATGCATTGTATTGGTTCATTGCAGTGAAATAATTAAATAAATAAGCGTCCAGATCAATGCAATTAACAATGTCCAGCCTGTAAATGTCCAACTATTTCTGAAATTTGACTCCCAGCTTCCCTCCTAAGCTTATGGCTTTCATTGAGAATCACAAGGAGTTGACCTACAACTACACAGGTTGGACTTGATTCGTGCATATGCTGAAAATATACTATAACCGTTTTTCTCAAATGGGGGGTTGTCTAGTGGTGGAGGAGCACCCTAAAATTGTCTCTGAGTCTGAGACTTCCCCTCTTTTTCTTAGGTCACATTTTTTGACAAATTTACTAGGGATGCACCGAATCCAGGATTCGGTTCGGGATTCGGCCAAGATTCGGCCTTTTTCAGCAGGATTCGGCCGAATCCTTCTGCCCGGCCGAACCGAATCCGAATCCTAATTTGCATATGCAAATTAGGGATGGGGAGGGAAATCACGTGACTTTTCGTCACAAAACAAGGAAGTAAATTTTTTTCCCCCTTCCCACCCCTATTTTGCATATGCAAATTAGGGTTCGGATTCGGTTCGGTATTCGGCCGAATCTTTCACAAAGGATTCGGGGGTTCGGCCGAATCCAAAATAGTGGATTCGGTGCATCCCTAAAATTTACTAATCTTAAAGTTTGGTGAAACAAACTGTGGGAAATTTGCTCATTCCTATGAAAAACATCCCAGAGGTACAAATTATTTGATTAGTAGCCCCACACCCGGACAAGGCTAACTGACACCAGTGCCTTGTGTAATTTTTTTGTCATATTGGTTGACTCCATAGTGGCAACCTGAAGTCTAATGCCTATAACTGGGCAGTTCTGTAAAAATAGCAAGGGTAGAACAAAAATACATTACAAGATAGCCTGGCAGAACTATGGGCTCGGTGCAGAAAAAAGGGGGACTTAAAATTACTGCACTGCAGATGTATGTTTATGTGATGCATGGAACTCAACATCTTCATAGGGTTCACAACCTGGAAACAAGTCAATAACAAATTCCTGATGAAGGGGTCATGAAGACATTGTGATAGTGAACATGATGCTAGATAGCAACTCAGACCAGCCCTCTAGACAACAGGCCAGAATTTCCCACTGAAAGGGGACCCGTCACCCAAAAAAAAAATTCCAAATCCAATTTTATCACATTAGTCAAGCAAAATTAACTTAAATTACACTATATAAATGATATAAAATCTTGTTTCCTTCAGTCTGGGGATTCATAATTATAACAAGCAGGAAGCAGCCATTTTGTGGACAGTGTTATTAAGACAAGTCTTGTATCATCTCTGAATCTTTTTTGTGCACCAGAATGGGGGACCTGATGTCCATTTCCTTGCCCTGGCTACACAATTAAATGGTAAAGAGAACTGGGGGAATGTGTGGTGAGCAGTGATATCTAGGAAGTGCTGAATGGAAAGTGAAAGTAATTGTTTGCCCCGCCTCTATGCCACTGGCATAGAGGAGGGGCAGACAATATTTGATTGACAGCTGAGATTTTTAAATGAGCTTACAACAGCTATGAATGCTTTAATAAAAAATAGAAATTGGATTTCATGTTTAATTTGAAAAGGACTTTTATTATACAGATTTTTGTGTCTGGATGACAGGTCCACTTGAAGACAGTCGCAGTCTATGTGAGGCTAAGCATTCAGATGTGCCAACCCAGACCAGGTGAAGTTCTATAAAGCAGCTAGATCTTCCTCAATCTT
This sequence comes from Xenopus petersii, assembly GCA_038501925.1. Classification (NCBI taxonomy): domain Eukaryota; kingdom Metazoa; phylum Chordata; class Amphibia; order Anura; family Pipidae; genus Xenopus; species Xenopus petersii. Next base: position 13,758,947 of record CM076682.1, read on the forward strand.
CTGTCACTTACATCACATCCTGTGTGCCGAAAATGCATCCAAGTTCAAAAAACTCTTGCGACTTTTCTTTTTTTCAGTGTGATAAACCAGTAACTTAAACCATTTGCAGCAACATTTATAACAAAGACCTCCATACAACTTTAAATTTCCTACCCTATGCAAATTGACCTAAGCGCAAGATCACTAGCGAAGTTTCGCTAGGCACAAATGATGGGTAGCGCATCTTCGCTATGAAATGCTCGCACTGCCGAAGTAACGCTAGCGAAAAGTCACCAGCATTTTATCAGGACAAAATTTCACATTTTAGTAAATCAGCGTATTCATAGCATATTTGTGTCTGGTGACGTGGTGTGATGGGTGTGAAGCTGACGCTGGAGAAAATTCGCCACCTCAAAGGTGAACCAGCCCTTTAAGGACTGACAGATGCCATAGGCAGGCACAGTTAGGATAATATCCACTTCATCTCAATATCCGGAATAAGCTTTGTGACTAAACATGAAAGGGACCCAGTTGTCGCTATGTTTGCTAACAAGGGCAGTGCGCAGTATATTGGCAAAGAATATTTATGGTTTAACCATTATCTTTCTTAAACAAGAGGTAGATTGATTCTGGTTGTCCCAGTAACTGTCCCAAAGTACAGGCTGTGAGCTGGTACTGTCTGTTTGCTCAGTGAGATAACAGTAATAGACTCACCTTTCTATCTGATAGGAAAATGAGTTCCCATGTAAGCAGCATAACTCCGGGTCTGAATAAACTCATATTGTGTCTGAAGCTATGCCAACGGGCAGGTGGATTTAGATAGGTCTACCAGATCCTGGGTGTCCTGAACATATTGCTTTCAGCACTAACCTTGAAACCTTTTGGGGGGTTATGTAATAAAATACACTATTTATCAAAGTCCTAATTTAGCTCAATCTTTTCTGCTACAAACTCCAATCAAAGGTTTTCTACACTTATTTATTATTAAATTTTCCCCAAAATTTGCTTTGCGGGAAAAAACACAGGTTTTTTTTGGATTTTTCATCTGATTTTCATGATTTTTCACCCGAAAACTCAGATTTTTGCCAAAAACATTGGGGTATTACACGAAACCCAGCACACATCAAAAAATCAGCGGGACTTCTCCCATTGACTTATATGCAACCTTGACAGGTCTGAGATGCCGGATTTTCTGATTCTGACTTTTCCATCCTCGGGGTTTAATAAATTCAGAAAAAGTAGTGATTTTTTAAAAGTCCAATTTTATAAAAAAAAAACAACAACACATTTTTCATGATTTTTGCATTCAGCCTTTAGTAAATAACCCCCTAAGTTTCCCCAGGAGCAGTAACCTATACCAATCAGAAGGTAGAAATTACTGGTCACCTGTTCAAAAGCAAATATCCTATTGGTTGCTATAAGTTACTGCTCCTGGGCAAACTTAGTGCCTTTTATTGCATATGGGGGTTAAGTGTCTAAAAACAAATAAATAATAATAGAACAGTAATTTTACAGGGGTAGCTACGGTAGAGCAAGAGTTGTCATGCAATGCCCGGAGAGAATACATCCCATGCCCCATAGATAGGATTGCCACCTTTTCTAGAAAAAAATACCGTCCTTCCTATATATTTATCTTTTTTCCCTATTAATAACATTGGGATCAACCATCATTTTTACCAGCCAGCCAGGTAAAATACTGGCCAGGTGGCAACCCTACCCATAGGCTTAATCATCAGGCAGGACTCAATCACGAGACAAAAACAGGGGTTCAAGTCAATGGAGAAATGGGGTCAACCCATTAAACAACATAGAAATCCATGGAATGTATATACAGGTATGTTATCTTTTATCCAGAAAGCTCTGAATTACAAGATGGCCGTCTCCCATAGACATAGTTTTATCCGAATAATCCAAATTTTTAAAAATGAATTCCCTATTCTCTCTAACAATAAAACAGTAGCTTGTGTGTGATCCAACATAATATATAATTAATCTTTACTGGAGGCAAAACAATGTTTAAATGATTTTCTAGTAGACTTAAGATATGGAGATCCAAATTACAGAAAGATCTCTTATCCAGAAAATCCCAGGTCCCAAATATTCTGGATAACAGGTCCCAACCCTGTACTTTATAATTTACTGTCAAGCCAATAAAATACTCCTTTTCTTTTAAATAAACTTCTCTTTTATAACATATTAATGCCTTATGGTTGAAATTTGGGGTATTACAGGTATGGGACCTGTTATCCAGAATGCTTGGGACCTGGGATTTTCTGGATAATGGATCTTTCTGTAATTTGGATCTTAATACCTTAAGTCTACCAGCCTATTGGGTTTATTTAATGTTTACATGATTTTATAGTAGACTTAATGAAGATCTGCTATCCAGCAAGCCTCAGATTCCGTGCATTCTAGAAAACAGGTCCGATTCCTGTATATGTTTATAATATATTTTCTCTTATCTTTATTCTGTACTGCAGGTCGGTTTATATACCATGCATTCATGAAATAAAAAAATAAAGATGAGATAACGATAAGACGCAAACCCCCACCCAACAAGTTGTAAAGAGCAGCTGGAGGTATATATGTGCTCTATGTCTATATTTATTCATACAGCACTATTATACTTGTTTTACATTGCAGTTACAGTACAAACAAGGGGACAAGCAATGAAGCAACGAAATTTTTGCAAATAATTATATGGAGTAACAAAGTTTACGGGGCAGATGTATCAAGGGTCGAATATCGAGGGTTAATTAACCCTCGATATTCGACTGCCGAATTAAAATCCTTCAACGTCGAGTATCGAAGTCGAAGGATTTTGCGCAATTTGCCGATCGACCGTTTCGAAGGATTTTAATCCATCGATCAGAAAATTGTTAGTAAGCCTATGGGGACCTTCCCTAACATTGGCCTCGGTAGGTTTTAGGTGGCGAACTAGGGGGTCGAAGAAATTTTTAAAGAGATAGTACTTCGATTATCAAATAGTCGAATAGTCAAACGATTTTTAGTTTGAATCGTTCGAAGGTCGTAGTCGAAGGTCGAAGTAGCCAATTCGATGGTCGAAGTAGCCAAAAAAAAACATTCGAAATTCAAACTATTTTTCCTCTATTCCTTCACTCGAACTTAGTGGATGGGCCCCTAAGTGTCACCTAAAACGTCACAGCCCCACAAAGTCAGTGGTTCCCAAACTGTGGAACTGCACTCCTCGCGAGAGCTTGATGCAGTGGCAGGTTGGGCTCAGCCTAAAGGTCAGTTAGCATAGGTGGATTTTCATTAAGGCTTGGGCAGGCTAAACCTCCCCAAACCTGTTTACCTAAAAAGTCTAAAGAAAAATTCAAAGAAAAAAAAATAAAAAATCCTCTGACTGGCATGTGTCCATTTGAGCTTGTCTGGGGGAGGAGCCAGGGGTGCTGCTGACTATTGGCTTTAGAAAAAAATCCCTACCTGGAAACTCCAGTGATGTCATCATGAGCTTTTGCGCTGAAAATCTCAGGAGATTTCAGATCGGAAGGCTTAAGAGCTGAAACTGAAATGGAAAAAAGCATGACAATGTCATCCAGGTCTGGACTAATAATCAAAATAGGCCCTGGCATTTCAGGTACCCAGGGGCAAATTCACTAAGATGCGAAGTTGCGCCAGGCGCAACTTCGCCGCTCTTCGCCACACTTCGCCAGGCGTATTTTCGCCAGTGCTCCGCAAATTAACTAAAATCCGAAGTTGCGCACAGAGGTAGCGTAAGTTTTCGAAGTTGCGCTAGCATTAATTCGCCAAGCGAAGCGAAGTTTCGCTAGCGATGGTTCATTTGCATACGGCGCGAAATTCAAATTTCAATGGAGGAACACGTATCAGCACTACAAATGCCTAGAAAACCTTCAAATCAGCAAATAAAAATTTTATTTTGCCCTACACATTTGCCCACTGTCTAGGTAAGTTGCCATGAGTCAGGAAATGTGGGGGGGAAGGAGGGGAGCCCCAAAAATATTTTTGATCTTTTTCAGCCTATCACCCATCATGTAGAAAACACGCCAGCGTTTTTTGGGATTTAGAAAAAATTTTGGCTTTTTTGGAAACAATCCCTATCTACTCTATTGCGCTTCGCCAGGTCTGAGGTGGTGAAGGAAGTCTAGCGTAAAAGGTAGCGTTCAGTACACTGCGCAAGTTAGTGAAAGTTGCTAGCGAAAATTCGCCTGGCGTAATGGTGCGAAGTAACACTAGCGAAATTACACCAGCGTTTGTTAGTGAATTTGCGCAGTAACGAAAAATGCCAAACGCTAGCGAATTAACGCTAGCGTTCGGCACTTCGGCGCTTAGTGAATTTGCTCCCCAGACTCCCCAACATGCAACACAGAGGCCCAAACAGCCATCCACCAGCCCACTAAATAGTGAGTGTCTACGCCTACGGCATCTTACAGCAGCCCCTCTGGCATTTGCCAGTCAGAGCCTGGTGTGATGCAACAGTTATGGTGCCATTGTGACCAGATCTCACTTTCACACCTGTGTGAGTTTCAGCCAACGCCAGTGTCAGACTGGGACACCAGGGTCCAACCAAAAGACCTTAGACCAGGGGCCCACTCTCAGTACTATTATAATTCCTCTCCTCACGCAACCTCTATTCCACTAGTCTCTTTTCTTTACATGCTATAATTTTATTCCATCTATTTAGTCTCTTTGTTCTCATAGAAATAGGTAATGGCCATGAAATATGCCAAATGTTTTGATGCAGGAGGGCCCACTGACACCTTGGCCCACCGGTAGTTTTCCTGGTATCCCTGTGGGCCAATCCGACACTGGCCAACGCCTACTTGAATAGTTCAATGGAACCATTGTGATTGGATATTGGTGACAGTTGTTCACCTTCCAAACACGTTTTTCAGTTGAGTTATTTTCAGATTGTTCACCATAAACAAAGACTTTTTTTCCAATTACTTTCAATCTTTTACTTTTTACCATTTTCCCAAAATTGAAGTTTACAGTTTAATGTTTGTGTCTCTGGGGTTTCAGTCTGGCAGCTCAATGATCCAGTAGCATCTGAATTGTTACAATTTGCTTTATCAGTTGATACAATTAGTTAAAACATTTCTAAGCAGAATATGAGGAATATTAGTCAATTTAATTTGCCTTCTGGATCAGTTAACATCAGTTTGTCTACTTTCACTTACACACAAATGTGTTGATGGATGAATACAAGTTTTTTTTTCTCAACCGCATCTACTGTTTTATTGTGTAACTTTGAAACTGCAGTAAAAAGGCAGCTACTGTTTTTTGCAAGGGGACCAAAATATATCTGCATTATACTTTTGTAATGAAGTCTTACCCTGGTGGGGTTCGTGGGGGTCGACAGGGATGCCCGGCACACTCCAAGCAGGGAGGCCCGCCATGTCTGGTTTCTGCGCCTCAGGCACCAGGTTCCTAGGGCACGCGTGGTGTGCCCCCTGGGTATTTAAAGGCGCAGGCACGCCAACGTATGACGTCAGTGCGCAGAGTCGGCCAGATGACGATCCTGACTTCTGAATCCTGATGATTGCCTGATTACCGACTTTGATTCTGCTTAACCCCTCTGATTGACTTCCTGGTTTGACCCTTGCCTGCCTGACTACGCTTATTCTCTGCCTGCCCTGACCCGGCCTGTTCTGACTACTCTAACACCTTGTACTATGACCTTCTGCCCAAAGACTTTAGCTAAACAGTTGTGCCCCTCTGCCTTTCCAGAACATCTGGCCTTGCACCTCTAGTTTAAGTCCTGGTGGCATCCAAGTAGCTGAGGGCTCCTCCTCCTCCTGCTTGGCATTTGTTCTGGTGTTGGGTGCCAACCGTTACAACTTTCTATGTATAAAATCTCCCATAAATGACAGTTAACATATCCCTTGTGTTTCATGTATAAGGATACCAGTAAACATGATTTAATGTTAAATAAACCAATCATTAGTCCTGATTTACAGTAATGTGGATGAACTTAATTTTTTCTATAATTTTGATAATAAGAGAGTGCTCTGAATATTATTTTCAAAATAGTCTGGACTTCATCCATGGCAAATTGAAAATGACTTAGCACTTTACCATGCAGCGTGTGGGCCCATCAGTTATTAGGTTTAAGTCAGTCCATGTATGGGCTGTCATGAATTAGGGCCCTCTACACTCCTTAAAGGGATACTGTCATGGGAAAACATGTATTTTTCAAAACACATCAGTTAATAGTGCTACTCCAGCAGAATTCTGCACTGAAATCCATTTTTCAAAAGAGCAAATAGATTTTTTTATATTCAATTTTGGAATCTGACAGGGGGCTAGACATATTGCCAGTTTCCCAACTAACACAAGATAACAGCTAAGAACAACACTCAATAGTAAAAACCAAGTCCCACTCAGACTGATTCAGTTACATTAAATAGGAGAGATAACAGCTTGCCAGAAAGTAGTTCCATCCTAAAGTGCTGGCACAAGTCACATGAAGGGGGGCAGCTGGGAAACTGACAATATGTCTAGCCCCATGTCAGATTTCAAAATTGAATATAAAAAAAATCTGTTTGCTCTTTTGAGAATTGGATTTCAGTGCAGAAGTTTGCTGGAGTAGCACTATTAACTGATGCATTTAAAATGACAGTGACAGTATTCCTTTAAGCCCCTGGGTGAGATTAAAGGTAGCGAAACATGGGCCAATAAAAGCTTCCCACAGACCGAGTCTGGCCTGTTTATGGGCCCTTCCATGGGCTTCCCCGATCGATGTCTGGCCAAGAGTCGGCCAGATGTCGATCCGGCAAAATTGCCAAACGAGCAGATCACTGTGTGTATGGCCTTCAGGCTTGAATTGCTGGATACATCTGAACACTCAACTTGAGGGTCGGTGAGAGTGAAATGTAGTGCCCTAGATAGTCTTGGAAGGATGTCTGAATACATAAGTGTTTTCCTGTTTGAATTTCAATGAATTTAAAGCACATCTACTAGGAATACATTTGTTTGTTGGGATTGTGTAATTGTGATGCATTTGGAGCAACAGAGGGGAAAAGGTTAAGTGATGACATTCCTTTATCATCTTTTCACTTGTGTTTGTATTAGGACAAGTTCTGCTGCTTAGAGACAGAATGAGCAATTGCTTACTCACAACACAGAACAGAAGCTTTTCCCCTAGATAACACAGGGAAGATCAATGGACATAAGAGATATTTCTTAACGTGTTTGAAACAACTTACGTGCTACCTAGGAGCATTCTCTCATCTGATCGGCGTGTCTGTCATGGGAAAATGTTCTATTTCAAACTGTATCAGTTAATAGTGCTCCTCCAGCAGAATTCTGCTCTGAAATCTGTTTTTCAAAAGCTCAAACTGATTTTTTAATATCTATTTTTTTAAATCTGACTTGGGGATAGACATGTTATTGGTTTCCCAAGTGCCCTCAGTCATGTGACGTTTGCTCTGATAAACTTCAGTCACTCTTTACTGCTCAGCTGCATTTTGGAATATTGTCACCCATATCCGTTTCCCCCCAGCAGCTGATCAACAGACCAATGGGAATGTAACAAGATAACAGCTCCCTGGTAGATATGAGAACAGCACTCATTAGTAAAAATCCAAGTTCCTGCAAGTCATTGCACTCTTTGCATTTGCCCTCCATCTTCAATGTTTAATTTTATAGCCAGCATAGGCATCAGATGCCCCATTTTGGTGCATAAATAAGATTTTGCCATGATTTTAGCTTGCGTTAATAACAGTGTCCACAAAATGGCTGCTGCCTTCTTGATGTGAATGTGATTTACAAGACTAAAAGAAAGAAGATTGAAAATTCATATCATATCAGATTTGCTGCAACTTTGCTCAGCAGCAGATAAGACTCCGTATATCTCTTAGTGCACTTCCAGTAGCTTCACTTTTAGGTTGGAAATCACAACTAGATAGAGTACAGTGTCACCGTCCTCTGCTATAGTTTCTAATCATATTATCATCAAGTCAATAAGAAAGCAACTATGGCCGTCTCCCATAGGGGTATACAGAATTTATCAAAGAGTGAAGTCAGAGATCACCACATTCCTCTATAGGGAAATTCTGCCACTCTCCATTCATTTCTTTGGCATTTTGAAAAGTGTATTTATCAAAGAATGAACTTTCACTTTCACCCATTGATACAGTAAATACTCTTTTAAAAATCCCATAGAAATGAATGGAGAGAGGCAGAATTTCATTCTAGAGGACTGTGGCGATCTCTAACTTCACTCTTTGATAAATATACCCCAGATACTCCATTTTTATCAAATATTTCACATTTTTACAAATAATTTCCTTTTTCTCTGTAATAATAAAAAAATACTTTGTACATGATCCCAACTAAGATATAATTAATCCTTATTGGAAGAAAAAACATCCAATTTGGTTTATTTAATATTAAAATATAAAAGTTTTTTAGTAGATTTAAGGCATGGAGATCCAAATTATAGAGAGACCTCTTCTCCAGAAAACCCCACATCTCACGCTTTCTGGATAACAGGACCCATACCTGTAGCTTTAAGCACATTAGATTCACAGTCTAACACAAAGGTTTTCACCTTTTAAAGGAGAACTAACCCCCAATAAGAAAAGCCCCTACCTACTACGATAGATAGTCCCCCCACCCTGCTTCCCCCCACATAGTTAATTTCCCCTGAAAGTGTCTTAATACATTGCTTATCGGTTCAGAGTAAGTGCAGTTGAGCTCATGGGTGCCATCTTCCACATCTTCGGGTCCTCTTCCTTCCATTTGGGAATTCACTGCACTTTTGGTGCATGCACAATTGCTATGAACTGGAAGACTGTTCCAACTACGCATGCGGACAGGGTTGGACTGGGGGGGCTCAGGCCCACCGGGGCTGCCATATCAGGACCCCCACCCCAAGGGCCCCCTCCCTAGTCACAGGGTTCCCTCTGCCCCCAGCTTCGCGTCTTCTTTATGCGATTGGGCGGGGGAGGTCAGGTGTGTCGAGAGGTCTGGGCCAGCAGGGCCCACCGGGTTTTTTCCCGTTATCCCGCCGGCCCAGTCCGATGCTGAAGACTGAAGATCCGTTAGATTGTACCCACAAGCTCCACTGCGCTTACTCTGCACTGGTACGTGAGCAATGTATTCAGGACACTTTTAGGGTGGGGAAGCATGGAAGAGGACTATCTAGGGTAGTAGGTAGGAGTTTTTCTTATTGGGGGGGGTTTAGTTCTCCTTTAAGGTGAAATTTTAAAAAAGTCTATTGAATATAGACTTTATAGAAAATCTAGAAGGTCAATAAGGGATTCTGGAGTGAAAACGTACTTGATATTTTTATTAGATATTCTTCAAACTATGGCTAAATGACTGGTTATTAGCTAAAGCTGGCCATAGACGCAAAGATCTGATCGGATTTCCCCATCTCCCGACCTGTCACTAACCATTCCAATCAAATACAAAAAAGTACAAAAGAACAGATCAGCCGATGTTCTGCCCCGACAGCAATCGTACAAAAGTTATGTCCGACCAAAGCTGGTGACAGTCTCCCACTGAAAATCGTACGATCGGCAATACATGCAGAGGAATCTTTTAACCTGTCCGATCAACAAAACGATGATCTCTGCCGGACAAAAAATGTCGGGACTCTCCACACACGGTCCGAAAATCATATGAATCCTCGATTCGTACGATCAGATCTTTGCGTCTATGGCCAGCTTAAGCCTCTGGCCAAAGGTTAAACTTACAATGGGAGCTTAAAATATAATAGTTTGACAACCACTGTGGTAGTTCATGGTAAATATACATGGAGTATAAATTGACACTGCAATAAACTCAGTGATGCTTTATTCACCAATAAATCCTTACAGCAGACACCAACGCGTTCAGATTAGAAGAGAGGAGGTCCCATCCCAATACACGTTTTGGATCTGTTATCTGGAAATCCGTTATGCAGAAAGCTCAAAATTATGGGAAGATCATCTCCCTGTAGCTCAGGGTTAATTATATGATAGAATGTTGATTCTGGAATTTTTAGTAGAAACTATTGTGTCTTTATTCTTGTGTGCACCTTGGGTTCAAATCAGAATTCAATATAGGTATATTACAAGAATTTGGCACTCCACGACAGATTAACTGCTAAATAGTGCTTTTATTGCCACGCAACATGTTTCAAGCTTTTTTGTCAAGTGTGTAGCTCAGAGTTATTTGGGAGCAAAAATATTTGATTTATTCATAGGAATTTCAAGTTACTTTGTTAAATCTAGCAAATAATGCAATCCTGTGACAATGATCATGTGCTGAGCCCAACGTGCACAAATTCCATGAGGGAATCACTTATAAATTGTTAATTTTTAATGATTTGTTGGACAATAGAAGGGAATAGCCTTTGGCCGCTCAAGTTAATGATTCATGATGGAGATTTCAGTCTAAAACAGTGTAAATTCATTGTCTGGCACATTGCACTTCTAAATGATAGAGTCCCTGGTAATGCAGAAGGTGGGGCCTCATTTGAGGACAAAGCTAAATTTCAGGAATGTCCAACTTGTGACCCACCAATTGTCACACAATATTATATTGAGTCATTTGTTCTCATGTTCCTCCAGGTGCCCCCAGGGGCCTGAGCAAATACAATTTCTGTCCCACCCTAAACCAGGTCCTACCTGCTCACAAGAAATACTTGAGCACAAAGAGACCAAACACTGGTTGTGTTATTCTGCTGAACATTTTGTGAATTAATCCAACTCAATATGAAAGCTGAATAGCTTTGTTCATCTATTAATTATTAACCAAGTTAGGGTGAGATTATGGATAGGCACATTTTTGCTGTCCTAAATATTTATAGAACTGTTGCTAAATGACTAATACAACACTGTTTTTCTATTTGTACAAATTTTATTAGAAGTTAAAGGGGTTCTTCACCTTTAAATTAACTTTCAGTATGATGTAGAAAGTGATGTTTTGTGACTGATTTTCATGTTTTATTATTTGTGCTTTTTTAATTACTAAACGGAATGTGAAGGCAAAAAAATAAAATCCAGTTTTACTTTCTTTAATGAAAAAAAAACTATCTCCAATATACTTGAATTATACTTGAAATAAACCTGACAGTATGCAGTGAAATTCTCACTTCATTTACTGCTGTGGATAGGAATTGTCAGATGGTCCCTAACTGCTGAGCAGGGAAACAATCATACTTATGAACAGCAGGGGGAGCCCCCGCCTTACTTCCCAGCCATGCAGAACTCAAGCAGCTTTGTTTGTATCCCTGTAGAGCAGTCGGCGATTTGTATTGGATTTTATTTTTGCCTTTACATCCCCTTTACTGTTTCCAACTCCAGCTGCAGGGACAAAGATCATGGAGCCAGATTTAAACAGATAAACTGGGATTCTGTTTGAAGAATCGTTTTGCTGCAGTCACTGGTTCTGCAGAGTTGGAGAAAGTTTGTATTAAACAATACAAAAACTATAAAATCCCCATTAGATTACATGACAACACAGGAGCCAGTGCAGTCTGTATATTCTGATTATTAATCAGTCTTGCTGTATCGGCTTCTATATTACTAAGCAACCCAAAATACAGCATTTCTAGCCTTATTCTATTTTAGACTTTACTTGCCCTTTAATTATTACATGTTGAGCTTTTTATTCAGCAGCTCTCCAGTTTGCAATTTCAGCAGTCTGGTTGCTAGGGTCTTAATTCCCCTAGCAACTATGCATTGATTTGATTTGAGAGTGGATTGTGAATAGGAGAGGCCTGAATAGAAAGACGAGTCATAAAAAGTAGCAATAACAATAAATGTGCAGCCTTACAGAGCATGGGGTCAGTGATATCCATTTGAAAAGCTGGAGAGTCAGAAGAAGAAGAAAAATAATTTAAACTATAAAAAAATGAAGGCCAAATGAAAAGTTGCTTAGAAATAGGCAATGAGGGGCAGATTTATTAAGGGTCCCACAAAAATGTGAGTTTTCGAGTTTTATTTCTTAGTCAAAACTCACATTTTCAGGTTAAAAATATATTGTTTGAGTTTTTTTATTATTCCCCGACCCTGGAAATAGCTCAAATCCGAAAATAAACCTCCTAAAACCTGTTGTGGTCATGTAACAGGTCCCTTGAACTATTTGAAGAGGTTAACAGCCTGATTGATGTCCGAGTTTTTTTCGGAGGTTTTTGCCAGAAATCTTGATGATGATGATTTCAGCGATTTCAGTTTTTTTTTCGCCGAAAACTTGATTAATCTGAGTCTTCAGGTTGCGGGACTCGAACTCACAGAATCTGGTTTTTCACATTTGAGTTTTTTCTTAAAAGGGATCTGTTGCAAAAATTAAAATTTAAGATACGCTTCCTCATACTGAAATAAGAAACTTTGTAAATACAATCAATGAAATATTCTGCATAATTTCTGAAATAATCAAGTTTTTCTTCAATATTCCTCTCTCAGCATCTGTTTCTCTTCATTCTCTCTTCATGCAGCAGTTGGGTGTCAGATATTCATTGACAGTTGGATCCAATATATCTTATAGGGGGCTCCTTTCCTAGCAGATCAATTAGAGCTCACTCAAATAACTGATTCCAGTACAAACAAAATCTAACAAATAGAAACCTTTCTCAAATCTTTCCTAAGCAGAAGAACATCAGAGCTTTCTCCTGACAACTTCCTTGACTACTTGGTGGTCAGACTGGTCAGAAAATGACCAGCAGGTGGCGCTGTTGTAACAAAATTCATTGATGTTAACAGTACATGTAACCTTTAATATCTTGGAGTAAAAAAAAAAAAAAAAATAATGTATATGGCAAAAGAGCTTAGAATAGCCCCCTCATCAATTTTACATTCACTTATTTTTAAAGTTTACTTATCCTTTCAGCTGCATGTCACAGTTTTCCCAAGAGACCTGCTTATCTTAAATTGTTATAATTATTTCTTTGCTTAACTTAAATTGTTAAAAAAGTATCTAAGTGCACCTGTCACATATTCTAGGCTCTCTGCCAAAAGCCAATTACGTTTGTATCTTTTTCTGGCTGTTCAGTGCAGTAGATCAAAGAGAAAGTCGGGAAATTTCAGTAACAATCTGGGACTGTGGGTTGAGCTGTTAAAATTGGGACTGTCCCATGAAAAACTGGACAGTTGGGAATTATGCCAAATGAGTGCATCACTTCTTGATTTGGCCGCCCACATGCTGCACAAAATTAGGCTAAAGCTGGCCATACATGAGGAGATCCACTCGTCTGGCGACATCACCAAACGAGCGGATCTTTCACTGATATGCCCACCACGGTAGGGCTATATCGGGGTAATTGGAATATTCGGCCCTAGGGCCAAACGATCTGATTACAACGAGAAAAAATGGGCTTCGACGAGTGGGTCAGAGGAAAAATTAAACCTTCGTGATCGATATTGTGGCCAGATATCGGTCGGGAAGACCAATCAGAAGCCCCTATTCACGGGGCAGATCAATAGCCGAATTGGTCTAAAGGACTGATATCGCCAACTTTATCTGCCCATGTATGGCCACCTTTGTCCAATAGCTGGTCTATATAGTCCTGCTGGGCAAGGACCACATCAACATGCCAATGTGTTCCTTGATTAGTCCAGTTAGGCTTTTTGGTTTGAAGTCCTCTTTCTTGTCCAACATTTGGTTAGGTCACCCCTCTAAAGGTTCCACTTCTAGAAAACCCGCTGCACTGAATTCAATTTAATTTTTATGCAACCCAGCAACATACATTTATTAGACATGCTCCAGAATTTTCAAGCAATCTGGCAGCCTTCATTTATCTTTTAGATAGTAAGCTCTTGGGCCAGGCCCTCTTGTATTGGTTATTGGTTGTGTTTATGTTAATCAATGTATGCACCCATTTATTGTACAGAATATGGAATACATATGCTGGCGCTTTATAAATACGTGATGTTATTAATAATTTGATATCACCTTCTACACCTTTTACACCATAAACCATTTGATAAATACACCCTTAAATGTAAAATCTCATTAATGATACTTTTTTTTTTTTTTGGACCACTCCTGTAGCTTCTAAAATGAGGCAATCCCTGTGATACACGGAGCCTGCCTCTCCCTGCCAGCTAAAGGGACAGTGGCAAAAAAGTTATTCATTAATCCGGGTCATCTCATAAAATGGGACGGTAAAATATTCCCTTCCCAAACAAATCAGCTAACTCCTATTGGAACACTCCCGGCAAGAATAATGGGCAATTTTCATGTAAGTACATATGATATGTATGTGTGTATCATTCACCATTAATATCTGGGAGAAAATGTAGCTATGATTTATTTTATTTATTTATTAAGGTATTTATTTTAACATGAAATATGTGAGATGTGTGTGTTAAAGAATGAACTCATCCTATAAAATATAAATGTATGTAAGAGCCACAACTGAATAGAGCTGCTGGTTACTTTTATCAGAACAATTCTTACTGAAATTATTTTCAACATCTTATTGGTTTTTTTAACACAATTTAATTTTTTTCTCATGTTTTATTCTTATTATTGTTATTATTAATAAAATTAGACAGAATCTGTGGACTATACAAATAGTTACAAATATCCGTAAAGCTCCGAATTACGGGAAGGCCATCTCTCATAGACTTATCCAAATAATGCAAATTTTTCAAGATCATTTCCTTTTTCTGTGTAATAATAAAACAGTAGCTTGTACTTGATCCCAACTAAGATACAACTAAGATACAATTAATCTTTATTGGAGGTAAAACAATGTTTAAATGATTTTCTAGTAGACTTAAGGTATGGAGATCCAAATTACAGAAAGATCCATATTCCAGGTCCTGGGTATTCTGGATAAAAGGTGCCAAACCTGTAGTTTATAATTTGCTGTCAAGCCAATAAAATGCTCCTTATATTTAAAATAAACTTCTCTTTTATAACATAGTAATGTCCTGCTTTATGGCTGAGATTTTGGGTATTACAGGTATGGTACCTGTTATCCAGAATGCTTGGGACCTCACGTTTTCTGGATAAGGGATCTTTCTGTAATTTGGATCTTCATGCCTTAAGTCTACTAGAAAATCATTTAAACATTAAATAAGCCTAATAGGAGTGGGTTGCCTCCAATAAGCATTAATTATAGTTGGGACTTGGGATCAAGTACAAGATACTGTTTTATTATTACACAGAAAAAGGATTACAATTGGAAAAATTTGGATTATTTGGATAAATTGGAGTCTATAGGAAACAGCCTTTCCGTAATTCATAGCTTTTTGGATAACAGGTTTCCAGATAACTGATTCCATATCTGTATTCAGTAAAGCTGAATAGTTGAATGGGACTGTTCAAAACAGCTCCTCTCCCCAATGTATAATTTCTAATTAAACATTTGTTGATACAGAGGAGGCTCTTATCCCCCTTGTTTCCGTCACAATTACTAACAGGATTTGCATCTGAAGCTTTTGCTTCCTATTTGCCCAATTGAGGCAGTTCATACCTATTTATTATCATGAAATAGCCCTCATGGTCTGATTTATCTTAGCTGAGCTTTGGGTTCGACCAGAACAATAGCTCAATATAGTTCTTTAAAGGAGAAGGAAACCTAGTCGGCGCAAAAACCCTCCCCCCTCCCGTGTGTTGCCCACCCTCCCTCCTGGCCTACCCGTCCCGCTGGGCAAATGCGCTTAACTTGTTACTTACCCTTCTGCGCAGGTCCAGTCTACGGAGTTCACCGACGCCATCTTCTTCCAAGCGATCTTCTACCTGCTTTGACCAGCGCATGTGCAGTAGGAGCATTTCGCGGGTACGATCTACTGCGCATGCGCCAAAAGTCGTGAAGTGAAATCGGAAAACTTTGTGACTTTTGCCGCATACACAGTAGATCTGTACCGGCGAAATGCTCCTACTGCGCATGCTCCAAAACGCCGGTCAAAGCAGGAAGAAGATCGCGTGGAAGAAGATGGCGTCTGTGAACTCCGTGAACTGGACCTGCGCAGAAGGGTAAGTAACAAGTTGGGGGCATTTGCCCAGCGGGACGGGTAGGCCAGGGGGAGGAGGGAGGGTGGGCAACACACGGGAGGGGGGAGGGTTTTTGCGCCGACTAGGTTTCCTTCTTCTTTAAAGGCAGAGACACCCGCTGTTATTTTGGGAGATTAGTTCTTCTTTGGGCGACTAATCTCCCTGAACTGCCTTCCCGCCTGCTAGAATCTAAATTGCTGGTGGGATGGCACTCAGAACGCTTCATTTTCTGAAGTCGCCCGAAGTTACGTCACAAGGAAACTTTGGGCACCTTCAGAAAGCCTAAGTGATCCGAGTGCCATCCCACTGGCGATTTACATTCTAGCCGGCGGGAAGGAAGTTTGGGGAGATTAGTCATCCGAAGAAGAAGAAGCGATTTGTCAATGGGCGACTAATCTCACGAAACAGCAGCTTGTGTCTCTGCCCTAACTAGTAACTGGGGTTTGTGAGCATTATATTGTACTTGGGTGTGATTACCTCCTGAAAATTTACTACTTCCATTATTGGACTATAAGCACGTCAGTGTGTAGAATAAATGTCTGGTGGATAACGTGAGGCAGTTATAGGTTTATGGATCACCAAGCTTCTAAATAACCTGTGTGCCATTGCCCTAAATGTGACACACACTATGGTAAGTTTATAGTAAGCTACAGTAGAAAGTCTTTTGTATATCAGTGTAAGATTATAAAGGGGAATGCCCTGACTCACTGTTGTTAATGACCATGTAATGGTAGGGGAGATAAACCCTCAAAAAAGTCTTTATCAGCCTGTAAATATTATACTCATAAAGCCATTAATACATTTAATGTAGAGTTTTAGGTAGTTTCTGCTATCATGATGACGATTCCACCCAATAAATAGCATGAGTCACCCAGTACCAGGAGATGCCAGCTGAAAGGTCAAGTAACAAGTGAGAGAAAGATATGTATGTATGAACTGTTTTATATAGGGACACTCCTTATACATAATTTGCATCTGTCGGTACAGAGATTGGCCTTTGGCCATGGTAATAATTGAACCAATCTTATTCTCTGACTTGTTTCAAGTTTCCTAGTGCTGTTAACATTGTAATGATCTGATTGGCTACAGGGTTGTAAGATGCAGTGCAGTTTTGGGCTCCAGTCCTTAGGATATGAATGAGCTGGAGAAAGTGCAGAGACATACAATTAGGCTTGGAAATGTAGTTGAACAATGAAACAACCCCAACCTTGATAGAGAAAAGACTGTCAAGGTCGGGAATGTTTTCTCTGTAGAAAAGGCGTCTGGGGACATGATTATTATTATTATTATTAACATGTATTTATATAGCGCCAACATATTGCGTAGCACTGTAAAGTAAATGTGATTATACAACTACATCACACGAATTACATATATAGAATATATGGAGTAACAAACGTCACAATCAATACAGGTACAAAAAGGTGAGGAAGGCCCTATACATAGGCATACAGTCTAAAGGGAAGGGAGTAATACACAAGGTGTGGGAGTGGGCAAGATCGAATTAAGTGGGTGACAAATGTGGTATTGTATGTGGTGTTGCGTTTGGTAGTTAAGCAGAGTGAGGGGAGGCTTCTCGAAAGAAGTGAGTTTTCAGAGATTTTTTGAAAGCAGAAAGGTTGGGAGAAAGTCGGACAGACCGTGGGAGAGAGTTCCAGAGGAGGGGTGCAGCCCTTGCAAAGTCTTGAATGCGAGCATGTGAGGAGGTAATGAGAGAAGAGTTGAGTAGCAGGCCAGTAGAGGACCGTAGTAAGCGAGTGGGTGAGTATATAGAGATGAGTTCAGAGATGTAGGGTGGGGCAGAGTTGTGAAGTGCTTTGAAAGTCAGTGTCATTAATTTGAATTTGATTCTGAAAGGTAACGGAAGCCAGTGCAGGGATTGACAGAATGGCGAGGCAGAGGAGGAGCGGTTGCTGAGGTGTATGAGCCTCGCAGCAGTGTTCATTATGGACTGAAGAGGTGACAGTCTCTGGAGGGGAAGGCCAATTAAAAGAGAGTTACAGTTGCCTAGACACGATATGATGAGAGAGTGAATAAGAATTTTGGCAGCGTCTTGGGTGATAAATGATCGTATTTTGGATATGTTCCTTAGGTGGAAGTGACATGATTAATAAGTGACTGGATATGAGGAGTGAATGACAGGGCAGAATCTAGGATAACCCCAAGGCACCGGGCCTGGGGAGAGGGGGTGATAGTGGAATTGTTAACTATGATGGATACTTCGGGGATGCTACTGGTGTTAGTTGGAGGAAAGAGAACCACTTCAGTTTTTGAGAGGTTTAATTTAAGGTAGCGTTGCGACATCCAGGTAGAGATAGCGGACAGGCAGGAGGAGACGCGAGTTAGGAGTTCTGGGTTGAGATCAGGAGATGAGAGATAGATCTGAGTATCGTCAGCATAGAGGTGGTAATGGAAACCATACGAATTTATTAATTTGCCAAGGGAAGAAGTATAGAGGGAGAATAGTAATGGTCCCAGGACAGAGCCTTGAGGAACTCCAACAGAAAGAGGTAGGGGAGAAGATGATACTCCATTGTAGGAGACACTGAAGGAACAATTGGTGATGTAAGAAGAGAACCAGGACAAGGCTGTGTCACGAAGGCCAAGCGACTGGAGGGACTGGAGGAGGAGAGGGTGATCTACAGTGTCAAATGCGGCTGAGAGATCAAGCAGTATTAGTAGTGAGAAATGATTGTTGGCTTTAGCGGTTAAAAGGTCATTAGTTAGTCGAGTCAGGGCAGTTTCCGTGGAGTGTTGTGGCTTAAAACCAGATTGTAGGGGGTCCAGCAGGTTATTGTCAGAGAGGAATGAGGTTAGTCGGTTGTAGACTAGGCGCTCAAGTAATTTAGAGATGAAAGGTAGCAGAGAGATAGGTAGGAGGTTGTCAAGATTGGAGGGATCAAGAGAGGGTTTTTTCAGAATGGGGGTGACAAGAGCATGTTTTAGTTGAGAAGGAAACAGTCCAGTTGAGAGCGAAAGATTAAATAGGTGAGTTAAGGCTTTGATTAGACAAGGATTGGTATTGCGGAGAAGTTTTGAGGGCATTGGATCAAGTGGGCAGGTGGTAAGGTGAGAAGAGGCCAGAAGCTTTGAGACTTCCTCATCAGTGACAGGGGTGAAGGAGCACAGGAGAGACTGGGGAGTGTGGAGGGAGGGTGGTGGAAGTCTAGGGGGGTTGAGTAGTGTAATGTCCCTTCTGATAGTGTCAATTTTGTTTTTGAAGTGCTCAGCAATATCTTGAGCAGAGACAGATGTGCATGGAGGGGGTGGAGAAGGGGAAAGGAGAGTGTTAAAGGTGGAGAAAAGTTGTGCTGGTTTTTTAGAAAGGGAGTTAATGAGTGAAGTAAAGTATGTTTGTTTGGCTTGGAAGAGGCTGGTGTTAAAGGAGCGCAGGGCAGATTTGTAGCTCCAAAAGTCTGATTCTGAACGGGATTTGCGCCAGCGACGCTCAAGTGCACGTGAGTGTCTTTGGAGCGCTTTTGTATGAGCAGTATGCCAAGGTTGAAGTGGTTTGGGTCTAGAACGTTTAGTTTTTATAGGAGCAAGCTCATTTAGGGCAGTGGTGAGAGTACTATAGTAGACAGAGGTAGCCACATTAGGACGTGAGATGGCTGAGATATTAGAGTGAAGAGAGTCAAAGGAAGAAGAGAGAAGTGACACCTCTACAGCTTGCAAGTCACGATAAGTACGTGTTTGGGGAATGGCAGGGGGTGAGGAGGGAGTTAGTGAGAGTTGAAATGTGAGAATATTATGATCAGAGAGGGGAAATGGTGAGTTAGTAAAATTGGTGGTTGAACAGAGTCTGGTAAATATGAGATCCAGAGCATTACCATTGGAGTGAGAGGTGGAGTCTAAGCACAGAGATAAGCCTAGGGAGGAGGTTAGTGAAAGAAGTTTAGAGACAGAAGAGTTGTTAATGTTGTTAACGGGTATATTAAAGTCACCTAATATGATGGATGGGATGTTAGATGAAAGAAAGTAAGGAAGCCAGGCAGCAAAGTTGTCCAGAAATTGTGCAGTTGGTCCTGGTGGTCGATATATAAGAGCAATGCAGAGTGAAACAGGAGAAAAGAGCCTAATGCAGTGAGCCTCAAATGAGGAGAATGATAAAGAGGGAACAGGTGGAAGAACTTTAAAAGTACAGCGGGGAGAGAGAAGCAAACCCACCCCACCTCCAGGTCTGTTACCAGGTCTGGGAGTATGAGTAAGGTGTAGGCCCCCATAGGACAGGGCAGCAGGTGAGGCAGTGTCAGTAGGAGAGAGACAGGTTTCAGTAAGTGCGAGTAGGTTAAAGGAATTTGCAATGAAATGGTCGTGTATAGCGGTGAGCTTGTTGCAAACAGATCTGGCATTCCAGAGAGCACAGGAAAGATTAACT
Organism: Xenopus petersii; assembly: GCA_038501925.1. NCBI lineage: Eukaryota > Metazoa > Chordata > Amphibia > Anura > Pipidae > Xenopus > Xenopus petersii. The sequence goes on from CM076682.1 coordinate 13,779,222, forward strand.
GGGTTTTTGGGTATAGGAGTAAGTGTTCTGTACTGTTTGAATTTGCTCTGGAGAGAATGAGCTCGTGGCCGTGTTATAACTGGCAGGGCCGCCATCAGAAATCATGGGGCCCCACACAACAAAGTTTTCTGGGCCCCCCTTGCCGCCCCTCCCCATGCCACGCCCCTTCCCTAACCACACCTTCCCACCAGTACAAAGGTCACACGGACAAGCACAGAAACAGTAAAAATGATTTTGGCAAAAGGGTTATTAAGCCTGCCACCACATCAAGGTAGACTCTTTAAGCAGGTAACTGCTCTAAGCTAAATTGTACTTACAATTCTACATATAAATTGTACAAATAAGAGCCATTTGGTTTAACCCCTTGGTCAAAAAATAACCGGTCCTAATAAGGACAAAAGAAAATTGAAATGTGCCCCATTAAGAACTTTGATTAGTATAAATAAAAGATATACAACTTATCAGGGGCCCTTCCTTGGGGGGATCAGGGGCCCTGCATTGGGGGGATCAGGGGCCCTGCATGGAGGGGATCAGGGGCCCTTCCTTGGGGCTTTAGGGGCCAGCATGAGGCTTCAAGGGGCCCTTCCTTGGGGGGGTAGCAGGGGCCCTTCCTTGGGGGGGATCAGGGGCCCTTCCTTGGGGCTTTAGGGGCCAGCATGAGGCTTCAAGGGGCCCTTCCTTGCGGGATCAGGGGCCCTGCATTAGGGCTTCAGGGGCCCCGCATGGGGCTTCAGGGGCCCTGCATTAGGGTGTCAGGGGCCCCACATGGGGCTTCAGGGGCCCCGCATTAGGGCGTCAGGGGCCCCGCATTAGGGCTTCAAGGGGCCTTGCATTAGGGCTTCAAGGGGCCCGCATTAGGGCTTCAAGGGGCTCACATTAGGGATTAAGGGGCCTGCACGGCGGTGTAGGGGCTCTCATTGGTGGTCAGTGGCTCATTGGTGGTCAGTGGCGGGATCAGGGACTCACATTGGTGGTCAGTGGCACTTACCTGCAACTCCAGTGCGACTTATTCTCCTGTGCGGTCTTCTTATTCCTCCAGCGGTCTTCTTAATCCTCCAGCGGTATTCTTATTCCTCCAGCGGTGTCTTCAGCGTCTTCGGCGTATCCAGGAAGCCATTCCGTCTTCAGGAAGACGATCCTTCTCCAGATGCGTCTTCTGACTTCTGTGTGCAGGCGGCAGGCTGCGGCAGTTTAAACAGAGTTGCGCCCGTGCGTACTGACGTCACGCGTATGCACGGGACGCAACCAGTGTAAATTTCGCCAGCTAATGAATTCAGTGTGGCGCGGCCGGGCCCCCCTCAAATTTAAAAATCCTGCGGGCCCGGGAGGACTGTACCCCCTGTGACCCCCTGATGGTGGCCCTGATAACTGGGATGGGGTAAGGGCCAGGGTTTGGGGAAATGTCCCCAGCTGCCAGCAATAGAAAGGAAAGAAAGACTAGGGCGCAAATTCACTAAGCGCCAAACGCTAGCGTTAATTCGCTAGCGTTTGGCATTTTTCGTTACTGCGCAAATTCACTAACGAACGCTGGCGTGTTTTGCTACTGTTACTTCGCACCCTTACGCCAGGCGAATTTTCGCTAGCGACGTAACTACGCAAATTCACTAACTTGCGCAGTGTACTGAACGCTACCTTTTACGCTAGACTTCCTTCGCCACCTCAGACCTGGCGAAGCGCAATAGAGTAGACAGGGATTGTTTCAAAAAAAGTCACATTTTTTTCTAAGTCCCAAAAAACGCTGGCGTGTTTTCTACATGATGGGTGATAGGCTGAAAAAGATTGAAAATATTTTTGGGGCTCCCCTCCTTCCCCCCTACATTTCCTGACTCATGGCAACTTACCTAGACAGTGGGCACCTGTGTAGGGCAAAATAAAATTTATATTTGCTGATTTGAAGGTTTTCTAGGCATTTATAGTGCTGATACGTGTTCCTCCATTGAAATTTGAATTTCGCGCCGTATGCAAATTAGCCTTCGCTAGCGTAACTTCGCGTTACATAGCGAATCAACGCTAGTGCAACTTCGCAACCTTACGCTACCCCTGTGCGCAACTTCGGATTTTAGTGAATTTGCGGAGCGCTGGCGAAAATACGCCTGGCGAGGTGTGGCGAAGTGCGGCGAAGTTGCGCCTGGCGCAACTTCGCATCTTAGTGAATTTGCCCCTAAGTGAGAGTGGGTATTTATAAGTCCTTGGTTTGTATGAAAAAGAGGAGTTTTGTGGAATAGCTAAACAGAGTACTTTATAAACTTCATGTGTGGAGAGGGAAGGGGAGGAGAGGAGAGAGGCTGAGATTTGTTTAGAAGTGGGATTTGCCAGAGGAGGTAGTAAAAAATGTTTTATGAAGCATGAGAGTGAAAGAAGGAGAAATGCAGGATAAAGCATGTTTGGAGTAAGAAGTAACAAACTAGCAGGTACAAACAAATCTGTTTTCTTCTTCTCCCAGATGGTTCACAGTTGATTGCAGGGGAATCCGGTTCCTTTTGCCTTGTCAATGCCTTGTCCAACTGCCTTGTCATTTCTAAGCACTTGTGAAATTTTAGCACTTAAGAAATGTTAGCACTCGTGCCATGCCCCAAACATGAGTGCCATCCCCATTTTAAACCTTATATTGTTCTGATTACTCTTTACAAGTACATTAAAGGACATTACAGACAGATAACAGTTGATTTTTCACATAGACAAGAACAAAGAACCCAAGGCTTCTCCTTTACACTTGAGGAACAGAACGTTCATTTGAAAGTACCAGGGTGCCTGCCAATTTGAGATAAATGCAAAAGTAGAAAGTAGCAACACTCACAGGTTTTTTAAAAGATGCAAAAACAAAAAAAAGATGTTTATTATGGCTCAACGTTTCGATGCCCCACAGGGATCTTCGTCAGGAGTATACAAACAAACATACTCCTGACGAAGATCCCTGTGGGGGATCGAAACGTTGAGCCATAATAAACATCTTTTTTTGTTTTTGCAACTTTTAAAAAACCTGTGAGTGTCGCTACTTTCTACTTTTGTGTATATATATATATATATATATATATATATATATAGACACATATGTACAGGGGGCAATTGGAGGGGATTGAAATTGATTTTTGTCTTTTTTCAACCCACATTAGCAATCTAACAATGTAACTCATTACAAACATACCAGACTACTAACGGATTATAAAAAGTCCCAAATAATCCAAAGCAGAAGAAGCTTTATTACTAGCACAGCCTAGGGCCTTATGGCATGTCAGTTGGGTTAAATGTTTGCTTTCACACCACACGTTGTAGCAGCGCACTCCGGTGTCTTTGAGGAATCGCACACTAGCAGGTTATGGAAAAAAGGTGTAAATCTTTATTTAAACATCTGACTAACAAAACCCAGCATCTGAGTATCCATCTTGCTTTCAAAATATACACCAGTGATGCTACCCGCTGGTGACCATGTGTTATTTGGACTAGAGCAAACATTGCTCCAATTCTTCATTGAGAAATATCATTTAGGAGCTTAGAGATGCAACTGCATTCTACAGCATCCTACCTTGACCTGGCTTCAGTTTGGTCATTCTTGTTTGACGTCCAATATCATAAATCATATGCCTTGGTCAATCTTTTTGGTTTGAATGACTTTTTCTGAGAGACAAAAATCTCAGGAGACCTTAAAGGAGACGGAAAGGTTAAAACTAAGTAAACTTTATCAGAAAGGTCCCCCTACATATACCAGTAAACTCTCAAAGTAATGTTGCTGTGAGTCCTCTGTCAAAAGAAACACAGCATTTCTTTCCTTCTATTGTGTACTCATGGGCTTCTGTATCAGACTTCCTGTTTTCAGCTTAAACCTCCTTGCCCCGGGCGTGAGCATGCTCAGTTTGCTCCTCTTCCCCCCTCCCTTCTCTGCTGTAATGTGAGCCCAGAGCTATGAGTGAGCAGGGAGAGACTCAGACAGGAAGTGATGTCACACCAAGCTTAATCCTACTAGTCCTACTACAAATCAGCAGGTCTGGACCATGTTGCCAGACAACCAGTTCCATATTTATACCTGAAGCTGCCCTAGTCATGTACCATCTCCTGCCCATTCTCCTTACCGATTAGTGTAAACATAATACATTGATGCAAATGTCTGGTTGGGGGCTGGGGGCCATATCTCTGGATTGTACCCTAAAGCTGCAACCCTAAGAAGATGTCTTTATAGAAATGACAGCCCTGCAGACAACACATGACATTGGACAGATCTTAAGGGAACTGGAAATGTAGAATCTAATATACTGGTAGTCAGGTACTTTACAGCCAACGTCACTGATTTAACATATTGCAGATAAAAGGTTAAAACCAAATGAAATACCAACGAGATAATAAAAAAAAATCATGGTAATTCCCTTTTAAAACTTCCTGTTGTCTGGTAGGTCCGGAAATATATAGGTCAAGGCTCAGCTGATAAACATATCAAGATAAAGCAGAACCAATTTCCTCTATTTAAGCCTTATATTGTTCTGATAAAGATAATATAACCTGTGACGCCTGCCTTTATGCAGGAAGACGTTTTTTGCCGTATATCATATGGACCTGGACTTCACAGATCAATAGAGTAGCTTTTAATCAACCTTAACTATAAGCACAGCCATTGGTCTCCTTTGTGCTCTTTTTATGTACCCATAGCAATGAAACCGCGCTGTGCAGCAACTGTGATGGTGAGCAGTGTCATTGCTAGTGGTCAAAAACAGGTCAATTGAGGAACCTTACTAAACTGTCGAGCTTTGCAGTTATCACCTTAAAGGAGAACTAAACCCTAAAAATGAATATGGTTAAAAATGTCATACGTTACATACTAAACTCATTGTACCAGTCTAAAGTTTCAGCTTGTCAATAGCAGCAATGATCCAGGACTTCAAACTTGTCACAGAGGGTCACCATCTTGGAAAGTGTCTGTGACACTCACATGCTCAGTGGGCTCTGAGCATCTGTTGAGAAGCTAAATTTAGGGGTTATCAGAAATTATCAAGCAGACAATGAGGTTGGTCTGTAATATAAACTGAAGCTACAGGGATGATTATTAAATTCTGTGCTGCCATGTAGTAATTATCTGTATTAATTACGAATCAGCCTTATATTGTGACATTTCTATTCTATGTGTACTGTATATTGTGAGTGGGTCCCTAAGCTCAGTAAGTGACAGCAGCACAGAGCATGTGCAGTGAATCAGCAGAAAAGAAGATGGGGAGCTACTGGGGCATCTTTGGAGACACAGCTCTTTACTGCTAAAGGGCTGTGGTTGCCTTGGGCTGGTACAGAAGCACAAAATATCATGTACAACATTTCAAGCTACTTCTTTAGTTTTCCTTGAAATGTGCTGCAGGTCTTTGTGGATAACATGGTAACCTGACTGGTAATTTTGTGTTTGGGTAAGTGGGTGGACATACACATGGGGATAGGAGTAGTTGGCCCTTAAAGTTGTGGCCCGGTGGGCCCTGGACTCTCGAGTCTGACACTGGTCAATAATTTCACTGCTTTCTCAGTGAGCTGCTATAGCAAAGGTCAAAGGACAATTGTGTCCAGCACACTTTCCTGGTTATCGGCTAGGGAACTGTGGCTTTAATATCAGCAGTCCAGCCAATGATCTCCTTGTCTAGAGTGGCCATTGTAGAACTGTTGCTTGGTGAATCATGAATCCAAAATAAAGGCTAGCCCTAAGTAACAAAATGTCATTAATTGGCTTGTCTAATGAATAGTTTATTTATTTATTAACTGACTCATATCTTTTATTGCCCTGCTTATCGCTTGTGAGATAATAGATCCTATTAGGCTCTCCCCATGATGGGTGTGAAACACACTCACACACTCCCTTTTATTAGTTAACAGCTGGTGTATAGAGACACCAGTTTGTATTCAAGTGCCTATAAACGCTGCAATATAAAGGAGAACTCAACCTCAACAAAAAAATTAGTCTTGAATGTTGCACCATATGTTTTAGGCTTCTGTACCAACCCAAGACCACCAAAGCTCTTCCTAGTAGGGAATGTCTGTGTCTCCAATGATGCCCTCAGTATCTCCCCATCTTCTTTTCTGCTGATTTCCAGCACATGCTCTTTGCTGCTGTCACTTACCTGAGCTTAGGGACCAAATCACTATATGAAGTTTACAAACCAGTGCATTGTGCATCATTATGGCTACGGTTGGCACACATATATATGTGTTTATACTGTTTAGAGTGTGCTACTCGGCCAGGTTATCTTTTATTTAATGAAGAGAGTCAAAGTACAGCCAGCTTGAAGGGCCTGAGATACGTCTGCTTTGTGTTGCTGGGCAAATTCATTTATCAGAGAGCAAACATGCTATAGAATGCTGCAAAGTGATCAATACTGGGAGATCCACCATTAACCCACAACTGAGATAAGAACCAACAGTCTCTGCATTCCCCCAGCTGCCAAAATAACCCTCATTATTTAGTCTTCAGCATTAAAGTACCTTTCTTTGTCTCTACCACTCTGTCATTGATAATTTGAACTTAGCTATTCCATTGGAAGTTTGCACAGGCCTCTTTTGTAAGGGTTTATCCATACAGCCTCCCACACTGCCCATTGTTACACTAACGGCCTTGCGTTCCTTGAGGAACACCTCACAAACTTCTAAGCGGAGTGCAGGACTTCCCATTCTAACTTCATGGTTTAATGATACAGGTATGGGACCTGTTATCCAGAACAGTCTGGACCTGGGATTTTCTGTATAAGAGATCTCAGATTACCAGTCTCTATATTATGGGAAAGGTAGAATTTCCCTATTTGCGAGTCATGACAATGTAGAAAAATACCATGTGTTATAAATGATCTTTTCATTTATTTTCTAGCCAACCATTAAACTTCATCATGGTTTTGATGCAGAACGAGATGCAAAGAAACTAAATAAGGCCTGCAAAGGGTTAGGTGAGTATCCGTAATCCCCACACAGAGTTGGCCACTAGATGGCAGCAGGCTTGAACTGCAATATCAACTAACGGTCAATCAAACAAACCTCTTTCATGGTCCAAAGTATTTGCCATGTTTTAGCACCATTTACTGGTTATAAATAGGCAGAGGTGCTCAGAAACATTTGACTCTATCATCAGATTTCCACTACACCTAATTACTCTTATTTCTGCTTGACCCTCCCCCCATAGGAACTGATGAAAAATCAATTATAGAGATTCTGGCCAACAGGACATCAGACCAAAGGCAAGAAGTGAAGCTGAAATACAAGACATTATATGGCAAGGTACCGTGTAGCACATTGATATTTATATTACACTTATCTTCCAGAACCATTTGCAGGGCCAAAACTCTTATAGTATTCATTAGCAATGAAGAAATAATCCATTACACAGAGCTGTTCAGTCACTCTTTATAAAGTTAAAGATTTTGGTAAAGGAGCTGTAAACTCTTCAAACAAATGTAAATGTTGCTCAGATTGCTCCTTGGAGCACTTTTGCAATTTAATAAATTCTTTTTTGGGTTTTCAAGATAGTAGCAGTTTTCATACAACAACAGCACCACCTGCTGATTATTTCAGCTACCTAGGTACAGTCAGTAGAAAATACATTTATAGGGTTATGTAATAAAAGGCACTTCGTTTGCCTTGGGGCAGTAACCCATAGCAACCAATAAGCAGGTAGCAATTTACTGGTCACCTGTTTAAAAGAAAACATCGTATTGGTTGCGATCGGTTACTGCTACTGGGCAAACTTAGTGCCTTTTATTACATGTGGGGGCATGTGAGAAAATGAGTTTTAGGGATGTTAGTGAGCAGAGAAGATTCATCCAACAGTTCACTGGTTAGTTCTGAGCAAAGCAGCATCACATGTCTTTCCTCTTCTCATTGATTTCATTTTCTACTGACCAGCAGGTGGCGCTGCTGTTGCAAATTCATTATATTAGCTTTATTAAATACTGCTAATAAATCTGCGAAACAATATTTAAAGAATTCTCATTTAGGATCTGGAGAGCGTTTTAAAAAGCGAGCTGAGTGGCAACTTTGAGAAGGCGGCATTAGCACTGCTGGATCGTCCGTGTGAGTTTGATGCCCGCGAGCTCAGGAGCGCCATGAAGGGAGCCGGAACCAATGAGTCATTGTTGATACAGATTTTATGTACTAGGTCCAACCAGGTAAAGTGGGGATTCACCAATAGGTCACTGGCCTATAGAATAATGAAATAGGTAAATGTATCACCCTGTTAGACATTAGACTAATTGGTAGAGCAAATGCCCTCCTTTCGGATGGAAATTAAGAATTCCCCCTTCCTTTAGGGCAGAGAGACACGTGGAGATCCGGGGAGACAAATCGCGACAAATCGCCTCTTCTCCGAGTGACTAATCTCCCCAAACTGCCTTCCCACCAACTAGAATCTAAATTGCCGGCGGGATGGCACTCAAAGCACTTCATTTTCCAAAGTCGCCCAAAGTTGCCTCACGAGGAAACTTTGGGCAACTTTGGAAAATGAAGTGATCCGAGTGCCATCCCGCTGGGAATTTAGATTCTAGCTGGCGGTAGGCAGTTTGGGGAGATTAGTCGCCAGAAGAAGAGGCGATTTGTCTCTGGGCGACCAATGTCCCTGAATCTCCACGTGTGTCTCTGCCGTTACTCATGGAGCCACATATTGAAAATCATTGGTGCTCACCTCTTTTCTCTCTCTTATCCCTAGCAAATAAAAGCCACAAAAGAAGCCTATAAAAGATGTAAGTGACACTGATTTCCTCTCAACTAAAGACACTTTATATATATATATATTCCATTTTATTGTTTATTTGTTTACCATTCATTTCCCCTCAGTATTTGAAAGGGATTTGGAGTCAGACGTTAAGAGTGAGACAAGTGGATACTTCCAGAAAATACTCATCTCATTGCTCCAGGTAAGAACTGGACTAGGAAGGGTCTTATTAGAGGTTTTTCCCCTTTAAATTAACTTCTATTATGATGCAGAATGTGTAATTCATTTGCAGTTGGTTTTTGTTCACCATTGGGTTAACACCCTCGGATGAGTAGTGAAACGTCTTCATTGATTACTCAGCAAGTCCAGTTGTTTTTAGATTGACCTATACTAGATATACTATGACCTGGATGAATGAAAATCTTCATAGTCTTTGATGTAGAGATTAATATTCTGAGATAATATCCAATTGGTTTTTATTATTTGTGTTTTTTGTTATTTAGCTTTTTATTCAGCAGCTCTCCAGTTTGCAATTCCAGTAATCTGGTTGCTAGGGTCCAAATTACCCTAGCAACTATTCATTGATTCAAATAAGAGGCTGGGATATAAATAGGAGAAGGCCTGACTATAAAGACGAGTCATAAAAAGTAGCAATAACTATAAATTTGCAGCCTTACAGAACATTGTTTTGATGGGGTCAGGCCATTTGAAAGTTGGAAAGAGTCTGAAGAAGAAGGCAAATAATGCAAAAACTATAAAAGAGAAAAATGAAGACCAATGAAATATTTGCTTGAGAATGGCCATTCAATAACATACTGCAATTTAACTTGAAGGTGAACCACCACTTTAAAAGGATACTGTCATTTAATTTTTTTTTTTATTCAAAACGCATTAGTTAATAGTGATTTTTTTATATTTAATTTTGAAATCTGACATGGGGCTAGACATATTGTCAGTTCCCAGCTGCCCCCAGTCATGTGACTTGGGCTCTGATAAACTTCAGTCACTCTTTACTGCTGTACTGCAAGTTGGAGTGATATCAACCCCCTCCCTTTCCCCCCCAGCAGCCTAAAAACAGAACAATGGGAGGGTAACCAGATAACAGCTCCCTAACACAAGATAACAGCTGCCTGGTAGATCTAAGAACAGCACTCAATAGTAAAATCCAGGTCCCACTGAGACACATTCAGTTACATTGAGTAGGAGAAACAACAGCCTGCCAGAAAGCAGTTCCATCCTAAAGTGCTGGCTCTTTCTGAAAGCACATGACCAGGCAAAATGACCTGAGAGGCACCTACACACCAATATTACAACTAAAAAATACACTTGTTGGTTCAGAAATGGAATTTTATATGACAGAGTGAATTATTTGCAGTGTAAACAGTGTAATTTAGAAATAAAAAATACATTATAAAAATCATGACAGAATCCCTTTAAGGATCTGGATTATGAATGTGGTGTACATTTCAAATCTGAGCCTTGAGTTCAGTTCCAGACAGGGCACAATCTGAAGTTTGTGTGTTCTGCTGTTTGGGATGGTTTCCCCCAGGGGTGTTCTTATTTCTTCTCATTCTCCAGATACAGACAGACAGGTTAACTGACTCCTTATAAAAACTGACCCTTGAGTTCATGTGGTTGCACCTTTGAATGTAAGGGCTATGATCCATGGCCCTTTAATGACTCTTGTATATTATAAATACATTAAATTCACATGCAAAAGATTCCAAGTGGCTTTTTGATTTAAATTAATATACAACATATAATCTGGGATGAAGAACAGCATGACCAGTAGTTATAAATTACAGGGCATGCCCATAGCATGTGAAAGAAATTGGCGTCTGGAGCTCGACATTTTGGGCAGTTTGCTGTGGAGTTTCTTCCCATGGCTTTGAGCCGCATCAGGGTGAGATTTATTCTATGAATAATCCAGAATTGCACCATTTTGTCTCTGGTGGAGATCAATGAACTATGTGTATATAGACTTCCCATGAGCTGTCCTCCAACGAGGGAATATCTACTAACCATTTGCTTTTTATACAGCAGCTCTTCAGTTTGCAATTTCAGCCATCTGGTTGCTAGGGTCCAAATAAATAATGAAGTTCATAAATAATGAAGACCAATAAAAAATTTGCTTTGAATTGGCCATTCTATCTATTCTTATAACTCTGGCCTCTAACTTAGTACAGACCCTCAAGAAATGATTCTGTTTCGATGGTAACTCACCATATCATTTTTGCAGGCGAATCGGGATGAAGGTTTGTCTATTGATGAAGATCTCGCTGGTCAGGATGCCAAAAGACTCTACGAGGTGAGTAAATGTCATACGCAAGGACAGGGCTGGAACAATTTCACCAACTGGTTCTGGAAAAAAGGCGCCTTAAAGGGCCACAATACCTATACTTTATTGTCTAATGGAGGTATTAAAAACCAAGTGTATTTTTATTTTTCATTATTATTATTTCCAACAAACTCCTGTGGGGTTATTACTGGCTCATCTTGTAGTTTTTACCTTAGCAATCATTGTCCCACCACTCATATAACAGAAAGGCAAGAAGGGTGTGGTCAACTGGACAAGGCTTTAATTGGCTGTTTGTCTTATATTGCCTATGACTGCATCTGGTGGTGGGAAGTAGAAAAGCTGCCCTGTCTCATCACAAGTATAAAAAGAAGCCGCATATGTTTAGTTGGCCTTAAATAAGCCAAATAACCAAATAAAAAACGAATAAAGCTAAAGGGGAAGTAAAGTCTAAAACAGAATAAGGCTAGAAATGCTGTATTTTGTATACTAAACATAAACATGAACTTACTGTACCACAAACCTAATCAAATAAATGATTTATGCTTTCAAAGTTGGCCACAGGGGGTCACCATCTTGTAACTTTGTTAAACATCTTTGCAAGACCAAGACTGTGCACATGCTCAGTGTAGTCTGGGCTGCTTAGGGATAATCATAAATTATCAAAACAGCACAATTCAAATACTATCTGTCAGAAGCCGATACAGAGAGACTGATTAATAATCAGAATATGCAGACTGCACTGGGTCCTGTGTTGTAATGTGGATTTTATAGTTTGTGTACTGTTTGAAGTAAACTTTCTCCAACTCTGCAGAACCAGTGGCTGCAGCAAAATAATCCTCCAAATAGAATCCCAGTTTATGTGTTTAAATCTGGCTCCATGATCTTTGTCCCTGCAGCTGGAGTTGGAAACAGTAAAGGGGATGTAAAGGCAAAAATAAAATGCAATACAGATCTCTACACAGTTGCTGACTGCTCTACAGGGAAACAAACAAAGTTGCTTGAGTTCTGCATGACTGGGAAGTAAGGCGGGAGCTCCCCCTGCTGTTCATAAGTATGATTGTTTCCCTGCAGAGCAGTTAGGGACCATCTGATAATTCCTATCCACAGCAGTAAATGAAGGGAGAGTTTCACTGGATACAGTCAGGTTTCTTAAAAAAAACAGTACACATTTTTTACATGCCCTTTAATTAAAAAAAACTAAGTTGTATAATCATTTATAGAAATGTAGTATATTTTGAAATTAAGATATTTTGCAGCCTGGTTTGAAGGGAATAATTACGGTACAGACTGAATAACTCAGCACAACTCTAACAGTAATTGTTTGTTTGTGTCAGGCTGGGGAATCTCGATGGGGCACAGAAGAATCAGAGTTCAATATTGTCCTGGCAACACGGAACTACATGCAGCTGAGGGCCACATTTAAAGCCTATGAGATTGTAAGTAACAAACCATGAACTGGGCCGAAATTGTTGTCTACATAGTCGTAACCTGTGTCATGTAGGAGTCGCTGTCCTCATATTGCCCCTTGATAGGACTAAAGCTATGTATCTCCTCTACTACTGAGCAAGCTTGTGTCTTTCCTGGTACCTCTCCCGGGGCTGGTTTTAGGGTAGGGCAGAAAGGGCTATTGCCCTGGGTTCCCAGCATCAAATGGGAATTGCGGAAGAAAAAGGACAAAGGACAAATTACCCAGTTTAATGGCTGTTTTAATACATATAAGGATGTGCAAGTTGCAACCCCCCTTGTTAACTGTTTGGCAGTGATCCCCAACCAGTAGCTTGTGAGCAACATGTTGCTCTCCAATCCCTTGCATGTTGCTCCCAGTGGCCTCAAAGCAGGTGCTTATTTTTGAATTAAAGTCTTGGAGGCAAGTTTTGGTTTTATAGAAACCAGGTGTACTTTCAAACAAAGGTTGACAATCCACATAGGGGCTACCAAATGGCCAATCACAGCACTTATTTGTTTCCGACCTGTAAGTCGGAAACAGGCATTTGACGGTGGTGGGTGGGGAGAGCAGAAGAAGAGAAGAAGCGTCCAAGGTCGGCCCGAACGCGCCAGACTCACGGGTCCCGCTGGTATTGGGCCGGCCCAGACATCACTAGCACATGCAACCCACCACCGGCTCCACCTCCCCCCACGCACACCGTTATTTTCCAGCGATCTAAGCAACAGTGCAGGGCAGGCAGGGATCGGGTCTGGGTTGGCAGGGCCCCACAAGGGCCAGGTTTTTTCCCAATGTCCCGCAAGCCCAGTCTGACTAATAGATTAGTACCTACATAGGCCTAATACAGGTTGGCCTTGCAGGATTCACAAGGTAATTTCTCCTAAGAGGGGGTGGAGGGGGACAGCACACAAATGTAGTAATGCAGATGAAACATAATATATTATTTAATAAATATATAAAGCAACAGAACACTCACCAAGGAGAGTAATAGAGCCCTACTCACCCCTCTTCAGAATGGGGGGTCGGATTTGATGGCGGGCTGTGCCTATCAGTACATAATGCTGTTGTTTTGCTTCTTACAGCCAGCAGCCCTGTATTTTGAGGGTTATTATTTTGTAGGTTACAAATAAGAGAGGTTGCCATTGGTATAGGACAGTGAGCCATGGGAAGGACACATAAGATCTGTCCCTACACAAAGATTCACTATGGGCAGTACAAAATAAAGGAATGACTGAATCGTTGTATTTACCATATATTTTTTCATATCCAGCACACAGATCTATATATATATATATATAAACTGAATCTCCATAGAGTGTATCTCCTGTCTGCTTACATGATTCAGGGGAGTAAAAACCTCATGACCCCTAGCAACCAGGCAGCAGTCACCCACAATTAGGGATTTCTGCTTTTGGGCCAGTAAATTCTAATGTGCTGTGAATTAAAGCAGAAGCATTAGAACATTTTTCATGCTTTTTTTGCTCCCCAACTTCTTTTTCTTCTGAATGTTGCTCAGGGGTTCAAAAGGTTGGGTCGTGTTACTCCTAATTCCCATTATGTTATCTCCATATCCCCTGGCCAACAGCTCCAAGCTGAACTGTGTATTACCTTGTGTTATTCCGTGATATATACCCCAGACCAAAACGAGACTTTGCTATCTGATCCCCCCCAGTGTCTACTTTTCTTCCTACAATACACATTAATTTGGTCCCTTGAATGACTTCCAACTCCTCTTTTAGCTGCATGGAAAAGACATCTTGGACGTGATTAAAAGTGAAACCTCGGGGGATCTGAAAAAAGCTTATTCCACCATAGGTAAGTGATGTCTCTCCTGTGCTCTCAGCATGAGATGTAGAACAATTAGCATTAAAACTTTCCAGTTCTTACATTATATTACTGCTCTTGGGGTGAGTTCAGTAATGTAACTAGATGTTAAGGGACCCCACAACAAATAAAATTTAGGGCCCCAAAATATTGGTAAATTTCCCTATGCTACCAAGATATATTGAAACTGCTCATTAATTAGGGTCTCATTGGGCCCTCTAAACTGCTGTCACCCGTGCTTCTGCTGTATCTGACATCTCTGTGTTTGTATGGCTGTAGTTGAACTTTTTCATTTTGTATGTCTATGTCCTGTCACCTAGACATAAAAAGCTCTATAATAAAATTCCTGCAAAGTAAACATGAAACCTAAATTCTTTTTTTTATTAAAACATCCATACCTGTTATAAATATATTTAAAAATCTGAGCTGTCAATTATATTTTGACGGCCCTGCCTCTATGCCCGGTGCATAGAGCTGGGGCAGGTAGTTTCTTTCACTTTCCACTCTACACTTTATAGAAGTCACCGCTCTCCTCACACTCCCTCTGCGGTCTTCGATTGTATCGCCAGTGCATAGGAATGGCCATTAGGTCCCACATTCTGGGGTCATACAAAACTTGCCATATTAACAGTATCAACCAAATTGCCCCTGCTTGTGTGCTGTGATTATGAATTTGAAGACTAAATGGAACAAAATGTAAATAATTTATATAGTGTAAAGTTTATTTTGTTCAACTAACATAATAAAAAAGGATTTGGAAATATTTCTTAGTATGACAAGTCCCCTTAAAGCTCCCCTTGGAGATCAGGAACCCCCCTTATTTCATCATAAAGTTAAAGATACAGAAAAACATTGGTGTTTTTTGTCCTTCAGCCATAGTTCCAATCAGAAAATGTGTTTGCCCCAAATCTCACCTTATTTGACCTTCAAGCTGTTCTTCCAGGTGTATCTAAGACACCAAATAAGCATTCTCTCCATTTCTTACACTAACTAACCCTCAGACTGAGCCTCCCTTGCCATTTCTTCAGACGCCCCCACAGTTTGTAAATCACTGTCACATGGCAAAAGGGTCAGACTGGGGTGTGAGAGAGGCCCCCGCTAGTGATGTGAGGGTTGGGATTTCCCCTACCTGCACCTGACCCACCCTCCCTTAGCCCTCGCCCGCATCTGCACTTCCGGGTTGCTTTTATAGACCCACGACGCCTCTTGATAAAAGGGGCGGGGCAAGCTGGTGCAGCATCTATAAAAGACGAACCTGTAAGTCGGAAACAGGCATTTGATGGTGGTGGGGGGAGAGCAGAAGAAGAACTCAACCCACATCCGCCCGCCACCAGAGAAGAAGCGGCCAAGGTCGGCCCCAACGCGCCAGACTCATGGGTCCCGCCGGTATTGGGCCGGCCCACACATCACTAGCAACCCACCACTGGCTCCACCTCCCCCCACGCACACCGTTATTTCCCAGCGATCTAAGCAACGGCACAGTGTAGAGCAACAGCGCAGGGCAGGCAGGGATCAGGTCTGGGTTGGCAGGGCCCCATGAGGGCCGAGTTTTTTCCCAAAGTCCCGCCAGCCCAGTCTGACCCTGAATGGCAATAGATTAGTACCTACATAGGCCTAATACAGGTTGGCCTTGCAGGATTCACAAGGTAATTTCTCCTGGGGGGGGGTGGAGGGGGACAGCACACAAATGTAGTAATGCGGATGAAACATAATATATTATTTAATATATATTTAATTCAACAGAACACTCACCAAGGAGAGTAATAGAGCCCTACTCACCCCTCTTCAGAACGGGGGGTCGGATTTGATGGCGGACTGTGCCATCAGTACATAATGCTGTTGTTTTGCTTCATACAGCCAGCAGCCCTTTATTTTGAAGGTTATTATTTTAGGTTACAAATAAGAGAGGTTGCCATTGGTATAGGACAGTGAGCCATGGGAAGGACACATAAGATGTGTCCCCTACACAAAGATTCACTATGGGCAGTACAAAATAAAGGAATGACTGAATCGTTGTATTTACCATATATTTTTTCATATCCAGCACACAGATCTTTTTTATTTCTGGCTTTTAAACCATAATTTAGATCAGATATATCTGAATAAATGAGCACTCGGTCAGTTTCCTTCCTGCTCCTAAACCACAACCCCATTTCTTCTTATCCCGGCAGCCCCTTCGCAAGTCCCCATTATATAAATAAATAAACTGTATCTTCATAGAGTGTATCTCCTGTCTGCTTACATGACTAAGAGTAAAAACCTCATGACCCCTAGCAACCAGGCAGCAGTCACCCACAATTAGGGATTTCTGCTTTTGGGCCAGTAAATTCTAATGTGCTGTGAATTAAAGCAGAAGCATTAGAATTTTAAAATCCCGGTTACACATTCTGATCGGGAATATTATAGAACCTCTTATTCTTCAGGTGATTATTTCCAGGTACCTTTTATATTATTATTACTATTACTAATATACAATTGCTTTTATTGTGTGTGAGGTGATATCAAAGCAAGTTTTCAATACCAAAAGTCTTACATACATACAGTTCTGGAGTACTGCAGGTTAGATGTCTCTGATTTTCATCATATACAGTAAACCCCCACCCCAGATGGGACCAAACCTTCCTGCCTTGCTGGGGCCCCTCTTCACTAGCTCTGAGCCTGAGTACAGTTAATGTGTATGCACAACAGCAGCCCATGAGCATTGGGATTTGGCATCTGAATGTACACGCTGAAGCTATGCAGCCACAAATATGTTATATGATGAAATAATCTCTGGGTAGGACCTAGTTGGGAGGATGTGGTTACCAGGTCACATTCTTTCAGTGGCAGGGAATGGAAATTACAGGTATTGCCCCAAAAGAATCACAATAATGTATTGATGAACCCAGGGCAACAGGTATTCCAGCTTTATACACATGATATATAATTCTGGCAAATATAAACATTTCCTATTATTATTCTTCTTATCTTCAGAGAAAGGGCAACTGACACCAAACACTAGAGCGGAACAATGGACTGCTTCCAGCTGCTTTGTATTGGTGTGGGTAGAGTTAGTGGATGCTTGGGTCCACTCTCTGCCCAATGTTCACGTCTACTTCTCAACCTACTAACAGCTCCAGGCATTTCGAGCTCTTTAAACAGCCTTGTATCCCATTGGCCTAAGGGGGCTCTAGTATCGGAGGCCACTAAGCAGATAATTTGCTCCGTCAGAGAATTGGTCAGAGAACAGGACTTCTGGGTACATTGCCTGCTATAGTATTTACTGTATATAGGAATACACCTGTTCACTCTTTATACAAAATGCTTATGGGGCACCAGCACTGTGTCAATGTATGTAGTACATCTTAGAGTAGTCCTGATAGGTTTCCCTGTCTCCTGCTCTGTTCTGCCCTATGCTCCCTGTGTGTGCCCTGCTCTGCCTGCGCTATTCTCCTTGGATGTGCCATACTCTGTATGTATGTGCCATACTCTGTCTGTGTGTGCCATACTCTGCCTGCCCTATGCTCCCTGTGTGTGCCATACTCTGCCTGTGTGTGTCCTGCTCTGCCTGTGAAACATAAGCCTGGTATTTGTTCTTGGGGTTTGTTAGCATTTGAAAATGTTTGTTATGGGCCCCTAAGGTGTTTAATCATGTGCTGGGGGTGCTGTGTTATCCGCAAGGGAGGAGGAGGTATTTAAGGGTATGTCTTAATATGACTTAACTTTTTTCACATGAGTGATATCCCTGCAGTGAGCACCAACCATTTTTTTGGTGTGCTATTAATGTGGACATGGTTTTGTGGTTACATGCGTGTGGTTTAAAGTGTGTGTGGTCCAAACAGGGAGTGGCTAACGCTGGCTTCCATTATCGGCCCTCCACCATGTAGACCAGAAATTCAGGCCCTCGGTAGCACAGAAGTTGGACAGCACTGTCTAGTTAAATGATCCCCAACCAGTAACTCATGAGCAACATGTTGCTCACCAACCCCTTGGATGTTGCTCCCAGTGGCATTTAAATTCCAGACTTAAAGGCAAGTTTTAGTTGCATAAAAAACAGGTTTACTGCCAAACACAGGCTCCTGTAGGCTGCCAGTCCACATAGGGGCTACCAAATAGCCAATCACAGCCCTTATTTGGCACTCCCAGAAACTGTTTTCATTCTTGTGTTGCTCCCCAACTCTTTTCATATTTGAATGTGGCTCATGGGTTGGGGACCCTGGCTCTAGTACACAGATCCTCAAACTCTTAGGGTGTTGTGGAGGCCTAGCATGAAGGCGAAATAGGGTGAGATAAGAAGTGCATTCTTATTTGCTGTCCCAGATAGTCACAAAACTAGGTTTTAGTGATCCATATCTATCTTATGAGCTAATAGTGGTGGACATGGTCAAATGTTAGACCACAAAGGGATGGGAGGGTGGTGGTGGGGGTGAGTCCAGGGTGCTTACACCTCTGCTTTAGTCGATACAAAGTATCAGGACTCAGGAACTTGTCTTTGGCTTGAGGTTCTTAGTGTGTCAGTGACAAATAGCTACCATTGAGCAAGGGATGGGGAGTATGCAGGGTTGCTTCGCCAATGAGGCGAGTTGAGGCTGTCGCCTCAGGCAGCAGTGCCCCACTAGTTTAAGAGCCAATTTCTGGGGGAGGGGGGGCAGCAGCAACTGCTGCTGCCTCAGGCGGCGGAGGGGCCAGGATCGCCCCTGGGAGTATAGGCTTCCCTACTTTTACCAATTCCATCAGTTCCATATTGGCAAGAGAGTTTCTAGGCAGCCCAATAGCCTGAGCATGTTTATAACTGGCAATAGCTTTATTATCCTGTAATTCCATACTCCACCTATATCCATATTTTCTCATAGCCTGTATTGAGAAATACCATGAAATGATGTTAGATTTAGAACAGCTGCTTAAGAACAGCCCCCACGTTTCTTATCGTTTTTTTCAGAGAGATACCATAAAACTATAGCAGCGTATGTATTCCCCTGTACTAAGCACAATTCAGCAGGAACAGTCTCCTTAGTTTACTCATAGTCTGTACAGAGAGATCCCATAAAACTATGGCAGCATAGGTATTCCCCTGTACTAAGCACAGTTCAGCAGGAACAGCCTCATATGTTTTCTCATAGTCTGTACAGAGAAACACAGTCACACCAGTCCAGCATCTCTTTCCCTGTACTAAGCATAATCCATCAGGAAATTGGTAGAGTATCATTGCCTGTTATGCCCATATGATCCAATTGAACAAGTGTGAATATCTCTGTCTCTGCAGTGCAAGTGACCAGGGATTGCCAAGGCTACTTTGCTAAGAAGTTGAACAAAGCAATGAAAGGAGCAGGAACAAATGAGGCAATGCTGATCCGCATCCTGGTGACCAGAGCAGAGGTGAGTATCTGTACCCAATTCTCACTCCTATTAACATAATTGGGGTGATGGTATTACATAGGGATAGACAAACCTTCTCTAGCAGGTCCCAATGGGCTCATATGCCAACCAGGGTTACTCCACTGTCTTCATAGTTTACTATGGACTCACCTGCGTGTGGCCAGTTTTATGTCTCATCCAAATTGCTTCAATAACAATAACATCTCAAAGCAAAGCCTGAAAAGGTCTATGTCAACATAAACCCACAGTTTACCAACTGCTAAATGCAACATTGAGCAACGGGTAAAATCTCAGCAAGAAACAAAGCCAATAGCTGATACAAGGCAGATGTATCTGTAGCTCGTTGTGTAGCCAGAAATATGGAGGCCTTTGTATTACAAAAAAAAGAAAAGAAAACTTATCTCCGTTATGTTAGAAAAAG
Organism: Xenopus petersii; assembly: GCA_038501925.1. NCBI lineage: Eukaryota > Metazoa > Chordata > Amphibia > Anura > Pipidae > Xenopus > Xenopus petersii. Next base: position 13,799,221 of record CM076682.1, read on the forward strand.
CAGATGCTGGGAATGTGTCTCATAAACAAACGCTTTATCTAATAAATCCATCTGCTCTTTGTCTGTGTCGGTTCAACAAACCTGTGGATTGCACTAACAAGCTGGCCTAGGACGTGGTGTTGTTGTATATCCAGTACAGATATGGGACCTGTTATCCAGAATGCAAGGGACCTGGGGTTTTCAAGATAACGGGACTGTAATTTGGATCTTATCACATAAACATTAAATAAACCCAATAGGCTGGTTTTGATTCCAATAAGGATTAATTATATCTTAGTTGGGATCAAGTACAAGCTACTGTTTTATTATTACAGAGAAAAAGGAAATCATTTTTAAAAATTCGGATTATTTGGATAAAATGGAGTATATGGGAGATGGCCTTCCTGTAATACGGATCCTTGTGGATAACGGGTTTCCAGATACCGGATCCCATACCTGTATATGGACACAGGGGTTTACTATGAGTGTATCTTAGTTAGGGATGCACCAAATCCACTATTTTGGATTCAGCCAAACTCCTGAATCCTTCGCGAAAGATTTGGCCGAATACTGAACCGAATCTGAATCCTAATTTGTATATGCAAATTAGGATTGGGAAGGGGAAAATATTTTTAACTTCCTTGTTTCATTACAAAAAGTCACGCGATTTCCCTCCCCGCCCCTAATTTACATATACAAATCAGGATTTGGATTTGGTTCGGCCTGGCAGAAGTATTCAGCCAAATCTGAATCCCACTGAAAACTGAATCCTGAACCGTATCCTGGATTGGGTGCATCCCTAATCTTAGTGTGTGAGTATGATGTCATAGTTGCTAAACTCCGCCTACTTTATCTGTGAATATTTATTTCTTCCCAGATTGATCTCCAAACGATCAAGGAGAGATACCAGCATCTTTACAAGAAGAGCTTAACCGAAGCCATTAAGTCAGATACATCTGGAGATTTCAGCAAGTTGCTTCTGGCTCTTTTACACTGAATCGGAAAAAATGCAAAAAAACAGATATATATTCTGCGTTTATTAGCAAGATATCTCATTTTGTTAAACTTACCATTGTGTACCTGGAAAAAAAATCAATGTGTCTGCATGGTGATAAGTAGGAACCAGAGCGGATTTGTTCTATGACCTATAATAAAGAAATGGAAAATAATGCATTTATTATAATGCCTGTCTGACCAACAAGCTCTTGGGGTGAGACAATGGGTGTCTTCATTAAACTAGGGATAAAGTTGAAAGGTAAGATATGGTAACTCCAGTTCTAATGTCCGTAGGAATGGACCCTATGGGTAGTAGCGTGAATTTCAATCCAGCAAGTATGGCCAGGGCAGGGATTTAGGATAATTCTTCTGCCTTAAGTTTATTGAATTTTTATTATGGCGGCCACCATGCTGACTTTGGGTATTTGTGTGTGTTGTTTGTTCATTTCACAATATGTTGTATCCATATTGATTGCAATAATAAATACATGGAAAAGTCCAAAAACTGTCGTCATTTGTGCTGGGTAACATGTGGCTGCAGATGATGCGTTTGGTTTGGTATCAGACACACAAATACACAAATACTAGGGATGCACCGAATCCACTATTTTGGATTCGGCCGAACCCCCGAATCCTTCGTGAAAGATTCGGCCGAATACCGAACCGAATCCGAACCCTAATTTGCATATGCAAATTAGGGGTTGGAAGGGGAAAACATTTTTTACTTCCTTGTTTTGTGACAAAAAGACACGCAATTGCCTTCCCCGCCCCTATTTTGCATATGCAAATTAGGATTCGGATTCGGTTCGGCCGGGCAGAAGGATTCGGCCGAATCCGAATCCTGTTGAAAAAGGCCGAATCCTGGCCGAATCCCGAACCGAATCCTGGATTCGGTGAATCCCTAACAAATACACACACAAACACACACACAGATCCATATGGTCTAATATAGTCAAAGGCCTGCATGTTGCCTAATAAACATTGCCATAATATACACAGGGCATAGGTGTAGAGGCTAAAGGTCTCTTCCCATTGCCATCTCTTCCCTTATCTCACAGATTCAGATGAAATAGAGACACAGCAGCAATAGGCCTGTGATACAAACATTCCCTATGAATGGGTGGCACAGTATTAACAATAATAAAGCCCTTTGACTTATTATTTAGTTTACTCTACACCACTGGCTACATGAATTCTGTTTCACACAGAGACTCAGAATCAACACCATAAAAGTGTAGTCATCAAACCACTAACTTGATAGCTTCGTCTAGATGTGGACTGTAATACAAATCGGATTATAGGATTGCTTAATGAGAGGGAAAGCATTATGTGACTTTCTGATAGGCTTCCAAAATGGGCTGAATGCTTTTCTAGCATATATATATATATATATATAGAATTATGGTGTACCTACACAGTGCTCCTGCTATATATTAATAATGTCTCAACCACATGTTGTGCAGCGCTTCATGTGTCATTAAAACCCTTGCAGTGACTATGCAGAACATTGCCAAACCCAGTGTATCTCTCACACTATGTACGTTACACTGAAACCCAGATGTCCTTGCAGCAAACTGCATGACCCACAACATTCCCCTAGTACAGTGATCCCCAACCAATGACTCATGAGTAACATGTTGCTCACCAGCTTCTTAGATGTTGCTCCCAGTGCCCTCAAAGCAGGTAATTATTTCTGAATTGCTGGATGCAAGTTTTGGTTGCATGAAAAACATAGGGGCTATCAAATAGGCAATCACAGCCCTTGTTTTGCACCCCTTTTCATACTTGTGTTGCTCCTCAAATCTTTTTACATTTGAAAGTGTCTCACTGGTTAAAAAAGAAAAAAGTTTGGGGACCCCCTCCCCAGTGCATAATCCACATAATCATTGTCCATGAAGTGCCTTTTGAAATATGTTGCATAGTCCCCAGTGAATGTGAAATATTCTGTAGCACCCATATTCTCTTACAATAAATTTACCCCAATGCCACCATACCAGTGCCCAGACAGTATACTGTCCATCTTCTATGACCCTACATCATACTGTAGAGCAGGGGCCCCTAACATACAATTCTAAAAAGAGTTGGGGCAACCCAAGCATGAAAAATGTTCCCCCCGAGTGCCAAATAAGTGCTGTGATTGGCAATTTGGTAGCCCCTATGTGGACTGGCAGCCTATAGGAGACTCTGTTTGGCAGAACACCTGGTTTTTAAACAACCAAAACTTGCCTCCAAACCTGGAATTCAAAAATGAGCTCCTGCTTTGAGGCCACTGGGAGCAACATCCAAGGGGTTGGTGAGAAACATGTTGCTCCTGAGCTACTGGTTAGGCATCATTGATGTTGAGTTATCCCGTGTCTGTCTAGTGAATTGCACCCTTGCACAGTGTCAAAACAATGGACTGCACAACCCACGCCATGCCCCTTAAAATAGAACTAAACCCCATTGCTTATAAAAATCCCTACTCCCGACCCTCTAGAGCCCCCCCTCCCTGCTCCCCTCCACACAGTTATTAACATCTGTAAATGCCAGTAAGCCTGTAATTACCCCTCATTGCAGAGTCAGCGCAGCAGAGCTCACAGGCACCATCTTCCTGCACTCCGGTAATCTTCGGGTCTTCTTCTTGCGCTTCGGTAATTTTCGTCACTTTTGGCGCATGCGCAGTTATCGCGAAGCGGAAGACTGCTCCAACTGCGCATGCGCTGACGACGTTCTTAAAGGAAAACTATACCCCCCAAACAATGTAGGTCTCTATTAAAAGATACTGAGTAAAACAGCTCATGTGTAAAACCCTGCTTCATGTAAATGAACCATTATCATAATAATATACTTTTTTAGTAGTATGTGCCATTGGGTAATCATAAATAGAAAATTGCCATTTTAAAAAATAAGGGCCGCCCCCAAAGATCGTAAGATTCACTGTGCACACATACAAACCACATGTAAGGTCACATGAGCCAATTAACAGCCAGAGTTCTGCCTTTTGCTTCCTCACTTCTTCCTGTTACAGTTAGTGTTTTAGTATTTCTGGTCAGGTGATCTCTGAGGCAGCACAGATAGAGTCACGAAATGGTGGTTCAAGGCAAGAGATGTAAAAGGGCAATATTTATGTAAATATATATTCCAGTTTGGTAAGATTCTTTAATATGTCATTCAATTTGATATAAACTATCTGTTGCTTAAGTATTCATTTTGGGGGTATAGTTTTCCTTTAACAAAGATTACCGAAGCGATGAAGATGGCCCCCATGAACTCCACTGTGCTGACTCTGCAACGAGGGGTAATTACAGACTTAGAGGCATATACAGGTGTAAACACCTGTGTGGGGGAGGGGGGTATGGAGGGTAGGGATTTTTATTAGCAAGGGGGTTTAGTTCTCCTTTAAGTACACTGCATTGAGTCCTTCAGTTGTCCCCTTGCCTACTGAAAATTATAACAATGACCTAACAGTATACACGATGTACAACATAGGGATCATCACCCAAATTCACCCAGAATATAATGAACTAAGTGTGCCATATACAGTACTGAGCTTGAGTGTTTGAGAACAACGCTTCCACGCCCATTTGGCACATAATTCCCTGTAGATCTGTGGAAGGAGCTCTGAGATCAAGGAAGAGTGTGAACTATATTTATATTGATCTAATCACATATGGAGGGGTATGTGTGGAGCACATATTTATGTTGGCCATTGGTCTTGCAGTGATGATGGGCCAATAGTGTTAGGTTCTGAACATCCTTTTATGAAATCCCAGAAAAAACAAGGTTTTCATATCGACAGCCCTGATTTATTTGGATCATTTGGAAAAGGTGCAGAAGCTTTAAAAATAGAAGACGCAATTTAAAAAAAACTGCTTTCTTCCTCCCCCTCCAATATGATCGATTCCCCGCTGTTTACAGTTGCAGTCAGGACAAAGTGCTCTAGATGTTTCTCCTACGGCAGCCAGGCTATTTTTTCCCCTTTTTTTGAAGCCTCCTCTCAGTGCTACATATATAAACAGTTGCTGGAAAACAGGGCTCTGAATATTCTGGGTAATTTATAGAGAGGCCCACGCCGCTGCCAATAAGCCAAGTCACATGAGGCAACAGAAAGAAGTACACAGGGGCTAAAATTAGACTTTAGCAGTATTTAACCTCTACTCTTGTGCCTGGGAGATGTTTTCAAAGCTTTAACAAGTAGTAGGCTCTAGAATAAACAGAGACAGAAACATGAACCCAGGAGCCCATTTCTAGCATGACAACGTTGGTCTGACCCAAGATCCTGGTGTTATATCTGGGCACATTGGCCTCTGGAGCAACACTGAGTGAATGAAACTCCAAAAGAACCCATCCCTCAAGGTAAATTCATCCATCTCTGCTATACTCATCTATGCTTAACCCTTCCTATAATCGTATTTCGTATTTACAGACATCCAACAAATATGGCTGCTCTTGGGTTTGTGTGATGGACATTTTATGGTGTCTTGTTTTTTATCTGTTTTTGGGAGATTTGTGAGGCTGTAGATATGGGAAATATACATGGACCATTTGCATTGCATTTGGTCCTGATTGTGTTGGCCAAAACATTGCATGCTCACTGATCCATAGATTTAGCCAGGTATAAGGCTTCATAACTTGGTGGGTTTACTAGACCTTGACTGTGCAGTGTCTGTAGTTAGAATGAGGGTTAATACGGGACCAATTGCACATTGTTGTGAGTGACAATATTCACATTATTCTTCCATGGGACTATATTAGTGACATCACTGCCCCCCCAACCAGTGATTGTGTGTGTGTGTGTATATATATATATATATATATATTTCATTTACCAGTTTTGATTACTTGATATTATACCATCGAATAGGACAGTTGTACTTTACAACAGTTTTATGACCAAAGTATCAAAAACATGCAAACAGGAATTTTCTTTCTTTTAGTTAGTATTCAGCCTTGTATGCAATGTAGCTAAAAATATTTTTTTTTTACCATAAATTCTGTCACACAACCTAATCTGTCAGTTTTTATAGCAGCAGAGCACTGTATACACTTATCTATGGGTAGTAACTGAGCGCAGTAATATTACTGAGAGGCAGATGATGCCACAAACTTGTAAAAACTAGTGTCAGTGTCAGAATTACTGGATTCTAGTTGTAGAAGCTAGAGGGTCATAAGACCCGTGTGTGTGTGTGTGTGTGTGTGTGTGTGTGTACCCAGAAGCTGCAAGGAAAGGATTTTTTTCCCTTTTAAGGTGCATTATTATTATTTTTATTTTTCACTTTTGGTGCTTTTTTCATACAAGGTTGATAAGAGATAATATGGCTCACTTACCTGGAGCTGGAGAGGGTGAAAAGTACAAAAAACAGGAGCAAACTGCCATGTTTTTTGCAATCCCCTGCCTCAAAGGCTCTGTAAGTGAGCACTAAGGAGGGGTGATTTTGCTCCCTTAATGTGTGTTATTACCTTTATTCCAGGTAATTTTTATCTGTTAGCATTTTATCTGATTTGCATGAAGTTTTGCCCCCCATAAAACACTTGAATGTTATTATTGCCCCTCAATGCCTCAACAGTCCCGTGCTGTTCAGTAATATTATTTTGGATATAAGTGCTATTGTTATACTAGGATGGAGGTCCCATGTGGCAGACCCCCATACAGGAACACAAAGTCATGGCTGGGGTGGACTAGCCTGAAGACCAGTTACAGACAGATTTGGGCTGAATGTACAATGTATTTACTGCCATAGATAGTTTGTAGAAAGAACTGTAGCTAGATGAATAATATTCTTTATGTAACTAGGATCTTCTTATGAGAGAAGTAAAGTCCTTACCAAATGTTGGAGTGATCTCAATGGGAAAAAATAAACTGGGACTTATACAACATCAATATAATGTTAATGGAAGGCTAAAATGCCTTATTCTGCAGTTTGTGACATAAGTCCTTATGGGTAATATAATAAAAGTCACAGATTGCAACAGGTCTTATAACTCATAGCAACCAATAAGATGTTGACTTTCAAATCAGTAACCAATAAATGCTGCATGCTGATTGCTAGCTACAGGTTACTAGCCCGGGTGCAAGATTTGTGACTTTTACTATGTTACCCAAGCATGTTTGAGGTTTAATCTTACATTTACCCTTAAGTGGTTCTACCCCATCATAATTTGTAAAACAAGTAGGTATTTAGATTGTGGCAGATTACATACTCACCTTTGTCTGTTATATGCTGGTCCAGCAGATGCAACAATGGTTCCAGAAGTGGTTTATATCCTGTCTTTATATCTACTTGTGACTGTGATCTTCTAGAAGCATGATTGTTGAACTGAAGTGATACCCAACTTCATATTCTAAAGAACTTACACGTATCTGATTTAATTACAATGGATAGTGAGAACTATCTTTTCCAGGACCAGGACCTATCGTGTGAATTATTAAGGAGGCTGAATGAGTTCAGAGAAGCCCACTTGCTCACTGATGTTATTATTTGCACTGGGGATTGCGAGTTTCCATGCCATAGAAATGTGCTGGCTTCTAGTAGCCCTTACTTCAGGGCAATGTTTTGTAACAACTTCATAGAGAGCACCCAAGAGAAAGTGACTTTATTGGGCATTGATTCGGACTCACTGAGCCAAATAATCTGTTATGTTTACATGGGCGAAATCCTTATCACAAGGGACAATGTGCTTAATCTCATTAATGCTGCTTCCATGTTACAGTATGGAAAATTACTGGAAACTTGTTCCAAATATCTTCAGGACCAACTCAATCCGCAAAACTGTTTAAGCATGATGCGCATGTCTGAATTTTTTAGTTGTGTGAACCTTAAACAGAAGGCATGGGACATGGCTTTGAAATGTTTTCCAGAGGTCTCCCTCTCAGATGACCTCAAGGACCTCTGTGCTTCGGAACTGCTCAGCTACCTGGGAGACGATGACCTGTGTGGGGAAGAGGAACAAGTATTTGAGACCTTGATGCTGTGGATCAGACACGACATCCGTGGACGGAAGTCCTACGTTCAAGATTTGTTTAAAAAAGTCAGGCTTCAGTACGTCCACCCAACGTTCCTTTTCCAATTCATTGCCAACGAGCCACTCATTCAGTCTTCCCCAACCTGTGGGACCATCTTGGATTCAGCATGTAGGCTTATCTTCTCACTCACCTCTTCTTTGGCTCCTGATGTCAAGCCTATGTGGCATGCTCCTCGAAGGTTTTCCCACCAGGAATTTCTTGTCAATATTGGTGGCAGAAAAGACAACCAGCAGACCACTAGAGATGTTTTGCTTTACAGTGAGAAGACCAACCAGTGGATGAGACTTGCCAAGCTCCCGTTGCGTCTTTACAAGGCCTCCTCAGTGGGTCTACATGGTAATGTCTATGTCTTAGGGGGGCTATCCATTGGCACCAAGTCAAATACAGTCACCTCTAATGTTTTTATTCTATCACTTAAATTAAACCAATGGCGTAAAGGGGAGTCAATGCTTGTCCCACGTTATTCCCACAGAAGTGTAACATACAAAAACTATATATTTTCTATTGGAGGCATTGGTGAAAAACAGGAAATTCTGGGTTCAATGGAAAGGTTTGACAGCATATATAACACCTGGGATACCATGGCTAATATGCCAGTAGCTGTTCTTCACCCTGCTGTGGCAGCCAATGACCAAAGAATCTATCTTTTTGGAGGAGAGGATGTGATGCATAATCCTGCACGGCTTATACAGGTAATGCTTTAAGATGTATTTATCCTCTGCACTCACCGTACTATATAACACATACTTTTCAGTGCTTTGTCTGACAGTATGACATCATTAAGCACTGTTTAGAACTCATGACATCACTAAGCAATAGTATAAATATACATTTTACTCTAAGGTTCTACTTTATATATCAATCTTCAGAACAGAGATTTTTTGATGATATGGTTTGTTATGGTTGACTCACTGGGGGTTATTTATCAACACTGGGCAAATTTGCCCATGGGCAATAACCCATGGCAACCAATCAGATTGTTGCATTCATTGTTGTACTTGCACTTGGCTTTAAAAAGCTAATCACTGATTGGTTGCTATGGGTATCTGCCCATGGGCAAATTTGCCCAGAGTTGATAAATGAGTGCAGCTTGAGTAAAAAATGCTGCTTGTTTTACTTTAATATGACTATCTTGAACCCTATTCTTAAATATTTCCCTTGTACAGTCTAAACTGTGGCTTGTACCTGGAAAACATCAGTGAGCAATACATGTCTTGAAATATAATTGTGCCTTTTTTTGATTAAGTTGCCTTGGGCATTATAACAACAGAACAGTGTGTTCCCAAGATCCCAAGCTGTCAATTCCATCATATTGCCTGGAAAATGAAATTATTTTTCCTAAGTACTTGGAAATTATTATAATAGACACAGCATGGCTGCACATTCAACACCTGAAAATTCTGCCCAGTTTACATAGCAATTAATATGCATTTATTTTAAATGAGGTTTATATTCTATTTATTTGCTGCAATGGGGGTATAGCTTATTACTTCAGCTGATACATAATTGGCTGTTTCTCATAAACTGACTGGGCTGTTGCTCCTCTTGGAGAATATGTTACCAATGACATGCAACATGACATATCCCAGTAATAGGTAATGAAGGAGAGTTCCAGTTATATAAATTCACAATCATTCTTTATCCATCTCCACTCTAGGTTTACCATATTTCCCGAAACATGTGGTTCCGAATGGAAACCAGGATGGTCAAAAATGTTTGTGCGCCTGCAGTGGTGATTGGAGACAAGATTATCATTGTCGGCGGTGAGTTTGGGGCTGTAAATCGGCTAATTAAACGCATTTTCGCACATTCTTTCATAGTATTCAATGACCAGTTCCACTTCTATTACCCCAGAACACTTGTAAGAATAAAAACAGTGGCAATTTCATGCATACTACCTCCCAGTTGCTAAATGTATTAGCGAATTGTTGTATAATGCCCCAGAACCCAAGGCAGGATAAATGCAGTGCTGACTTTATGTATAACACCCCTCATGGAAAGATAAATGTCCAAATTCTATATATAACAACCCAGAAATAGATCTTGCCAGACTAATTGAATTGCCTTTTATGAGGAGGTGAGTAGGAACCTGGCAGTGGATGTGATCTACTTAGACTTTGCTAAAGCATTTGATACAGATACTCCAAATAGGTTGTAGGAGGTCCCACATAGGCTAAAACAGCTATTCGGCAGGTTTTATATGGCGAATGGTCAAAGTCGAATTTTTAAGGGACGGTACATGATAAATTTGGAAATTTGAATTTTTTTCAATTTCAAATCAAATTTGGACTATTCCCTGGTCAAGTACACAAAAAATAGCTTGAAATTCCAATTTTTTTTCATTCGAAAATCCACCTCGACCCTTGATAAATCTGCCCCTTAGTTTTTATGTAACCAAAACTTGCTTCCAAGCCTGGAATTCAAAAACAAGCACCTGCTGTTGGGACACTGGGAGCAACAACCAGTGACCAGTGGCTCAGTGACCTCCATTTGAAAGTTGGAAAGAGTCAGAAGAAAAAGGCAAATCATTAAAATTGAAAACCAACTGAAAAGTTGCTCAGAATTGGCCATTCTATGACTAAAAGTTAACTTAAAGGTGAACAACCCTTTTAAGAGGGATATAAATGAGCTGGAGAGAGTGCAGAGACTAAGTGCAACTAAACTGGTTAAAGGAATGGAAGATTTCAATTACCATATATACTCGAGTATAAGCCGAGTTGTTCAACCCCCAAAATATACTGAAAAACTCTACCTCGGCTTATACTCGGGTCAAGTGCAAAAATGGTCTCCAAGAATATTCGCTGGCGTCCAAGAATGGTCGACGGCATCCAAAAACGAGACGCAGAAACCTCCAATGGGAGCAGAAACCCTCAATTTTTTGATTGAAACTTACCAGAAGCTGCTGCATTTCTCACCCTAGGCTTATACTCAAGTCAATAAGCTTTCCCAGTTTTTGGAGGTAAAATTAGGTACCTCGTTTTATACTCTGGATGGCTTATACTCGAGTATATACGGTATAAGGGTAGAGATGCTGGGAAGCTTGGGGTTGTTTTCTCTGGACGCTTGTGAGGGGACACCATTACTCTTTACAAGTACATTAGAGGATATTATAGACAGATAGTGAGGGATATTTTTTGCCCATATGAAAGATCAAAGAAGAATTTGAAGCGGCATACGGGGTTCTTCACAATGAGGGCAATGAGGTTGGGGGATGCAGTGCATTTTTCTCCCCTGTAAACTATTGCTGTGTGTTTTATTCCCTTCAGTACAGACTGTAGTCTCTGTATAGATTCTCTGTTTTTAATTGTATATTTTGAAAATATTTGGATAAGGGGCTTGGTCACAATTTCATCTCAAGGTCTCCTAGGCCATAACATTTTCAGGGCTATAGTTTCTGCTTCTAAAACAATTAGAAATGCTGAGTTATAATCAAACCTTCAATCCTGAAAGCCTTTGCTATTTTGCGTTGCAGGTTACACCAGGAGAATTATTGCTTATGATATGAAGCAGAACAAGTTTATGAAATGTGCAGACATGAAGGACAGAAGAATGCATCATGGTGCCACGGTCCTACAGAATAAGCTGTACGTTACTGGGGGTCGCTGCCTGACCGCGGATAATACTATTGAAGATTCAGATTCATTTGACTGCTATGACCTGGACACGGATACATGGACATCAAAGGGGAAGCTACCCCACAGACTGTTTGGCCATGGGTGCCTTACACTGCACTGTGTCCCGTCTCATTTACATTAGACAAAAGAGTTCTTAGCTTCTACTTACAATGCAGATAAAAACTGTACCCATCATCTACATCCCCACAAGAACTTGATCTAATCCTCATCCTACAGCACATGCCCCAGCTATTTCATCTCAGGATACTTTGTTGGTTCTCTGCTCACAGAAAGCGGTTCCAAACTCCACTAAAACAGTGAATGGAACAAGTTGTGAACGGGAATCATCTTCCTTTAATATTTTAGGAACCTACCTCCCATCCTGCCTTCTGTTATATTGCTGATGAACTTGAGTTGGATCATTAAAATGGCTGCACATTGTGGGTTGATTCAAGTCATTAGGTCCAGACGTAGCTATACGTTACTGAAAAATATACATATAAAGCTGCTAAAATGCAAAAGCTGGGAAGAGATGGACACTTGCATGGTTGGAGCACATGAGAGAGATTATTAAGTATCATTAGAAGATCACATAAATGATGCTGCATGCTTGTATCCAGTAATGCCTTTAGTTGGGTATGAGATGAGGCATCCCTGGTGTCCCTTGTCCTGTTGATAAAAACAGTTTGAGGGCCAAATAGGGCCCTTTCTGCCCCACCATGAAAACCATCCCTATTGATTTGTGATTTTTGTATGTTTGCTGGAGAACTCCAATTCATGTAACCTGAGTTCTCGTGCTAAAGATATTAAACTGCCATTATTCATTTTGGCACTTTTTATTTTGAATTCTATATTTATATCAAATAAAATATTTATTCCAACTGTATTCAGTATCAGCGTCACTAACCGAATCATCCCTTGGCCCTTTGTGTTATATACAGGATTTCATTACTGGTTTAACCACTGATGTTCCTGACTGCCAGCTATTCTTGGAGGGTTACACTAGGATATAAATATTCATATATTCATATTTTTAAAATGTAGTGATATGATTCTGTTGCCAAAAAGGGACTTGGTTAAGTGGTCAAGGGTGAATGGTGCGAGTGCACTGGGGCCCAGGCCAGGCAGAAAATGGCTATATACAGGCTTAGATGCAGCAAGTTCCCCTAATCTTGCTAACTGGGTGCCTGGCCAGAGCCCATAAAACTATATCAGCATACTACAGCAATTCCCATGTGAATAGCATAATTCTATAAGGTATCATGGCTCAAAAAATAGTCAATCACTCACAGGGAGGCCAATTTATTAAAGGTCAAATTGAAGTGCCATTAGAGTTTTTTTGAAACCATGATGAAATTCATTTTGTCTAAGGGCAGGACTACATGACCGATTCAGCCGCGATCCGACGCGCTGCACAAAATCGCAGGCGTCACGTCGGATGCGACGGAAACAAGGTAAGTAATGGCAGTGTCGGATCATGTTGCAGCATTGATGCGACGCGACACGACTTTCGGATGCAGACGCAGCGTGCAGCGTCTGCATCCGACAGTCGTGTCGCGTCGCATCAATGCTGCTACACAATGCGACAAATGAATTACTTACCTTGTTTCCATCACATCTGACGTGACGACTGATTTTGCACAGCGCGTCGGATCGCAGCTGAATCGGCCATGTAGTCCTGCCTTTAAACCACAAATGCCATGAAAGCATGAAGGAAAATAGCTGCAGAGCAATCTGAAAAAAAAATCTGAAAACAAATTTTTCCTTAAAGGGATACTATCATGGGAAAACATGTTTTTTTTCAAAACACATCAGTTAATAGTGCTGCTCCAGCAGAATTCTGCACTGAAATCCATTTTTCAGAAGAGCAAACAAATTTTTTTACTTTTAATTTTGAAATCTGACATGTGGCTAGCTAGACAGTTTCCCAGCTGCCCCAGTCATGTGACTTGTGCTCTGATAAACTTCAGTCACTCTTTACTGCTGTACTGCAATTGGAGTGATATCATCCCCCCCATTAGCCTAACAAAAGAACAATGGGAAGGTAACCAGATAGCAGTTCCCTAACACAAGATAACAGCTCCCTGGTGGATCTAAGAACAGCACTCAATAGTAAAATCTAGGTCCCACTGTGACACAGTTACATTGAATATGAGCAACAACAGCCTGCCAGAAAGCAGTTCCATCCTAAAGTGCTGGCTCTTTCTGAAAGCACATGACCAGGCAAAATGACCTGAGATGCACCTACACACCAATATTACAACTAAAAAATACACTTGCTGGTTCAGGAATGAAATGTTATATTGTAGAGTGAATTATTTGCAGTGTAAACAGTGTAATTTAGAAATAAAAAACGACACCATATAAATCATGAGAGAATCCCTTTAACGGAGAACTAAACCCCGACAAAACTTCCCTGTCCACAGCCATCAAATGAGCCCCTCTCTGCTCCTTCCCCACAGAGTCTATTTCAATGAACAGTGTCTCTGATAGAAAAACTGACCTCTACAAGCAGAAATGCGCAGCCGAGCCAGCAGACGCCATCTTTTGAATCTTCGTCTTCTTTTACGATCAGTTTGGCGACACTGAGCGACACTGAGCTTACTGGAGCATGCACAGTTGAAGATTCTCCAGAATAACCTTCCACTGCACATGTGCCAGCAAGCTCTGTGTCACCAGACTGATCATAAAAGAACACGAAAATTCTAAGTGGCGTCTCCTATCTCCGATGTGCAATTCTGCTTCTGGGGGTCAGTTTTTCTATAAGAGACACTGTTCATTGAAATAGACTCTGGGGAGATGGAGCAGAGAGGGGGCTCATTTGATGGCTGTGGATGGGGACTTTTGTCAGGGGGTTAAGTTCTTCTTTAATGAATGTTTGTGACAGAGAACGAACAGATCTCAGAAAACCACTAAAGCACAGACAGACCTTCCATTGACTTCTATATGACCTTGATAGCTTTTATCTGGCATACTTTTGTATTTGTGGATTTTATGGCTTGGGCTAAAAAGCCCAAATTGAAGAAATAAATGTTCTCCGATTACAGTTAAGGCATAGCACTGATATAAGCAGGGTCTGACTGGGGTGTGAGAGGCCCACCATGGCTTTTAACCTGGGGCTCCCACACCTCCTGTGGGGCCCCTGCCACCAACTGCCGGCTCCCCCACCCTTCATGCACTATTCTTTTCCAGCGATCGGAGGAAGGAAGGAAGGACGGGCAGCAACAGCAGAGGGAGGGTAAAGGAGAGGGGGATCGATGGTCGGGCCGTCAGGGATCGGGTATGGATTAACAGGGACCCACAAGGGCCAAGGCCCACCGGTGCTCTGCCGGCCCCGTCCGACCCTAGATATTAGACATAGGGAATAGGGATGTAGCGAACTGCCGTTAATGTGTTCGCGAACGCCGTTCGCGAACACCGGCAAAAAAGCGAACAGTTCGCGAACAGTTCGCGAACTTCGAACGCTCGATAAAATCGTTCGATCGAACGATCGAAGGATTTTATTCGTACGATCGAAGGATTTTCGTTCGAATCGAACGATCGAAGCTATTCGATCGAATGATTTTAATTCAATCGAATGCTTATAATCGTTCGAACGAATGGAAATCGTTCGATTTTAGCGATCGAATGGTCGAATGGTCGAATGGTCGAACGAAATTTTACTTCGAATCGAACGCGAACACCAATTGGCGAACGTCGCGCGACGTTCGCGAACATTCGGCGGACGCGAACAGTCGAAGTTCGCGCGAACTAGTTCGCCGGCGAACAGTTCGCTACATCCCTAATAGGGAAGCCTTCATTCCCATGCTGTCCCTGGGCCTGCTCCCACTGGCCTATTGAGTTTCATAGCTGTGATGAGGAGTCAACTGAAAAGTTCAGCAGGTGCATAATACCTACACGACCAGCATCAAGTCATCTGATAGTAACAGTAGGAATGAACTGCTGAAGCTTGGCTCTGGGATCTGGCAGCCTACACACGAAACTACACACAAAACAATAGCAACACCCTATTGTTATGTTTTGGTTAGCCAAGGATGAGTAGAGTATAACAGTGCTTTATTAGCAGAGTCAGCAGTCATTACACAACAGTAACTTTCACTTTCACTTTTAAGCTACCAGGAAGAATGCACAGTATAATTATGAGCACAGTGACATATACAGGCCATTTGCATAAACACCACATATTCCCCCTATAATAGGAAAGCTTTTGGGCAAATGTAATAAACAACAAAAATGCATCTTAAAGCAATAATATACATTATTCACATCACATAGTCCTGGGTCCATGCAGGTAGTTTTCTGATTCTCTCAGTCAGCCTTATAGGTTCACTTTCTTCAGGCCCATTGCAGTTGACATCAGGAGTCGAAAAATGTCCTCCATCAAATGGAGCTTCTCCAAAGTCATATCTAACAGGAGCAAGATGACTTGCATTCCATATGCGTCCATCACACAGTTCATATGTGTATGGTCCTCGCTGGCGTCTCACTTCAAGTGGTGTAGTAAATTTAGCTTGTCCTTGTTTCAGTATTCCTGGTTTCTTAATTTTGACTAAAGATCCAGGCTAAAAGTACATTTCTCTTGCACCACGTTTTCTGTCAGTATAAGCCTTGCATTTGGCTTGTTGATGTTTCACAATGTCAACAGTAGATGATTTTGTAGGCACAGTATTTTGTGGAAGTTTGATGTCTGCAACATGTAACTTAGTGTGCATCTGTCTGCCATGTAATAATTCAGCTGGAGATGATTGGGTTGTTGCATGGCACGTTGCTCTGTAGTTATGTAGAAACTCTGTTGTAAATACTTTCCAAGATTTCCCAGTAAGATTTGCTGTCTGTAGTGCTTCTTTCTGTTGAATCGCTCGATTTCTCCATTTGCTTGTGGGTAATACACATTTCCGATGCACAATATTCCTCTCTCTCAGAAAGAATTCAAACTCATATGAGACAAACTGTGGTCCGTCTGATATTAACTCCTTTGGATTACCTTCTCTGCTGAAGACTGTAGACAGAAATGGTATTACTGTAGCTGATGTTATATGAGAAACAAATGGAATTCCAGGCAATTTACTGTAATAGTCTATCAAGGTTATAACACATCTACAATCTATAGGAGCATCTGTAAACGGACCAACAATATCAATAGCAAGTTTTTCCCATGCTGAATCAGGGAATCGTACTGGCTGAAGTGGTGGTGTATGTGTGATAGCTGTCATGATTCTGACAAGTAACACAAGAATGAATGGCAGTTGCCACATCAGCATCCATTGCTGGCCACCAGTATAGTTCTTGTAGTCTTTGTTTTGTACGTACAATTCCTTGAAGACTCTCATGTTCAAGTTGCATGAGCAATGTGTCTGGTACCAGTAAACAATGAGCTCCAGGGACAACATAGCCATCTACTAAGGACAGTTCGTGTCTAATCCTGTAGTAAGGTTGAAGATCAGGACTGAGTTTCTTCTCAGCCTGTGGCCATTTGCTTTGTAAGATGTCCCGTAGTTTCACTTGAATTGGACATGTGAGGCAAGCTTGCTTACAATCAGCAGCTGTAACTGTAGATCAGTCAATGCTACAACTTCTATGTCCTCATCCAGTGTATCAGAAGCTGCAGGTAAAGCTAAACGTGAAAACCAATCAGCAGTAACATTTTTCAAACCTGGTTTGTATTGCATTTTGTAGTTGAAATTCAATAGCTTTGCTGACCATCTAGCTATATGCATTCCAGCTCTTCCTAGTCTCTCTGTTGTAAGCAGTGTAGTTAAAGGGCTATGATCAGTGAATAAGGTAAATTCTCTACCCCATAGGTAGGTTCTCCATTTTTCTGTTGCCCAAACTCATGGCTCTGCATTGTGTGACTGTGTTAATAACCTGTGTTATACGTGTTTGGCCAAATTAAACTGATTATTTGGCCTTGGGTTAAGTTATGGGGTTAATGGGCATCACTTGCTGTTGTTGGGTCCATGCCACTGATTGGCTCACAGGAGCATGTACACTGGAAGCTGATAGGTTCCTTGGTTTTAGTGCATGTGCTCCTGGCTGGCACTATGAATGTAACAGGGCTCATTTACAAAGCAAGTGCAAAGTGCAAACTTAGCAAGCAATCACCCACAATGCGGTGTTATTTCTTAATAATTCCTTTTAATAGAGGCAAATGTATAGGTGCAAGTACCTTTGTGCAGGGGCGCTCCACCAATGAGGCGAGTTGAGCCACTTGCCTCAGACGGCAGCACCCCCTGGTTGCCAGGGGCAGCAAAAATTCCACTTCTGGTAACTAATAGCCGAATTTCTGGTTTTCAACCCGTAAATTCGGCTCTTCTAGTGCAGAGAGCGCAATTGAGCTCTCTGCACTAGCGATGTGCAGCGCCCCCGACCCCCTCCGGCGCTGAAAAGTTGAGCACCGTTAGGAGGGGTGGGGTGGCAATGGAAGGCCACTTCAGGCGGCATAAAGGCAAGGATTGGCGCTGCCTTTGTGTATAGTATTGGAATGGATACCGTTTTGCACTTGGGTTAGTAAATGAGCCCTCACATGTGAAGTACGGGGAATATGGCCCTGGTGCAATGTGAAGACAATAAAGTAAGTGACTGATGGAACTACATTCCCAATGGCCGGGCCTCACAGCTTCCATCCAAGGAATGTTGGCCAAGTGCGACTTCTTCTGAGGCCTTAAGCAAAACAAAGGCAGCTGCCAAGACAATAATCTCCCCTGTCCGGCATCATTGCCTAATCTACAACTGGATAGAAACACAATTATTAAAAACTTTGAGGGAGGGAGGAGGGGGGTCAGGGCTGCTCTTGACTTATTTAAAATGGAGCATCAGAGGGGACCTGTTTGGCCTTATGATGTAGCATCATAAATGACCCATTGAGGGGAAAACTGTAGGTGAAAAAATGAAGGGCATATTATATTTATAAATCAGCACACTGTATATCTCAGGGACATCAAGCCCTCCAGCTAAAGAGGTTGTTCACCTTTAAATTAACTTTTAGTATGATGTAGAGAGTGATATTCTGAGACAATTTGCAAATGGTTTTCATTTGTTATTATTTGTGTTTTTGAGTCATTTAGTTTTTTATTCAGTAGTAGGGATAGGCTAATTTTTTCGCCTTGTTTCGCCGAAAAAATGACGCCCATAGACTTGTATGGCTTTGTGCGTCAAAATAAAAAAAATTTTGACGCCCATAGACTTTAATGGGCGTCGCCGACATTTCGATGGTGGCGAATTTTTGGCGAAATGAAACGGGTCAAAATCGCCCATCCCTATTCAGTAGCTCTGCAGTTTCAGCAATCTGGTTGCTAAGGTACAAATTATTCTAACAACCTTGCACTTCTGAATAAGACACTGGAATCTGAATAGAAGAGGCCTGAATCGAAAGATGAGTAATAAAGCATAGCAATAACTATTCAATTGTAGCCTTACACATCATTTTGTTTTTAGATGGGGTCAGTGACCCCGATTTGAAGGCTGGAAAAAGTAAAGAAGAAGGCAAATAATTCCAAAAAGAAAAAATTAAGGCCAATTGTTGCTTAGAATTGTTCATTCTATAACATACTAAAAGTTAACGGTAAACCACCCACCTCAGTCTACCCCTAACCATCATAAACAAACCCAACAGATTATAATTGTTATCAAATGCAGTTTTATACTGAATCAAATTTTATTAGATGTGAACAAGCCAAAGTACTTATAGTATTCACACATTTAATAGTTTTAAATACCCATTAACAAATGTTATTAAATGTGCTGACTCTCTTTAAGACAAGATACCAATAAATCCACTGAACTCGATAATTATAATAAACAATATAATAAAAAATGTCTGCAAAGAATGAATCGGTTGTTTGATGTTGTGACTCTTCATTAAATGATCTCCTGGCACTGCGTTGTTATTTTTTTTTGGTAAAAATGCATCTCAAGCTGTAACAAGAATCATTCAGCTCGGGGACAAGAGGGGAAGTTTAGAATCACAATTTAGAAATAATAAATATTTTTCTCTCCAGTGCAGGGAAGAGGAGAAAGGGAAAGTGGGTATTAGACGGGAGGGAATGGAAAGTAACAGAGTAGAAAGGGTCAGAGATGCAGAGCAGAGACATTTCTACTGGATAATGAGAACTCAGAATTGATCTTTATTCATTTAAAGGACAACAAACCCAAATACATCAGGATCCCTGTGCTTGAGTAGTATGCAAAATGTCTAACTAATTCTCCCCTCCCCCAGTGAATTTGAGTTTTGTTGTCCTTTAAACGCGACCTGCAATGCAGGTTATACTGACAGACACTAGTGCTAATTCCATCTCATTTACTCACCAACACCACATGTCAATAATCTCATAATAACCACACGATACTCTGTAATGAGTGTCTGCGCACACTGTTATGTAATGAACACAAGCAGGAATGCCCTATGATCTTGGATCATTAGATAATCCCAATAACAAATGCTGGTCTGCAGTACATAGACTCTAATCAACAGCTTTGCTTCATTATTATATAAGTGTTTAAATTAACTTTTAGTATGATGTAGAGAGTGATATTCGGAGACAATTTGCAGTTGGGTTCCATTTCTTTTTGGGGGTTTTGAGTTATTTAGCTTTTTATTCAGCAGCTCTCCAGTTTGCAATTTCAGCAATCTGGTTGCTAGGGTCCAAATTACACTAGTAACCATGCACTGAATTGAATAAGAATTTGAATAAGAATTTGAAAAGACTGGAATATGAATAGGAGAGGGCCTGAATCGAAAAATAAATAATAAAAAGTAGCAATAATAAAACATTTGTAGCCTTGTACAAACATTATCCCAAACATTATCCCACTATCAACATCAAAGCTCCACCACTTAAGTGGTGGAGCATTGATGTAGATGGCGGGATAAAGTTGATTAAGGCAGGGCTATGACATGCATACCCCCAACAATTTTAGAAACAGAAAAAAGGACAAAAAGAATTGCTGCGCGTGGCAACATTTTTTGACCATGCCCATTTTTGTGGCCACACCCCCTATATTACCATGTTCATTTTACAAAATTTGGCAGGTTATGAAAGTTTCAACACATTTCTGTGGTTTTATTACAGTTTTGCTACTGAAGATGAATTGCCCTTTAAGCTGCAAGTCACAGTTTCCCCAAGAGACCTTATCTTAATTGTTACAATTGCTTTTTTGCTTATCTTAAATTGTTACAAAAGTATCTAAAAGTGCATCTGCCATGTATTCTGGGCTCTCTGCCAAAAAGCCAATTCATTTAGAAACATTGAATCTTTTTCTGGCTGTTCAGAGTAGGAGATTAAAGTGAAAGGGGCATTTCAGTAACAATCCTGCTGCCCTAGACTCGGCCACAAATCTTGGGCTTCAGACAGGTGGTGACCACAGGCATAATGGGACAGGGGCTTATGAAAGAATGAGCTGGCCAGGGAGTATTTGGGTTGATTAGGGCAGGGTCTCAGTGTTTAGGGGACATGGCCAGACATAGCATATTTAGATAAAAACAAGGAGTGTTATCAAGTAGCTAGTATAGGTATATCCTTATATTTTACAGCAGGGATATATTATCCTTATAATACTGTACATGAGTGATATTCAGAGTTCCCTGTATAACTCAGCCTGCAGCCTCGTGTCTTTATATGGTCACAGAACAACCCCTCAGTGACTTCTAATATCCTTATCATTTACAATATGGGGTACATTATCCCTTATAATACATGAGTGATATTCAGAGTTCCCTGTATAACTCAGCCTGCAGCCTTGTGTCTTTATATGGTCACAGAACAACCCCTCAGTGACTTCTAATATCCTTATCATTTACAGTAGGGGGTACATTATCCCTTATAATACATGAGTGATACTCAGAGTTCCCTGTATAACTCAGCCTGCAGCCTTGTGTCTTTATATGGTCACAGAACCCCTCAGTGACTTCTAATATCCTTATCATTTACAGTAGGGGGTATATTATTCCTTATAATACATGAGTGATACTCAGAGTTCCCTGTATAACTCAGCCTGCAGCCTTGTGCCTTTATATGGTCACAGAACCGCCAGTGGCTTTTAATATCCTTATTATTTACAGTAGGGGTACATTATCCCTTATAATACACGAGTGATACTCAGAGTTCCCTGTATAACTCAGCCTGCAGCCTTGTGCCTCGATATGGTCACAGAACCCCTCAGTGACTTCTAATATCCTTATCATTTACAGTAGGGGGTACATTATCCCTTATAATACATGAGTGATACTCAGAGTTCCCTGTATAGTAACTCAGCCCGCAGCCTTGAGCCTTTTTATCCCTTACAATTGAAGTGATACCCAAGCTCAGTAACATATAAAATACAGAATGTTTAATAGACAGAACTGTTTATTTATGGTTGGACAGAGAGAAATTAATGAAGTGCATATGTACTTGTCTCGCTGAGGATTCTTGAGGGAACCTATAAATGTCACTGACCCTGCCCCCTCTATTTGCCAATACCCTGCTGCTCAGTGTAACGTCTCACAAGCCTTTTTCCAAGAGCTGCTCACTAGAAAGAACAAGTTCCAGGCTGCAGGGAACACAAAGATTAT
This sequence comes from Xenopus petersii, assembly GCA_038501925.1. Taxonomy (NCBI): domain Eukaryota; kingdom Metazoa; phylum Chordata; class Amphibia; order Anura; family Pipidae; genus Xenopus; species Xenopus petersii. Next base: position 13,821,362 of record CM076682.1, read on the forward strand.
ATTTAGATGAAAGAACAGTGTTTAGCTGTCAGGTTACTCCCGGTGAGATGTTCTGTTATGGAACAGTTCCCTTTTATTTCTATTCGACTTAAAGACAGTACTTTTTGTTTTTCAGTCTCCGTATCTCTTCACTGCTGGGTCTGTTTAGCGGCATTTCAGTTCACTTGCCCAATTTTGTTACAGTGAAAAGTTAAAGGGGACCTTTAACCTTCAAGTATTTTTCAAATTTTTAAGTGATTTTACAGTTATCAGTAAGGGCAGGGGCACATGAAGCTACTGGGGGAGATTAGTCGCCTAACAAGAAATCTCTTCTAGTTCAGACGACTGATCTCCCCAAACTGTCTCCCCGCCGGATAGTGTGTAAATTGCCGGTGGGATGGCACTCGGGATGCTTTGGTTTACATTCTAGCCGAGGGGAAGGCAGTTCGGGGACATTAGTCGCCCGAAGAAGAATCGATTTGTTACTGGGCGACTAATCTCCCCCTGTAGCCTCGTGTGCCCTGGCCCTAAATGTCATATTTATAGAAATCAGTGTCCCTCTGCACTCCTGAAACAACAAATTCTGCTCTCAATAGCAATTACATTTACAAATAACTGTAAAAACACCAAAATGTGTAATGAATATATATTTAAAAAAATGCTTAGAATATTGTCTTTCATTGTGCAAAAAAAACTGGTTTTGGGTGAAAATCCCATTTTAAGGGGCTGGAAGGTGCCTGAGGGGACCAAGCGCTGGGGAGAGGGCTGTGCGAACCTGGCACTGGAGGTGGTGGTTGGATACGGTGGTTAGGTGGCTTGCGGACCTGGGGGAGCAGTGGGGACGGAGCAAAGCACCTTGGGTGCAAATACTACTTGACCAGGCTCTGCAATGAGTGGACAGAGCTGTGTCTTTTGCTTCTATACTTTAGCGCCTGCATTACTTCCTGTCAGGTGATTAGTGCCACACAGACCATTACAAAATGGTGGCTTAAGGGAAAAGATGTAAAAGGGCAAGATTTTGTTTAATAGATCCTCATTAGGATATAAATTATCTCTATCATAAAATATTCTCAGTTAATGTCTCAGTTAAAGGAGAAGGAAACCCCCTGTGCGCAAAATTCCCTCCCCCCCCTGTGTTGCCCCCCCTCCTCCACCCTGGCCTACCTGTCCCCCCGGGCAAATGCCCCTAACTTGTTACTCACCTCTCTGCGCAGGTCCTGTCCACGGAGTTCACAGGCGCCATCTTCTCCCAAGCAGTCTTCTTCCTGGATTAATCAGCATTTAGGAGCAATTACCGGTACGGATCTACTGCGCATGCGCCGAATGTCACGAAAACTTTGTGACTTTTGGCGCATGCACAGTAGATCCGTACCGGTAAATGCTCCTACCGAGCATGAACCAAAAATGCCGGTCAAAGCAGGAAGAAGACGGCGCCTGTGAACTCCGTGGACAGGACCTGCACAGAGAGGTGAGTAACAAGTTAGGGGCATTTGCCCGGGGGGACAGGTAGGCAAGGGGGGAGGAGGGGGGCGACACAGGGGAGGGGGGAGGGTTCTTGCGCCCAGGGAATTTCCTTCTCCCTTAATGTTTATGTGATTTCTATCTAAAAACAATGTGTGTGTGTGCTTGTACGTGTATTTTGTATTGTTTGTGTTTGTATGTAGCTTTTCATATTCATTGGAGAGAGTGGAAATCTCTCACCAGTGAAGGGAAATGTAGCATTTTCAGTTTCAGAAACAATGCCCCATATGTAGTTAAAGGCACAAAGGTACAGTAACCCATAGCAACCAACAGGACCAACTTATCACCTTCAAGGAGAAGGAAAGTCTTTTTGCACCAAATGTTAGGCACCCCCAAGTGATTGTATTGACTTTCCTGAAACCCCGGGCTGGTGCTCCTATCAGCAGAAAACTGCACCGGCCCAGGGTTATACCAGTGAACACCACGGAGCGATCTTCTTCCTGCTTCTTCATTCTTCAAATTTCCCGAGGCAAACGCATGAGCAGTAGAATGAAAAAGCCAACGTTTTATGTAAAGTTTGGCTTTTGGCTCAACTGTGCATGCACAGCCGCGAGAAGAAAAAAGAAGCCGGAAGAGGATCGCTCCGTGGTGCTCGCTGGAAGAACCTTGGGCCGGTGCAGTTTTCTGTTGATAGGAGCACTGGGCTGGGTTTCAGGTAAGTCAATACAATCACTTGGGGGTGCCTAACATTTAGCACCCCACGTGCATGAAGACTTTCCTTCTCCTTTAAGGACTTGATTCAGACCATTCCGGTGGGACCCCCTCGACTGGGTCTTGATAACTGTCAGGCTGTGGGGATTCAAGGTTGGGTGGTCAATGGTGTCTGCCTCTCCCTCTCTCCTGCTGACTGCTGACACTGTAATGCTGCCTGTTCATTTCCCTCCCTTGCCCCTTTGCCTCCAAGCATTTCATGGTACATTCCATTCTGTCCCCCAAGTATTTTAAAACAATGTGGCCCCCAAAACTTTGTAGCACATTCTAGCCCCCCACCCCATATATTTCATAATAGTGGCATAACTAGATATTACTGGGCCCCATAGCAAATACATTCAGTGCCTCCAAAATATCCAGAGTCCTGTTTTACCAATATATATTGAAATTGCTTGTTAATTAGGGTCTCATGGGCACCCTTGCAGCCACATTGTGTTTCCTCTGTAGATACACCCCTGTTTCGTAAAATGATTTGCCAACATGTATATTATGGTATGCTGTGGGCCTCCAAACATTTCATGTCATCCCTGAGTTGTTTTCCTGACGCAGACTCATTTTTTTGCTGTAAATCCATGCAGCCTTTATAGTTGAAGAAGCCAGATTTATTATGAAAGCGAGATCATAAAAGCGAGGGCTGGAATTCATCCCAGAACGTCTCCAAAAATTTTTAAACATTCACATCCATTCCTGGAGGTGGCTAAACAAATGATTTTGTTTTCTGCTCATGTTCAGCAATAGAGGACAAGTCCAAAGCTGAAGGGCCAGAAAACAATGCCTGAGGTTTAGGAGTGGGGTAGGGCTGGGAGAGGGTGATTTGGTTGAAAAGGGCAATATTCTACATTAAAGGACAAGTCAACCCCATAATAAAAATGGGTCTAATAAAAGAAAACCTAATTCTAAGCATCTTTCCAATTAAAAATGTTCAGTGCATTTGCCCAACTCCTGGATTAGACAATCCTGAATGAAGACAGAATGAAGAGAAACAGATGCTGAGAGAGGAATAGTGAAAATAAACTTGATTATTTCAGTATGCTGAAGCTTATATTAAAATTTCATTTTCACAATAGTTCCCTTTACATCAGAATTAAAGCACAGTTGTGCTCTCTCAAATAGTAATGCAGTCCCTGAAAGGGGTCAGCATCTAAAATTATGCCTTAGGGCAGTAAGGGCCCCTGCAATGCCCCTGAACGGAACATTACCCAAATCCATCATTTCTGGATTTGCTTCAACTGAATACCAGACTGAATCTGAACTGTAATTTGCATATTCAAATTGAAGCAAAATTCCTTAAAAAAAATAGTATCGTGAAAATTGAGATTTTGTGCAAATTTATATGTTGCAAAAAGTGCTAGAATTCAGTCAAATCTTGGATTTAGTGCATCCCTAATTCTCAGTATATTCTGTATATTATTTGTGTTGTTGTCGAAGTGCAACTTCCAGCAAACCACCCGCGTGAATTACAATGATCTTTCTACTCAATTTAATTGAATTGTCATGATGAATTTTACTTTTGTCCCAGACTGGAGTAACAATATTCCTGATGCGCCAGCAAGTTCTGCGACAGTAGGGGGCGCCAGAGTGCATGGGGAACGTTTGCAGGGCTCAGTAAACACAAGTGTGTTCAGAAGTAATCTGGACTTTGTGGAAACAATCCTGCCCACCTATATTTAAGACAGCACATGGCCTGCGTGTGACTGTACAAGTTTATACAGAACAGGAGGCATTAGGTCAAATATCTCCTTACAAAACATGGGGGCAAGGGAAGGGTCTGATGGTGAAACCCTGAGAGTTACAGCAGCAGGTGGCCATCCTGTCGTCTCGGTTTTGTGTTGTGCTCGCGCGTTACAACAGATCAACAAGAACAGTGAAGCCTGACGCAGCATCTGCCATTTCATTTAATGCGGGGAGGGAATGTAAAAACAGGTACATAGTTTGCTCCAGGTTGCGTAACCCATAGCAACCATTCAGCAGGAAGCAGTTTTAGCTCTGCTGTGGCCACCTGAGTTTGTTGCTACATTGCTGCAAATGTATATAATTGAATAAAACACTAAAATCAACAATATCTATATGAAAAGTAACATTTTAATACCGTCAAGCCCAAATTTCCAAGCCCACTACAGTAAGCGGCAGATTTACTAAGCTTGAGTGAATAATTCGAATGGAAAAAAATTCGAATTTAGAATTGGTCAAATTCGATCAAATTTGATCGAATCGAATGATTCGAACGATTCGAAGTAAAAATCGTTTGACTATTTGACCATTCGATAATCGAAGTACTCAGTGGCGTAACTACCGGGGGAGCAGGGGGTGCGATTGGGCCAGGACCCGCACCCCCTCAGGGCCCCCCCCTCTAGTTACGTCACTGGAAGTACTGTCTCTTTAAAAAATACTTCGACTTCATACTTCGCCACTTCAAACCTACCAAGGTGCATTGTTAGCCTATGGGGACCTTCCCCAGCACTTTTCTAAGTTTTTTTGGGTCGAATAAAGATCCTTCGATCGATCGCTTAAAATCGTTTGAATCGTTCAATTCGAAGGATTTTATCGTTCGTTTAAACTATTTTATTTGATCGTTCGATCTAAATTTTTGCACTAAAATCCTTCGAATTCGATAATCGAATTCAAAGGATTTTACTTTGAGGGTCGAATTCCAGGGTTTTTTAACCCTCGAAACTTGATAAATTCGACCCTTGATAAATCTGCCCCTAAGTGATGGCAGGCAAACATATTGGCATTTTAATGGTAGGGCAAATGCCATGGGATTAGGTCTAAACAAAAGAGTGTATTTACAGCAACTTTTCAATTATCCACCATTATTTATTTTTTCACAGTTTTGTTAATATTTGCCTTACTAATCATTCTATCCAGTCCCTCCTACTCCAGTTTCATATTCAAATCAGTGCATGGTTGCTAGGGTCATTTCGACCCTAGCAACCAGATTACTGAAATCATAAACTGGAGATCTGCTGAATAAAAAAGCTAAATATGAATAAAAGCTAATGATAAATAACAGGGCTGGTCTGATGTTTTTCTGGTTAGGAAAGATTTGAGAAAGGTTTCTAATTTTTTTTCTTAACCAGAAGAACATCAGAGCAGCCTCTTTCTCCTGACAACTTCCTTGACTACTTGGTGGTCAGACTGGTCAGAAAATGACCAGCAGGTGGCGCTGTTGTAACAAAATTCATGGATGTTAACAGTACATGTTCCTGCTGTTGACTGTGAGGAGCTTTAGAATTAATGGGGACAACGGGCTATACATGGAGAGTAAGACTTACCAAAGCAATGGTGCTTGTAGTGTTCATGTGTGACAGTCCCTACTGCCCTGTAATATCCTTCCTAGAACTGCAAGGACAGATTTGTTGGAGGGAGCTAAATGTAGGTCTGTTGTTTCGCTCACTATTGGCCATTGCCCTCCTCATTGCAATCTAGTTAAAGGAAAACTTTACCCACAAAATTAATACTTGTGCTACAGATAGTTTATATCAAATGAAGTGGCATTTTACAGAATCTCACCAAACTGGAATATATATTTAAGTAAATATTGCCCTTTTACATCTCTTGCCTTGAGCCACCATTTTGTGATGGTCTGTGTGTTGCCTCAGAGATCACCTGACCAGAAATACTGCAGCTGTAAGGGGCAGATTTATCAAGGGTTGAATTGAAAATTCTAATGTTTAAATTATTAAATTATTATTATTTAAGTGTAATTCGACTAGGGAATAGTCCAAATTCGATTCAAATTTTAAAAAAAAAATCGAAATTCGAATTTTGAAATGTATCATGTATTGTCCCTTTAAGAATTTGAATTTGATTATTCGCCATCTAAAACCTGCCGAATTGGTGTTTTAGCCTATGGGGGACCTCCTACGATCAATTTGGCATTGTTTAATGAACTTTTAAAAAAGTATATTTCTCAAAAAAAATATTTAAATTTGTCTTGTGAAAAAACTTGAATCGAGTTTGATTCGAGTTTGCAGGTCGATCCTATTCAACCGAATTTAAAATATTTTCAATTTTTAATACATTTTGGTAATATTTTTTTCCGAATTTCGAGTTTATGGGAGTTTTTAGAAACTCCCATAAACTCGAAATTCGACACTTGATAAATCTGCCCCCTACTGTAACAGGAAGAAGTGTGGAAGGAAAAAGACAAAACTCTGTTAATTGGCTCATGTGACTTAACATGTATGGTAGCATCCCAGGGGGCGGCCCTTGTTTTTTAAAATGGCAATTTTCTATTTATAATTACCCAATGGCACATACTACTAAAAAAAAGTATATTATTATCAAAATGGTTTATTTACATATGAGCTGTTTTATTCAATATATATTTATAGAAACCACATTGTTTGGGGGGTATAAAGGGGTTGTTCACCTTCCAAACACTTCAATTCAGTTGTTTTCAGATTGTTCCCCAGAAATAAAGACTTTTTCAATTACTTTACATTATTTATTTTTTACTGTTTTTCCAAAATCTAAGTTTAAAGTTAAATGTTCCGGTCTCTGGTGTTTGAGTCTGGACGCTTAGTAAGTCAGGTGCAGACTCTAAACTGTTAATATTTTGCAGCATTTAGTTGATACATTTCTCAGCAGCATCTCTGGAATATTAGTAATTATTGTATCAATTCTAACAGCTGCCTGTAGTGAAACCCAGATATTCTGCTCAACAGGGACAAAGATAAGAAATGTATCAACAGTTTACAGGGTCGGCGACCCCCCCTCCCAGAGCTGCTTCAGAAGGTGAAAAATTACACTTTACACTTCAATATTAGAAAAATGGTGACACATAGAAAATAGAAAGTCTTTGGAAAAAGTCTTTATTTCTGATGATCTATCTGAAAACAACTAGTTGTTTGAAGGTGAACCACCCCTTTAAAGGAGGTTCCGCCTAAATATTGGGAAGGGGTTTGTTACAGTGAGAGCTGTGAAGATGTGGAATTGTCTCCCTGAATCAGTGGTACAGGCTGATACATTAGATAGGTATAAGAAGGGGTTGGATGGTGTTTAGCAAGTGAGGGAATACAGGGATATGGGAGATAGCTCATAGTACAAGTCGATCCAGGGACTGGTCCCATTGCCATTTTGGAGTCAGGAAAGAATTTTTTTCCCCCTCTGAGGCAAATTGGAGAGGCTTCAGATGGGGTTTTTGCCTTCCTCGGGATCAACTGGCAGTTAGGCAGGTTAAAATAGAGTTAAAAGGTTGAAGGTGATGGACGTGTGTCTTTGTTCAACCTAACTCACTATGTTACTATGTAGTTTTAGCCCTGTTATTTCCATGGTCACTTCGTTACAAGTTTGTTGCCTAGATCATCATACCTGACAACCCCGGAAGCAAGAGAATACACTCAGCAGCCACAGTCCAGCCTGTTGGTCAGTGTGGCCACCAAGTTTGGCCGGGTAGCAGAAGACACCACTGTGCCAATGTCTACACCACTTTGCTGCTGCTTGGCTAGAATGCTACAAGAGACAAATTCATAGACATTCTAGCACAGGTATGGGGTCCATTATCCGGAAACCCATTATCCAGAAAGCACTGAATCACAGGAAAGGCCAACTCCCACAGATTCCATTTAATCCAAATAATTCAATACAAAATGATTTCCTTTTTCTCTGTTGTAATAAAACTGTACATTGTACTTGATCCCAACGAAGATATAATTAATCCTTATTGGAAGCAAAACCAGCATATTGGGTTTATTTAATGTTTACATGATTTTCTAGTACATTTAAAATCCATATTATGGAAAGATCCATGATCCAGAACACCCCAGGTCCCAAGAATTCTGGATAACAGGTCCCATACCTGTATTAATGGTTCCTAACATTTCTGGGGACATTCTTGAGATTATGACTGCTGCAGAAACATCTTCCATCTGCCCCAGTCAAAAGTTGCTATTCAACCTTGTTTATGTAGTTGCTGAACTATGCAGAGGAATAAATAGCGTATAAGTGACGTATAGCTTCCCATTCATTAGATACTGAAGTATGAAAGTAGTGTAACCCAACATCAGTGATGATTGATAACCTCATGGCATTAGTTGTAAATTAACATTACATACTGAATAACTGATACTTAGAATTCCCGTGGTACAGGTATGGGACCTTTTATCCAGAATACTCTGGAACTCGGGTTTTCCAGATAAGGGATCTTTCTGTAATTTGGATCTTCATACCTTAAGTCTACTAGACAATCATGTAAACATGAAATAAACCCAATAGGCTGGTTTTGCTCACATAGACTCCATTGTATCCAAATAATTTGAACTAAGATATAACTAATTCTTATTGGAAGCAAACCAGCCTATTGGGTTTATTTAATGTTTATATGTTTTTTCTAGTAGACTTAGGGGCAGATTTATCAAGAGTTAAAGTGAAAATTCAAATTACAAAAATTCGAATTTCGAGCTATTTTTTGCGTACTTCGACTAGGGAATAGTCCAAATTTGATTTGAATTTGAAAAAATGTGATTATCGAAATTTATCATGTATTGTCTCTTTAAAAATTTGACTTCGGCCATTCGCCATCTAAAAACTGCCAAATTCTTTTTTTAGCCTATGGGGGACTTCCTAGAACCTAGTTGGAGTCAATTGGTGGACTATGAAAAATCAACATTTTTTTTTAGAAAAAACTTCATATCGAATACGATGTTACTTTAATTCGTATGATTCAAATTCGAAAACGAAAACGGCCTATTCAACTGAACTGAATTTCAAAGTTTTTTTTTTTTTTTTTATTTGAAATTCTACCCTTGATAAATCTGCCCCCAAAGCTATGAAGAATCCAAGATATGGAAAGATCTGTTATTCGGAGAATCCCAAACATTCTGGATAACAGGTCCCATACCTGTACAGAGAAAAATCATTTTTAAAAAAATGTAATTATTTGGATGAAATGTAGTCTACGGGAGACAGCCTTTATAGATTTCTAAATAACAGGTTTCCAGATAACTGTATTAGGTATTTATAAAGATATTTCTCCTATTTATTTACTTTTCTGGAACAAAGGAATTTTTTTCACAGACTCATTTCATCTCAATCCATCTCCGAGTGTCTCTTTACTTGCCCAGCCCGGGGGCAGACTCTACAATGGGAGAAACTATAGAGGGGTCTTGGAAACGGTATCTATTCACTTATATTGTGCTTTCCTCTCATGCTTTAGGGCAGAGACACACGCTCAGATTCAGGGAGATTTCGTCGCCCGGCGATAAATCTCCTCTTCTTCGGGGCGACTAATCTCTCTGAACTGGTAGTTCGGGGAGGTTAGTCGCCCTCGAAGAAGAGGCGATTTATCGCAGAGAAACTAAAGCTCCCTGAATCTGAGCATGTGTCTCTGCCCTTAGCCTGTACTACTACATTAAACACTGCATGGATTAAGCAGTGTATATACAGAATGTTTATATAGTGAATAAAGTACCCCCTCTTGTAAATTATAAGGATATTATAAGTTACCAAGGATTTTCATGACCATATATGAGGCTGAAGGCCGAGTGTATTTATACAGGTCATGGAACTCCAAGGTAATTTATAATATCCTCATATTTTGCAACTGGGGGTACTTTATTTATTATAATACACAAGTTTCAGTGAGTCATGTGACAGAAATGACATCAGAACTCACCGTTTATAACTGATGACATCAGAACTCACCATTTATAAGGATATAATTTACAAGATATTCATGGCTTCTGTGTATTATATATATATATTATAAGTATCAGTGTGGGGAGGTTACTAATAAGCTTTTGCATAAAGAGCTGTCGGGCTTAAGCAGAAACACTCAGAACCAGTGCATTTAAGGCCACAGAAGTGAGTGATTGCAAAGCGTCTCACCCCAAATCAGTAGTGGAATCATTTGTCTCAATAAATTGCCCTTTCCTAATTTTAGCACTCGTCCCTGACTCTACCATGTGATATTCTACTTGTGTGGCCAGTAGGGACCAACTGAGGCTAATGGGTACATGTAAGGATAAACTTAACTGCTATCAGTTAGTGACGCATGATATTTTTATTGTATGAAGTTATGTTTGGTTGGATCTCGCTGCAATGTAAATAAATGGCAGTGGTGGGATTCTGGCATAAAAACTGATTTTTTATTTCTTTTTTTTCCACATTTCTTTCAGTAATTCTTTCCTTGGTTTGTAGAGGAGCTAAATCAGAGGGAGAAGCAGCCATTCAAAATCCCAGACTCCTGCGTTACCCTAGGGTGTTATAATTCGACACAGTCAACGAAAATTCATTATCCCACATATTAATTGGTGCAACTGCTATGTGCAGAATATAAAACAGCAGTGTCTCTACCCCTCTAGAGTCAGTGCCGCATTCAGTGCCGGATTTTGTGGGCAGGAGCTCCCGAGGCTGCGCATTCCTAGCGCCCACCCACATACACACTTCCCTACGAGAGCGCTTGTATGCCTAAACCGGAGTGCTCGGGAGCTGCGCTCCCCAGTGCTTCACAAGACAGCGGCTGGGCGGCATGCCGCCCCTAATTTGTTGCCGTCCTAGGCCCGGGCCTATGTGGCCTCGCCACAAATTCAGGCCTGGCCGCATTTAAATCTGGTGTACACCTAGTCCTCTCACACCCCAACTTACACACGCACACACCCACTGTGCTCACACATTCCCACTTGTTTGCACCGCCCTCACCTTATTCCCCACTGTTGCTGCTACTGCAAGTTTCCAGTTTAAATGCAGCCAGTAGGAAGCATGCCACCCCATATCCTTGCTGCCCAGGCCTTTGTGGCCTGTCCAGAAATCTGGGCCTGTCCAGTTCAGTGCCAGGCCAAGTTCTACTGGCACCCAAGGCCCAGCACCCATCCATCCCCAACACTACAGATCACTAGCAACACCACCCACCACTTCACCACCATTGGTCACCCACAACCCCTCGCCAACACTGGTCACTTACTGCCCTGTGCCCCCTACCCTATTGTACCCTAGGCAGCAGCCTCTTATATCTCATTGTTTTTATTGGGTTTTTCCAAAGCATAAAAGATTTAGGTTTTAACAAATCATGTCAAACACGATAAGATTACATAAATGCATATGCCATGCAGCTTACATCACAAGAGTTTTTAACAATCATATAAAGATAAGCAGGATAACTACATTATATAAGCATAATGAGCCAATAAACCCATTAAGTATTATTAAATAACCAGATCAACATAAATTACAAAATCAAAATGTTTCATGATGACACAGAGGGTGACAGAGCCACTGCCCAATAAATAAAGATAGTTACATTTGTAACAGCTCCAAAATGTTTGGGTCTATTTGATCAAAATAAAGAGACCAATTATCAGAAAACCTGAGTTTAAGAAGTGGTTCTTCTCAGGGTCGCGCCTCCAATGAGGCGAGTTGAGAAACTCGCCTCAGGCAGCAACGCTGGAGAGGTATCCAGGGGCGGCAAAAAGCCACTCCTGGTACATTTAAGAGCCGAATTTCCGTTTTTAAACGGCGATTGCGTTTTTTAAACCGCAATTGCGCTCTTCGCATTAGTGTTCCTGCCGGCGAGGGGGGGGCGGCATTGAAGGAACCGCCTCAGACGGCACTTTAATTAGAATTGGCGCTGGTTCTTCTGATGCAGCAGCAGCTTCTTCTGCCTAATCCTAGTGCTGCCCCTGTTCTTGTTGCCCATTATAAATATAGTAACATAGTAAGTTAGTTTGAAAAAAGACACACGTCCATCAAGTTCAATCTTTTTTTAATCTGCCTAACTGCCAGTTGATCCAGAGGAAGGCAAAAAACCCCATCTGAAGCCTCTCCAATTTGCCTCAGAGGGGGAAAAATTCCTTCCTGACAAATGGCAATCGGACTATAAAAGTTCACAAAAAGAGAGAGGACACATAACAGTGATAAGGTAGTAATTGTTGGCCAATCCCAAATCCTCTACAATTCGTCCCCCTGCCATCTGGGTGAATATACGTGTAGCTGACAGTTGGCAGTATGCAGTGTGTTCACATGCCGGCAGCACTAGCAAAGTGAAATAAACCAGTAGTACTAATGGGGCCCAGTATCGATTTTACCCTTGAAAATGTACAGTGATTAATAAGAAATTAATGCAACGAGCAGAGTCCTGAAATAACCCAGAGGTACAGCATATGTTACAGATATTACCCTCTGTTTATAAAGTCCCTGGATCCCATAACATAATCATTTATAGACTAATGGTAAAACAGCTTGCTACTGAATATGACCAGATTAGTGACATTTCCTAAATGCATGTTTGTTAAAATATTCATGGACAAAATAAATAGACAATACACTAAAACCTGATTACTGGGTCGAGTACTTTTTTGAATGCAAAATTTAGTTTTTATGAGGTTTGCTGTAGAAGGTTTCATGGGTGTGAAATATTTTGCAAGGGTGTTAGCCATATATGCAAATATCAGCTTACTGGTACAGCCCAGGGCTGCATGCAACCACAACCAAGGCTCAACTGTACCACAACTAGGATCTAGGGATTCTCCTAGAAGGCTAAGGCTGGAATGTGCCATCACTAAGATACTAGAGAATCTCCTAATAGGCTGAGGCTAGACAGTACCAGAACTTGGGCACTAGAGAATCTGTAGGCTGAGGCTAGACTGTACCACCACTGGATACTAGAGAATCTTCTGGTAGGCTGAGGCTGGACTGTACCATCACTAGAATCTAGGGATTCACCTGGTAGGCTGAGGCTAGACAGTACCACCACTTGGATACTAGAGAATCTACTGATAAGATGGACTGTACCATCACTATAATCTAGGGATTCTCCTGGTAAACTGAGGCTAGACAATACCACCACTTGGATACTAGAAAATCTCCTGGTAGGCTGAGGCTGGACTGTACAATCATTAGAATCTAGGGGTTCTCCTGGTAGTCTGAGGCTAGACTGTACCACCACTTGGATACTATAGAATCTCTTGGTAGGCTGAGGCTAGACTGTACCACCACTTGGATACTATAGAATCTCTTGGTAGGCCGAGGCTAGACTGTACCACCACTTGGATACTATAGAATCTCTTGGTAGGCTGAGGCTAGACTGTACCACAACTTGGATACTAGAGAATCTCCTGGTAGGCTGAGACTGGACTGTACCACCACTAGGATAGGCTGAGGCTGGACTGTACCACAAGTAGAATACTAGGGAATCTCCTGGTAATCTGAGGATGAATTATACCACCACTAGGGGTCTTCTGGTAGGCTGAGGCTGGACTGTACCAACACTAGAATACTAGGTGAAGTTCTGGTAGGCTGAGGATGGATTGTACAACCACTAGGTAACTTGTGAATCTCCTGGTATACTGAGGCTTCAGTGGGACTGTAATTCCCAAAGCTGCATCTCCTATCCATTAATAATGTTCATTTCAGCAGGGCCCCCATCCCAATCACAATTAGCACACAAGGGCCTGTGCAAATACAACATAAGTGACCCTAGACTTAATCAGCAGTTCTTTTTTTCTAGTTTTTTTGTAAAAGATTTTTTATTAAAGATTTGGTAAGGATTTACATTATGTTAACAGTGGGCCACAAGGCTGCTAATAATCAATGGAAAGAAAAAAAAGAAAGGAATGAGCATAGGAAAAGAAGTTTTTAAGAAAGAAAATGGAATAAGGTATTTAAGTTGGTGCTGAAGGTGTGCTAGGGACACAGGGCCCCTAACCTAAAGATGGGTCAATTGTTTATTGAGGCAGGCAAATCAGTAAAAGATCCACTCGTTTGTCGACCTCTGGGAGCAGAGGGGAGAAAATGAGATAGATGAAAGAAAACAGAAATGAAAAACAAAGGAAAGAGAACAGCAAAAACTAAGCAGGGAAAGAAGAGATAGGATGAGGGAAAGTGGAGGGCAGAAGGAAAGGAATATGGAAAAAAGAGAGAATGGATGATCTTGTCAAGGAGGTTACCTACATTTTCATTTTGCATCTGTTACTTTAGTGCCAAAGCACCAAATTGGCTCTACTTTTTTCAGTTTCTCTGCTAGACTTGGCCAATCAGTTTAATGAAATTCAGGGACCTGACCTGGAAATTTATGATTTTTGCATTCCCAAGCACAACAATTGGTAAAATACATTGATCCAAACTACACAATAAACCGTAGGTGCAGATACAATTATAAGCCTAAGGCCTATGGCACATTTGACTGCATCTAGCATAAAAGAGCAGTGGTCAGATTGCCCCTGTCAGTCTATCACCCATACTGGTGTCATGTAAGAGCCCTTACTGATGAACATGGAAAGTGAAGGAATGACCTTTGTGCAGAAATGTTTGCTGGGTGGCAGTGACACAAGTACAAACGTATAGTATAAAAGATAAAGCTAAATGGTTATAAACTGTGCTGGAAGAAACATACGATCCATTAAACACTGCCCAATACCAACAAATGTTTTGCAGTAGAGAAATGACATCCTCTAAAGGAATCTCTTGTGGTTTATGTATTAAAAAAAGAGTAAAAAGTCCCATTCCTCAAATTCCCAGAGCAGAAAGCAACCATTATTAAGAAATAAAGTATGGTACTTATAGAGCTCATTGAGAAATATTTGTACTGTTACATGAGCTTTATAATTTCAGGTGAGAGTTGTCATTAAAGTGCTATAAAATCACAGTTAAGGAAGTTAAAGACTGGGTGTAAAGTCTATATGAAAAAATAAACAAAATAATGAGTTTCCCAAAGTTAGAATGTGATTTTTACATGCAGAAATATTTGTTTTATATAAATATGGGGTAGCAAAAATCCAGAAAGAGTCCAGATAGGGGCAACGGAAGGGCAAGATAGAGACAGTTGAGTTAGATGAAGACAGTAGAGCTAAATGGAGACTGTAGGGCAAAATAGTGTCAGTAGTGCTAGATGGTGAGAGTAGAGCAAGATGGAGATGACAGGACAAGAGGTTGCAGTTGGGCAAGGTAGGAGACAATATGGCTAAATGGTAACAGTAGAGCTAGAGCAAAGACACTAAATAGACTGAATAACAGATTATAGCATGTAAAGAAAAGAGACTAGGAGAATAGAGGTTGAGTGAGGAGAGAAATTATGATAGTACTGAGAGTGGGCCCCTGTTCTAAGGTCTTTTGGTGGGCCCCTGGTCTAAGGTTTCTGGATGGGCCCCTGGTGTCCCAGTCCAACACTGGAGACAATAGAGCAAGATGAAGACAGTTGGGAAAGATAGTGACAGTAGGGAAATATAGAGACAGTAGGACTAGATGGAGACAGTGGAGCAAGATGGAAACAGTAACACAAGATGGAGACAGGGAAAGATAGAGAAAGAAGGGCAAGATGGTAAGAGCATGGCAAGATGGAAACAATAATACTTTGTATCCGTGTTGCCCAACCTGTGACTCTTCAGTTGTCATTAAAGTCATGCAACTACCAGCACCCACAACTGAACACATTGCTGTCAATCATTGTGTACCGTTCAAGCCACTCACTTTTGTACCACAAAAATTACATTAGCACAAAATCCTACATGGTCGAGGCGAACCATATCTACAATCCCATTTTAGGTATATACTATAGCAAAGTGGTCTTTAGGGTACCATGACAGAGATACTGTAACTGTCCAGGGGGGCAGATTCTTAGGTGGTAAATATAGCAGGCAAGATGATGACAGTAACAGTTTATAACACTTTATATGGCTTTAAATCACTGACCAACTTGGAGCAACTTGGATCAGTCGTTGCTGAAGTTCAATTTCTATTGGAGAATGTTGGGAGTTGTACCCTATCATTTGAAGTGCTACACTCTTTTGCCCACAGCCCTACTAGTACTTAAAACAGCCCTATGTATAGACAGAGGGGGGCAGCAGATACCAAAGGAGATCTGGTAAGGCCATAGTACTATTGTGAGTTACTATCGCTTTCTGCTTTTTGTTTTGTGTAAAGCCCTGTAGTACTGTCTGACTTCTGTATGATGATCCTTGATAAACTTGAAACCCCAGCTTGAAGGCAATGTCATATGAGATTTAAGGTCAATATTTATTTTCTGTCCTAGATCTACTCTAAACACCATAGGGCAAATTCACTAAGATTCGTAGTTCCGCCAGGCGTAACTTCGCCGCACTTCGCCAGGCGTAGTTTAACCAGTGCTCTGCAAATTCACTAAAATCTAAAGTTGCGTAAGGTTGTGAAGTTGCGCTAGCATTGATTCGCTAAGCAAAGCGAAGTTACGCTAGCGATGGTTAATTTGCATACGGTGCCAAATTCAAATTTCAATGGAGGAATATGTAGCAGCACTACAAATGCCTGGGAAACCTTCAAAACATCAGATAAAATTTTTATTTTGCCCTACACATGTGCCCACTGTATAGTTAAGTTGCCATGAGTAAGAAATGTAGGGGGGAAGGAGGAGAGCCCCAAAAAAAATTTCGATCTTTTTCAGCCTATCACCCATAATATAGAAAAAACGCCAGCGTTTTTTGGGACTTAGAAAAAATTTGAACTTTTTTTGAAGCAATCCCTATCTACTCTATTGCGCTTCGCCTGGTCTGAGGTGAAGTCTAGCGTAAAAGGTAGCGTTCAGTACAATGCGCGCATTAGTGAATTTGTGTAGTTATGTCCATTGCGCAAATTCGCCAGGTGTAAGGGTGCGAAGTATCACTAGTGAATTTACGCCAGCGTTCATTAGTGAATTTGCGAAGTAACGAAAATGCCCAACGTTAGCGAATTGACGCTAGCGTTAGGTGCTTCGGCGCTTAGTGAATTTGCCCCCATAAGACCAATATTTTTCTGTAACCATTTCATGAACTAAGTAGGGCCCTAACCAAAGGTTGGACCTTCAAGACGGGTACTGACCAAAGGTTATACCTTTAAAGGAGAACTAAACCCTAAAGTTAAAAAAACCCTACCCTACCCTACATAGACCCCCCACCTCCATCCTCCCCACAGCCTAAGTCTTACCCCAGCCAAATGCCCCTAAAGTTTTACTTACCCCTCCGCGCATGTGGAGTTGTCGAGAAACAGAAAATTGCTCCAACTGCGCATGCACCTCCATGCCAATCTCATTCTGAAGATATCTGAATAGAAGAAGATAGCGCCGTAAACTCCGATGCCTGAATCTGCACCGAGGGGTAAGTAAATCATTAGGGGCATTTGCCCGGGTAACACTTAGGCTGGGGGGAGGAGGGAGGGGGGTCTATGTAGGGTAGGGTTTTTTTAATGTTAGGGTTGAATTCTCCTTTAAGGGGGCCCTGCAGGGTTGGACTGCAGGCCCCCCCCGGGCCCCCCACCACATAAGTGTAGGCACATTAGGTACCTCAGGCCGGCTCCAGCCGCAAACCCCCTTTGGCCCCCACGCCTACTTTTTTTCCTGCTCGCACCCACAACTGGGGGCCAGGAGGAAAGTCGGGGGGCAGGGCCAATAGCCGGTCAAAGTCAGCAGGGCCCACCAGGTTTTTTTCCGGTGTCCCGCCAGTCCAGTCCGACCCCGGCCAAAGGTTGGACCTTCAATGGGGGCTCTGACCAAAGTTTAGACCTTCTTGTGGGACTTGAAAAAGTTTGACAATGACTGGTGTAATAAGTTTGTATGTTCTACATATATCTAAGTAGGTTTCCTCCAGTTACTCAGGTTTCCTCCTGCACTAAAATGTATATAGGCAGGTTAAAACTAACCATACTGTGTGTTATAGATAGGGTTGCCACCTGGCCAGTATTTTACCGGTCTGGCCGGTAAAAATGATGGCGGATCCCAATGTTATTAATAGGGAAAAAAGGTAAATAGGAAGGCCAGTATTTTTTTCTAGAAAAGGTGGCAACCCTAGTTATAGAAACTCAAATCTGGGATTGACATGAATGATATGTAACGTCTGTACAGCACTGAGGAACAAGTTGGCGCTGTATAAATAAAGCATAATAATAATTTAATGTCAGTTCTAATCTTGCTAAGAGAGCGTAGCTTGGACTGTAGACAATGAGATTAACTGAGGAAATGTATTATTCAGGCGATTTGGTTGGAATTGGGGAAGATTTGACAAACATCCGTTGGACTTTAATTACTATGTTACTTATTAGTATAGATCCCAGATACAGAGTTCACCCCACGGGCAAGATCTTTAGAGAAAAGAAACAGTAGCAAGATGAGGATGCAAAGTGGTTTGGCTAGGAGTACAGTTTATTTACAAGTAAAGGCAATCAACAAATCTGTTATGTTTACTTGTTTTTCATGTATTACTAATACTAATAAGTTATGTGCTGTTTATGTGTGTATATATCCATACAGATAGATAAATAAATGCTTCAGCTGGATTCATTACTATGGAAAGAGTCCTGATAACCCTGTTTTGCTCCTACAATGAAGACTGTAGATTATAATGATTGAGTTGTGGGGGCTGCTGGTGATTGGAAATAAACTCAAATTTATAAAACCGTTTAATCTCAAGCTTAAATCGAGGGAAATTCAATTTCTAGTGTTATTCTAGAATCCGAGGGTGCACGGCTGGTGGCTTAATAATTCAGCTGTTCAGTCAGCTGCGCGGTCTATTCATATGCTCAGAATTCTCGGAGGTTACAAACTGTACCTCATTCACAGACCGCAAATAAATCTTGAGAATTCTTGGTCAATACCGGGTCACATGTGTCTGTCACCTGCACCAACGTGTTCTGACTAAGCAATAACGTCACATAGGGTCACATAATGGTGCAATATAATGTACACAAGACGGCAGCTGTCAAATATGACGATGTCCATCCATAAACATTGTCTACATCCTCCAAGAGGCACTGGCAGCAAAATAAAAATAATGTGACTTATTTCATAAGTGAGAATTGCACTGGAAAAGTCTGACTTTTCAATGGAGCACAAGGCAATCTATTCTAGACCTGACTAGTCTAGTGACCAACGTTGGAACTAGGGATAGGCAGCAGAGGAACCCTCCTAAGCTGAAATCATTTTTGGAAAATGTTCAGTGAGCAAATCGAATAAACTATCAATAACAGTATTTCACACCTTTATATAATGTCTGCTACTGCATTCATGGGGTTGTTCACCTTTGAATTAACCTTGAGTATGATGTAGAGAGAGATATTCTGAGACAATTTGCAATTGGTTTTCATTTTTTATTATTTGTGGTTTTTGAGTTATTTATCTTTTTATTCAGCAGCTCTCCACTTTGCAATTTCAGTAGTCTGATTGGTAGGGTCCAAATTCCCCTAGCAACCATGCATTGATTTGAATAAGAGACTGGAATATGAATAGGAGAGGCCTGAATAGAAAGATGAGTAATAAAAAGTAGCAATAACAATAGATTTGTAGCCTTACAGAGCATTTGTTTTATAGATAGGGTCAGTGACCCCCATTTGGAAAGTGGAAAGAGTGCGAAGAAGAAGGCAAATAATTAAAAAACTATATAAAAAAAAAAACGCGGGCTGAAGGGCTCTGCTGCTCTCAGACTGAAGACTGTGTGCACGCAGGCAGATCAGATTCAAATCAATAGAGCAGGAATAAGGATCAGATCTGCTTTTGCAAAAATTTGTCGAGCCCTTCAGCCCACAGCCTTAGGGCAGAGACAGATGAGAAGATTCGGGGGATTAGTCGCCTGGCAACAAATCGCCTCTTCTTCGGGCGACTAATCTCCCCAACTGCCTCCCCTCCTGCTAAAATCTAAATCGCAGGTGGGATGGCACTTGGAGTGCTTCATTTCCCGAAGTTGCCCAAAGTTGCCTCACGAGGTAACTTCAGGCGACTTCGGAAAACAAAGCGCTCTGAGTGCCATACCAACTGCGATTTCGATTCTAGCCGGCGGGAAGGCATTGCAGGAAGATTAGTCGCAGGAAGAAGAGGCGATTTGTCGCTGGCCAACTAATCTCCCCCAAACAGCATTGTGTGCCTCTATCCTTACAAACCATTTGTTTTCTAGATGGGGTCAATGACCCACTTTTGAAAGCTGGAAAGAGTCAAAAATGTAATTCCAAACAAAACCTTAATCCATGTGTACCAGATGATTCCACTTTTGGAATATCTAAATGCATTTAACCCACTTATGCCATTTAACACAGAAAATTGCGTCACAGCATCCCAGCTAATTAAAGAGTTTGCCATTTGTGAACAATGGTGCTTTGGTATGCTAATGAAAAGGTTAAATGCATTAAATGAGTTACGTTTATCTCAAGTCATGACGGATTTAATGCACAAATCCAATTGGCTTCATCTGTAGGTGGTGCTCTATTTGGTAACTCCGCCACTTATGAAGATGATAAGTACATATATCCCAATATTTCCAAATGCTGGCATCTTAAAGGGGTGGTTCACCTTTAAGTTAATTTTTAGTATGTTATAGAATGGTTAATTCTAAGCAACTTTTCAATTGGCCTTCATTTTCACTTCTCCCTATGGATTCACCTGCACATGTTGCAAATGGGGGTGTGTAGATTGTCACCTTTATACTGGGTTCCCTGATTTGTTGGCCCTACTCTGACACTGGCTACTAAGGACTCACTACTCCATGCTGCACTACTCCCTTACTATGCTCCACTACAGACCTAAGTAGTGACGTGGGTGTAACTATAGAGGAGTCAAACCTATGGCTGCAGGAGGACCCAGGAGGTATAAAACCCTGTGAGGCCCTAATTCATGTACAGTTTCAATAAATATTGGTAAAACAGGTCAACCTCTAGATTTTTGGGGCCTAATAAATAATTATGTGATATGCGAATATGTAAGCTGAGAAGAAGAGGATGAGCTTAGGGGAGGATCTGGAGTGCGTTGCCAGTACCTTTGTAATACCAGCACTGGACTTGGCTTGTATTGTATCAGTGAAATACTGTACGTAGACCCCAACATAGAAAATTAGTCCATCCTTATTTCTATCAAGGAACTATTAAAAAAAACTGTTACATTTAGGACAGTCCATATCTAATTGCTGTAAGAGTGGGACCAGGGTGTCATTCTTTAGTGGGCCCACAGGTGTCCCCCCCAATCCGTGCTTAAAGCTCCAGCGTTGGAGCAGATCAAAGAGGGGCTGCATTGCTAATGCAATGAGCACTATGGTGCTCATTGCATTAGCGATGCAGCCCCCCTTTGATCTGCTGTGTTCTCTACACTAGCAGAGCCAAATTTCTGTTTTAAAGTTACAGGAGGCAGATTTTTGTCAACCCTGGTAACTGGCCACTCACTGATGCCTGACGCAAGATTCTCACCTAGTCTCATGGCAAGAGTGGCCCCGGGTGGGCCCTAGCAGCAGGGACGGGCCAAGGTATTTTGTCACCCTAGGCAAGAACCTCAAACAGTGACCCCTCACCCGGTCCTGAATTACCATTTCCTTACCTTACAATTCATATTGCCATCTGTACTTGTGCCAGCAGCCATTATGTTGCACCATATACCTGTGCCAACACCATCATATTGCCCCTAATTTGTACCTGTGCCAGCGAGCAAAAAATCCATCATATTCCCCTAAACATCTGGGTACCTGTGCCAGCAGCCACCATAATACCCCCAATCTGTACCCCCAAATATGTACCTGTGCCAGCAGCAGCCAAGAGGGAGGTGGGGAATGCTTCTGCCAGCAGTACGAATCACGGCAAGAGGGGGTTGGAACAGGTGGTTTATAACATTTAAAGACTATTAAAGGCCAAGCAAACCAAAGTTTTAAAAAAAAAAAAAATTCCCCTTAAAGTGTGCCCCCCTCCATGATTGTGCCCTAGGCAGGCACCTACTCTACCTACCCCTAGTTCCAGCCCTGCCAAGCAGATCCATTCAACACTGCCTACAATCTAAAGACCGACAGTTAGCATGTCCCACTACTACATCGACATACTGTATCATACAGGACAACAATTATGTTTTATATACAAAAGAACCATATTAACAGAGCCATCAATATGACGATGATAATGAGGATGCCTATAACAAGAGACATGAGACATTAAACTGAATATTCCCATGGAATCCTAGGAGAGGGGCAAAGGGTTGATTTTCCTAATTGTGCTTTGTGTGCCTGCCCCTTGCATCAATTGTGTTTCTCTATTGTTTAAAGAGAAGCCTTTTGCCAATACTCTGTGGCACATAAAGCCAAATAAGGAGCAAGTCTGGCAGTGGAGCAGCATTAACTGTGTCAATATCCGGCTCAGAAACCTCCAGGATCTTTAGATTGGAAACCTGGGAGCTTTCTATAGATGTGTATAACACAATAACAACTAGGGATGCACCGATTCCACTATTTTGGATTCGGCCGAACCCCCGAATCCTTCATGAATCCTTTTGTGACAAAAAGTCACGCAATTTCCCTCTCCGCCCCTAATTTGCGAATGCAAATTAGGATTCCAATTCGGTTCGGCCGGACAGAAGGATTCGGCTGAATCCGAATCCTGCTGAAAAAGGCCGATTCCTGGCCGAATCCCGAACCGAATCCTGGATTCGGTGCATCCCTAATAACAACAGAACAAAATTCTCTAGGTAACACAAAATTATACTAATTTATTTAAGAATATTAAATGAGCTACAGTTGTTGTTGCTGATTAACCCTTTAAGAACCATGGATGATAGAATTTATGGCATAGATTTAAAGCATCATAGTGCCAGTCCATAGATTCTTTGGGGCAAATGTACTTAAGAGGCAAATTTTTGCCTCTAAAGGGTCAGAGGTAGATGAATGTTGGCAATGTTTCACCAGGGAAAATTCATCAGCGCAGACATTTCTAAGCGAATTTTCTCTACGTTACATTCTGCACATTAAGACACTTACGCTAATTACATACATATAGGTCATGTATATGTCTTTATTAGAGATGTTGTTGCTGGAAGTTGCCACTTATTATTACGAGTGTCCAAGGAAGCAAAATAAAGACAAAACAGATTCTCTATTGTCCTAGACATGAGCCAATCCTGAAACAAATTTGGCATGAGCTTCAAATAGTTAATACATTTTTTTAAAAAAAAAAAACACATATGTAACAGTTACAACTTTTAAACATAATCCCACATTAAAATATAAAAAAAAACATTGTTTTGTATATTTTAATTTTTTGACTTTTTTGGCTCACCGGATATGCTGTCATTGATATAATAATGTTGAGGACGTAGCTTCATCTTATCAATTTGCCAGGTAGAACCTGCCAAAACAGACTCTGGCAAAAAGCGTAACATATTGGAGAGTTTGCACTTCGATGAATTTGCAGAGTAACCAGGGGTGTAACTATAGAGGAAGCAGACCCTGCGGTTGCAGGGGGGCCCAGGAGTGTAGGGGGCCCAGTGAGACCCTAATTAATGAGCAATTTTAATATATCTTGGTAAAATAGGCCAACTTATAAATATTTTGGGGCCCTAAATTGAATTTGCTATGGGGCCCAGTAACAACTAGTTACGCCACTGAGAGTAACAATCCCTCGTCTGAGCGAAAATTCAATAGCGTGAAACTTCTCTAGCGCTGAGCTTTTTTGCTAGCAAATTGTCCGCTTTGCCTTTTTGTAAATTGACAATGTTGCTGCGAATTGTCATTTTGGTGAATTTTCGCTAGTGACGGTCATTTCTGCCTTTAGTAAATTTGCCCTTTTGTTTCCAGTCGATACTTTGATCTATACAGTGCCACTCTTTATATTATAACATGCAACACAGAAGATCAAAGACCTGCCAGCACTCAATATGGTCTCAAAGGACAAATAAAGCTCCCCTAAGCCTAAGCCCAACTCACAATATACAGTATTTATAAATATAATACAATAAGATGTTGATATGTAATTAATGCAAGATCCCTTACATGGCAGCATAGAACTGACATATTCCTATGCTTAACTTCCCATCAGCAGCCCAGAGCACACTGAGCATGTGCATTGCCTCTGACACAAAAGATGGCCTAAGAAGATCCAAGATGGGAAGTTACTGTAGACAAATTTGAAAGCCTTGATCATTACTATTACAGGGCTGTTGGTTCTCTTGGTTGGTACAGTAAATACAGTATATAACATGGTCCATTTCTGTTCATGTTGCTTTTTAGGCTTTGGTTCCCCTTTAAACAAGGAACATTAGATCATAGGGGGTTATGTAATAAAAAGCACAATGTTTGCCCAGGGCAGTAACCCATAGCAGCCAATCAGCAGGTAGCATTTACTGGTCACCTGTTTAAATGTAAACATCCTATTGGGTAACTGCTCCTGGGCAAATTTAGTGCCTTATATTAAATATGGGGGTTAATCTCCTAGTACAGCGGAGAAAGAATACTATATATCTATCCATTATGGCTGCTCCTAGTTATACAAATAAACACAAATATGCAGATAAATAAGGTCCCCTGAGCAGAATAACTCATGCCGAACATGTACAGAAATAATATCAAGCATTCCTATCGATAATAGGCATAGTATCTCCTATAAGGAATGCTGGCTACGTCAATTCTCCGGCACAGTTACATGGACATTGGCAAAGGCTGTAAGGAACACATTAACTCCTTGCGTTGCGCTTCCCTAGAAAGAAGTAATTATTTCTGGCTGTGATAAACTACAACTCCCAGCATCCACTGACAGCTTTGCTATATTGACGGTCTCATTGGCCAGACTTCTGATGGTGGCAACAATCCAACAAGGGCACCCAAGGGAAAAGGCAGCTGCCATCATGTATCCGGGAATCAGTAATGCAATGTGGCTCATATGAGCTGACTTGCATCAGGTTTAGATTTATTATAGAAGTGATAGCTTTTCTGACTTGCATCAGGTTTAGATTTATTATAGAAGTGATAGCTTTTCTGACTTGCATCAGGTTTAGATTTATTATAGAAGTGATAGCTTTATTAATGCAAGATTATCGGCTTGAAGCAGCTGGTTACCCGGGCAATGTAATAAGATGAAGGAACACTAAATACAAAATCAGGAGAGTTTTCAGACCTTGTGGCTGCGGCTGAGTAACAGTGGGTACAAGGAGTTGTAGCAGTATAATTGCTGGAGGTCTGTAGTTTGTACATTACAGTTATAATAAATATCCAACCAGTCATATGCCCCTCTCCATAAAACAAAACGTGCATTGAAAGGTAAAATACTACCTAGTAGAAGTCTACAAACCAAATGGATATCTGATTACTGACTTCCCCTTTAATCTTCAACCACTGTGTGTAGGTCAAATTGTATTTTGCCTAGACGCAGCTCCTGATTGGTTTATGAAGAGAAGGAGGCGGGACACAGAAACTGTCAGTTCCCCCTCCTTCTTCTCCTTGCTGCACAGAACTTTCTGTTCAAAACAATCAAGCGCCTGGCGTCTTTATAAATATTTAGCAACATGTTGGGGCATGATCCGGTTACACACACTCACACACACACTGAAGGCATACAGATTATATATATGTGTTGAATCTGTCAGACTCTCAATGGTTGCTAGGGGAATTTCGACCTTAGCTACCGGATTATAAAAGTTGCAAACTGGAGAGCTGCTAAATAAAAAAATAAAATAACATAAAAAATCTCTCTCTATCTATCTATTATCTAACTATCTCTCTCTCTCTCTATCTATCTATCTATCTATCTATCTATCTATCTATCTATCTATCTTTCTATCTATCTATCTATCTATCTATCTATCTATCTATCATCTATCTGTCTGTCTGTCTGTCTGTCTGTCTGTCTGTCTGTCTGTCTATCTATCTTTCTATCTATCTATCTATCTATCTATCTATCTATCTATCTATCTATCATCTGTCTGTCTATCTATCTATCTATCTATCTATCTATCTATCTATCTATCTATCTATCTATCTATCATCTATCTATCTATCTATCTATCTATCATCTGTCTGTCTATCTATCTATCTATCTATCTATCTATCTATCTATCTATCTATCTATCTATCATCTATCTATCTATCTATCTTTCTATCTATCTATCTATCATCTGTCTGTCTGTCTGTCTGTCTGTCTGTCTATCTATCTATCAATCATCTATCTATCTATCTATCTATCTATCTATCTATCTATCATCTGTCTGTCTGTCTATCTATCTGTCTGTCTGTCTGTCTGTCTATCTATCTATCTATCTATCTATCTAGCTATCTATTATCATCTATCATCTATCTATCATCTATCTATCTATCTATCTATCTATCTATCTGTCTGTTATCTATCTATGACATGATATACAGTACAGATACAGAGCGACAGAGATCAGAGGGTTCTGTCCATACAATCTAGGCCAGTGGTTGAGACGGTGGTCCTGCCTCCCCTCCCCCAAAGTGTCCAAAGTACAGGTATGGGATCCATTATCCGGAAACCTGTTATCCAGAAAGCTCCGAATTACAGAAATGCCATTTCCTATACTCCATTTTATCAAAATAATTTATATTTTTAAAAAAGTGTTTCCTTTTTCTCTGTAATAATAAAACAGTACCTTGTACTTGATCCAAACTAAGATAGAATTGCAGCCATGCAATTTCTATCATTAGGGTTACCCATTACTGCCTTCCCTTAAACATAGAGTTTTACATAACAACAATTCTAAGCCCCATACTAATTCTGTAAAGCAAATCCTATGCCATTTACCTCTGGTCTCCCTGCTCATTTCAATTGCACTGTACGTTAAATGGGAATTCTGTGCTTTATGTAGCTTTCTAATATACATTCAGCTTTATTAGCAGTTTAGTTTGTTTATCACTTTCTTGTCTGTGGTTGTGACCAGGCCCGGACTGGCAATCTGTGGGTTCTGGCAAATGCCAGAGGGGCTGCTATAAGGTGCCATAGAAAGTCAGTGTTTAGTGGGCTGGTGGGAGCTGTTTGGGCCTCTGTGTGGGCTGATTGGGCCTCTGTGTACCTGAAATGCCAGGGCCTATTTTAATTCTCAGTCCGGACCTGGTTGTGACTCTTGAAACGATGTAGCAGAGGTCAGCTCTCCCTCCGGTGCTTTTCTACATTGTTTCAACAGTCAGAACCAGTACTGCAGAGAATAGAGGAGACACCCAGATAGAATGTAGGGTCAATAGCAAGGACATTCAGAAAATGACAGAAAGCAAACCATGTCACTGTCCTATTTTCAGGGGGACAGGCCCGATTTTGACAGCTCAGCCCATAGTCCCGGGTTTCTTACTGAAATATCCTGACTTTCTCTTTGGTCTCCTGCACTGACTCCAGAAAAAGACACAAAGTTTCTGAAACTTAATTAAAATAAGAGACTTTTCTGGCAGAGAGCCCAGAACACTCATCAGTTGCACCTGGATACTTTTGTAATAATTTAAGATAAGCAAAGAAACAACTGTAACTATTTAAGATAAGCAAGTCTCTTGGGAAAACTGAGACTAGCAGCTTAAAGGGCAATTTACTGTAAACACATAAGACATTGCACTAAAACTCCTGGAAATGTGTTCAATGTTTCATAACCGGACACATTTTGTAAAATAATTAGGGGGTGTGGCCATAAATGGGCGTGGTCAAAAATGTCACCTGACTGTGACAAGTTTTTGTCCCTCTTTTTGTTTTCCAAATGTTGGGAGGAAGGCAGAAAGGGATTCACTTTTGTTATATTGGAATGTTAGGAGTATTTATTATTACACTTGTGGCTTTTGGGGTGGAGGTCCCTATTCCAGCTCTTCTTCCCCTCCCTTATCTCTACTATATTGCCTTCTATTGTGACTGTACAGAGATGAGAGCTGTAGCCTCTGAATAGCAGAGACTGAGGGTGACATTGTGCCCAGCAATCAGCAGCTGTCCCTCTAGGGATTGTGCAATCACAATGCTCAGCAGCAGCGGGGGATAAACAAAAGCCACGTGTCCTGGAGGGGGAGGAGCGTCTCACATTTCCGGCAACAAAGGCAGCAGCCTCAGCTATAAATAATGCAGCAGGGGAAGGAGGCGTCAGACGCACAGCACTGAGCACATCGCAGCAGCTGCAGAACATAAAGAAGCAGTAAAATCGCACAGGCATTGTACCTTCAGGATCTGATTGGCCACTATGCCTTTCCTAGGACAGGACTGGAGGTCCCCTGGGCAGAGCTGGGTGAAGACTGAGGATGGCTGGAAGAGATTTCTAGAGGAGCAGAGTCATTTTATCAGTGACATCAACAGGTGAGTGAGTGGCACAAATACATAATAATATATATATATATATTATAACATAATATGTCATGGGACACAGGGGTTAATAGTTAACTGATATTGTCACATTGCCCTCCACCTGTCATAATAATAATAATATTAATAATGATATAAGATGGAAAATTGGCAGTCCATTAATATTCAGTCCATTAGGTGATCTCTATGATGATGTGACTCTGCACTAGAACTGTCTGACCTGCCACCTCCCCACAAACCCCATACCTACAGTCACATCTGTAATAATATTTGTGGCAATATAGTAACCAGGCATTCCTTTTTTATCTCATTTAACACATTCTTAGTACAAATGAGCCATTGGCACACAAGGGGTTAATATTCAGTCTCCGTGATACTGTGACTCTGCATTAGAACAATCTGACCTGCCCACACACATACATACACACACATACATACATACATACACATACATACATACACATACATACACACATACATACACACATACACACACATACATACATATACACATACACACACACACATACATACACACACACACATACATACACACACACACATACATACATACACATACATACACACACATACATACACACATACATACATACATACATACATACACACACATACATACATACATACATACATACACACACACACATACATACACACACACACATACATACACATACATACACACACATACATACACACATACATACATACATACATACATACACACACAAACAAACCCCATACATACAGCTATACCTGTGATGAAAAACTAGTACCAATATTCATTGAACCCAGCCTTAGTGTGAAGCAGCCCGTAAACCGTTAAACCATCTCCCATTGTAACATATGGAATTTTAACCCCATTGTTTTCCCATCTTCTCCTGACCCTTCAGTGCCAAGGTGCCCTGGGTGGGAAGGGAGTTCCGGTGCCTGTTGTTAAGCCTTAAGCTTCTTCCCCCAATGAAACTGATCCATGGGGAATGTAAACAGCTCCTTGGCCGAGAGCTTTCCGGAGGGATCGACTCCCCCCTGCTGACATCTGAGCTGCTGGAAAAATACACTTTGTTTTTATTATTATTATTTTTTTTTAAATCTAGCATGTGACTTGGGTGCTGTCAGGGTCCAGCAGGGGGGGCTCTAGAGGCTGTTGGCAAGCAACCAGGAGACCTGACTCATTGCCCAGCCAGGGTGCATAACAACTAATGCTGCAGTGGGGGGGGGGCATATTCTTATTATTTGTATTATTCTGTCTGCTTTCCATGTGCTAATGGATGGTATTACCCTGCATACTAAGGCTGGACTATGAAATCCTTGTTAAGTAAAGGCTTCCTGGGCATGTTGGGAGCTGTAGTAGAACCACAGCTAGATACTTTTTAATTTTTTTTTTTACAGTTTAACCACAAGTATGATCATGATGTTTACTTTTAACCTTCATTAGCATCACAGTTGGGCAGCAGAACAACATGGAAAAGCTTTGTGTTTTCTTACTTATTGTGCAAGATGTATCCTAGTGACGGACTATAGTTGTATAGCTGCAGTGTATTGCACAACTGCAGCCATAACCGCCAGTTCAAGTGCCCTTCATGTTGTCATGCGGAATTTAGACACAAAAACACAATGGAAAAGGTCAGGTATTCAGAGCTGTGTCGTACAGCTGCGCCCATAATGTTAAAGGGAAACTTAAACAAACAGATGTAGTCGTCACTTTACTCCTCTCAGCTGTCGGCTCATGACGGATTACCTAATGGACTATATTTGTGTATCCATGTGACCAGTGAGTAATGGGAATTGTAGAGTCACCTGAAAGGACACTTGAAGGGCCACTATACACTAAATGATGTATGTGGTGGGGTGTTTATTTTAAAGGAAAACTATACCCCCCCAAACAATGTAGGTCTCTATAAAAAGATATTGCATAAAACAGTTCATATGTAAAACCCTGCTTAATGCAAATATATAATATATATAATAATATACTTTTTTATCATTATGTGCCGTTGGTATATCTAGTATAGGTAAATTTTAAAACAACTGGACTTGCTGAGTAATCAATGAAGACGTTTCACTACTCATCCGAGCAGCTTCTTCAGTTCAACTGACTGGTGTGGGAAGTTCTCGGCATATAAACTCTTCCACTAAAATTTAGCTGTACTAGATATACCATGACCTGGATGAATGAAAATCGTAGTCATATGTGCCATTGGGTAATCATAAATAGAAAACTGCCATTTTAATAAATAAGGACAGCCCCCTGGGATCGTATGATTC
Organism: Xenopus petersii; assembly: GCA_038501925.1. NCBI lineage: Eukaryota > Metazoa > Chordata > Amphibia > Anura > Pipidae > Xenopus > Xenopus petersii. The sequence continues at coordinate 13,851,806 of CM076682.1, forward strand.
ACTGTGCACACAAACAAACCATACATGTTAGGTCAGATGAGCCAATCAACAGACAGAGTTGTGTCTTTTACTTCCACACTTCTTCCTGTTACAGTTAGAGCTGCAGTATTTCTGGTCAGGTGATCTCTGAGGCAACACACAGACCATCACAAAATGGTGGTTCAAGACAAGAGATGTAAAAGGGCAATATTTACTTAAATATATATTCCAGTTTGATGAGATTCTGTAATATGCAACTTAATTTGATATTAAGGATGCACCGAATCCAGAATTCGGTTCGCGATTCAGCCAGGATTCAGCTTTTTTCAGCCGGATTCTTTCCGCCTGAAACTAATACAAATCCTAATTAGCATATTCAAATTAGGGGTTCGGAGGAAAATCGTGTGAATTTTTGTCACAAAACAAGGAAGTAAAAAATGTTTTCCTCTTCCCACCCCTAATTTGCATATGCAAATTAGTATTCAGTTCAGTATTCAGTCGAATCCTTCACGAAGGATTCGGGGTTCAGCAGAGGCAAACCCAAAATAGTGGATTTGGTGCGTTCCTATTTGATATAAATTATATCATAACATAGTTAAAAGGCTGATGGATATATCTATATATCTATATATATATATATATATATATATATATATATATATATATATATATATATATATATATATATAGTTGTTTCATATTATCAGTTCATAGGTTGATATCCTTGACTTGTATTTCTACCTCTTTATATGGGGGGGGGGCTCTTCTCTAACCTCAGTAACCCAGTACAGGTATGGGATCTGTTACCCAGAAACCCGTTATCCAGAAAGCTCAGAATAATGGAAAGGCCATCTCCCATAGACTCCTTTTTATCCAAATAATTAAAATTTTTAAAAACAATTTTTTTTTTCTCTGTAATAATAAAACCGTAGCTTGCACTTGATCCCAACTAAGATAATAAATCCTTCATTGGAAGCAAAACCAGACCATTGGGTTTATTTAATGTTTACATGGTTTTCTAGTAGACTTAAGGTATGAAGATCCATTATCCGGAAAACCCCAGGTCCTGAGCATTCTGGATAACAGGTCCCATGCTTGTGCTACAATGGGCAGAGATATCAAACTGGCGTTTGCCTATCACATGGCTGCAGGGCCGCCATTAGAAATCACGGGGCCCCGTACAACAAAATTTTTGGGGCCCCCTGGGCCCCGCCCACACTGACGACCAAGCTCCACCCCATTTCCCGCCCACTCCACATCGCAGTTAAAAGACCACACAGACATCAGAGCTAAAAAAGTAACCCCCACGACACAAGTTGTAAAAAGCTATTGATGGTCAGGGCCCCCTTATAAAAAATTGGGGCCCCAAAAAAAAATTTTTTGAAAAAAAAAAAAATTTTTGAAAAAAAAAAAAAAAAAAACATTGGCGTCAGGGGCCCCCTTATATGTTAAAAACAAATTGGGGCCCCAAAAAAAAATTTAAAAAAAAAAAAAAAGTTTTTTTGAAAAAAAAAAAACATTGGCCGCAGGGGCCCCCTTATAAGTTAAAAACAAATTGGGGCCCCGAAAAAAAATTTGAAAAAAAAAAAAATTTTTTTTGAAAAAAAAAAAAAACATTGGCGGCAGGGGCCTATAGAATATTAAAATAATACATTGGTAGCCAGGAGATTAAAAAAAAAAAAAATACACAAACTGGTGTTCAGTAGAATTGAACTCACGGCTTCAGTACTTCAACTTCACCTCCTTTCGTGACTTCGGGTCTTTTCACTGCTTCAGGACTTCGGCTTCGGCTGTTTTCGTGACTTCGGGTCTTTGCGCTGATTCAGGACTTCGGCTGTTTTCGTGACTTCGGGTCTTTTCGGCGCTTCGTGACTTTGGCTTTTTCCGTGACTTCGGGTCTTTTCGGCGCTTCGTGACTTCGGCTTTTTCCGTGACTTCGGGTCTTTTCGGCGCATCGGCTTCGGCTTTTCGGCACTTCCGCATTCGGCAGCACAGAGGCAAGACGTACGGCTCGGGCGCTCGTAAGGGGGGCCCGGATCTTCAAAAAATGCAGCGCTGCCGGGCCCCCCTTCATGCCCGGGCCCGGTACGCTTGTCCCCCCTGTCCCCCCCTGATGGCGGCCCTGCATGGCTGATAAGCTTCTCTCTCATTGGGCAGTCCAGGGGATGACACATGGAAAAACATAAATAAGGAGCAGGATGTGTTCCTTGTAATTTTGGGATAAACCCTTGTTTGCCCTATGCCAAATTATAAGCCCCTCCAGTGCCAGTCACTTTGTGTATTAATCTGACAAGCCTGAGTGTGTGGTTTTGCTCTTCAACATTTGTTTATCCTATATTTCTTGCAAGGGGTAAACACCAGGGGGGTCTGGAACGACCGAGACAAAATCTTGTTGTATAGGTTTAGGTTTAGTGTAACACTTAAGTGGCAAATTTATCAAAGGTCGAATTTTCGAATTCATGTGAGTTTTTAAAAACTCCCATAAATTCGAAATTCGACCAACCGAAATTTATTTAAAAAGAATCGAATTTTAACACCAAAACACAATGAATTAGATCGTCCAGAAAACCGTCAAATCGAATTTGTTTCGAATTTAAAAACTCGATTCGAGTTTTTTTTACTCTGGAAATTAATTCAAATGTCAGGAAGGCTACAAACAACTCCAAATTGATCCCTGGATCTCTCCAATTAAATTAAACAGCAATATGGCAGTTTTTTTAGGTGTCAAATTCGAGTTCTTAAAGGGCCAGAGTATGATAAATATTGTAAAATCAAATAATTTTTTTTTAAAAACTTGAATCAAGTTTCAGTAACTCCCTAGTCAAATTTGACAGTTTTGACCATTAAAAAATTAAAAAATTTGAATTTTCAATTCGACCCTTGATAAATCTGCCCCCTAGAAATTTTGGCTGCCAGAAAGCCAAACATTGAGCGGAGCAGATGGACATGAGTCACCCAGGAACTCCCAGCGGGGGCTCTTCTAGTTGGACGCGTGAGAAAAGTTCTGACCTGTGCATTGGGATAGGAATGTTTAGTCCCACGTGACTCTAAAGCTGTGCCACTGATAGAGACTAGGGGTGCATTATGGTACTTGACGTCACATGGAAAAACTCAATTAGAGCCTTTGTGTATCTCATTCTGGCAATTAACGTGGCGTCTGACATATATAACTGTCTAATTGCTTCATTATGTAAGCTGTAATTAAGGAGCAGGTTTGCAAAACATTAGAGCCTAAAGGCGTAGTTCAACTTTATGTTAACTCTTGGTATGCCCTATTCTCAGCAATTGGTCTGAACTTTATATTTTTAAAAAAAAATGTTTTTAAAAAAAATTGTATCTCCCCATCTCTCATTCAGACCACTGCCTAGTTCCAAAGTGGAATTGTATCACAATAAATTTTAATTTAAAGGTTAATTACTCTTTAAGGGCAGGGGCACACGGGCAGATTCGGGGAGATTTAGTTGCTTGGCGACTAATCGCCTCTTCTTCCGGGTGACAATCTGCTCAAACTGCCTACCCCCTGCCTTCCGCCTGTTAAATGAAAAATTGCCCGCGGCAATGCACTTGCGCTGCTTCGATTTCCGAAGTCGCCCAAAGTTTCCTCGGGAGGCAACTTCGGAAATCGAAGCGCCGCGAGTGCCATTGTGCTGGTGTTTTCTCATATAGCCGGGGGAAGGCAGTTCGGGGACATTGTCGCCCGGAAGAAGAGGCGATTAGCAGCCCATGTAGTCCAACCCTTACCTGTGCTCTGTAGGTAGACATGGGACAACTTGCAATTTACAGTACAAGGAAGTTCCAAGCTGATGGCAGACGTATGATAGGAACATTGTGTGACATATATCTAGTATAGGTCAATCTATATATAGGATAACTGATAAGATAAGTAACACTGTACTGATATATATGAGATCACTGATAAGAGATATGATGTCATTATTTCCCCTGACAGCAGTCAGTCAGTAACAGTCCCTTCCTCTCTGTCCCTGCAGCTATTGCAACACGGAGAACAATAAAGAAAACGTCCTGAATAATCTGAATTACGACATTGCTGTGAAAAAGAGGAGGAAGGATCTGTTTAACAACAACACCAAGATACAGTGTGAGTATCACTTTCTGCTCTCTTGCACAACTATAAGCTCACAGCATTTTACTACATTATGGAAACCTGTTATCCAGAATGCTGGGGACCTGGGGCTTTCCGGATAGCGGATCTTTCCATAATCTGTATCTTCATACCTTAAGACTACTAGAAAATCATATAAACATTAAATAAACCCAATAGGCTGGTTTTGCCTCCAATAAGGATTAATTATATTTTATTGGGATCAAGTACAAGCTACTGTTTTATTATTACAAAGACAAAGGAAGATGGATAAAATGGGGTCTGTGGGAGACAGCCTTTCTGTAATTCGGAGCTTTCTGGATAACAGGTTTGCGGATAACGGGTCCCATACCTGTACTTTCATTATGGAGGATTGGATTCAGGAGAGGGAAATTAAGAGCAGTGAATAAAGCGGCACAAGTTGAGAGCCAGTTATGGTAAGATTTGGAGGGGGGGTGAATGTTTATCTTTCCAACAAAACACTCCAATGAAAGTCACTCATTTCTTTGGTTGAAGCACTGGAGAGCTTCCTTCATGAAATGATCCATATAATCTGTGGCCCAAAATGTTCAGTTCAGCCTCTGCTCAGGAAAAATAATTAGGGATGCACTGAATCCAGGATTCAGCTTTTTTCAGATTCAGCTGAATCCTTGTGTCTGGCAGAACCAAATCCTAATTTGCATATGCAAATTAGGGGCGGGGAGGGAAAATCACATAACTTTTTGTCACAAAACAAGGAAGTAAAAAAAATGTTTTCCACTTTTTTCCCTTCCTGTCCCTAATTTGAATAAACAAATTAGGATTTGAATTCGGTTAGGTATTCGGCCAAATCTTTCATCAAGGATTCAGGGATTCGGCCAAATCTTTTGCAAATCCCAAATAGAGGATTCAGTTCTTCCCTAGGGAAAACAGGACTACTCATAGGAGTATTTTTATCAAAGAGTGAAGTTAGAGATTGCCACAGTCCTCTAGAGTAAAATTCCGCCTCTCTCAATTAATTTCTATGGGATTTTTTAAGACAATTTATCAATGGCTGAAAGTGAAAGTTCATCCTTTGATAAATACACCTTTCAAAATCCCATAGAAATGAATGGAGAGTGGCGAAATGTCACTCTAGAGCAGGGGTCCCTAACCCAGTCCCGGGCCGTGGACAGTCTTGAACTGGGCCGCCGAGCCTAGGGGACAACTAACGCGGTGCGCAGAATTGGACGCCCGACCCGGTCCCCGGGCCGAAAGCGGTTGGGGACCCCTGCTCTAGAGGACTGTGGCAATCTCTAGCTTCACTCTTTGATAAATATACCCCACATCCGGAGATATTGGGGTAGATTTATAAAAGAGTGAAGTTAGAGATCTCCACAGTCCGCAGAGTGAAATCCCGCCACTCTCCATTCATTTCTATGGGTTTTTCACTTTCACCCATTGATAAATACTCTTTTAAAAATGTGGAGATCTCTAACTTCACTCTTTGACAAATCTACCTCAATATCTCCGGCTGTATATTGAATGGAGAGTGGCGGAATGGAAAAATGAATGGAAAGTGGCAGAATTTCACTCTGCGGACTGTGCAGTGTCGGACTGGCCCACCGGGATACCAGGAAAACGCCTGGTGGGCCCATATGGCCAATTTTATGGTCATTCCTTTGTTTCTTTATGGGAACAAAGAGGTTTAATAATGGAAGTATACAGTATAGTATGTAGAGAAAAGAGACTAGGAGAATAAAGAGGTTGGTTGAGGTTCCAATAGTTTAGAATATGGGCTTTCAGAATAAGGTTTTCTGGTGGGCCCCTGGCATCCCAGTCCGACACTGGGACTGTGGAGATCTCTAACTTCACTCTTTGATAAATCTACCCCATTGTGCTTATCAGGACATTGGAAATGCTTGGGCTGCACTTCAGCAGGTTATATAGACTAATCAGCCTCTGTTCAACCCCACTGGATCAGTGCAGTTTTGCCATCCACATTTGTGTGTGCGGCCATATTGTATAAATGTTTACGTGGGATTATCAGTCCCAGGGTCAGATACAGACAGACAAAGAGGTGAATTGAACCTAACACCCCTCCTCAGGGGATGCTTTGGGGCAGTATTATGTCCAGTATGTCCAGCCTGCAGTCCAACAACCCTCATAGGGAGTTGCTTTTCATCACTAGTTGGAAGGCTAAATAGATGGGATTTATGTCCAGCTTATTATGAGATGTGTTTGCTGACTTTGCACCTGTTGTTGTCTTTGGAACAGATCTCCACCAGGAGAAATGGATCTATGTGCACAAAGGGAGTACCAAAGAGGTAAGATTCTCATTGTCCTTCTGTAATGGGGTGCTAAGGGTATTGATTATGCCCCGTTTCCCAGTGCTCCCCCGTGATTGCCAGTGGGTGAACTTGTATAACCATTAACGGAACAATTCAATGTAAAACTGGGTGTAGGCTGTGCAAAATAAAAAATGTTTCTAATATAGTTAGTTAGCCAAAAATGTAATGTATAAAGGCTGGAGTGACTGGATGTGTAACATAATAGCCAGAACACTACTTCCTGCTTTTCAGCTCTCTAACTCTGAGTTAGTCAGTGACTATAAGGGGGGCCACATGGGACATAACTGTTCAGTGAGTTTGTAATTGATCCCCAGCATTCAGCTCAGAAGCTCAAAAGCAACAGTTAATGTGGCCCCTGTCAAGTCACTGATTGGTTACTGCCTGGTAACCAATCAGTGGAAACCAAGAGAGCTGAAAAGCAGGAAGTAGAGTTCTGGCTATTATATATATATATATATATATATATATATATATATATATATATATATATATATATATATATATATATATATATATATATATATATATATATATATATATATATATATATATATATATATAATATTATATATATATATATATATATAAAATATTATATATTAACCAGTCACTTCAGCCTTTATACATTACATTTTTGCCTAACTATATTAGAATTGGTTTTTATTTTGCACAGCCTATCCATTTACCTAGTTTTAAACAATTCCTTTAAATTGATACACATACCTTGTTATGTCCAGCATTGCCCCCAATGTTGGCTCAATCTATTTCCTGTTCTTGGGGTTTTTAGAGGCACGGCTACTGTACCCTTGGGGAAGCCTTCAATCGCTTGGACTTTTCAAGTGCTATCCACGACTCCAGAAAATTCAACTATGTGGTTCGGGTGAGTATCCCAGCGTGGTGTATGTGTATAAAGTGCTAAAAAAACAAAACAAAAAAGAAAGTACAAGTTTACATGTCTGAGGATCCTTTTGGTCTCCAAGTGTTTTCTACCAGGAACCCACTGGGTTGTTGGAGGAGACAGGCAGTTGTATAACATCTGGATGGACAAAGCTTTCCTATTGCTGTTCAACCTGAACATGTAGGACTGTATAATGCTGATGTGGCTCTGGCTCTCTTTTTTTTTTTTTTTCAGCAATAGTTGTAGCACGAATTAAAGGAAAACAAAGGCCTAACTAAAGAAATGTTGGACATTATGTTTTGTGCTTCTGTAACAGCCCAAGGCAACCACAGCCCTTTAGCAGTAAAGATCTGTGTCTCCAAAGATGCCCCAGTAGCTCCCCATCTTCTTTTCTGCTGATTCACTGCACATGCTCTGTGCTGCTGTCACTTACTGAGCTTAGGGACCCACTCACAATATACAGTACACATAGAAATGTCACAATATAAGGCTGATTAGTAATTAATACACATAATTACTACATGGCAGCACAGAAACCAGTGCAATTAGCATCAGAATTGAATAATCAGCAAACCTGTAGCATCAGCTTATATTACAGGGGAAGCTCATTTTCTGCTGGATAATTATTGACGAGCCCTAAGCTTAGCTTCTCAACAGCCAATCAGAGCCCACTGAGCATGTGAGTGTCACAGACAATTTCCAAGATGGTGACCCCCTGTGACAAGTTTGAAGTCCTGGATCATTGCTGCTACTGACAAGCTGAAACTTTAGCCTCATGCAATAAGTTCACTATATAATATATGGCATTTTAGCCATATTTATTTTTAGGTTTTAGTTGTTCTTTAAGTTGCCCTTTAATATTCACCCAGCTGCAGAAATTACAAGAAGTGATCTGCGCAAAACTCATTTGTGAAGCTACAAAACCAGACCTCTATGTGCGCCAGCCTGTTAACTACTAGAGCATCATAACAATTGTTTTACAGAGATTACCAACATCTCCGTGCGCTTGCGCATAAACAGGGGTGCTTCGCCAATGAGGCGAGTTGAGGCTGTCGCCTCAGGCAGCAGCGCCCCACTAGGTACCAGGGGCAGCAAAAATGCTGCTACTGGTACTTTAAGAGCAAATTTCTGGGGTAGGGGGGGCAGCAGCAACTGCTGCTGCCTCAGGCGGCAGAGGGGCCAGGATCGCCCCTGCACATAAATCATGCAAAATGTGATTATTTGGCTCCAGGGAGCATAAAAGCCTGTAATAATATTTACCTTTAGTCCTGGCAGGCTTGAGTAATACATGATTTGCGTATTGTCTTAATGCAGCACTGGCAAAAGTAAAAGCTTGTTGGTTATCCAAATGCTGATCCAAAGCAAAGGATCCCGTGAGCTTCTGGCAACAGCACTAAATCCAGAGAGAGTGAATAAATCCTGCTGAGGGGCAGAGCAAGGCTTTCTGGTGTTGTGCTGAGGCTTTGGGAACGGTCGTTTCACCAGTTTAAAGACAACACCTATTAACCTGAATCATATTAGCATTTAATTTACATCAAGGCTCCATGCTACAGATCATGCTTATACAGCCATACAGTATTAGTGCGTTTAAATGAATTGCTATTAAACCATAAAAATGAATATGGTTTAAAATGCCATATTTTATATACTGAACTTATTGCACCAGCCTAAAGTTTCAGCTTGTCAATAGCAGCAATGATCTAGGACTTCAAACTTGTCACAGGGGGTCACCATCTTGGAAAGTGTCTGTGACACTCACATGCTCAGTGGGCTCTGATTGGCTGTTGAGAAGCTAAGCTTAGGGCTCGTCACTAATTATCCAGCAGAAAATGAGCTTCCCCTGTAATATAAGCTGATGCTACAGGTTTGCTGATTATTAAATTCTGATGCTAATTGCACTGGTTTCTGTGCTGCCATGTAGTAATTATGTGTATTAATTACTAATCAGCCTTATACTGTGACATTTCTATTCTATGTGTACTGTATATTGTGAGTGGGTCCCTAAGCTCAGTAAGTGACAGCAGCACAGAGCATGTGCAGTGAATCAGCAGAAAAGAAGATGGGGAGCTACTGGGGCATCTTTGGAGACACAGATCTTTACTGCTAAAGGGCTGTGGTTGCCTTGGGCTGGTACAGAAGCCTAAAACATAATGTACAACATTTCTACCTACTTCTTTAGTTAGGCTTTGGGTCTCCTTTAAAGGGGAAGGAAACCTAGTCGGCGCAAAATCGCCGGCGGGATGGCACTCGAAGTGCTTTGTTTTCCAAAGTCGCCTGAAGTTGCCTCACGAGGAAACTTCGGGCAGCTCTGGAAAACGAAGTGATCCGAGTGCCATTCGGACAACGATTTTCATTCTAGTCGGCGGGAAGGCAGTTCGGGGAGATTTGTTGCGGACGACTAATCTCCCCTAATCTGCCTGTGTGTCTCTGCCCTTAAAGGGGAATGATCGCGAAAATTAAAATTAAATATAAGCTTCCTCATACTGAAATGAGAAACTTTCTAAATACAATCAATTAAAAAATTCTGCATTGTTTCCGAAATAATCAAGTTTATCTTCACTATCCCTCTCTCAGCACCTGTTTCTCTTCATTCTGTCTTCAAGCAGCAATTGGGTGTCAGATGAATGATCCAATATATCTAATAGGGGGCTTCCTTTCCTAGCAGATGAATTAGAGCTCACTCAAATAACTGATTCCAGTACAAACAAAATCTAACAAAATAACTGCCTTTTGCACATATCCTGCATGTAGAGAGACATGATGTCTGGTGATTTTAATAGAGTGAGCTCTAATACATCTTCTAGGCAAAAGGAGCCCCCCTATAAGATATATTGGATCTAACTATCAATATCTGACACCCAACTCCTGCATAAACAGAGACTGGAAAGAAACAGATGCTAAGAGAGGAATAGTGAAGATAAACTTGATTATTTTAGAAATGGTACAGAATTTTTAATTGATTGTATTTAGAAAGTTTCTTATTTCAGTAAGCTGAAACTTTTATTAAATTTTAATTTACGCGATAGTTCCCCTTTAAATCCGTAATTTGGCTATTCTAGTGCAAAAGAGCACAATTGCATTCTCAGCACTACTGATGTGCGGCATCAAAGGAACTGCCTCAAGGGGTCAGAATAACCCCTGAATATGGCTGACGTAATCAAGTGTACTGTATGTCTTTATCCAGTGTCTGGGACTGGCCCAATGGGTTACCAGGAAAACTCCTGGTGATCCATGGGCTCTCCTAGTCACCCAAACTTTTGGCCTATACCATGATCACTCCTCATTTTTGTATGAGAACAAAGAAGAGGAACAGAGCGAAGGTAGATGATGATGATGATATGGAAACCCAGTAGAACAGAGAGGGTGAGTGAAACAAGGAGGAAACATAGTCTGAACGATGGCCTTCTAGTGTAAAGGACCTCCCTGTAGAAGCAAAACTTGACCTGAATGTTTTTTTTTTTTTTATTGTTGTGTTAAATCATTCCATTGGCCAGTGTCATCACATTGTGCACATGTGTTCAGCCTGGGCTTTCGTTTTTTCAGGCATTTATTTCTGTGTCTCAATTCCCAAGAGACCGACAACATTCTCTTATGTCTGGAAAACGTTTCCTCTGAAGCAAGTTGTTATTCTTACATCCCAGCTGTGGAATTCCCCCCAATATGATTTCTGCTGAAATTTCCATTTACTCACTATTTTGTCTCGGGCACCTTATAGCTCTTCATGTTTTCTCTTCAGTTCTCACATTTGGTTGCTAGGGTTGGTTTCATTAGAGACCATGTCACAGCCTGGAAGATGAATAGAAAGTAAAATAAAAAACATTAGGGGCAGATTTATTAAGGGTTGAATTTTTTTTTTATGGTCAAAACTCAAATTTGAATTGTGAATTATCCAAACTTGATTCGAATTTTAATTCGCATTCGAAATTAGTATTTTGAGATTTATCAAACTCTGGCTCTTTAACGATTTTAATTAGACTATTCGCCACCTAAAACCTGTCAAGTTCATGTATAAGTCAATGGGAGAGGCCCAAGGAACACATTTGGACATGTTATTAGCCTTTCTGACATTCAAGGTTTTTTTTAGAGAAAAAACTCGAATCGAGTTTTAAAATTTGTGTGAGTTTTAGACATTCAATTATTTTATTAAATAACCCCCCAATCGAATTTCGAGTATGTTAGGATTAAAAAAAAAAAACTCACATAAATTCAACCATTGTCATGGGACAAAATGTTTTTTTTTTTTTTTTTTTTTTAAACATATCAGTGTGCTGCTCCAGCAGAATTCTGCACTAAAATTCATTTCTCAAAAGAGCAAACAGATTTTTTTATATTTAATTTTGAAATCTGACATATTATCAGTTTTCCATCTGCCACAGTCATGTGACTTGTGCTCTGATAAACTTCAGTCACTCTTTACTGCTGCACTGCAAGTTAGAGTGATATCACCACCTCCCTTTCCCCCCAGCAGCCTAACAACTAGGGATGCACCAAATCCAGGATTCAGTTTGGGATTCGGCCTTCCGAATCCTTCTGCCTGGCCGAACCGAATCCTAATTTGAATATGCATATTAGGGACGGGGAGGGAAATCGTGTGACTTTTTGTCACAAAACAAGGAAGTAACAAATGTTTTCCCCTTCCCACCCTTAATTTGCATATGCAAATTAGGAGTCGGTATTCGGCCGAATCTTTTGCGAAGGATTCAGGGGTTTGGCCAAATCCAAAATAGTTGATTTGGTGCATCTCTACTAACAGAACAATGGGAAGTTACCCAGATAGCAGCTCCCTAACACAAGATAACAGCTGCCTGGTAGATCTAAGAACAACACTCAATAGTAAAATCCAGGTCCCACTGAGACAGATTGGGGCAAATTCACTAAGATGCGAAGTGCCGAACGCTAGTGTTAATTCGCTAGTGTTTGGCATTTTCGCTACTGCGCAAATTCACTAACGAACGCTGGCGTAGTTTCGCTAGTATTACTTCGCACGCTTACGCCAGGCGAATTTTCGCTAGCGACGAAACAACGCAAATTCACTAACTTGCGCAGTGTACTGAACGATACCTTTTATGCTAGACTTCCTTCGCCACCTCAGACCTGGCGAAGCACAATGGAGTAGATAGGGATTGTTTCCAAAAAAGTCAAAATTTTTTCTAAGTCCCAAAAAACGCTGGCGTGTTTTCTACATGATGGGTGATAGGCTGAAAAAGATCAAAAATATTTTTGGGGCTCCCCTCCTTCCCCCCTACATTTCCTGACTCATGGCAACTTACCTAGACAGTGGGCACATGTGTAGGGCAAAATAAAATTTTTATTTGCTGATTTGAAGGTTTTCTAGGCATTTGTAGTGCTGATATGTGTTCCTCCATTGAAATTTGAATTTTGTGCCGTATGCAAATTAGCCTTCGCTAGCGTAACTTCGCTTTACATAGCGATTCAACGATAGCGCAACTTCGCAACCTTACGCTACCCCTGAGCGCAACTTCGGATTTTAGTGAATTTGCGGAGCGCTGGCGAAACTACGCCTGGCGAAGCTCGGCGAAGTTGCGCCTGGCATCGCATCTTAGTGAATTTGCCCCATTCAGTTACATTGAGTAAGAGAAACAACAGCCTGCCAGAAAGCAGTTCCATCCTAAAGTGCTAGCTCTTTCTAAAAGCACAGGTAAAATGACCTGAGATGCACCTACACACCAATATTACAACTAGTAAAATACACTTGCTGGTTCAGGAATTACATTTTATATTGTAGATTGAATTATTTGCAGCGTAAAAAGTATAATTTAGAAATAAAAAAGACATCATAAAAATCATGACAGAATCCCTTTGAAAACAATAATTGTAGGTTATCTTCCCGTGAATAAGGTACTTCCCTTCTGTAAATGTATCATCACAGTGGCCCGACTGTGTCCCCAGCACCTGCTGCATGGATAATGAAACACGGGTGCTGGGGGCACAAACACGGGTGCCAGGGACACAAACACGGGTGCTGGGGACAGAAACACAGTAGTGAGTGCAAACACTCTGAATTGCCCCACGATCAATAACTTAACATGTAACCTGAGGCTTGGCAGGCAGTTCCGCGCGGCACTTAATGTTGAGTCACTGCAGATGACAAGGAATGTTCTGCTGCCGGAATGTTCTTGGGTGTAATGGTGCCAGCCATCCCAAATGCAAAACACTGGGGAATGTATCCGGGACAAAGGTTTATCTTAAATACACAGTTTTAACCTCCTTGCTTTTAAAATGGAAAACACTCGCTGTATTGTTTACTTCCCGTTCTTATTCTCCGTACCTTAAACAAAGCATAAATTCTGACACTTTCTGTCGGCTGCCATGTTGATTATTTTAGCTGCGGCATTCTGCCCAGCCAGCAATTAAACAAACAAAAAGGAAAAAACAGACTCGTATGATCAACATCGCGTTTACTAACTGTTTCAGGAAAGCAATATGGCTGCCCTCACACATAATTCATGAATGCAGATAATCACATCAGTATGTTTAGAGGACAGTCAGCGGAACATAGGCACCTGGGTGGTCGTTTAATAAATAGAGGGATTTCTTCAACGGGTCTTGTAACCCATAGCAACCTCATCTATCTCATTGAAAGCTGCTCTAGTTCAAAGCTAGAGGCACATTTATCAGGGGTTGAATTTTGAATTCATGTGAGTTTTTTTTTTTTTTTTTAAACTCGACCAATCGAAAATGTATTAATAAAATCGAATTTTTAAATCTCAGATGAATAGAATCGATCTGAAAACTCGAATCGAATTAGAAACAAATTCTATACAATTTCGGAGAAAGAATTTGAATCTCAGGAAAGCTGCAAACAACTCGAATTGATCCCTGGATTTCTCTCATTGCCTTAAACAGCAATTCGGCAGGTCTTAGGTGGCGAATAGTCAATTTTCGAGTTCTTAAAGGGCCAGATTATGATAAATCTCGAAAATGTAATTACATTTTTTTTTTAAAAAACTTAGATCAAATTTGAATAACTCCCTAGTCGAATTTGACCGTTTTGACCATAGAAAAATTAGAAAATTTCGAATTTTCAATTTGGCCCTCTAATGTAAGCATGTTGGCAGGCCAATAGATTACAACGGGTGTTGCCTTGCTTGAGGCCCAGCACTAGTCTGATCCCATTGTGTAGAAATAGTGTGTGGAATGTCTCGCTACTTCCAACAACATCTATTTAAGCACTCGTTTTCTATTAGCTGTTCCGCAGAGACTGTTCTTCTCAGAGACAGTTGTTGGGCACTAAAATCCTAGTACATCTGCTTTTTGCTGTCTGGCTCCCTTAATCCTTCCAATGATAAAATATCGCTTTAAGCTGATCATGGATCTGTTTCGAAGCAGTCTTGGATATCCAGTGTTGCCTCTTAAGTCTATTAAAGTTTTATAGGAACACAAAATATATGTAAACAGAGGGTTTTAAGGTCTTGGATAAGATCTCTGACCACTGGGACAGAATACTCTGTTATACAGATAGCTAAAATCTCAGCCATAAAGCAGGACAGGACTGTTGCTTCCAATGGAGATCAGATAGGATCAGTGCAGCCACTGGGACAGAATGCTCTGTTATACAGATAGCTAGAATCTCAGCCATAAAGCAGGACAGGACTGCTGCTTACAATGGGGATCAAATAGGATCTGTGCAGCCACTGGGACAGAATGCTCTGTTATACAGATAGCTAGAATCTCAGCTGCCATAAAGCAGGGCAGGACTGCTGCTTACAATGGGGATCAAATAGGATCTGTGCAGCCACTGGGACAGAATGCTCTGTTATACAGATAGCTAGAATCTCAGCTGCCATAAAGCAGGGCAGGACTGCTGCTTACAATGGGGATCAGAAAGGATCTGTGCAGCCACTGGGACAGAATGCTCTGTTATACAGATAGCTAGAGAATCTCAGCTGCCATAAAGCAGGACAGGACTGCTGCTTACAATAGGGATCAGATAGGATCTGTGCAGCCACTGGGACAGAATGCTCTGTTATACAGATAGCTAGAATCTCAGCTGCCATAAAGCAGGACAGGATTGCTGCTTTCTGAGACTAGAAGGACAAACCATTTAATTGAACTTCCTTAAAAAGAGACTAACTTTTTCCAAATGTAAGTAAATATCCCCCCCCCCCCCACACACACACACACACTGCTCTACATATCAACTCCTGATCTGATCTACTTTTCTGTACTAAATTGGATCAGACTTATTGAGTAATATCATGCTGTGTGTTTATCCGTTGAAACGACCGGGAGGTTTGGGCAGTGTGTTGGCAGGTAAAGTGGACTGTCAGCTCCTGAGTCATTCTGGGCCGGGCTAAAGAACAAGTCGTTTGCCCAGTGACAGAGCAGAGCGACAAGGACAAGTGTTGCAGATCAGATGCCTGCGGGTGATGGGGCTGCAATTGGGAAAGGGATTAACACTTGTGTGTAGAAGAATACAATCTGCTTTCCATGTGACTCCTCTGCCTTCATCACAAAGCTGTGTTTACAACCCTCTTGTGACTTTCTAAGTTCGTGCCCCCCTTTTGGTCCATCATACCACGTATCTCACCCCAAGGTTAAAGGATAAGTAAACCTTAAAAATAAGTGAATGTAAAATTGATGAGGGGGCTATTCTAAGCACCTTTGTACATTCATTATTTATTTATTTCTAATTCCAAGATATTAAAGGATACATGTACTGTTAACATCAATGACTTTTGTTACAGCAGCGCCACCTGCTGGTCATTTTCTGACCAGTCTGACCACCAAGTAGTCAAGGAAGTTGTCAGGAGAAAGAAAGAGGCTGCTCTGATGTTCTTCTGGTTAGGAAAGATTTGAAAAAAGGTTTCTAATTTTTTTTCCTAAGCAGAAGAACATCAGAGCAGCCTCTTTCTTTCTCCTCTTTCAATTTTATCGTTTACTTATCCTTTAATGCAAGGCTGTTAGCAAAATCTAAACCACTAAATAATAACTTACCCCCAAATATCACTCTAAGCTGCCATAAGGTGTGCCCCTGGTCCACTTCTTCGCCCAAGGGTGCAGCACTAGTATTTGGGATGCTCTAGAGAATCTTTCCAAGAACTTGCCTTTTAAAGATCTGTTTGAATATGGAATTGCAACAGATATTGCTAAATTATATTATTATACGGTCAAATTAATTAGACTGCAATTCATTAAATAGAATGTATTAGAATGTTTAATGAATTGCAGTCTAATTAATTTGACCGTATAATATAATTTAGCACTTTGGTGATCTTCATATAGATAAGCACAGGCACTTTAGAGGTTTTTAGTTAATTATTGGCAGCAGTGTAAACTCTTTTAAGTGATTCTAGAATACAAGAACATACAGGGTTTTACTTTTCTTTTCTCTTTTTTTAAATTAATAAAATATATCAAATTGGTGATTGTACCCCGCTGTGTCCTTTTTTAAGGTGATAAGTTGCTGAGAATATACAACCTTTTGATGATTTGTAGCTTTATCTCAAATCAAATAACCAAAATAGGGTCTGGTCGATATTTTAAACCAAGTCCAAAAATGGTATATTTGGTGAATCCCTACTAAATGGTTCCAAAGATGACTGGGTGCCCAGCAGTGCGTCGGTGTCCAATTCGGTCCGCCGCTATTAATTGCGGGCTAGGCTCGGCGGGCCAATTCAGGACTGTCTGCAACCCGGTTCTGGGCTGCGGCCTGGTGGTTGGGGACCCCTGCTTTAGACAACTTCTGTGGATACATAAAGCACATTTTCAGTAAATAACGGAGCTCATGTAATGTGGACTCCTCTTATACTTACCCTCCGGATTGTGTTTCTGCAGCTACTGGAGTTGATCGCTAAGTCCCAGCTCACATCCCTAAGTGGCATCGCACAGAAAAATTACATGAACATTTTGGAAAAGGTTGTCCAGAAAGGTAAGGACTCTGATGTTGTCATTTCTGGGTGGAAACAACTGTATTTTTCAATCAGGTTTTAGTTAGATGTAGACACACGGAGCTACTAGTAGAAGCTACTTGTCACAGCTACAAAATACACAATAGTTATAATAATGTGTTTTAGGGTAAGGACACACGGGCAGATTCGGGGAGATTAGCCGCCCCGGCTACAAATCGCCTCTTCTTTGGGGCGACAATCTCCCTGAACTGCCTTCCCCTGTCTTCCCACCGGCTAGAATGAAAAATCGCCAAACTTCAGGCTACTTCGGAAAACGAAGCACCACGAATGCCATCCAGCAGGCGATTTTTCATTCTAGCTGGCAGGAAGGTAGGGGAAGGCAGTTCGGGAAGATTGTCGTCCCAAAGAAGAGGCGATTTGTCCCCCAATCTGCCTGTGTGTCCTTACTTTTAGTAGATAAACAAAAAGAACACCAAGAGCCCCAATAGTGTAATATGTATAACGAACTCCAATCAGTACAACGCGTTTCACGGGCTCAGACCCGCTTCTTCAGGCAATAAACATAGGAGTTACAGCAGCATCTGGCAGTAGTATACACACAGAGTAGTATACACACAGAGGCGCTAAGTGTGTATACTACTGCCAGATGCTGTAACTCCTATGTTTATTGCCTGAAGAAGCGGGTCTGAGCCCGTGAAACGCGTTGTACTGATTGGAGTTCGTTAATAAATTTTGACTGCTTAATTACAGTCGTTTTGTGTCTGCTTGGAGGAGGTAAGTCCACTACTGCCTCCTCTGATTACCAAGTTTTGGTTTTTTAACTCGTTTATATCCTTTTATTCTTTTGGCGCCTCTGTTCTTTTTATACAGTACCCTTAGTAGAGGCAATTCTCAGTATTGTCTGTAGCTGCTACTAGAAGCTCTGTGTGTCTTCGCCCTTACCAAATAGACAATAGTGATAATTGGCTTTGCAAAGACACTACTGGGGTTATTTATTAAACTCTGAATGCCAAAAACCTGAAAAATTGGTGTTTTTTTACTTTTAAAATCTGAATTTTTAGTGGGGAAAAAAAACACAATTTTTTTCAGGATTTATTATACCCCAAGGATGGAAAAAGTCAGAATCCGAAAATGCAGAATCTCAGACCTGCCGAGGTTGCATATAAGTCATTGGGAGATGTCCCAAAGATATCTTGATCTGCGCTGGGTTTCGTGCAATAATCCGAAGATTTTGTGGTTTTCGGGTTGAAAATTCGAAAAATTCACACGATTATTATTTTTTCAGGTTTTATCCCGCACAGGAAATTTTCGGGAAAATGTATTGATAAATAAGGGGGAAAACCCGTGCGGATTTGGTCAGAAAAAATGAGATAAATTTGGACTTTGATAAATGGGTCTCCCCATGTGTTTTAGCAGAGGCAATTCTCAGTATTGGCTATGGCAGGGCAGTGGCTGACTGGGAAATTTGTTGCCTGTGATAAAAATGCACGACTGCGGCCGACAATGTGTCTCCATTGGAAATAACTGAAATTACCTGCGGTAAAACCAACGCATCGATTTGTTCTTCCGAATTTGCCTCTGGAGGAAACTTCACCGTCTTTGTGATACGTTGGTTTTACCGCCAGAGATTTAAATTATTTCCAATAGAGACGCATTTTCAGGAGATTTGTCACACATAAATAATCGCAGGCGACAAATCTCCCCATTGCCCACTGCCCTTAAGATGGCCATAGATGTGCAGATATACCTGCAATATCAGACGAACCATCCCCATCTCCCGACCCACCACTAAACATTCAGATGAAATAAAGTAGTAAAAGACGATGTTCTGCCCGACAGCAATCATACGAAAGTTATGTCCGACAAAAGCTGGTGAGAGTCTCCCAATGATATTGTCGGACAGGCAATATTATCAGTAGCCAACAGAAATTTTCTAACCAGTCCGATCAACTGAACGACCGATCACCATGGCACAAAAAATGTCGGGACACCCCACACACGGCCCAAAAATCTTATAAAACAAAGATTCGTACGATCTTATCTGCACGTCTATGGCCAGCTCTAGTGTGACTGGTGACCCATTTTATTGTTTTATTGATGCCCTAGATAGGGTGAGTTTACGTAAATGTGTCGAAGGAAGGGTTAATCCCCCAGAAACGTTGATGCACAGGTGGTCACTTTAAATAAAAGGGGTAAGCTCCTCACCTGCAACATACATGGTGTTGTGCTATTCTCTTAAATCTTCTTTATGTAAATGTGTGCCATTTGTTGTTCAGTCCTTGAGGATCAGCAGAACATTCGTCTGATCAAGGAGCTGCTGCTCACCCTCTACACGTCCCTGTGCACCCTGGTCCAACGGGTGGGCAAGTCTGTTCTGGTTGGGAACATAAACGTCTGGTTCTACAGGATGGAAACTATTGTTGACTGGCAGCATCAGCTGAACAACATCCAGATCACCAGGGTAAGATGGAATCCTGCCAGGTATATAAATACTTGTCTCTCATGCCTGACTCTCACCATGTTAAAGACATCGCTATGCCCTATCCCAAAATAAAACTGTTGATATCACATACAAGTCCCCTCCCCACCCCCCCCCATCATTCAGTTTTTAGGAAGCACATTGTCATGCTGCTGAGTGTATATTGGGTGCCACATCATTCAGCGCCTAAGTGCTAAAGTGCCAAATGTTTTACTGAATATGTATAGGAACATAAACCCTAACTTTTCCTTTAGGATCAGGGGCATCACTACAGAAGAAGCCGATCCAGCAGCTGCAGGGGGGCCCAGGAGGTATAGGGTCATCTTAATATATATTGGTAAAACATGACAACCTCTGGATATTTTGGGGAGTCTAAAATTATTTTGCTGTGGGGCCCAGTAACAGTGATGTCTCTAGCTCTGGGCCACATCGATCCTTAGAGGGGTTGTTCACCTTTAAGTTAACTGTTCGTATGATGTAGTGACTGATATTCTGAGACAATTTGCAATTGGTTTTCATTTTTTATTATTTGTGGTTTTTGGAAACAAGAGA
Source organism: Xenopus petersii (assembly GCA_038501925.1). Lineage (NCBI taxonomy): Eukaryota > Metazoa > Chordata > Amphibia > Anura > Pipidae > Xenopus > Xenopus petersii. The sequence goes on from CM076682.1 coordinate 13,871,997, forward strand.
AGGCATTTTGTAATTTAAGGAGGTATTATCTTTAATTAGCAGAAACCAGACTTCATTGGTGAAGAAAGGAACAGTAATGCAGAAATAATGCAGAAGGAATTAAGAGTAATGGGAGAAAAAGAGATGCTTTTCCTTCATAAACGTTCCCCGTATGAGCAGTGATTTAGGAATGTTAATGAGCTGCGGCAGTCTGATCTAAGCTGTATGAAGTGTAAACTTCCAAAGCATAATCTAAGCAGTGTCATTAACCTCTGCTATGTGATGCTGGGGTGGAAGGGTAATTGGGTCACTTTAAATAGTGCTAATGAACTCTGTATAAACAACCCCTCCTGGGTGACTGCTTTGGCACACAGACATACAGGGGGTTTATCTGAACACTGGTAAACTGATTATCAACCACTAAGAACCAGGATATGAGTTATTCATGTTTAACGATCTGACAAATGGGGATGAGTAAGATTGTAATGCACAAGAGAAGACCCAACCGATGAGCCCATCTGGTCATTATTCGGTTTTTTATTCTGGCCAAACGAATTTTGGTAAAATCACATTATGCAACGGCACAGAACCATAGAGCTCAGATGTATAGAAGAATCAAGTGCATTTTCCCCTTTAAAGGGATACTGTCATGGGTTTTTTCAAAGCACATCAGTTAATAGTGCTCCAGAATTCTGCCCTGAAATCCATTCTTCAAAAGAGCAAACAGATTTGTTTAAATTTAATTTTGAAATCTGACATGGGGCTAGACATATTGTCAATTTTCCAGCTGCCCACAGTCATGTGACTTGTGCTGTGTCATTCTTTACTGCTGTACTGTAAATTGGAGTGATATCATCCCCCTCCCTTCCCCCAGCAGCCTAACAACAGAACAATGGGAAGGTAACCAGATAACAGCTCCATAACACAAGATAACAGCTGCCTGGTAGATCTAAGAACAGCACTCAATAGTAAAATCCAGGTCCCACTGAGACACATTCAGTTACATTGAGTAGGAAAAACAACAGCCTGCCAGAAAGCAGTTCCATCCTAAAGTGCTGGCTTTTTCTGAAAGCACATGACTAGGCAAAATGACCTGAGATGCACCTTCACACCAATATTACAACTAAAAAATACACTTGCTGGTTCAGGAATAAAATTTTATATTGTAGAGTGAATTATTTGCAGTGTAAACAGTGTAATTTAGCAATAAAAACAACGCCATAAAAATTTGGGTTGCACGTAATCCACTATTTTGGATTCCCCCGAATCCTTGGCAAAAGATTTGGTTGAATTCCGAATCGGAATTTGCATATGCAAGTTATGGGTGGGAAGGGAAAAACATTTTTACTGCCTTGTTTTTTTGACAAAAAATCATGCGATTTCCTTTCCCACCCCTAATTTGCATATGCAAATTAGGAATCGGCTAGGCAGAAGGATTCAGTTGAATCCGAATCCTGTTCAAAAAGGCTGATTCCCGAACTGAATCCTGGATTTGGTGCATCCCTAATAAATATCACATGACAGAATCCCTTTAATCTTCCTCTTAACTATGGGGTAGAAGTGGGTTGGCTGAAGGTTATTGAGTTCACTGCAAAGAGTAAGGGCAAGTGATGCTTTTCAATGGTGTTGCCAAGCCTTTATTATCAGGTTCTAGTTCACCTTATGGAACATTCCAGCAGATAATCTTGTCATTAAGTTAGAGGTTGAATTTGCCTTTGTTCTCAGGGCTGATTGTACAGAAGGTTTCACATTCCTCATCTCTTTGTCTTCTTTGTTCTATCTTTAGCCTTCCCTCAAGGGAACGACTTTATCGGATCTGCCCTTGAGCCTTCAGCTGAACATCATGCAGAGGTTCGCAGATGGGAGAGACATTGTCTGCCTTGGACAGGTGTCATCAGATTTGCAGGTGCTCAGTGAAGACCGGCTGCTGTGGAAAAAGCTTTGCCAGTATCACTTTACAGAGCGGCAGGTAACGTTATATCGATGTGCACAAAAGAACAATGTTTTAGTTGGCAATTCACCTCCGAAAGCCCATCCAACAAAAGCAGGAGTTAGTTGTGTACTGTGTGCGACCATTCATGACGGCGCTGCAAGTTACGGCAAAGTAGAACCCTGCTGTTGTCATCAAAATATAGTATACTTCTCAATGGATAATGATCCAACTACTTTATTTGCTGGGTTCACATATCACCTTTCCTGGCAAACTAGCAGACTATCCCAAGTTACATAGTTACATAGTTAATTTGGGTTGAAAAAAGACAAAGTCCATCAGGTTCAACCCCTTCAAATGAAAACCCAGCATCCATACACACACCCCTCTCTACTTTCACACAAATTCTATATACCCATACCTATACTAACTATAGAGTTTAGTATCACAATAGCCTTTGATATTATGTCTGTCCAAGAAATCATCCAAGTCCCTCTTATAGTCATTAACTGAATCAGCATCACAACATCACCCGGCAGTGCATTCCACAACCTCACTGTCCTGACTGTGAAGAACCCCCTACGTTGCTTCAAATGAAAGTTCTTTTCTTCTAGTCTGAAGGGGAGGCCTCTGGTACGCTGATCCACTTTATGGGTAAAAAGGTCCCCTGCTATTTGTCTATAATGTCCTCTAATGTACTTGTAAAGTCTAATCATGTCCCCTCACAAGCACCTTTTTTCCAGAGAAAACAACCCCAACCTTGACAGTCTCCCCTCATAATTTAACTCTTCCCTCCCTCTAACCAATTTAGTTGCACTTAGTCTCTGCACTCTCTCCAGCTCATTTATATCCCTCTTAAGGACTGGAGTCCAAAACTGCCCCCATACTCCAGATGAGGCCTCACCAGGGACCTATAAAGAGGCAGAATTATGTTTTCATCCCTTGAGTTAATGCCCTTTTTTATGCAAGACAGAACTTTATTTGCTTTAGTAGCCACAGAATGACACTGCCCAGAATTAGACAACATGTTATCTACAAAGACCCCTAGATCCTTCTCATTTAAGGAAACTCCCAACACACTGCCATTTAGTGTATAACTTGCATCTATATTATTTTTGCCAAAGTGCATAACCTGCATTTATCAACATTGAACCTCATTTTCCAGTTTGCTGCCCAGTTTTCCAGTTTAGACAAATCACTGTGCAAAGTGGCAGCATCCTGCATGGAACCTATAGTTCTGCACAATTTAGTCTCATCTGCAAAAATAGAAACAGTACTTTCAATGCCCACCTCCAGGTCATTAATAAACAAGTTGAAAAGCAAGGGACCTAGTACAGAGCCCTGCGGTACTCCACTAACAACACTGGTCCAATTAGAAAATATTCCATTTACCACCACTCTTTGTAGTCTATCTTTTAGCCAGTTCTCTATCCAGGTACAAATACTATGTTCCAGGCCAACATTCCTTAATTTAACCAGTAACCTTTTGTGTGGCACTGTATCAAATGCTTTAGCAAAGTCTAAGTAAATCACATCCACTGCCATCCCAGAATCGAGGTCTCTACTTACCTTCTCATAAAAAGAAATTAAGTTAGTCTGGCAAGATCTATTAGGCATAAAACCATGCTGGCACAAACTCATAGTATTATGATTTGCTATGAAGTCCAGTATCTTTATTAACTCTTCGAAAAGCTTTCCTACCACTGACGTCAGACTAACTGGCCTATAGTTTTGAGGCTGAGAACGGGATCCTTTTTTGAATAGAGGCACCACATTAGCAATTCGCCAGTCTCTCGGCACTATGCCAGATCTCAATGAATCCTGAAAAATTAAGTAAAGAGGTTTGGCAATCACAGAGCTAAGCTCGCTAATTACCCTGGGATGAATACCATCTGGCCCTGGACCTTTGTTAATCTTAACATGTTCTAGTCTCTTTTGAATTTCATCATGTGTGAACCATGCATCATTAGTTGTATTACTAGAATTGGGACTGTTAAGAAGGAAACCTTCACTTACTGATTCCTCATTTGTGTAGACAGATGAAAAATATGAATTCAGAATCTGCGCTTTTATTTTGTTTTCATCAACCAGCTGACCCCCCTCTGATAGTAAGGGACCCACCCCTTCCTGCTTCATTTTTTTACTATTAACATATTTAAAAAATAGTTTGGGATTTTTTTTACTGCTTACTGCAATATCCTTTTCTATAGCAATTTTAGCTTGCCTTATAGCTTCTTTGCATGATTTATTGGCCTCCTTGTACCTTATAAATGTTTCGGCTGTACCAGCTAACTTGAAAGCCTTAAAAGCACGTCTTTTCTTACCCACCTCAACACCAACGCTTCTATTGAACCAAAAAGGTTTTGCTTTGCAACGACGTTCCTTGCTTACAAGTGGAATATACTGACAAGTATATTTATTAAGCAGCATTTTAAAGACTTCCCATTTTTGTTCTGTGTTTAACCCTGAGAAAAGCATTTCCCACTTAATATGTTGCAGAGATGCCCTTATACTGTCAAAGTTTGCACGTCTGAAATTTAGTGTTTTAGTTACTCCCTTATAGAATTGCTTCTGCAACAGAATCTCAAAGGAGACCATGTTATGATCACTATTCCCTAAATGCCCCTCACCCACACAAATGTTAGAGATGAGTTCAGTATTGTTAGTTATTACAAGGTCCAAAAGAGAGTTATTCCTAGTAGGTTCTTGAACGAGCTGGAATAAAAAGTTGTCATTCAGCATATTTACAAACCTACTAGCTTTTTCTGTCTTAGCAACCCCATTACCCCAGTCAATGTCTGGATAATTGAAGTCACCCATAGCAACAACTTGACCCAGCTGTGAAGCCGCTTGTATCTGCAAGAGTAGCTCGGCTTCATACTCGACACTTATACGAGGTGGTTTATAGTATACACCAATGATAATTCTTTTTGTTACCTTTTGCCCAGTCAAAATCTCTACCCAGAGTGATTCTACACCCTCACCAGTGCCAGCTATTGTTATTTCTTTAGCGCATGGCTTTAATTCAGGCTTTACATACAAACACACTCCTCCACCTGCTATTTAATCCCTCTGTCCCTCCTAAAAAGGGTGTAACCATTTAAATTCACAATCCAGTCACAGGTTTCATCCCACCAGGTCTCAGTGATACCAATTATATCATAATTTTTAGAGCATGCAATTAATTCCAGGTCTCCCATTTTACCTGACAAACTCTGTGTATTTGCAGCATACAGCGGAGGTTACTACTTTTACTTTTGAAATTTGCATTACTTAGTGGAGAATTGTATGTTAAGTTAGTATTATTCTGTTTTCCTTGTAACAGAGGGACCTCCTTAGCTGGTAAACTGTATGCCCCCCTCACGACCCCTTACTGACCCCACTGCCCGTCTAGCCTAGCTTCCCCATAATTCTTTGTCTCACCCACCCCCCCTTGCCTATTTTAAACACTTCTCCAACCTCTTAGCCATTCTTTCCCCCAGCACCGCGGACCCCCTTCCATTGAGGTGCAAACCGTCACGACTGTATAGGTTGTACCCCAAGGAAAAATCAGCCCAGTGCTCTAGGAACCCAAACCCTTCCTTCCTACACCAAGACTTGAGCCACGCATTTAGCTTTGCTAAGCTACTGGGGCATCTTTGGAGACACATATCTTTACTTCTAAAGGGCTGTGGTTGCCTTGGGCTGGTACAGAAGCACAAAACATAATGTACAACATTTCTAGCTACTTATTTAGTTATGCTTTAGTTCTCCTTTAATTGCTAAACCATATTCTTCGTCATAGTCACAATTGTGCACCTAATTCATGAGTGACAGTGAAAAGTCATATAACCTCACATCAGATACTGTCCATGCAAACCAGTGGTAGATAACGTGCTTACCATTCCATTTCTCTCTTTAGATACGCAAAAGGCTCATCTTATCAGACAAGGGACATCTGGACTGGAAAAAAATGTATTTTAAGCTGGTCCGGTGTTACCCCAAGAGGGAGCAGTATGGGCAGAACCTTCAGCTTTGTCGCCATTGTCACATTCTGTCCTGGGAGGTGAGCCAACGTGTCCTGCTCATAAACCTTCTCGGTTTCTTTCCTCTTGGAATAATGTTATTTATAAGTAGGGTGGTGTTTATATTTCTTGGCTCTAAATAGGCTTTTTTATGATACCAATGAGGGAGATGCATTGAGCTAAATCTTGATTGTTTTCTGGCCATTAGGAGTGTATTGAAACACATCTAAGCCAATGTACGTGACCCTAGCAATCAGGCAGTGGTTTCTAAATGATTATGGCTAATGGGAAAAGGCTGCTCCAGACCCACCTTACACCAAGGGGCAGATTTATGAATTTTTTTGGGGGTCAAAATTCTCAAGTTCTAATTGGGAATAATCCAAACTCGATTCGAATTTTAATTTGAATTAAAAAATCGAGACTTATCAAACCTTGAAGCACCAAAGAAATAGACGGCACTCCGATCAAAGGAATACAGGTTTATTACATACTCCTGCAAGGATCCAACACCCTACACGTTTCGGGAATCACTCCCTTAATCATTGTCTTTGAGTGAAGTAACTTATCAAACCTTGACCCTTGGAACAAATCAAATTCGACTATTTGCCACCTAAAACCTGCCGAGTTCATGTGTAAGTCAGTTGGGGAGGTCCAGTGACCCATTTGAAGATATTACTAGCCTTCCTAATTCAAGTTTTTTTTAATGAAAAACCTCCCAATTGAATTTCGAGTATATTAGAGTTTATTGGAGTCACATGAATTCGAAATTTGACCTTTGACCCTGTATATACCGTAACCTCCCCAGGGATCGGTCTCCCAACTGTCTCCACACTTGTATCAATTATAAACCAGGTGGCACGCCAGGCCAAAAAAACGATGGTTTATTGCAAAAGGCTGCTGGACAGTAAGGCCTGACGTGTTTTGGGCATAGGCTCCTATGATTAAGGGCACAAAGTCTGAAACGCATCGGGCCTTGCTGTCCAGCAGCATGTTGCAATAAACCTCCATTTTTTAACCTGGAGTGCTGCCTGGTCTGTGGTTTAACTGAACAACCGCAAAAATTGAGTTTTCCTCAAAAAAATAGGTGGTTGAAATTCCAAGTACATTTATTAACACATTACAAACATAGAGGCCTAACGAATTTCATGCCGGTCCGGGCACTTACTCATAGCCTCATGAGCCTCAAGTGCCCCCAACGAAACACCTTAGGCCTCCACTTTGTAATGTCCTATTAAATGAACTTATAATTTTAACTACATTTTGCTTGACTTTTTTTTTTGAGGAAAACTCACAATTTTTGCAGTTGGTCTGTATGCATGCACCCTTAGACTGGGGTGAACTGTGAGAATATCCTCTCCTTCAAGATTTTTGTTTTTGCTGTTGGACTTACTACACTTTGGTAGTGTTTAAATTGGCTCTCTGCACTATTCTTCGTTAGTTTCTAAATAATTGCCTGGAAGGACAATGGGAAATATATTGTGCGTCAGTCTATAGAGCAGTGATCCCCAAGCAGTAGCTCATGAGTAACATGTTACTCACCAACCCCTTGGATGTTGCTCCCAGTGGCCTCAAAGCAGGTGATTATTTTTGAATTCCAGGCTTGGAGGCAAGTTTTGGTTGTATAAAACCAGATGTACTGCCAAACAGAGTCAACTGTAGGCTGCCAGTCCACATAGGAGCTACTAAATAGCCAATCACAGCCCTTATTTGGCACCCCAGAGACTTTTTTGTGCTTGTGTTGCTCCCCAACTCTTTTTACATCTTAATGTTGCTCATGGGTAAAAAAGGTTGGGGATCCCTGCTATAGAGAATACATTATCACATTGTTACCTGCCCCAGTGGAGCTTACATTCTAAGGTCCCTATCAAATTCAAACACACACACTATGGGCAGTTTTATTAGGAGACTGTTAACCCGCCTGGTTTCTATTGGTGGAAGGGAGAATACTGGAGAACTTGGTAGAAACCCACACAGATTAGCGGAGAACATACAAACTCCTTCCAGATAGAGCCCTATAATTAAATATATGATCCCAGCTCTGTGAGGCTGCACTTTATTCCCAGGTTACATTTATTACTCTTTCTCTCTCTAGGGCACGGATCACCCTTGCACAGCCAATAACCCAGAAAGCTGCCTCGTCTGCCTCTCCCCACAGGATTTTATCAACCTGTTCCGGTTCTGATCCGCAGAACACAATCTGCTTCCTAAAACTGGGAACTGCTTTTGGATTCCAGCACACATTTCCATGCTGAGCTTGATTACTTTTACATGTAAATATTGTATATTTCACCAATGACTTTGACTCAAGACCAGGTGGAGAATGAATAGGAATTGAGATCAGTTTGATCAAGAGGAAGCGACTCGTTTTGAGGGAAACCAATGAGGGAAGTGTTTTGCAAGGAGACTTCATGAATGGATGACTGGGAGTGAAGGACTCGACTTCCAGAATAAAAGGTTTTGTTGGAGTGAGCCATACAACATGGCTTCCTTGATGTGATGGAGCATTTTTTTTTAGTTGGACTATTTATAATGTTTTTTGCTTTTTTTTTTTCCTCGTAGAACTGTCTAGGTCCAACAATACTTCAGTCACGGTAACTCTTATTTCTCGTGTAGTTCTGCTATTCCGTAGCAGTTCCTTCATAGACCTTTGCTATACACCACACTCATTTCTACCTCTGACTTATTGAACCTGTAATCTTCAAACAACTCTTTTCCAAGAGTAGGAGCCACAAGACTAATTCCCTGAATGTGGAGGAGAGAGTCTTTTGAGTCTGTGGGTTTGTAGAGTAATACGGTTGAGTGGTATTTAAAGTATATGTAAACCTTAAAAATAAGTGAATGTAAAATTGATGAGGGGGCTATTCTAAGCAATTTTGCAATGTACATTCATTATTTATTTTTTTAAAATTTCAAGATATTAAAGGTTATATGTGCTGTTAACATCAATGAATTTTGTTACAACAGCGCCACCTGCTGGTCATGTTCTGACCAGTCTGACCACCAAGTAGTCAAGGAAGTTGTCAGGAGAAAGAAAGAGGCTGTTGTCTGATGTTTTTCTGGTTACAAAACTGAAACAAACTAAAAATGGAATGTAAGCGAATCACACTTCCATCTTGTTGTGACAAGCAGACTAGTTCAGATAACAGTTGTAAGAATGTATATAAAACGTAACCTTTAATGACTGTTCCAATTAAAAACTTGCTGTCCAGACCAACCCAGACTCGCAGCATATTTAACTCATATCTGTGCAAGACCATGTCCCTAAAATAACACATAATTAAAAAGCTTGCGTAGAGTGGAACGGGGGTGGTTACACTTTTAGTTTGTTAGGATTCTAATGTCCGCATTTTCCATCACATAGTAACCGATTTTACGAGATTATAGTAGCCATTATTCCCTTCTCTTTCACCCTTCCCTCCATTCGCCCACTACCTATCTACGTTGGGAAGCGTGGGAGCTATTCACACCACCTTCCACCTACGCCACCATATGCGTTTGCTGTTTACACAGCTTCGTCAGGGGCAAAAGTGCCGGCCACGCTGCAAGCGAAGGCTTAAATAGGCAATTACCGGCGTCTCCATTGCCACATGGTTCCGGGTTCTCATCTGACGTCACCGCTGGTTTCCGCGATCAGTACTTTCTACTGTTGGCGGACCTGCTGTTTCACTCTATGGCCTCATGTCTCTAATTTGCCAGTACTTCGCCATCTTTGTCCTCCGGATGTCTATTTCTAATGTGCTAATCGGAGTACTTACATGTATAGAATTTCCTTATCAATTCTAATCATTTATTAAATGACTCGCCCATTCATTTATAGTGCCTTTATAAAACGTAATCCAATCGGAACATCAATTTAGTACATTTAATAGAAATCAATGAATTTCGTTAGACGTTAAGAATTTGTTGTTGATTGAACAGTTAATGAATAATCTAAAGTGAATTTGAACCAGTTTTTCTGGTTAGGAATGATTTGAGAAACAATTTAATTTTTTTTGATAAGCAGCCTCTTTCTTTCTCCTGACAACTTCCTTGACTACTTGGTGGTCAGACTGGTCAGAAAATGACCAGCAGGTGGCGCTGTTGTAACAAAATTCATTGATGTTAACAGTACATGTAACCTTTAATATCTTGGAATTTTAAAAAAAATAAATAATGAATGTACATTGCAAAAGTGCTTGAAATAGCCCCCTCATCAATTTTACATTCACTTATTTTTAAGGTTTACTTATCCTTTAATTCATGCTGGACTTCATGAATGACCATCCTGCTCTCTTCAGATCTTGTACAGAAACTCCCACCATTGCTGCAGAAAGGATGGTTGGATTAGTTGTACAACAACAAAGACCTTCAGGTTGCTCCACTGCAGAATGCTGAAAGCACTTTGTGTACATATTATATATATATATATATATATATATATATATATATATATATATATATATATATATATATATATATATATATATATATATATATATATATATATATATTGTCTGTTATAGATGGATAGCACTTTTTTTTATCATGCTGAAAGTAAGTTCATAGGTACGTGTATCTGGATGGAGAGGGTCGGCAGCCATGTTAACAGCCAGGCATCCAATCAGGGCTCATTATGACTCTTTCCTGTACCAGATTCAGTCTAGGCTTCCAGTAACAACGAAAGAGAATCGCTAGAATGTGCAATTGCAAGAACTTTTGATGCTTTATAATATTTAGCATTTCTGGATCAGAGACTTCAGCATTTTCATTTTTCCCACAGTGTCTTAAAGCAATTGCAAGTTAATCAGTTCAATCCAGGGTTCAATCACCGCATGTACAGCACAGTTCATACGTAACCAAGCACTTTTTTTTTTTCACTTCTAGTTGTTCATTGATGTTATTATAAGGGCCTGTTGCAAATATAGATGTAAATAGAGACGACGTTGGAAAGGATTTATGGAGCGTTTATGCTGTAAATATGTGACTTGTTTGTGTGTAATTATATTGTGCAATACCACTGATAGAGCCAAGGTTCCATTTGTAGTGCTCGTTCTTTATACGTGTAGGTATATCATTGCTGATCAAGGGCTTTACAGTGTCCCCCCGAATGCACCAGATTGGTTCAAACCTCACTAACTTTTCCATAGTTTAGAGACACATAGGGGGGAATTCACAAAAGTGTCGGGAACGAAAAAATGTCTTTAAAATGTCGTAGAAAGTGTCGTAGCAACAGCTGACAAATTCACAGAGCATTTCTCCGCCATTTTTCCGACATGTGCGACACTTTTGAATTAGTGTCGTTAAAAGTGGGCGTGGTTTTTTTCTGCGCCACTTTTCCCGTCATTTGTATGAATTACTTGTAAACTCATTTTTTTGACCGACAATTTTTCAGACACTTTAGGCTCTCCAAAATGAAAATGTCAGACAAATTGTCGTTTAAAAAGTCTTGGTAAATGTCGTTTGTACGATGAAAAGATATACGACATTTTAGAAAATTGTCAGCCTTACGAGACATTCAGAGATGGTAACATCTGCCTTTGTGAATTTGCCGTACGTACGACATTTTACAAATTTGTCGACCGCCACTTCTGGGTCACTTTTTTTACCGACACTTTTGTGAATTCCCCCCATAGTGATGGGCAAATTTGTCCCATTTCGCTTCGCCAAGAAATTCGCAATACGGGTGAAAAATTTGCAAAACGCCAGTTCCAACGCCGGCAACATTTGACGCGCATTAAAGTCAATGGGCATCCGTTTAATTGACACCGGAGCTAATCTCCCCGCAATACCTTCCTGCCGGCTAGAATCTAAATTACCAGGCAAAACAGGCAAAAAATTTTGAAAACAGCAATTCTAACACCGGCGACATTTGACGCGCATTAAAGTCAATGGGCGCCTGTTTAATTGACACCGGTGCCGGAGCTAATCTCCCCGCAATACATTCCTGATGGCTAGAATCTAAATTGCCAGGCAAAATGGGCGAAAAATTTGCAAAACCGCAATTCCAACACTGGCGACATTTGGCGCGCATTAAAGTCAATGGGCATCCGTTTAATTGATGCCGGCGTCGGAACTAATCTCCCTGCATACCTTCTTGCCGGCTAGAATCAAAATCGCCGGCTAGATGGCACTCACAGCGCTTTGTTTTCCGAAGTCGCCCGAAGTTTCCTTGTGAGGCAACTTCGGAAAAGGAAGCACTACGAGTGCCATCCTGCTGGTAATTTCAGCTGGCGGGAGGCAATTCAGGGAGATTAGTCGCCCGAAGAAGAGGCGATTTATTGCTGGGTGACTACATCTCCCCGAATCTGAGCGTGTGTCTCTGCCCTAAAGGTCACAGCTTTGGTGCAGCCGGGGATTTTCTGGTTCATTGAGTGTGAATTCTTCCTTTTTCCTCCTGTCATATATGTATATATCCGGTGCAATAATAGCAGGCGACTTTTGTGAAATGCACATTTTGGAATGTATTTTTTACAATGTACTTTGTTTGCATCGTATGGACATGCATGTAAGAGAATAAAATGACGTGCAGGTTATCACTTTGTCTCAAGTGCTTTTACTCAATGACTGGAATAGTTCACCTCTGATTTATTTGGGTAAACCAGTGACAGCAGCACAGAGCATGTGCAGTGAATCAGCAGAAAAGAAGACGGGGAGCTACTGGGGCATCTTTGGAAACACAGATCTTTACTGCTAAAGGGCTGCTGGGAGTTTTAGTTCCCTTTTTTTTAAAAAAATAAAATATTAAAGGGGTTGTTCACTGTTGAGTTACATTTAGTGTTATTTCATTTTTTATTATTTGTGTTTTTTGAGTTATTTAGCTTTTTATTAAGCATCTCTCCAGTTTGCAATTTCAGCACTCTGGGTGCTAAGTTCCAAATTCCCCTAGCAACCATACACTGATTTGAATAGGAGACTGGAATATGAATAGGAGAGGCCTGAATAGAAAGATGAATAATAAAAAGAAGCAATTACAATACATTTGTAGCCTTACAGAGCATTTGTTTTTAGGTGGGGTCAGTGACCCCTATTTGAAAGATGGAAAGAGTCAGAAGAAGGCGGCAAATAAAGAAATAAAAAAACAATTGCAAAGTTGCTTAGAACTGGCCACTGGCCATGGTCGAAGTAGCCAAAAAAACATTAGAAAATCAAACTATTTTTCCTCTATTCCTTCACTCGAACTTAGTGAATGGGCCCCTTTGTATACAAAGGGGCCCATTCACTAAGTTCGAGTGAAGGAATAGAGGAAAAATAGTTTGATTTTCTAATGTTTTTTTGGCTACTTCGACCATCGAATTGGCTACTTCGACCTTCGAACGATTCGAACTAAAAATCGTTTGACTATTCGACCATTCGATAATCAAAGTACTGTCTCTTTAAAAATTTCTTCGACCCCCTAGTTCGCCACCTAAAACCTACTGAGGCCAATGTTAGCCTATGGGGAAGGTCCCCATAGGCTTTACAAGTTTTTTCTGATCGAAGGGTAATCCTTCAATCGATGGATTAAAATTCATCGAATCGTTCAATTCGAAGGATTTAATCGTTAGATCGAAAAAATTGCGCAAAATCCTTCGACTTCGATATTTGAAGTCGAAGGATTTTAATTCGGCAGTCGAATATCGAGGGTTAATTAACCCTCGATATTCAAACCTTGATACATCTGCCCCTAAAAGTTGACTTGAAAGGTCAAGCACCCCTTTAAGTTGAACTAAACTATAATGGCCGTTGTATTGGCCACTGCTCCCACCTGCTAAAGAGAAATACAGTATATCCTCTAGGTCAGTTTTCCATGATAACATTATGAAGAAGGCAAATAATTAAAAAAAACACTGTAAAAAAATGAATTGCTTAGAATTTGTTTGACATACTAAGGAAGTTATTTATCAAGGTTCGAATTTTAGAGCTTTTTGAGGTGTTTTATTTCTCGAATGAACTCACAAGTAAAAAAAAATTCGAATTTAAAAAAAAAAAAAACTTGAATCTGTTAATTCGGGGTTGACAACCTGAAAACTCAAATTAATTGTGTTTTCTGTGGGGAAAAAACTTGAATGACACGAGTTTTTGAGCGAAACCCACAGAAAAACATTCGAACATCATGACGGTTACAAACATCTTCAAATATTTAAGTTCATTGACTTCTGCGTGACCTCGAAAGGTTTAAGATGGTGTATTTTCAGATTCAAGCTAGTTCCAGTTATATAGGGTTTAATAAAAAAAATTTAAAAACTAGAATTTTTCAAGTTTTTTTTAACTAAAAAAATGTGAGTTCTGAGTGAGAAATACCCTCGAAAGAATTTTCTTGACAATGATAAATAACCCCTTTAAAGGGGAAGTAAAGTCTAAAATAGAATAAGGCTAGAAATGCTGTATTTTGTATACTAAACATAAACATGAACTTACTGCACCACAATCCTAATCAAACAAATAATTTAGGCTTTCAAAGTTGGCTACAGGGGGTCACCATCTTGTAACTTTGTTAAACATCTTTGCAAGACCAAGACTGTGCACATGCTCAGTGTGGTCTGAGCTGCTTAGGGATCGTCATAAATTATCAAAACAGCACAAGTCAAATAATATCTGCCAGAAGCCGATACAGCAAAACTGATTAATAATCAGAATATATAGACTGCACTGGGTCCTGTGTTGTCATGTAATCTAATGTGGATTTTATAGTTTTTGTATTGTTTAATACAAACTTTTTTCAACTCTGCAGATAAACTGCAGCAAAATAATCCTCCAAATAGAATCCCAGTTTATCTGTTTAAATCTGGCTCCATGATCTCTGCCACTGGAGTTGGAAATATTAAAGGGGAAAAAATACATTAAGGGCAAAAATAAAAATCCAATACGAATCTCTATACAGTCGCCGACTGCTCTACAGATAAACAAACAAAGCTGCTTGAGTTCTGGGAAGAAAGTTGGGGGCTCCCCCTGCTGTTTGAAAGTATGATCTTTCCCTGCAGAGCAGTTAGGGACCATCTGAAGATTTTTATCCTCAGCAGTCAGAACAAGTAAAACGAAGGGGAAATTTCACTGCATACAGTCAGGTTTATTATAAAAACGGTACACATTTTTCTAATTAAAGTATATTGTAGATAGGTTTCTTTTTCAATAAAGAAAGTAAAAATGGGATTTTATTTTTTTTGCCTTTCCATGACCTTTAATATTTAAAGGTGAACCACCCCATTATGGTAAAAATCACTTGGGGTACCAATATGTTAGACATCCCCCGGTGATACAAGTCAGTTACCTGAGACTTCATGCTGGTTTTTCGGTTTGTTAAAAAGAATCGTCACTGGCCCTGGATACTACTGGAGGAGCACATGCCCAGGGTCGGACTGGGCCGGCGGGATACAGAGAAAAAACCGACCCAGATCCGCACCCTGGTTTTCTTCCTTCCCCAGTTATGCCAATAAGCAGTAGGCGGGCTGACGCGAGTGTGCATACTCACGCGAGCACGTCATCGTGCACGACGGAAGGCCCTTAGGCAGCAGCCCCTAGGATCCGGAGGGGGCCCTGAGGCTGAAGCCCCGATGGACCCTGCACATGCCGCCATCTTTTCTTCCTGGATCCTCTTTACAATCCAGTCCTGGTTTGCATGCGCCGTAAAGTGAAAAGATGAACTTAGAAGCAATAGGATAGCATTTTGCTCTGTTAGACATGCTCATTGCTCACCAACAGGGCCGCCATTAGAAATCACGGGGCCCCGTACAACAAAATTTTTGGGGCCCCCTGGGCCCCGCCCACACTGACGACCAAGCTCCACCCCATTTTCCCGCCCACTCCACATCGCAGTTAAAAGACCACACAGACATCAGCGCTAAAAAAGTAACCCCCCCCCCACAAGTTGTAAAAAGCTATTGATGGTCAGGGCCCCCTTATAAAAAATTGGGGCCCCAAAAAAAAAAAAATTAAAACATTTTTTTTTTAAAAAAAACATTGGTGGCAGGGGCCCCCTTATAAGTTAAAAAAAACTTGGGGCCCCAACAAAAAAAATGTAAAAAAAACTAAAAAATAAACAAACATTGGTGGCAGGGGCCCCCTAATAAGTTAAAAACAAATTGGGGCCCCAAAAAAAAATTAAAAAAAAAAAAAAATTTTTTTAAAAAAAAAAAACATTGGCGGCAGGGGCCCCCTTATAAGTTAAAAACAAATTGGGGCCCCAAAAAAAAATTTAAAAAAAAAACAAAAAAAACATTGGCGGCAGGGGCCCCCTTATAAGTTAAAAACAAATTGGGGCCCCAAAAAAAACAAAAATTTTTTTTTAAAAAAAAAAAAAAAACATTGGCGGCAGGGGCCCCCTTATAAGTTAAAAACAAATTGGGGCCCCAAAAAAAAATTTGAAAAAAAAAAAAATTTTTTTTGAAAAAAAAAAAAAAAACATTGGCGGCAGGGGCCCCCTTATAAGTTAAAAACAAATTGGGGCCCCAAAAAAAAATTTGAAAAAAAAAAAAAATTTTTTTTGAAATAAAAAAAAAAACATTGGCGGCAGGGGCCCCCTTACAAGTTAAAAACAATTTGGGGCCCCAAAAAAAATTTTTTGAAAAAAAAAAAAAACATTGGCGTCAGGGGCCCCTTACGAGTTAAAAAAAAATTGGGGCCCCAAAAAAACATGTTTTAAAAAAAAAGATTGGTTGCAGGGGCCTATAGAATATTAAAATAATACATTGGTGGCCAGGAGATTAAAAAAAAAAAAAATACACAAACTGGTGTTCAGTGGAATTGAACTCACGGCTTCAGTACTTCAACTTCACCTCCTTTCGTGACTTCGGGTCTTTGCGCTGCTTCAGGACTTCGGCTTCGGCTGTTTTCGTGACTTCGGGTCTTTTCGGCGCTTCGTGACTTCGGCTTTTTCCGTGACTTCGGGTCTTTTCGGCGCATCGGCTTCGGCTTTTCGGCACTTCCGCATTCGGCAGCACAGAGGCAAGACGTACGGCTCGGGCGCTCGTAAGGGGGGCCCAGATCTTCAAAAAATGCAGCGCTGCCGGGCCCCCCTTCATGCCCGGGCCCGGTACGCTTGTCCCCCCTGTCCCCCCCTGATGGCGGCCCTGCTCACCAAGCAGGGCCACATCAAAGATTCCAGAAGTAACGTACGACCTGGAGCTCCTACAGAAGTGCCCTGGGTTGGGGCAGTTTACAGCAAACAGAAGCTCCGCCCTGAATCTCCTGAAAGAAATAGGGATGCACCAAATCCACTTTTTTGGATTCAGCCAAACCCCCGAATCCTTTATACGAAGGATTCAGCCGAATACCGAACCAAATCCTAATTTGCATATGCAAATTAGGGTGAGAAAGGAAAAACATTTTTTACTTCCTTGTATTGTGACAAAAAGTCATGCGATTTCCCTATCCGCCCCTAATTTGCATATGCAAATTAGCATTCAGATTCAGTTCAGCCGGACAGAAGGATTCGGTCGAATCCGAATCCTGCTGAAAAAGGCTGAATCCCAAACTAAATCCTGCATCCCTAGTAAGAAATGATTGGCACCTCCAGTAATTATACCTTTCTGTCTTCTTTATATTTCAAGAAACGTACATTTTGCTGAAACAGTGACCCTCCCTGTCCATAGTTCTTTGATGGTTTAAGGTCCGGTGAGGTGAGGACGCCGTGGGATGAGTGTGAACAAATTGTGGAAAGATTAGGGAACACAGAGTGCTGTCCATGTTGCTGCTTCTCTCTGATGTTTAATCTTCATTCCTAAGGCTCTGTGAATTATTTCTCTAATCGTGTTTCAGTTTTGTGTTTTGCTGCTCCTTCTCATAGTTCCACCTTCATTTTGTTATTATATAATGTATTTATATAAAGCAAGTGTCTTTTTTTATACACAGGCTTTGGTTTAATCCTGGGTCGTGGCCTCGAGGTTGCCGATGGTCGTGTCTAGACAGTGGTGGGAAGAGGAAATATATAAGATTATAGAGTAAGCCGCTACATTATAACAACTCCAGGCAACGCCTCTACAGATTTACTATAAACACAAGAGAAACAAAAAAGGAAAACTTAAAGCTGTTGGTGTTCATATAAGATTTTACTGGGGAAGGTTTACTAAGGGCAGAGGCCGACGTGAAGATTCGGGGAGATTAGTCAACGCTGGTGACAAATCGCCTCTTCTTTGGACAACTAATCTCCCTGAACTGCCTCCCCGCCGGGTACAATCTAAATCTCCAGCGGGATGGCACTAGGAGCACTTCGTTTTCCAAAGTTGACTGAGTAGGAAACTTCGGACTAGCAGATGTATTAGAGATAACTCAAATAACTGATTCCAGTACAAACAAAATCTAACAAAATAACTGCCTTTTGCACAAATCCTGCATATAGAGAGACATGATGTCTGGTGAGTTTAATAGAGTGAGCTCTAATACATCTTCTAGGCAAAAGGAGCCCCCCCTATCAGATATATTGGATCTAACTGTCAATGAATATCTGACACCCAACTGCCGCGTGAAGAGAGAATGAAGAGAAACAGATGCTGAGAGAGGAATAGTGAACATAAACTTGATTATATTAGAAACGGTACAGAATTTTTAATTGATTATGTTTAGAAACTTTCTTATTTTAGTATGCTGAAGCTTATTTTAAATTTCCATTTTCATGATAGTTCCCTTTAAGGTGCTGCATTCAAATACACAACATGGCAGCTCCCATTCATATCTAGAACAGCAAACAATATTCTGCACACATTAAGCTGCGGCTGCCCACTTCACGGTCTATTTACTCCCATAAAAACGATACAAAGTGGCCACTTTATGACATTACAAAATATCTCTATGTACAGGTATGGGATTCGTTATCTGGAAACTTGTACTCCAGAAAGCTCCAAATTACAGGAAGGCTGTCTCCCAAAGGTTCCATTTTTTCAAAATAACCTAAATTTGTAGAAGAACTTCCTTTTTCTCTATAATAATAAAACACTAGCTTATACTTGATCCCAACTAAGATATAATTAATCCTTATTGGAAGCAAAATCAGCCTATTGGGTTTATTTAATGTTTACATGATTTTCTAGTAGACTTAAAGGGCATGTAAAGTCTAAAACAGTATAAGGCTAAAAATGCTGTATTTTGTATACTAAATATAAACATGAACTTACTGCACCACAAGCCTAATCAAACAAATGATTTATGCTTTCAAAGTTGGCTACAGGGGGTCACCATCTTGTAACTTTGTTAAACATCTTTGCAAGACTAAGACTGTGCACATGCTCAGTGTGGTCTGGGCTGCTTAGGGATCGTCATAAACAAAGCTGCTTGAGTTCTGCATGGCTGGGAAGTAAGGCGGGGGCTCCCCCTGCTGTTCATAAGTATGATTGTTTCCCTGCAGAGCAGTTCGGGACCGTCTGACAATTCCTATCCACAGCAGTAAATGAAGGGAGAATTTCACTGCATACAGTCAGGTTTCTTATAAAAACGGTACACATTTCTTAATTAAAGTATATTGGATATAGGTTTCTTTTTCATTAAAGAAAGTAAAAATGGGGTTTTATTTTTTTGCCTTTACATGCCATTTAAGGTATGAAGATCCAATTTACAGAAACATCTGTTATCCAGAAAATCCCAGGTCCCAAGCATTCTGGATTAAAGGTCCCATACCTGTAGTAGAGATGCACCGAATCCCAGCACTTTCTGAAAGATTGAAAAATTAGCCAAGCCCATTCAACCCCTTGAGTCAGATTTCTTAAAGGGGTTGTTTACCTTTAAATTAACTTTTAGTATGATGTAGAGAGTGATATTCTGAGACAATTTGCCATTTTTATTTTTTTCGGCCAATTGAAAAGCTGCATAGATTATTTTAGTATAACATACTAAAAGTTAACGTAAAGGTGAACAACCCCTTTAATGCATATCTCATGTGCTTTATCAGGAAACTGGATGATTTCCCAACTTTTCAAATTTTTGTTTTGAACGATTCCTTTGGAATAGAAAACAGGTTTAACATTTTTCTCTTAAAGTCTTAATGTTCTCCATCCAATAAGTGATTGTTTAACTGGCAAAGAGCTTTATTAAACATAACAAATATGGTTGAGATCTGCCTGGGGAGATATTAGAGAATCAGAACACATCCCAATTCACAAGTCTTTCTCAATAACACAGTAAATCAAACTCTCTGGCGATGCAATCGAGAATGTTTTATCCTTAGGAATGTGCAGAATGAGTACCTACCAGTTCCACTGCTGCTTTCATCATCATCATAGACTGCACCATCTTAGATGTATTCTGTAATAAAAAATAAAGTTGATTATATAGAAGAAATGTGCTCTCTACTGTAAGATGTTTATGTGAGCATATTTATAGCGTTCCATAAACATATAAAGGCAAAATGACTGTCTCACACATGTATTATAAGGGATAATGTACCCCCTACTGTAAATGACAAGGAAATTAGAAGTCACGAGGGGTTCTGTGACCATATAAAGGCATAAGGCTGCAGGCTGAGTTATACAGGGAACTCCGAGTATCACTCATGTATTATAAGGGATAATGTACCCCCTACTGTAAATGATAAGGATATTAGAAGTCACTGAGGGGTTGTTCTGTGACCATATAAAGACACAAGGCTGCAGGCTGAGTTATACAGGGAACTCTGAGTATCACTCATGTATTATAAGGGATCATGTACCCCCTACTGTAAATGATAAGGATATTAGAAGTCACCGAGGGGTTGTTCTGTGACCATATAAAGGCACAAGGCTGCAAGCTGAGTTATACAGGGAACTCTGAGTATCACTCATGTATTATAAGGGACTACCCCCTACTGTAAATGATAAGGATATTAGAAGTCAATAAGGGGTTCTCATTGAGGCTGAGTTATACAGGGACCTCTGAGTATCACTCGTAATATAAGTGCTATACATATATATATGACCCCCCTTGTTCTACAGCAATGATCACCTTGTCACCCCCCCCCCCTCATTGGACATCCAAGGGGGGCTGAACATAAAAAAAATGTTCCCTAGGATAATCCGCCAGAGTTTCATGTGGAAATGCCGAATCCTTCCAAACACATGTGCGGGACATTTTTAATGAGTTTACTTCAATGACAAAATAGTTGTATCTTTGGCCTGAGAGAAGCATCAATGAGCCATGTGGAATTCATTCTCTCCATTAGTACCTTGCCCATTAGTCATTAGTTACAGGAGGGGGGAACATTCTCACAATTAACATTATCACAAGGGACACTATGAGGCCATCTCTAATCAATCCAAATTCCTGTTAATGTAGGAAAATATTTGCAATGTTTTACAAAACTATTGTTTTCAGAAAGCGATTATATTGGTCTTAGATTCATTGTTAAAGTGGCAACTATATAATGTTCCTGCTCAATCTCAGGGTAATATTTATGATTGGATAGATTTATGACTCCAGCAATGTCAGCAGCTTTATGGCCACCACCTAATAATATCTTGCATTAGAAGGGCTATGGGAGATAAAAAAAAAAAAAAAAAGGAAGGCTGTGTCCAGCCAAACTGAGACAATGGCAGCTTAAGCAGGACTTTTTCTAGCCATATACCTTGAGGTCACCAACTAATTGGATCTCTACATCTTGCCCTGGGTAAAAACAAAAATGAACTATGCAGGTATGGGATCCGTTATCAGGAAACCCGTTATCCAGAAAGCTCCAAATTACAGAAAGGCCATCTCCCGTAGACTCAAATTTATCCAAATTTTTAAAAATGATTTCCTTTTTTTGTGTCCAGCCAAACAGACAATGGCAGCTTAAGCAGGACTTTTTCTAGCCATATACCTTAAAGGGGAAGGAAACCTAGTCGGCGCAAACCACCCACCCCCCCTCCCGTTTGTTGCCCACCCTCCCTCCTCCCCCCTGGCCTACCCGTCCCGCTGGGCAAATGCCCCTAACTTGTTACTTACCCTTCTGCGCAGGTCCAGTCCAGGGAGTTCACAGACGACATCTTCTTCCACGCGATCTTCTTCCTGCTTTGAACGGCGCATGCGCAGTAGGATCATTTCGCGGGTACGATCTACTGCGCATGCGCGTGACTTTTGGCGCATGCGCAGTAGATCCGTACCCGCAAAATGATCCTACTGCGCATGCGCCAAAACACCGTTCACAGCAGGAAGAAGATCGCGTGGAAGAAGATGTCGTCTGTGAACTCCCTGGACTGGACCTGCGCAGAAGGGTAACAAGTTTGGGGCATTTGCCCAGCGGGACGGGTAAGCCAGGGGGGAGGAGGGAGGGTGGGCAACAAACGGGAGGGGGGGTTTGCGCCGACTAGGTTTCCTTCCCCTTTAAAGGAGAAGGTAAGTACTGTATGTTTTCATTTGGGGGTGCCAAATGTTAGGCACCCCCAAGTGATTGTATTGGCTTACCTGAAACCCCAGGCCCCATAGGTGCTCCTATCAGCAGAAAACTGCAGGGGTTATACCAGTGAGCACCACAAATCGATCCTCTTCCGGCTTCTTCTTTCTTCAAATTTCCGGGCAGACGCATGCGCAGTAGAACGAAATAGTCGACTTTTTAGTTAAAGTTTGGCTTTTTATTTTACTCCGAAAGAGGAAAATGGAAGAGGATCGCTCTGTGCTACTCACTGGTATAACCCCGGGCTGGTGCAGTTTTCTGCTGATAGGAGCACCGGCCCTGGGTTTCAGGAAAGTCAATACAATCACTTTGGGGTGCCTAACATTTAGGACCCCCAAGTGCAAACAGACTTTCCTTCTCCTTTAAGGGCACCAAATGAGTGGATCTCTGCATCCTCCTTGTATCCCTGGGCAAAAACAAAAATGAACCATACAGGTATGGGATCATTTTAAAGATGTGCCCATGATAATGATAGGACTGCATGCTCAGATGTAGGGAAAGATTTATAAAAGGGAGAATTAAGAAATCTCCCACACAAGGCTAAAGGGGCTACTCCTTAGCATACTTGGCTGCTTGAATAATTTTGTAGAAACCTGGAGCATGATTTTACTCTCCTTTTGCCAAATATGCCTCAGAGATTTGTTTAAAACGTGCTCTGATGGGAATCCTGATGGCAGATATTGTCGATAAAAATGAGTTATGCATGAATGGACCTGTAATCGAATGAGAAAAAGATTCTCTCTCTCTGCTCTATTTCTGGTTAATGTCCCTTGTCAGTGATGTCTTCCAGCCATGTTTCACATCTTATTGTTTAAAGGTTCTAATCCCCATCACCAGGGTCTTCCAGCTCTTGCCTCATTAAGTTATACAGCAAATATCTCTCTTCCAAAAATATTTTGGAGACTCCAAGTGGCAGCTGCTTTGTGGCCTTTTCAAACCTCAACTGGAGAAATCCCGTAGGTTTCTACAAATTCAACATCAATTTAGAAATCCAAGTTTGGGCCCATATACCTTGTGCTGCAGATATACTGGATTAGACTGTAAAACATGGCAATAAAAATGTATTTATGAACAAGTATTATTAGTAGGGATGCAACGAATCCAGGATTCGGTTCGGGATTTGGCCTTTTTCAGCAGGATTCACAACTTGAATAGTTTCTAATTTAAGAAAAAACTTGAATCAGTGAGTTCAGGGCTAACAACCAGAAAACTCAAATTAAACTGAATCCCTCAAATTTGTTTTTGAGCAAAACCCTCCAAAAAGACTCGAATATCACAAAGCTATCAACATCTTCAAATAGTTAAAAGGACCTCTGCCACTGACTTCTACATGACCTTGACAGGTTTAAGATGGTATATTTTTGACTCAAAAATACCCTTGAAAAATCGAATTTTTCATGGAAAACACAACTCGACCTTTACTAAATCTGCCCCTAAGGTATTTATGTTTCCTTTTTCCAATTCTAACCATAACTTTTATGGTCTGTAAGGCTGGCTAGCCACAGTGTTTCGCCCCTGGCCCTCGTATTGTATAAAATATAAAATAATATAATAATAATAAAGGGGTGTGGTCCGACACATAAAGAGCATAATGGAGCATAATGTCATGGAGTCGTGGTCAGTTGTAAATGGACTAACCACAAACCCCATTGGTGCTGACTACACAGTCACGGTTATTCCCCTTAATTAATTGAAATTTAGTAAGCAGCCCTAGCCCGGCCACTATTTAAGGATTCTGCAGAATCCCAAATACTTTGTGAAAGATTCCAATCCGAATCCGAGCCCTAATTTGGATATGTTAATTAGGGAAAAAGAGCGCAATGCGTGGTTAAAATTTTTTCAACAAAAAGTCATGTAATGTTTTGGATTCAGATTCGGCCAGGCACTTGGATTCCAGATTTGGTGCATCCCTCGTACATGCCAAGATACCCATTTTCCAGCAATTTCGTATTAGAACATTTCAGTTGCACAGCACTAATCAAGCTTGATAAAAATCTCATAGCAGCCTGAAATATATCTAAGAGTCTATGTGGCCACCAGTGCCTTTAAATTAAGCAGGAACAGTCGGCTGAGCTTGATCATACCCTGTACATATAGATAGCACATTACTACAGCAGCACAACGAAGTAGTAAAAACTGTGTGCGCTTCAACCACCTTGTATAATCTTGTGAATTGGGTGCAAAAGTCCAGAAACTCTTGCCAGGGGTTAGATATATGACAAAAAGCATTACTAAGTGAAGAACAACCCCCTAAATTTGCCCATAAAAAATATAAATAAATCATAAAATCTATGTCACCTTATATATTGCCCTGACTAAGCACAATTCAGTTGAAATATTTGCAGATATAGTGGCCTTTAAATATCAATTACTGTCAGTACTAGTGGGAATTATTTGATATAAAGCAGAGCCTTCAGGTGGTGAAATTGTGTCCGTTATCAAAAGCTGCTTAATCCAGCAGGCACGGAGATTGAATTCCCCTTTATCTGAATTTGACACCAAAGCGCAACTCTGTCCTGGAACGCTCTGAGATATGAATTAATCATGTGGACTGGAAACTTTAAGAACAACAATGGCTTCTTGCTTCGGCCATTGCATTTTTCACACAAGGTTTTAATGTGAGTCAGACTGTTACCAAAGCGTTCTGTAAAAACTGCCAAGGAATATACTGAGCCCCATCCGACGTCAGGGTTCAAAAATCGTCCAAGTTCATACAGGATTCTAAAAAGAAATAGAAAATCTTGAAGTATTCTGAAAGTCTGTTAAATTGAGAGAACACATAGCTGCTACACTGAAATTCTGTATTTCGGAATATCACTTTAATTTAACAGAGTATAAAATTATAACACAGTAGGAGAAAGCATGAAAGACAATGGCAAGGCCATGACTGAAAAGCTGAGTCAGTTACGCTTTCCTAGAAATTAGTGGAGGAAAATATGTATCACTTAACACTCTGCCATTAGACATATAGTAGGACAACAGTTTGTTCAGGGGACCTGAAGACAATTGTGTAAAACACAAGAGAGGGAAATTCATTATGAATAATATATTTTGGTGGGACCACAAAAAATGTGGGAACACCTAAAATCAGTAGGGATGCACCAAATTCAAATTCGGCTGAATTCAGAATCCTCCGTGAAAGATTCGGCCGAATAACAAACCAAATCCGAACCCTAATTTGTAAGTTAGGGAAATGAGGGGGAAAGAGAGTAGAAAAAATTTTCAATTTTACAATTTTTTACGTCCTTGTTTGTATGACGAAAAGTCATGTGATTTTTTGGATTTGGATTCGGTTCAGCCAGGCACTTGGATTAGGGCAATCCGAATCCTGCTGAACAAGGCAAAATCTTGGCCGAATCCCGCACCGAATTCTGGATTGGGTGCATCTCTAAAAATCAGGGTATGTTGAATTGAGGTTTCACTGCATACAGGTATGGGACTGGTTATCCAGAATGCTCAGGACCTGGGGATGTCTGGATAAGGGGTATCGCTGTAATTTAGCTAAAAGTATTCTAAACATTAAGGGTAAGGCCACACGAACTTTGGGCAACTTTGGGCGACTATTGAAAACGCATCGCCGCGTGTGCATTAGCGCATGCAACTTTGCACTGTAGCCAATGGGGAAAAACGCAGAGGCAGTTCGGGGAGATAGTCGCGCAAAAGACGAGGCGTTTAGTCGACAGGCGACAAAATCTCCCCGAATCTCCTCGTGTGGCCTTACCCTAAATAAACCCAATCTGATTATTTTGCCTCTAAGGATTAATTTTATCTTAGTTGGGATCAAGTACAAGTTACTGTTTTATTATTACAGAGAAAAGGGAAACATTTGAATTATTTGGTTAAAGTGGAGTTTATGACAGATGACCTTCCCGTAATTCGGAGCTTTCTATATAACAGGTTTCCAGATAATGAATCCCATACCTGTATGTACAGAGAAGTAATGATGATGCTTCAGCAACTCGCATTGAACACAAAGCAAGCATGAAAGGCTAATATAACAAGGGTTATATAAAATACTTCAGAAAACTATTAGAACACAAAGGGATGTTGTCATTTCTTAAAATATTTTTTTCACACTTGCGTTTTATGTCCAAGCAATTAGCTCTGTACAGTATCCCTTTTACATAAAACAACCTATCGAACAATATCTTTAAATACAGCAAGGTGTTTCTTCTAGGGAGGCACCGAATCCACGGTGAAAGATTCAGCCGAATACCGAACTGAATCAGAATCCTAATTTGTATATGCAAATTAGGGGCAGGAAAGGGAAAAGTGTAAAAAATTTTTTTTTTTTAACTTCCTTGTTTTGTGACGGAAAGTCACATGATTTCCCTTACCGCCCCTAATTTACATATGCAAATTACGATTCGTTCAGCGAGGCACAAAGATTTGGCCAAATCTGAAACCTGCTGAAAAAGCCTGAATCCTGGATTCAATGCATCCCTGGTTTCTTCTTTTCCTTTGTTATCTCAATATTTCAACTATGTATGGAAGAACTTTTCATACCCTTTAAATCGAATCTTCCCATTTGCTGTTCAAATTGTGGTGGGGTCCCTGTTACTAAAGTCATGGATTTATAAAAATATAGCTGTAATTGTCTCCTTGCTATACAGGTATGGGACCGGTTATCCAGAATGCCCGGGACCTGGGGTCTTTCAGGTTAAAAGAGCTTCCTGTAATTTGGATCTCCACACCTTAATCCTACTAACAAAAAATAACATGTAAACATGAAATAAACCCAATAGGCTGGTTTTGCTTCCAATAAGGATTAATTATATCTTAGTTGGGATCAAGTACAAGCTACTGTTTTATTATTACAGAGAAAAAAGAAAATATTTCTAAAAAGTAGAACCATTTGTTTAAAAATGGAATCAATTTGGGGCATTCTGGATAACGGGATTCCGGATAAGGGATCCCATACCAGTATACAAAAATAAAGAGTATAGTGGACCTTTCTAATGTTACTCATTACTGACAAGACTCTTTGTAATTCAATTATGACTTTCAGCCCTGTTTCTGGTGGAAATGTATTAATTATTCACTGCATTCTGTGGGACTGACAATAGCAATGCAGATCTAGATACAATAGGTCCCAGGATGGGATAACCAACACAATACATGGCTGGTGCAGAGGAGCCTTTCTTTACTAAAGGGATGTTTATTTATTGATTGCTTTTGGAAAAACAATCATTTTTGCTTATACAGGTAGTATGTTGGGAAAAAAATACATTATGGTGCTACTGTAATATAAAAGGCTACAAGAACATTGTAAAAGTGAGAAAGTAGGAACAAAATAAACACCATTTCAAACTTGTTCTATACTTTCCTGGACCTACAGAATATTTCTTCAGGAGCAATTCTGCTGTGAACTTATTTATTCAGACTACATAACATACACAACATGTTTTGGGCCTTACATGCCCTTTCTCAAGTGTATCCCCAGACAGTACGTGCAACCTTTTAAACACACCCATTGTCCATGTCTTTACAGCCCAGTAAAGAATCCAACCATTTTCCAAAATTCATGCGTTAGCCAGAAAAAAGTCCATTTGTTAAGTTACAGTCCTTTCTCTAGAAAAAGCCTTTAAAATGCATAAAAATACTTAGGGGCACATTTACTTAGCTTGAGTGAAGGAATAGAGGAAAAAAACGTTGAATTTCAAATGTTTTTTTTTTGGCTACTTCGACCTTCGACTACGAATCGAACGATTCGAACTAAAAATTGTTCGAATATGCGACCATTCACTAGTCAAAGTACTGTCTCTTTAAAAAAAAAAAAACTTTGACCCCCTAGTTGGCCACCTAAAACCTACCGAAGTCAATGTTAGCCTATGGGGATGGTCCCCATAGGCTTTGCTAGCTTTTTTTGGTCGAACAAAAATCGTTCGATCGATGGATTAAAATCTTTGGAATCGAAAGATTCGAAGGATTTAACCGCTTCGATCAATCGATTTTCCGTTCGATCGAACAAATAGCGCTAACTCCTTCGACTTCGATAATCGAAGTAGAAGGATTTAACTTCGACAGTTGAATATCGAGGGTTAATTAAGTAAATTTGCCCCATAATGTCATTAGTGATAAGCAACAATGTACCCAGTAATCTTGTGTGTCATTTCCTTATGAGTGTAGTGATAAATAAAATGATACATTTCAAAACATATTAAAAGCAAAGTTACAATATGCCATGAAGCAAAAGTTATGTTGTTCTCTTTGTGTCTACCTTATTGGAGGCAGACAAGACTGTTTTCACTACATGTTAATCTTAAGTAGAAAGGGTTAAACAAGCACTGCACATAGAAAAGAGTGCCTACTAAAGGCCAAGAAGACTATTGTCTATTTGTTTTTTTAAAAAGTCATACTTATATCTACTCATTAGCACCAGCGTGTTTGCTTTTACTTTAACCTTTATTCAACTATGTCACTAGTTATTTTTACTATTAACTATTAATAAGGAAATACCATGTATTACTTTTTAACCCCAGCGTATTTATTTTTAACTTTACCTTTATTCAACTATGTCACTGGTGAGTTCTATATTCAGTTCCTGCAAGCAAAGAAGAAAGCAAAATTGTTATGCCTTATTAAATCTATTATAGAAAAGGTTTAAGACTCCAAAAATCATTAAGCCCCTCTGGGACCAGTGTATTAAGGCATTTAATCCATTTACCCTCAGCCTGTAATAACTTCTTATGTCTATTTCCACCTCTTCTGTCTACTGTAATTTCTTCCAACACACACCATCTCAGTTGCATCGGATTGTATTTTAAACTGATTAAAGTGTTTTGAAACCTGTGTGTATGTTGTGTTTTCTTTAAAGTTTCTTATGTATCCTCTGTGCTCTTGGACTCTTTTTGTCTGACCCACGTAGTCCATACCATACGAGCACTTTAACAAATACACAATGTAGGTTGAGTTACATGTAGCATGACACGAGTACATGACACGAGTTACATGTAGTACTCCCACTAGACACCCTTCTGCAGTGCCGGCCGGGCGCCCCAGGCAACCTAGCCAGCCATGACACCCCTTCCGCCGCACAGATAGGAAGCACACAAATGTGCACTGACCGAACACATAAGAGGCGCACACATGCGCACTAACCGGTCGACCTCTCCAGGTACGCTCTCCCCCTCCCCTCATGTACACGCACATGCGCACAAACAGGCGCATGGACTGGAGAAGAGCGTCACTCACTCAGCTGGACTAGAGGTAGGTAGCAGTAAAAGGTAAGTGCCTGGCACCCCTCATGCTTTGTGCCCTAGGCATGTGCCTACTCTGCCTACCCCTAGTTCCGGCCCTGCCCTTCTATCTAAAAAACCTAAAAATACAGCAAATGAGAGAATAACTTTTTTATTAGGGATGCACCGAATCCAGGATTTGGTTTGGGATTCGGCCTTTTTCAGCAGGATTCGGATTCGGCCGAATCCTTCTGCCCGGCCGAACCGAACCCTAATTTGCATATGTAAATTAGGGGCGGGTGGGAAATCACGTGACTTTTTGTCACAAAACAAGGAAGTAAAAAATGTTTTCCCCTTCCCATCCCTAATTTGCATATGCAAATTAGGGTTCGGATTCGGTTCGGTATTTGGCCGAATCTTTTGCAAAGGATTTGGGGGTTCGGCCGAATTCCAAAAAAGTAGATTCGGTGCATCTCTAATTTTTATCCACATTTAATCAATTTAGTGGTAAGGTGGAAAACACAATAAAGAAATACTGGTCTTTAATACAGCTAGATCGGTAATTTGGCCATTTATTTAAACAGCCCCCCCCTTTTCTGTTATAAACGTGGGCGCACCTTAAAAGACATGCTTTGTCTGACACCAGATCCAAATATAATAAATTTAAAGGTAAACCCAAACATGGCACATATCCATCCCTAGGATGCAACTGTTGTTCCTCAATTATGAAAGGCCCCAAGATAAAACAGTCGACAAAAGGGTATGAGATTAACCTTAAATGTCACGCTACATGTAACTCAACCTACGTTGTGTATTAGTGGCCGTGTGGTATGGGCTACGTGGGTCAGACAAAGAGTCCAAGAGCACAGAGGATACACAAGAAACTTGTGAAACAAGAAAACACAACAACAGACACACAGGTTTCTAAACACTTTAAATCAGTTCAATAGATTTAATAAGGCATAACAATTTTGCTTTCTTCTTTGCTTGCAGGAACTGAATATAGAACTCACCAGTGACATAGCTGAATAAAGGTAAAGTTAAAAATAAATACGCTGGGGTTAAAAAGTAATAAATGGTATTTCCTTATTAATAGTTAATAGTAAAAATAACCAGTGACATAGTCGAAGAAAGGTTAAAGTAAAAGAAAACACGCTGGTGCTAATGAGTAGATATCCGTATAACTTTTTAAAAAAACAAATAGACAATAGTCTTCTTGGCCTTTAGTAGGCACTCTTTTCTATGTGCAGTACTTGTTTAACCCTTTCTACTTAAGATTAACATGTAGTGAAAACAGTCTTGTCTGCCTCCAATAAGGTAGACACAAAGAGAACAACATAACTTTTCCTTCATGGCATTTTGTTACTTTGGTTTTAATATGTTTTTAATGTATCATTTTATTTATCGCTACACTGATTAGGAAATGACACACACGATAACTGGGTACATTGTTGCTTATCACTAATAACACAAGGGAGCAGATTTACATATGGTCGAATATCGAGGGTTAATTAACCCTCGATATTCGACTGCCGAATGTAAATCCTTCGACTTCCAATATCGAAGTCGACGGATTTACCGCAAATAGATAGATCGAACGATTAAATCCTTTGAATCGTTCGATTCAAAGGATTTTAATCCATCGATTGAACGATTTTTCTTCGACCAAAAATTTGTTACAAAGCCTATGGGGACCTTCCCCATAGGCTAACATTGCACCTCGGTAGGTTTTAGGTGGCGAAGTAGGGGGTCGAAGTTTTTTTTAAAGAGACCGTACTTCGACTATCGAATGGTCGCATATTCAAACGATTTTTAGTTCGAATCGTTCGATTCAAAGTCGTAGTCGAAGGTCGAAGTAGCCAATTCGATGGTCAAAGTAACCAAAAAAAACATTCGAAATTCGAAGTTTTTTTTTTATTCTATTCCTTCACTCGAGCAAAGTAAATGTGCCCCTATATATTTTTATGCATTTTAAAGGCTTTTTCTAGAGAAAGGACTGTATCTTAACAAATTGACTTTTTTCTGGCTAATGCATGAACTTTGGAAAATGGTTGGATTCTTAAGGGCTCTTACAGACGAGCGTTTTTACCTGCGCTCCCCTGCGTTCCATTTTTCTGCGTTCAGCCACAGGGGAGCGCAGGGATAGACGCATTACATTTTTTCCAACGGGGCTGTACTCACACAGGCGCGTGTAGGCGCCGAACGCAGGTTGAGACGCAACATGCTGCATTTTTCCTGCGTTTGGCGCCTACACGCATCTGTGTGAGTACAGCCCCATTGGAAAAAATGTAATGCGTCTATCCCTGCGTTCCCCTACGGCTGAACGCAGAAAAACAAAACGCAGGGGAGCGCAGGTAAAAATGCTCGTCTGTAAGAGCCCTTACTGTTCTGTAAAGATATGGACACCTGAGGACACTAATTACCCAATTGATGGGGGGAAGGAATGGGTGTGTTTAAAAGGTTGCACGTTCTGTCTGGGGTAACACTTGAGAAAGGGCATGCAAGGCCCGAAACATGTTGTGTATGTTATGTAGTCTGAATAAATAGTTCACGGCAGAATTGCTCCTGAAGTGCTCTCCTCTAATTACTACTACAAGGTTCTTCATAGGGATTGCGGTAACCCTGATGACGATTGAAGCACTGACACTCTGATTACTTCTAGGCAGAGCGTAAGAATGACCCTCACTTGTTCTAGAATATTTCTTCAATTTGACTTGCCCCATCAGTAAAAACGGAACAATTGGATCCATTCAAACAGGTTTTTTTATCATTATTTGGTGCCCCGGGTATTTATGAAAAGACATTTTAAAAAAAGGTATACTTTAAGGGCTTTTACACACGGGCGGTTTTTCCTGCGCTCCGCTTTTTTCCATCCAGCCGCAGGGGAGTGCAGAAATAGATGCACTCAATTATTGCGAAGGGGGCTGTACTCACACAGATGCATGTAAGCGCCAAACTCCGGTGGGACGCAGCATGTTGCATTTCACCTACGTTGCATTTTCACAGTTTATATAAACACATTGCTTTGTAGCCATGGGGGCAGCCTTTCAAAGCATAGGTTACATAGCAGATAACAGATGAACTCTGTATAATCCCATAGTATATTATTACAGAGCTTATCTGTTATCTGCTATTAGCCTGTGCCTTTTCTCCTTTTTCAGCTTTGAATGGCTGCCCCCATGGCTACACAATTGCCTATTTATATAAACTATAGTAGTCTTTCTGAAGCAAACACATACCTTTTACCAACACACAGCAACAGTATTCTATATTTTAATTACAGGTATGGGGCCTGTTATCCAGAATGCTCGGGACGTGGGGTTTTCCTGAGAACGGATCTTTCCATAATTTGGATCTTCATACCATAAGTCTACTAGAAAATGATGTAAACATTAAATAAACCCAGTAGGCTGGTTTTGCTTTCAATACGGATTAATTATATCTTAGTTGGGATCAAGTACAAGTCACAGTTTTATTATTATAGAGAAAAAGGAAATCATTTTAAAAAAAATCAGAATTATTTGATTATAACGAAGTCTATAGGAGACAGCCATTCTGTAATTTGGAACTTTCTGGATAATGGGCTTACCGATAACAGAACCCATACCTGTACTTTAAAACGCTTTTGTTTTTGGGGGTTACTGTTCCTTTTCAAACATGACTACCATGACGAGGACTGGGGCTATTATCGCTGTATTCAGTAAATATAAGACAGATGTTAAGATACCCAAGAAGAAGATGGTGAGCAATGAAGGATCCGTAGATTGTAAGCTCCACTGAGGAATGAACGGCTGTAAATGAGAAAAGTTGCTCATCTTAGAACACTAGCCAACAATTGTAATAAAAGGCACTAAGTTTGGCCAGGAGCAGTAACCCATAGCAACCAATAAGATGGTTGCTTATAAACAGGTGACTGCGGTCTGCTGATTGGTTGCTATGGGTTACTGCCCATGGGCAAACTTAGTGCTTTTTATTAAATAACTCTATAGGTCCTTTGGGAAGACACAGCAATATAGCACTGAGCCTAAACATTTCCACTTGAGAAAGACTATGAATAAGAAGTAAAGTAAGAAATGAAGAAAAATAGTCGACTTACCAGCAGTTTGTATACGGTACATGGATAAGGAGGAGGCTTTGTCCAGTTAATAGTGGAGTCTATGATATGCGAGCGATCAGAAGCAAAAGTCTGCAGAAATTCATGTGCCCCAACCACAAGCAGCTTTCTTTTCTTTGGGAACACAAAGTGCAAACAACTGCAGATGTTTTTAATGTAACAATACGTTCAGTATAGGCCGCTGGCAAAGCACAAAGGAACGATGTGTTCAGTTCAGGTCATTTCGAAAGAACATTTTTATTTTCTTCGATTTAGGTATGAAGAGTAGCAAAATTCAGCAATACTCGCAAGGTTGCACCAAATCTAAGCACATTTTTGAATTCGTTAGCTACAAAAAAAATTTGACAACTGCAGGAGACGCATGGTTGTATGATTGTAGATTTATCTGTGCTAAATTTCAATATTCAGTTCAGTATTTGGCTGAAATGTATTTTCCTCAATACTTAACAGGTAACATAAATTATTAGGGATGCACTGAATCCAGGATTAGGTTCAAGAGTCTGCCTTTTTCAGCAGGATTTGGCCGAATCCTTATGCCAGGCTGAACTGAATCGGAATCCTAATTTGCATTAGGGATGCACTGAATCCAGGAATCGATTCGTGATTCAGCCTTTTTCAGCAGGATTCAGATTCGGCAGAATCCTTCTGCCCGGCCAAACCGAATCCTAATTTGTGTATCCAAAATAGTGGATTCGGTGCATCCCTAATTTGCATATGTAAATTAGGGGCAGGAAGGGAAATTACGTGACTTTTTGTCACAAAGCAAGGAAGTAAAAAAAAAAATTCCACTTTTTCCTTTCCTACCCCTAATTTGTATATGCAAATAAACATTCAGTTCAGTATTTAGAAGAATCTTTCACAAAGGATTTGGGCAAATCCCAAATAGCGGATTTGGCGCATTCCTATAATCAATCAACTCAGCAGTATAGATTTGCGTTTGATTGACAAGTATATTCCTCATAAATGAAATATTGGTTTGGTGCTGGAAAAAATAACCGAACCTTTAATATAAAGATTTTGGGCTGAAAATCTCTAGTACTGGCACATGTAGACGTTTCCCACAACAGGAGATTTGGTGTGCGAGTTATCCACTGGTGTTTTGAAAAGCAATTCTTTTTCATTAAACATTCCCTCATTTAAATAAATATAAATACATGGGGTAAGTTTCTTCTGCCACCTAGTGAACATTTACAGTACTGCACTGAGTAATGGTTATGGAACACAGAGCTACTTAGACGTAAGTTCTACCAATATAAAAAATATTGTGTAATTGCCTTATTCCCTTCTTCATCTCTTTAACTTAGCTGCAGTGGCTTTACTAAAAACTACAGAGCCTAACGACAATATGTTTTGCCCACCCTCATATCGCTCAATTCAGCTTTGGTTTAAGAACAGTCTTTATTGTTGCATTTGATTAAAAACACAGCATCTAAATTCTAACGTGTTTTGTAACAACAACCTCAATATCCATTGTATCACTATACATCCTAAAGAAGATCCCTCCCACAGAACACATCCTATCAATTAACATACCATTTGCTAGTACATTGGAAAAGGGTTAAAAAAAACAATTAAAAGACCTCACTTAATCAAATGTATCCCAAAATTCATGAGTAACAATTCATAAGCTACAAATTATCTATGCATTTCCTGTTTCAAAGTAAACATGTTTCTTTTCATAAGATATAAAAACTTCTACACACTGGATTTGATACTTAGTTTTATGTTTTTATATGTAAAAAATATTAGATATTTAAGTGAGTTTTAATCCTAGCAATCCCTCCTAGATTATTTATACACTAAAAATAGCATCTTATGTCAAACATTATATTCAACCCTTGGGGCTGCTTGGTCCGTCATTTATATATCCATTTAACTTCCATCTGTAACAGCTTTAATTGCCAATTCCCTCCTCTTGGTCCTAATATTACACGCTATATGTAGGGTTGCCACCTGGCCGGTATTTTATCAGCCTGGCCGGTAAAAATTATGCTTGATGCCAATGTTGTTAATAGGAAAAAGGCAAGAATATAGGAAGGCCGGTATTTTTTTCCAGAAAAGGTGGCAACCCCAGCTGTATGCTTTGTGCTGTACATAATGTGTAAAAGAAACGGATCCGCACATACACCGATTAATGCAGTCGGGGAATAACCCCTTTTATTCAGCCACCAAACATCAATGTTTCGGGGGGAAACACCCACCCTCGGGGAATAACCCCTTTTATTCAGCCACCAAACATCAATGTTTCGGGAGGAAACACCCACCCTTGGTGGCGGAAATAGCTTGAATCCGAAAATACACCATCTTAAATGTAGAAGTCAATGGCAGAGGTCCTTGAAGATGTTAATAGCCTTCATGATGTTCCAGTTTTTTCCAGAGGGTTTTGCCTGAAAACTCGAATAATTAACTTGATTCATTCGAGTTTTCAGGTTTTGGAACTCGGACTCGCAGAAAAAAGTTTTTTCCATTTGATTTTTTGTTCATTAGAGGTATAAAAAACATTCGACCGCTGATAAATAACCCCCTTGGACATATTATCAAGCATCACATTTGATTTCTCTTCAGAGATTCCTAGATCATGACAATCAACCTCAATGGCTACAACAAGAAATAGATATCTCCTCTAATACATTTGGCCCACTTTCTCAATTAGTCTGGTCTCACCCTAGGACATGCCCACCTATAAGCGTTTCCCTACCACTATAGATTCTTTTAAAGTTTGGGCCATTTGTTAATTTGCAGACCACCTTAAAGGAGAATTCATATAATAAAATTGTAGCTACAGATTTCTTGGCCCCACAGCAAAATTGTGTAAGGCCCGCTAAGCCATTGACTATTGGGTCCTCTAAAACCCTGGACCTTCCAGCAGCCAATGTGTCGTTAACATAGTAACATAGCAAGTTAGGTTGAAAAAAGACACACGTCCATCAAGTTCAACCTTTAAACTTGCCTAAAACTTTCTTTTCAGGCCTCTCCTATTCATATTCCAGTGTCTCAATTAAATCAGTGCATGGTTGCTAGGGGAATTTGGACCCTATCAACCAGATTGCGGAAACTGCAAACTGGAGAGCTGCTGAATAAAAAGCGAAATAACTCAAAAACCACAAATAATAAAAACCAATTGCAATTTGTCTCCGAATATCACTCTCTGCGTCAGGTGTTCCCAACCTTGCTTAAAGGACCAGTAATTTTTTTTTTAAAAAATTTGTTAGTATAGAACGAAATAAATACTTTAAGACAAATTAAACTAATAGCAAAGCCTTTATTAAGAAATAACTTACAGAGTCTCCACTTCCTGTTCTCTACAGAAAAGGCGACGACGATCCATTGTGCGGCACTCGATTTCTTCTCCCATATTCTACTTACAGCATGTGGAAGGAGATGTCGACGGGCTCCCCATTAGCTTCGAGGTGTCCAACAACAGGAGTAGCGCCGGCAGCGCAGGAAGAGGTAGCGAATCTACAACGTACCTGTGCCCTGTACTGTCGCAAGAGGCTCCTGCATACGACATTCATAGATCCCTTTATGGGAGCGATGGTGCAGCACACACAAGTAACTGTGCCAGCGGGGGGACTATGGGCTAATGGAAGGGAGAGCTACTTCAGGCTAATGCCTAGCGGTGATGGCTTGTGCTAACACAATTCTACTTGCAGATTTCTGCTCATGTGCTTTCTCGCTCGCGAAGTGACTGATCCGAACAACTTGACCCGAAGTCACGAAAACAGCCGAAACTAAAGTCCTGAAGTGGCGAAAAGACCCGAAGTCATGAAAGAAGTTGAAGCCTTGAGTTCAATTCTACTGAACACCAGTTTGTTTTTTTCCCCAATGTATTATTTTAATATTCTATAGGCCCCTGCCATCAATGTTTTTTTTTTAAAAAAAAAAAATTTGGGGCCCCAATTTTTTTAACTTATAAGGGGGCCCTAACCATCAATAGCTTTTTATAACTTCTGTGGGGGGGGGTTACTTTTTTAGCACTGATGTCTGTGTGGTCTTTTAACTGTGATGTGGAGTGGGCGGGATATGGGGTGGGGCTTGGGCGTGAGTGTGGGCAGGGCCCAGGGGGCCCCAAAAATGTTGTTGTACGGGGCCCTATGATTTCTAATGGCGGCCCTGCCTCTTGCAACTGTACAGGGCAGAGGCACGTTGTAGATTCGCTACCTCTTCCTGCACTGCCGGCGCTACCCCTATTGTTGGACACCTGGAAGCTAAAGGTAAGGCCAGACATGGCGTTTCTGCTGCATTTTTACGTTGCGTTTTTAAAAAAGAACAGCCTGGAGTAAATAAGCTACTGAAACCACACGCGACCGTCAACATGCGTTTTTCAGCACGTACGATTATTTTCCCAACATGCACTTCTCATTGTTCTCATTGAATTTGGACGCCATATTTAAAATACGCTGCGTATTTACGTACAGTGTGGTTTCAAACGTACAGATCACATAG
This sequence comes from Xenopus petersii, assembly GCA_038501925.1. NCBI lineage: Eukaryota > Metazoa > Chordata > Amphibia > Anura > Pipidae > Xenopus > Xenopus petersii. The sequence goes on from CM076682.1 coordinate 13,909,936, forward strand.
AGTCTATCGATTTGGTAGTTTCTTGATGTATTGCGGTTTCTGCTAAAAAACGCCAATACTGGCGTCCTGTGGCGGATTTCAGCTTGCAAGCGCCCTGTGTGAATTGCCATAGTGCGTTTTCCATTAGTTTCAGTGGTAGTGCAGTTTATGCGTATTTACACCTGGCTGTTCTTTTTTTAAAAATGCAACGTAAAAACGCCACGTCTGGCCTTGCCACTGATGGGGAGCCCTTCGACATCACCTTCCACGCGCTGTCAGTAGAATATGGGAGAAGAAATCGAGCGCCACAAAATGGATCAGCGTCGTCCTGTCGCCTTTTCTGTAGAGGACAGGAAGTGGAGTTTGTTAAGTTATTTCTTAATAAAGGCTTTGCTATTTTAAAGTTGAATTGTCTTAGTGTTTTTATTTGGTTCTATACGAACGAATTTTTTTAAAAATATTTTTGGTGATACTGGTCCTTTAACTGTGAGCCACATTCACATGTACAAAGTGTTGGGGAGCAACAAACTTATGAAAGAAGTTGCTCTCTCCCCGGCAGCAACAACACGGCCGCCTGCCATACAGCTGCCACAATAACAAGGAAAGCACCTAGTGCACAGCCTAAACATTCCCCCGGAAACGACTACCAGTACAATCTCCTTAGCCGGCCTCAGAACGTCACCGAAGCGTCGAATCATATTAAAACATTATTTTACACACAGTGTATCCTTATTATCCACTGTCACTTTAAATATTGGCGTTGTCGCCACTGGAAGGCCCTTGCGTGCGCCGAACACAGCTGTTCCAGGCTAAAAACACGTGTCCGAAACTCAGCCAATCAAAATCCGCCCTCCAGTTCCCGCGCTAAAACCGAACGGTGAACGCGCCAAAACAAACGTGTCCCTCCACGGAATACTAAAGTAGTTCCTCAATTCACGTGTTCGCTTAAGCACCGATGAATGTTTTTTTATACGGCTTATAGCCATAGAGGGTGGTAGCGGCGTTAACTGAAGGCGCTGCGTGCCGGCAATAGAAAAAACATCGTTTTTGAACAGTCGGCGGAGGGATACGACCCGGGAAAGCGGCGAGCGGGTTGGCGTTAGTCTGTGGAAGTTTTGTGGCGCCAGAATTTGGAATCGCTGTCCTGAACGACTGATTTATTCCTTGGTGTTATAATTTGCGGTCATGGTGCTGCTACGTAGCGCTTCGGGGACATCGAATGGCCCAGTGCCGTGTTACCGGGAGAACGAGTCTCTGCTCGATACCAGCTCCGAGTTTCTCAGCCTAGAACCGCAGAATGAGTCCCCGGAGTTGGGTAAACGGAGATCTTCGAGAACCACCGGCCTCAACGGGACGTCCCAGTCTGCAGAAGTGAGTAATGGAGCTGGAGGGCCGCACTGCCTGTTTATTTCTCGCATTCACTTTATTTCCGGGGGGCTGAGCATCTCTTGTTCTATTTTGTGTTCTTGGACCCCCCCACCCGCAATTCAGGGGCCTTTTATTGAACCTGTATAAATGGACAGTGGACGTGTTCATGTTGGATAATAGGTACTTCCGGTCTGGAAATCGGCCTGTCCTGTAACCCTCCAGTTGACTTCAAGTGCAACTATTGTCAAAATGAAAAGTTAAAGGAGAACATTTTGTATGAAAAAAAATAAGAATGTACCAGTGCATTATACTCATTTAGATATAGAAGAATTGTGGTTTAAAAAAAGTAGTGTTTCAGGCTCATTTATTGAATATTTTTGCAAAAACCCTAATAATCCCTCCCTTCTCTTCCACTTCCTGCTCCCTGAATTCCCAGTCTGTGCTCTCAGCTCACTGCACTGTAGGACAGGAACCAATCAGCAGCTAGCAGGACCTGATGGGGAACTGAAGCCTTGTCTGTGCTTGTGTGACTGCAGGGCTGTGATTGGCTGTCCCCTTCCTATTGTCCTTCTGTCAGGGACGTTAGGACACACCCACACAGTCAGGGGCCAGAAAACATCTATAGGGAGCTCCAATAAAGGGGCTATTTTTAAAGATATACATTTTTTTGCACCATGTAAAAGCAACACCGTATAATACTTATAATTGCCTATAAAATTAAGCATTTTTATTTATCCTACGTGTCTCCTTTAATATAAGCTTCATCATACTGAAATAAGAAACAATCCAAATACAATCCATTAAATATACTGTACTGTTTCTGAAATAATCAACTTTATCTTCACTATTCCTCTCTCAGCATCTGTTTCTCTTCATTCTGACTTCAAGCAGAAGTTGGGTATCAGATATTCATTGACAATTAGATCCAATATATTATAATATGTATATTGTACAGTATTAGAGCTCACTCTATTAAAATCACCAGACATCATGTCTCTCTACATGCAGTTATTTTGTTTGTACTGGAATCGGTTTTTGAGTGAGCTCTAATTCATCTGCTAGGAAAGGAGCCCCCCTATAAGTTGTATTGGATCTAACTGTCAATGAATATCTGACACCCAACTGCTGCATGAAAAGACAATGAAGAGAAACTGATGCTGAGAGAGGGATAGTGAAGTTAAACTTGATTGTTTCAGAAACGATGCAGGATATTTACTTGATTGTATTTAGAACGTTTCTTCTTTCAGTATGCTGAAACTTGTATTAAATTTTAATTTTCGTGATAATTTCCCTTTAAGTTTCCCCCTAACTTTTCTAAGTCAAGCCCATGTTCCAGCTTTAGCCTGACTGTGGGTGATAGGGCGAGGGATGACTCCAGAACTTTAGGGTCCCTATAGGGGTATGTAACTGTTTAAAAGGACTGTTTGTCTTTAAATTCACATTTAGTATGATGTTGAGAGTGTTAATATTCTGAGTCAATTTGCCAGTGTATTTAATTTTTTTACGAAAGAAAACCGTAAAGTAAAAATGGTTTAAAGGGTTGTTAGCCTTAAGTATTCATATGATGTAGAGAGGGATATTCTGAGACAATTTGCATTTGGTTTTCATTTTTTATTTGTAGTTTGAGTTATTAAGCTTTTTATTCAGCAGCTCTCCAGTTTGTAATTTCAGCCATCTGGTTGCTAGGGTCCAAATTACTCTAGCAACCGTGCATTGATTTGAATAAGATACTGGAATATGAATAGGTACTGGAATATGAATAGGAAAGGCCTGAACAGAAAGGAAGTATAAAAACTAGCAATAACAATACATTTGTAATCTTAAAGGAGAACTAAACTCCTTTCTTATAAATACCCTTACCCTCTATAGTCCCTGCTCCCCTGCACAGGAGTTAACACAAGTAAGTACCCCTTTCCCGGTAATTACCCTTCGTTGCTGAGTCGGTGTGGTGTTTATACAAATGGCCTGTAGGTGTCACTGTCTACATGAGTTACTGTGCATACTTCCTGTCAGCTTAAAAGTGAAAGTTACTGTCGTGTAATGGCTGCAAGACTCTGCTAATAAAGCACTGTTATACTCTCCTCATCCTCGGCTACCCAAAACATAACACATGGCTAACGGGGGCCCATCTTTAGCAGATTCGGTTATCTCGGTAAGGAAGCTTCGTATCGGCGCATGCACAGTTGGAGCATTTTCCCAGTTCGCTACAACTGCGCATGCGTTTGAAGTGATGAAAATTATCGAAGCGCCAGAAGAAGACCCGAAGATTACCGAAGCTTAAGGTGGCCCCGTGAGTTCCGCTGCGCTGACTCTGCAACAAGGGGTAATTACTTGTGTTGACTCCAGTGCAGAGGAGCAGGGGGACTATGGAGGGTAGGGGTTTTAGTTCTCCTTTAAAGTGGACAGGTATTGAGTGTATGGTGGGAGACAAGGTGACCAATATCCACAAATGACTTTAATCATCAGAAGTTGAATTCTATTGTTTCTACGTGTATACCTGACCATTCAGCTTGTAGTGAAACTGATCTTTCCTGTGACCAGTGGTCGTAATGTTAATGTTTATGGCCGCCTTTAGAGAGCATCTGGGTTTTTTAAATGGGGCTCAGTGGCCCCATTTAATAATTCAAAAACTATAATCAAGAAATAATGGAGGCCAAGTTGCTTGGAATAAGCCATTACATACTAAAAGTTAACTTTAACGGTGAAGCACCCCTTTGAAGAAACAGTTCAGTATAAAGTTATAAACTGGGTAAATAGACAGGCTGTGCAAAATACAAAATGTTTTCGATATAGTTAGTTAGCCAAAAATGTAATGTATAAAGACTGGATGTGTAACAGAACACTACTTTTCAGCTCTTTTGTTTTCCACTGATTACCAGGCAGTAGCCAATCAGTGACTTGAGGTGGGCGCATGGGTCATATCTGTTGCTTTTCAATCTGAGCTGAATACCAAGGATCAATTGCAAACTCACTCAACAGTTATGTCCCATGTGGGCCCCCTTAAAGTCACTGACTAACTCAGAGTTAGAGAGCTGAAAAGCAGGAAGTAGTGTTCTGGCTATTATGTTACACATCCAGTCACTTCATCCTTTATACATTACATTTTTGTCTAACTATATTAGAGATCTAGGAAGCCATGTTTCTAAAGATGACCAATACTCTGCTATCTGGCGTAGTGGGCCTGTTCCATGCAAGTGGCATCAGTCTAAACAGTGAAGAGGAGCTAAAACTCCACTTCCTCCTGCCGGTTGCCATTGGACTGTTCAGCGTGCTGCGTTGGCAGATTATATTTATAAGCATCTCTGGTCTGCTGCAAACAAAGAGTTCCTTGGTCCGGCATACATGTCCAGATGGTTGGCCGATATAGTGGAAATCTACAAAACTGCCCAGCCAAATCTAATTCTATATTGTGTATGTCATGTAATGGAGCTGCAGTCACAAAGCTGGCCAATGGAAACACTGCTGTGCACCCATGTGTGGTTGGGGTTCGAGTCCTCCCAATCCACTTGCATGCTCCATCACCATTCAATTGCTTACAGGGGAACAGTACAGGTATGGCACTTCTTATCCAGAATGCTTAGGCTCCAGGGTTTTCTGGATAACTGATCTTTCTATAATTTGGATCTTCATGAAATGAGTCTACTAGAAAATCATGTAAACATGTATAAATGATATCTTTTGTTATCAAGTACAAGCTACTGTTTTATTATTACAGAGAAAAAGAAAATCATTTAAAAAAAAAAAAAAAAAAAAAATCTGAATTATTTGATTATAACGGAGTCTATGGGAGACGGACTTTCTGTAATTCTGAGCTTTCCGGATAACTGCTTTCCAGATAACCGATCCCATACCTGTACTTGAATCCACACACTTGAACTGAAATGTGCATATGTTAAAGGGATACTGTCATGGGAATTTTTTTTTTTTTTTCAAAAACACATCAGTTAATAGTGCTGCTCCAGCATAATTCTGCACTGAAATCCATTTTTCAAAAGAGCAAACAGATTTTATTTATATTTAATTTTGAAATCTGACGTGGGGCTAGACATATTGTCAGTTTCCCAGGTGCCCCCACTCTGATAAACTTCAGTCACTCTTTACTGCTGTACTGCAAGTTGGAGTGATATCACCCCCTCCCTTTCCCCTACAGCAGCCAAACAAAAGAACAATGGTAAGGTAACCAGATAGCAGCTCCCTAACACAAGATAACAGCTGCCTGGTAGATCTAAGAACAACACTCAATAGTAAAATCCAGGTCCCACTGAGATGCATTCAGTTACATTGAGTAGGAGAAACAACAGCCTTCCGGAAAGCAGTTCCATCCTAAAGTGCTGGCTCTTTCTGAAATCACATGACCAGGCACAATGACCTGAGATGCACCTACACACCAATATTACAACTATGAAATACACTTGTTGGTTCAGGAATGACATTTTATATTGTAGAGTGAATTGTTTGCAGTGTAATTTAGAAATAAAAATGACATCCTAAATATCATGACCGAATCCTTTAACCACACCTAGCTGAGTTTTGACTCTTTCACGTGCACCAGGTTTGTTTTTCGTGCTGAGTCTCAAGTCACCCAGTTGCAGAGTTAGTGCATCATTTTAATGGAGCACTTCTATCCAAATTTATATGTGAGCAGCAAGAACTATTTCCTACAAATTGTTATTCAAGAGGCCTTAAAGGGGTTGTTCACAGTTATAACTTTTTATTACTGATTCTTCTATTCAGACCCTCTCCTATTCATATTCCAGTCTCTTATTCAAAGCATTGCATGGTTGGTAGGGAAATTTGGACCCTAGCAACCAGACTGCTAAACATTGCAAACTGGAGAACTGCTGAGTAAAAAGCCAAATCACTCCAAAACCACAAATCATAAAAAATTAAAACCAATTGCAAATTGTCTCAGAATATCACTCTCTAGATCATACTTAAAGTTAACTCAATAGTGAATAACCCCTTTAATCTAAATCCAGTGCAATGTTTATTAGAGAAAATGATCAGCAGAAGGATGTTTTAGCACTATAGTTTGTCACGTACACTTATTTGCATGATTATACTATGAGGTTTATGTACATGGCCTTTGGCATTTTACACCTTATTTCACGTTAACAGTATAATTTAAAACTGAATAATATGCCATATGGTTTGTCTGTGGACCTTTTACAAAATATTGTCATTTTCCTTATAACTGCATTGTTTAACTTATATTTTTCACTTGGTAGGGTCCCTCTTCTGAAAATGAGGCTGTCGGTAGCCATAGTCAGAGAGCTTTAAGAAAGCGAAAATTCGAAGACCTGCAGAACAGCTCAGATAAAAGCCTGGATAAAACCAATGAAATGAATGATGATAAACGTGAAGTCAGGAGGCTTACAAGGTAATGCTTGTTATGTATCTAATGTTAAATATTATGTAAAACAATTCCTTAAGGTTAAGGGTAGGGATGCACCGAATCCAGGATTCGGTTCGGGTTTCTGCCAGGATTCGGCCTTTTTCAGCAGGATTTGGATTCTGCCGAATCCTTCTGCCCGGCTGAACTGAATCGGAACCCTAATTTGCAAATGCAAATTAGGGCGGGAAGGGAAATTGCATGACTTTTTGTCACAAAACAAGAAAGTAAAAAATGTTTTCCCTTTCCCACCCCTAATTTACATATGCAAATAAGGATTCGGTTCGGTATTCGGCCCGAATCTTTCGACTCAGTTTGAAGTTCTGAGAATAAAGAGAGAGATAATCGGCACTCACCATTCACTTAGTCGATTGCTGGGTGCTAACCAATCAATATTTATTTATTCACAGTCCATGAAGCACTCACAGCAGACTGCTGTGAGTGCTTTCATGGACTGTGCATGTGTGTATATGTATATGTGTGTGTGTGTGTGTGTGTGTGTATGTATGTATGTATGTATGTATGTATTTGTGTGTGTGTGTGTATGTGTGTGTGTGTATGTGTATGTATATATGTGTGTGTATGTATATATATATATGTGTGTGTGTATATATATATATATATATATATATATATATATATATATATATATATATATATATATATATATATATATATATATATATATATATAATGTGTATGTGTGTATATATATATATATATATATATATATATATATATATATATATATATATATATATATATATATATATATATATATATATATAATGTGTATGTATATATATCTCGAATTGTGTGTGGTGTCCGCACTCCTTAGCTTGTAGACTCGAGGTGCACGATCAATGTATCATATACAGAGGTTGGAAGGATCAGCACACTCCATTTTGTGATGAAAAAAAAGTGTTTCTTTATTAAACACACATAGCTATTTTTTCATCACAAAATGGAGTGTGCTGATCCTTCCAATATATATATATATATATATATATATATATATATATATATATATATATATATATATATATATATATATATATATATATATATATATATATATATATATATATATATATATATATATATATATATATATATATATATATTTATTGACACTCTGACACTTACTAGAGGCTTATCCCACTATGCTTTCTAGCTAAGAACTATGACATTCACTCCAGCAGACAGGTTAAGGCAATCAACAGTCAACACAAAACTCCCACACCCACAGACAAAGGATCAAACATGCACAACTTTCCTTCTAACTAGCAAGAGGGGTTAGCATACATTTGACATACACACTTCTCTTTAGGTCAAAGGTTTGTTTAGAGCTGCAAAGACCAACTCTTTTAAATCAATAATCCAAAGTGGACAGTGCATAAAATATAAAAAGATCAGATACAATTACAAATAACATACAAGGCAGCAAACCATTATAAAATAAAAAGGGATAAAAATACAGAAACCTACATACAGAAGGATCTTATAAGTCCTGTTCCCGGGGGAACGGAAGAAATAACGACATTGCAGCTGAAACGTTAAAGTTTTTGAATAAAGTATATTTTTGAGAGAAGTCCTGTGACACAGCATTGTATCAGATGTTTCGGTCCCACCTGGTGACCTTTTTCAAGGATAGTGTGTACATAATGCATAAAGGTTTAAATACCCACCCCCACCAGTGAATTTTGGCGCCAACATGACGTCATAAGTCCATATACAGTTGTTTGCACATGAAACCAAAGAGACTTAAGTGTCACCCCATTTTCCACCATTTAGATGTCAGCATTGTGCCTCTTTCTTTTTGTGTATGTATATATACAATTAGTTATTTTGTTCAGTGAAACAATGAAACATCAAAAACATGTAACTTACAGATCTTGGAGAATAATCACATAGTATTCTGATACTTTATATATACTTTTCCTGTGGAACGAAAGAGATACAGATGAGAGTTTGGTTAAAACCTCAAGTTAGAAAACCGTTTAGTTGTAATTGTCCATTGAGCCCCTTGGGTGTGACACCGTCAAGGTTGTGTATCCAGAATGCTTCACGTTTCAGCAACAAATGATCAATATCACCACCTCTTGGTGGTTTTAGTACATGGTCAATTGGCATACATTTGAATGTTGATGGGTCAAATCTTGCTTCATTCCAGAGTTTAGCCACAGGTTGCTATGCAATCTCTTATTTGTTTACATCAATTTTTCTCAGTGTCTTGTGCTGCCCTGATACAGGCTCTATGCATGTTGATTCTCTTTCAATTGCCTGATAGTCTTACCGCAATAGATTAAGCCACATGGGCACTTGATGACATAAATCACCATTGTGGATGTACACGTCAACCTGTGTTTAATTACATGTTTTCTGCCAGTTCTTGGCTGCCTGAACTCTTTTCCCAATACGACTTGGTTGGGATCTTTGTGTTTAGCGCATTGTCCTTAGCCACTATTTCCCAATATTTAACTATGGCCTCTGTTGTGGCTTTACTTTGGGAAATAGTGGCTAAGGACGATTCAATCCGATTTAATCAGATGCAATCCGATTACATATTCAGAAAACCTAATTCTAAGCAACTTTCCAATATACATTTATTAGTATCACTGCTTTATTTGTAAAAACAAACTCCTAGTTGTTACTTTTTAAACAATGTTGCAAAAGTCTTGGTTCCACAGCAAAGACAGGTCTGTTAATCGGCTGCCTTGTCTTACGTTGTATTAACAGTTTTAGCTACCAGGGCAAGAGAATAGACGAGGACAGACAAAAACTGCTTTTAATAGCAAAATATATACAAATAACTTAAAAAACATGAAAAAATATATACAAATAACTTAAAACATGAAATGTAATTGTATATTGCAAAGCTACTTAGAATTATGTATTCTTGTAGTAGGCAAACAATATTTTTTTGCGTTGACATTCCTGTTAATCACCCTTAAAACTGATTTTAATAACCTATACAGTAAGCGAGCAATTATAAATGTTTTTCTTTTATTTAGAAGGGTAGCAAAGCAAGAAGCAGATGCAGGCATGAATGGGAACTGCAATGGAGGTACTGTTTTTTTTTTTTATTTTTTTTATTTTTTTCTTCCCATGTCTCCTAAAATGCTTCACATAGGATAATTCTTCAATTTTCCTTCTCTACTTATATGGTCGTATATAAATTGCAGAGATATATACAGTTACTATAATTCTTGCTTGACCAGGGTGGCCAAATAAATGGATCTTTGTCCATACAAAAGTGAGCTGCATCCATAAAACAATTCGGTCTTTGACCAAGGTTTTCCACCAAGTATCTGATCTGCTTTGTGATCAGGGTGGGGCTGAAGTGTTTGGCCAGTAGTGTCACTAGAGGGGGGTGGGCCCTGGTGCGTGACATGCAGCCGGGCCCCGCCCCCTCCGTACGGCTGCATTTGTCAGTGGCGCGTGAGCTGCCGGGGGCCCTGAGGGGGTGCGGGCCCTGGCCCGCTCGCACCCCCTGCTCCCCCGGTAGTTCCGCTACTGTGTTTGGCCCATACAGGGCTCAATAGGTTGCTTAATGTGTCAAGAGTGAAATTAGTGTAGAGTACCTGAGCCAAATGATCAAAGGGGAAATTCACATATTATAGATAGAATTGATCAAAGCAGCATGGTTTTTGTTTTTAAATAAAGTTTCCTTTTGTTTGCAGTTATTGCTTAGTCTTGAAATACAGTTCTTCCAAATTGTAAGATCAGTGCAAATATCTGGCCAGGTGTCCTCACGCTATGGTTTTTCAGGTGAACTTCACTTTAATATTTACAGTTAAATAATTGAAATGTTTCAGAACTAGTAACAGAAGAACAAGTAACCTCTGCTTGTGAAACCTCGAGGAGAACGAGAAACACAGAAAAGGCTGCTGCCCATCAAGTGAACGGAGATGTAGAAGTTCGCCGGAGTGGAAGGATTAGGAGAAGCCTTTACAGCACCACTAACCAGTCTGTTCTGTTTGATAAGCTCATAACTAAGTAAGTTAGAATAGTTCTCCCAAAATACTACTATATATTGCCTTGTTCGAAGCAAATTCAAAGTCCAATATTCAAAAATATAGCAAGAGCATGTTGTGTAGTTCTGTGACATGATTCTGGATCACACAGATATGAAGAGCTTCTACCTGTAGAAGGAACCCTTTTTGATGGGTAGGGTGCTTAACAGTGTAAGGACCCATCCGCCTGTAGTAAACCAGGTACACAGTAGCACACCACAGACTTGAAGATTAGTGCATCAAAGTTGCTTTATTGTCCCAAAACAAAAGTAGATCCATACAAGGCAACTTTTCATATCCTGACTGGGCCCTTTCTCAAGCCAAATAAAGCCCCATGAATTGGCTTGAACCGTTATCTGTCCTGACCATAAAGCCATGAGAAGTAAAGGCTTTTTTTTTAAATATCCTTTGATGGTGCTGTCTGCTACATTTGGGATACTTTAAGTTTATTGTCCTGTCCATCCCATCAAATGTACCTTTTTGTATATTGATTTTTCACACAAGCTTGTGCTATACAAGGCTTTTTCCTTAGATCACTTTCCCAGCGCTTGTTATAATGTAGATTCTGAAATGCCGTTTGTGAAGCACACGCTTATTGTAAACACTTTCTCATAGTACCGCAGAAGCTGTTCTGCAAAAGATGGACCATATGAAGAAAATGCGGCGCCGACGTCTTCGGGAGCTTGATGATCGTGAAGTCTTCAATAGCACTGAAGTATGTATTTAAAAAAAGTCTAAAGCTACTTTTTGAAATCTGTTTGTAGTAAACCGCATACATGTGTGTAAATGTTTCCTTTATTCACTGTTGTCTTATTTATATAATCCCCCATTTCTACTTTCAGGAGAGCATTGATATGTATTCACGGGTGAAGCAAAAACGTGGTGCTGCACAATTGGATGAGGAAACCACAGATAATCAAGAGGAAAGTGGTGGTAAGGATTAATTTCTATTTCTCATCTTTTAAGTCTGCTGTTGACAAAGGTCACCATAAATCTGTGTAGCCTTTTTCAAAAAGGGAAAAATGAATTACTAAATATTGCCGACACTACATCTGTCTGCATGAATAGATTTCCCATTAATGCGTATCCTCAGTGGCACATGGTGAAGGTTCTAGATATGAAAGATTCAAGCATTCCATTGTTGCAGCAGTAGCGGTAGAATTGTGAAGTTTCGAAGACACTAACCTGACCCATCTGAGCCAGTTGGTTCTGTAATATCACATTTAAAGATAGTATTTTATGTTATATTCTCCCATGTAAATGTTTATAAAATACAGTTGTAAAGTCAAAGCTTGGAAAAAAGGCTAACAAAGCTGCTGTGTGTTGGACTATTGGAATCAGTGACTTGTTATTACAGTGGGTTGTTTTAATCAACCATGCATCAGCTTTCTGAACCAATGTTTCAATTATTTTAGAAACTTCTGAAGAAGAGGAAGAGCAAGAAGATGAGGAGGATGAAGACGAGCATGAAGATGATGATGATGACGATGATGATGATGAGGAGGAGGATGAAGATGGAGAAGAAGATAACCAAAAACGTTATGAATTCCGGCAGAGGAAAACAGTTGTGCCCTACCAGGCTCCCTTAGCAGGTATGTGGATGTTATGAGCTGTAATGTATCTTAAATGGGTGTTTTTGGTGTAAGAAAACAGGCTATTGGTAAACCTGTGTGCTCTTAATTTATACTATACACAAAATAAGTGTCCTCTGAAATGTTAGAGCATGCTCATTCTTTGGCAGTGCTTTTTCAGGCTTTTCACCAGCATACAAGTTTAAAGAACTAAGGCTGGTAGACAAATATCACTGTAGATCTATTCCATTACATCTGATACAGATATTTGCATTTAAGTGCACTGAAGCTCTGGCTTGTCCCATAACTGTAGTGTACAAGAAATGGTCACTGACACTAGAAAAACAAACGGTTAAATGGCAGCCTGAAAGTTTAATAAGATGGTCTGCACATAAGCAAAAATTAAACTGCTATACATTCTTATAAAATCAATTTTGGTTGGTTTTGCCTGTGGTCTGTTGGTACAATCGTCCTAAACTATTTAAAGGGATTCTGTCCCTTTAATTTCTTTTTATGAGAAGGTAAGTAGAGACCTCGATTCTGGGATGGCAGTGGATGTGATTTACTTAGACTTTGCTAAAGCATTTGATGCCACAAAAAACGTTACTGGTTAAATTAAGGAATGTTGGCCTGGAACATAGTATTTGTACCATATTAGAGAATTGGCTAAAAGATAGACTACAATGAGTGGTGGTAAATGGAACATTTTCTAATTGGACCAGTGTTGTTAGTGGAGTACCGCAGGGCTCTGTACTAGGTCCCTTGCTTTTCAACTTGTTTATTAATGACCTGGAGGTGGCCATTGAAAGTACGGTTTATATTTTTGCAGATGATACTAAATTGTGCAGAACTATAGGTTCCATGCAGGATGCGGCCACTTTGCACAGTGATTTGTCTAAGTTGGAAAACTGGGCAGCAAACTGGAAAATAAGGTTCAATGTTGATAAATGCAGGTTATGCACTTTGGCAAAAATAATATAAATGCAAGTTATACACTAAATGGCAGAGTGTTGGGAGTTTCCTTGAGAAGGATCTAGGGGTTTTTGTAGATAACAAGTTGTCTAAGGCACATGCGAGGGGACATGATTACACTTTAGACTAGAAGCAAAGAACTTTAATTTGAAGCAACGTAGGGGGTTCTTCGCAGTCAGGACAGTGAGGTTGTGGAATGCACTGCCGGGTGATGTTGTGATGCTGATTCAGTTAATGACTATAAGAGGGGCTTGGATGATTTTTTGGACAGACATAATATCAAAGGCTATTGTGATACTAAGCTCTATATTTAGTATAGGTATGGGTATATAGAATTTAATTAAAAGTAGAGGGGTGTGTGTATGGATGCTGGGTTTTCATTTGGAGGGGTTGAACTTGATGGACTTTGTCTTTTTTTCAACCCAATTTAACTATGTAACTATGATTTTTATGATGTAGTTTTTATTTCTAAATTAAAATTACAATGCAAATAATTCACTACCATATAAAATGCATTCTTGAACCAAGATTTATAATATTGGTGTGTAGGTGCATCTCAGGTCATTTTGCCTGGTCGTGTGCTTTCAGAAAGAGCCAGCACTTTAGGATGGAACTGCTTTGTCTCAGTGAGACCGGAATTTTACTATTGAGTGCTGTTCTTAGATATTCCAGGCAGCTGTTATCTTGTGTTAGGGAGCTGCTATCTGGTTACCTTCCCATTGTTCTGTTAGGCTGCTGGGGGAAGGAATGGGATGATACCACTCCAACTTGCAGTAAAGTCACATGACTGGGGGCACCTGGGAAACTGCCAATATGTCTAGCAGCCAGAACTCCTAACTCGCGTCTCCTCCTGCCTATTCCCTATCTCTACCTGGATGTCGCAACGCTACCTTAAATTAAACCTCTCTAAAACTGAAATGGTTCTCTTTCCTCCAACTAACACCAGTAACATCTCGGAAGTATCCATCATAGTTAACAATTCCACTATCACCCCCTCTCCCCAGGCCCAGTGCCTTGGGGTTATCCTAGATTCTTCCCTGTCATTCACTCCTCATATCCAGTCACTTATTAAATCATGTCACTTCCACCTAAGGAACATATCCAAAATACGATCATTTATCACCCAAGATGCTGCCAAAATTCGTATTCACTCTCTCGTCATATTGCGTCTAGACTCCTGTAACTCTCTTTTAATTGGCCTCCCCCTCCAGAGACTGTCACCTCTCCAGTCCATAATGAACACTGCTGCGAGGCTCATACACCTCAGCAACCGCTCCTCCTCTGCCTCGCCATTCTGTCAATCCCTGCACTGGTTTCCGTTACCTTTCAGAATCAAATTCAAATTAATGACACTGACTTTCAAAGCAATTCATAACTCTGCCCCACCCTACATCTCTGAACTCATCTCTATATATTCACCCAACCGCTTACTACGCTCCTCTACTGACCTGCTACTCCACTCTTCTCTCAATACCTCCTCACATGCTCACATTCAAGACTTTGCAAGGGCTGCACCCCTCCTCTGGAACTCTCTCCCACGGTCTGTCCCACTTTCTCCCAACCTTTCTGCTTTCAAGAAATCTCTTAAAACGCACTTCTTTCGAGAAGCCTCCGCTCACTCTGCTTAACTACCAAACGCAACACCACATACAGTACAACATTTCTCACCCACTAAATTCAATCTTGCCCACTCCCACACCTTGTGTATTACTCCCTTCCCTTTAGAGTGTATGCCTATGCATAGGGCCTTCCTCACCTTTTTGTACCTGTATTGATTGTGATGTTTGTTACTCATATGTTCTATGTATGTAATTCATGTGATGTAGTTGTATAATCACATTTACTTTACAGTGCTATGCAATATGTCAGCGCTATATAAATACATGTTAATAATAATAATAATAAATAGCCTCATGTCAGATTTCAAAATTAAATAAAAAAAAATCTACTCTTTTTTGAGAAACTGATTTCAGTGTAGAATTCTGCCTGAGCAACATTAATAACTGATGCATTTAAAAAAAAAAAAAAAAAAAACACTTTTCCTATTATGCCTTTAATCATGTTTAATGTTTTATGCTTCAGAACCCAGGAGCCATAAGAAGAGTGGTATGTTTTATGCTGGTTCCACGTCTCCAGCAAGAAGGTATCATCGCTTTAATTCTGCTGGACCAAGAAGTCCTTACTGCAAAAGACGACTCAATAGGTTTGTAAAAAGAGATTTTATTTTTGGGCTTTCCTTCAGCCCGTATAAGAATGTAATAAACAAACCACTGTCAATTGCAAAAGTGTCTCTTGTTTAATCCCATGTAAGCCCTAAAATGTTACCTAAAACAATATTTTTTTGGGGGGATTAGGATATTTTACAGTCTATAAAACATCTATAAGTAGCCTTATATTTTTAAGAGCCATATAGACTGATGCGGTAATCCAAGCCCTGACTATCTGGTGAATGTATTTTGTGCTACTTTAAACCTGCCCTTTTTTTTTTTTTTTTTTAAGTTTCATGACAGACTAGAAGGGCTCTTATTTTGGAGAACTGGGTATTTTCCACCACAGTATTTTATTATTCTATCAGACGGACTAATTAGCCACATGCTATTAAACCTTTGGACTCCAAAGTTATTGAGAAAATGTGGAGGGTTTTTCTTGGTTTGGTTTCTCATACCTTTTCTGACCCCTTCAGCTAATGCATTTTCTGCAAGCTGCGTTACCCAAAAGAACCTAAATTATTCCGAACCTTTGGAATAATTAGATTTCACAGGTGTGCAATGTATAGAAGTATTTAAAAATGTGGCTATGGACATTATACAGGGATTTTGGCTCTTTTCTCTGTTTATAACACACAACTCAAGAACAAAACAGCTTGGTAAACCACTTTCATGTACAGTGCTTTAATAGCACATATTATACCTTCCAGCAAAAAATATTTTTGTATTTTTTTTTTTTTTTTTTTTTAGGAGAAGGCATGCAATCCATAGTAGTGATTCTACATCATCTTCATCAGATGACGAGGAACATTTTGAGAGGCGTATGAATCGGAGTCGTAACAAAGCTATTAGCAGGTATGTTTCTTCTTCATGTCATTACTTTGTTAAAATACACATTTCTCCTTTGCACTGCTTGGGATGGGCCAAATCTTCATTCCCTACAGGAACAGAGGTTATTGGATCGAACCGAAAATTCTCATCTGGGTTCTGCATCTTTACTACTTACTAACAGCCACTTATTTCAGTTTTCTCCTCCCCATTTGGGCTAACTTTACTTAAATCATGCGCTCCCCACCCCTTCTAAAATGGGGAAGAAGCGATTAGCAGGATTACTCTGCCTCCTACCTGCTAGGGGGGAGTCTGAATTGCAGGTAAGTGTTAATAACCCTGTAATTTACTAGTTTTCATCTCCCTGTATTCCTCATCAGGAGCCCAACACATCGGATATGCAGCACTTCTGTTCTATCTCACTGCCTTTTTTTGTACCCCATGTCTGTTAGCCAGCAGGCTTTTTTATTGTCCAGGCCATGAAACTTGCCCTTTTTTGCCTACAGTTGTGTGACACAATAATTGGTGCTCTGTAACTACATGCTTTCTTGGTACACCCAAAGACTGTGTTGGGACAATGTGCCTGTTCTATGTGCACCCTGTTCATTTGCTTGCATGCGTGCAGAAAATGTGACACCTTTTTTTTAAATAGTTTTTTCCTTAAAATCCCAAAGATGCCTACCCCTTAATCTGCAAAGAGATGATCTCAAGGGAATTCAGAAAGACAGAATGAAAATAGGAGCAAGCCTTGCAGATGTGGATCCAATGCAAATAGATACAACTGTAAGTTAACAGTTTTGAATACTGTTCTGTATTGTCCTCCAACCTTGAGTTTAAATAATTGTAGTCTTCCAAACATCCCTACATGTTACTGGCCATTTTGAAACTGTAAAATTTAAATTAAAACGAACACACTTTGCAATTGCTTCCTGCGGCCTGAATTCCTCCTTCAGAATTCATCAGGAATTGCTCCTACTCCCTTTTGCAATGTACAACCTGGCTTTGTCCTGCTCATGTGCAATATGGCTAGTTTAGCCTTGGAATTAGCATCAGAAGGATTACATTGGAAAAAACAATATTTGAGTGATAGAGGGAAACCGGAGTTGGTGGAGAAAAGTATAATGGTTCAGGTTAGTCTGAGCTAGGATCCAAAGAGGCTGAAATTTAAGTCTGCTTAGCCTATAGTTTAGGACCCCCTAAGAATAGCTCTGCAGTCTGCTGATTCCCCATGATGAAAATGCTAAATATTTGCAGTGCCACCCTCAATGTTTTTCTTGGAGTTGTCCAAAATGCAAACTTGCTTAGTTCTTGGAAGTGGTCCTTGTAAATACCTCTGTATTAAGTCTTGTAATTTGCCAGTTTGTTTTTCTCCCTTATAGGTCAGATTCAGCAGTGTTGGTGGACTTACTAAACATATTGCTGCTCTCAAAGAGATGGTGGTTTTCCCTTTACTTTATCCTGAAATATTTGAGAGATTTAAGATACAGCCTCCACGGTGGGTGCCTTCTAAGATTGTATAAAGAATGTAAAATAACAAGCAGAACCTGCATTATTTTATGTAGGTTGTGGAATACTTTGTTACATTTTGCAGCATTACATAAGCATCTAATTGAAGCCTTTTACCTAGTGGGTTATGGCCTTTTGTCCTCTGCTTTTAATCGGTCTTTAATAGTGATGAACGGAATTTTTCCTCTAATTTTCACTTAGAAAATGCAGCCCGTAAGCTCTGAGTGAAAAAAATTGTCTCTCAGCAAAGCTTTGTAGCGCAATTTCACACGTCAAAAATAATTGTCACCCAAAGAAAGACCAATGCATTTAAGCAAATTTTCGTCAAAGCAAAACGGGTCTGATTCGTCCAATCACTAGTCTTTATAAAATGTTTTTACCCAGGATCACTTGTATGTGGCAAATTTATGACACAAGGGCTGTACAACACAAATGTACACAGCAGAAGCTGTGTGTGCCATGTACACATCAAAGAAGGAATACTTTAAAATGTAATGGGGTAAACACAATTCTTACTGTTTATTGATTAATTTGTTCAGTTATACTATAGGCTTTTTTGTTCATAAGCAATTGTCACATTACTTTTCTGAGGTAATAAAAATAAACCCCAGAAAATATGATACAGAACAGTTCAAAGGACTGAGGCCATATTTAATTTAAATATAAGAACGGAGAGAGAGAGGAGGATAATGTTTGTAGCTCAAAGCATTTTGGGATGCCTGATATAAGGCATCATTGCATAAGCATGCAGGTTGTGGCCCTAGGCCTCTGTTTATTTGAATATTCTGGCTTTGTTGTTACGTATGAGTGTTGTTTTTAGCTTTGTAGATAGACCATAATATTATAAACTTTCCAGGTGTGTGTGGTTTATTCAAGTAGAGCAAGAACTGTTGCTAAAGTCAAAACACAATAAAAGGTAATCTAAAAAAAAAATTCTTATGCAAAACTGCCGGTTATTTTTTCACCTGATTACCGCTGCTTTTGGCAATATGTCTGAAAATCTTTTTCAGTGGCTGTCTGTTCTACGGGCCTCCTGGTACAGGAAAAACTTTAGTTGCTCGGGCATTGGCCAATGAGTGCAGTATTGGTGACAGGAGGGTTGCCTTCTTCATGAGGAAAGGTGCGGACTGCCTAAGCAAATGGATTGGAGAGTCTGAGCGCCAGCTAAGGCTGCTTTTTGATCAGGTATTTTGGCATGTTTTACTGTAGCTTTTTTTTTTTGTTTTGTTTTTTTGGAGGGGGGTACGTTAAATCAAATGTAACATTTAAAAATTCTTGTTTATAGGCCTATCAAATGCGCCCTTCCATTATATTTTTTGATGAAATAGATGGCTTGGCACCTGTAAGATCCAGTCGACAGGATCAAATTCACAGGTATATCTAATTCTATAAACAATCTGTATTTGGTACCTTTTCATTAAATTAATGGTGAGACAATACATCTAGAAACAAATGCTATTATTCGTTTGTTTTTTGTTTGTTTTTTTTTAATTGTACAATGAGAACTCCCATATGCATTTTATAAGTTTGTATACAGTACTGTCATTGGCAAATAGGAGCCAGCAAAGCATACAAACCTTGTAAAATACAGTTGATTTTCTCTCAGGGAGGCTTGAATGTTGACATTGAATATATTTTCTCTCGGCAAATTACATATTTTCTTTAGTTCTATAGTTTCCACCTTGCTTGCTCTTATGGATGGACTGGACAGTCGAGGAGAAATTGTGGTAATTGGGGCCACAAATAGGCTAGACTCAATTGATCCTGCCTTGAGACGACCAGGGCGTTTCGACCGAGAATTTCTTTTCTCCCTGCCTGATCGAGATGTAAGTGTATTGTGCTAATAAGTGAAATGTATGTATTTTGGAATGGGATGGTAAATTGTTATGGTGCAGCGTTGTATTTCTACATGGAAGGCAGAATGTGCAGCTGCTAAAGCTTTGTTGCCAAACATATACTATTATTGCATTGTGATAAAGCCAACATATTAAGCATTCTTACAATGACAATACTGGTAGAAAAAGGACTCCCTCAGTATGGGATGATACAGTGCAAAGGGTGAATATTAACAGTGTGTCACTGCATCCAGTGCCTCCTCAATTTATACATTTTGTTATAATACTTTCACTAATCCTCTTCTGCAAATTCTGTGGCAAGGCAAGAAAAGAGATTCTCAAGATTCACACGAAAGAATGGAACCCAAAGCCATCAGACTTATTTTTGGAAGAACTGTCTGAAAAATGTGTAGGTAAGAGAATTTGGCTTTTTTTTACATCTTGAATGTGCAGGTATGGGGAGCTATTATCCAGAATGCTCCACGACTGGGGTTTTCCAGAATTTTTCCGTAATTTGGATCCACTTATAATTACTTTATACATTAAATAAACCCAATAGGCTGGTTTTGCCTCCAATAAAGATTAATTGTATGTTAGTTGGAAGCAAGTACAAGTTACTGTTTATTATGTCAGAGAAAAAGGAAATAATTTTAGAAAATTTGTATTATTTGAATAAAATGGAGTCTGTGAGTTGGCTTTCCAATTTAGAAATAGGAAAGGTAAAAATCAAGACTGCAGTCCCGCAGTTTGTCTTCTCCGACTTTGTGGTGCTCCTAGGGACTAGAGAAACAATTTAGTTCGATTCTTGGGAGCAACTCCACCCTCTATACATTTTTCCCTTTTCTATGTCCTTGCTCAAAGAGGAATCTCTGGATACTTGATCTACGTATACAGTGCTATAAGAATTTTTATAACTTATTAGAATGAATTAATTGCACAGGTCACTTTAAAATCATGCACTTTAGATCCTAAGGAGGAATAAGTTAAGTGGGTATCAATTAATTGCATAAGTCACTTTAAAATTGATGAATTCAAATAATGGATTAAATTGAGATATCCTGAGCGACTGACTAATTGATTTAATTTAAAGTACCGGTACATAAAATTGATTTAATTAATAAGGTGGTTTGTAAGAATCCATTGTGGTATTATAAGTTAATGGTGTCAATAGTTGATTAAGGTGGCGGATTGAGTTTATTTTAAAATTATTTATAATGAACTAATTGAGAAGTCGGCGATTAATTAATTTGAACACAAACACGGTCATTGTAGCACTTTATATTTATACATAATATGCTGGTTCCTTTTTTTTTTTTGATATTTTATTAAACGTAAGTAATTTTGTATCTATTACACACTGATGTAACCAAGTATTCCCCGGTTACATTCTAAGTGGATACATACAAGTGGTAACTATAACTCTGGAAAGTAGGGATGGGCGAATTTGACCCGTTTCGTTTTGCCAAAAATTCGCCTATCTTTATTTTGACGCACAATGCCATACAAGTCTATAGGCTTCATTTTTTCGGCGAAAACATTCGCCCATCCCTAGTGAAAAGCATATATCTGGGATATCCTATATAAGGCATAGAAAGCAAGGAGAAGTTTTATACAATCACAAACAATGTTTCTTTTCTTTTTTGTCTTTGTATTAAATTGCTTGCTATAATTATGAATTCCCAGACTGATGGAAACAAGATTCAAATAATTCATATAGTGTAAAGTTAATTTTTCTTGATTAATGTGATAAAGGTTTTTTGAATATTTTTTTGGCTGACTGGGTCCCCTTTAGGTCTACAAAAAAAATTATGTAAACATTAATTAAACACAATAGGATTGTTTTACCTCTAATAAGGATTAATTCTCTTATTTGGGATCAAGTGCAAGCTACTGTTTTATTATTATTATTAAGAAAAATTACCTTGTTTTTAAAAATTTTAATTTGATTAAAATGGAGTCTATGGAAGATAGCCGCCCCGTAATTCAGAACTTTTTGAATTACTGGTTTCTGCATATTGGATCCCATACCTTTATTGGCAATGTATGGAGGGCGCTTTTTTTTTCTTTTTTATATTTAAGAACTAACTAATTACTGTTCATTTCCCTATAGGATACTGTGGAGCAGATATAAAGTCTGTTTGCGCAGAAGCAGCTCTTTGTTCATTGCGCCGCCGTTATCCCCAGATTTATACCACAACCGAAAAATTGCAGCTGGATATTAATTCTATTAAGATTACTGCTAAAGACTTTATTGTAGCCATGCAGAAAATTGTGCCAGCGTCTCAGAGAGCCGTTGTATCTCCCGGGCAAGCACTGTCTCCCATAATCCAGCCGCTTCTTCAGAACACGCTTCGTAAAGTCTTGGAAGCTCTGACAAAAGTTTTTCCTCATGCTCTTGAAGAAATCAAGAAAGAAAAACAATCCGGTATGAGTCCAACTACATTGCTGCATTTAGATGCCTTAGTTCTGGGAAGTTGCTTTCCAGTTAGGGATTGTTAATGTTATTAGACCTTTTCCAACAGAACAGATAATTTTACCTGCACCTAACCTATACAATATTTTTTTTTTTTTTTTTTTTTTTTTTGTTTCCGGATTCCAGAAATAGACTTTTTTCGATTAATTACAATGTTTTGTTCCCTGTCTGTGTTTCAAATGAGGGGTGGGCGCGTCCTAACGGTCCCTGCCAGAAGCACAGTAGGAGGGGGACAGCCAATCACAACCCTGCAGTCACACAAGCACAGACAGGCTTCAGTTCCCTATCAGGTCCTGCTAGCTGCTGATTGGTTCCTGTCCTACAGTGCAGTGAGCTGAAAGCCACCTGCTCCCCTGCACAGGCTGGGAATTCAGGGAGCAGGAAGTGGAAGAAAAGGGAGGGATTATTGGGGTTTTTGCAGAAATATTCAATAAATCGGCCTGAAACGCTACTTTTTTTTTTTTTTTTTTTTTTAGCACAATTATTCTATATCTAAATGAGTATAATGCACTGGTATATTCTTATTTTTTTACACAGTGTCCTTTACAATCCTTTTGTGGTGGGGCTTTTTTTTTTTTTTTTGTCAGCAATTCTCACTCTGGTCTAATATCTGGCATATTATTTATATACCCATACTTTTGCTTCTTGGTAATTGAATAGTATTTATATAGCAAAGTCAAAATTAGGGATGCATTGAATCCAGGATTTGGTTTGGGATTGGCTTTTTTTAAAAAAATTTTTAGCAAGATTCGGATTTGGCCGAATCCTTCTGCCCGGCCGAACCTAAATCTAAAACCTAATTTGCATATGCAAATGAGGGGAGGGAAATCACGTGACTTGTCACAAAACAAGGAAGTAAAAATGTTTTCCCTTTCCCCACCCCTAATTTGCATATGCAAATTAGAATTTGGTTCGGTATTCTGCCGAATCTTTCGTGAAGGATTCAGAGTTTTGGTCGAATTTAAAATAGTGGATTCGGTTCATCCCTAGTCAAAATTCTTCGAATTGATAGCTAGTTCAGCTAGGAAAGGTTTAAACCTTTCTCTCTATTGATCCAAGTATCCCTTGTTAGACTTATGGTACATGAGTCCCCTAATGTTTTAAAGTGGCTAATTCACTTTTATTTTGCTAGAACTTTCAGGTCACCTGGTGGATGAAGATTTGTTATATAGTGATGATGAAGGCCCATCTGTTTTTGAAAATGGCCTACCTAATAAAACGCCAAACAAACCAAATCGTCCATTTCTTCAGCTTAATACGTAAGTATTCTTTGTGAATTCATAAAATGGCACGTAATATGAAGACAGTTGAAGATTTCTAATTCCTTAACATCTTCCTCTGAATGTAAAGTGGACTTCTACAACAGTTTTTTTAATTAACTAGGCTGTTTGTTGTGAGACAGTTTAGCACATTAGCACACATTATTTCTTTGCATGTTTGTATTTATTAAGCACAGGAGGTTTTGCTTGTTTTAAAGGATAAGTAAACCTTAGACATCAGTAAATGTAAAATTGAGTGCTATTCTAAGAACTTTTGCAATGTACATTCATTATTATTTATTTTTAATTCCAAGATATTAAAGGTTACATGTACTGTTAACATCAATGAATTTTGTTACAACAGCACCACCTGCTGGTCATTTTCTGACCAAGTAGTCAAGGAAGTTGTCTGAAGAAAGAAAGAGAGGCTGCTCTGATCTTCTGGTTAGAAAAAAATGTGTAACTTTCTCAAATCTTTCCTAAGCAGAAGAACATCAGAGCAGCCTTTTTCTTTCTCCTGACAACTTCCTTGACTACTTGGTGGTCAGACTGGTCAGAAAATAACCAGCAGGTGGCGCTGCTGTAACAAAATTCATTGATGTTCACAACATGTATCCTTTAATATCCTGGAATTAAGAAATAAATAATAATGAATGTACATTGCAAAAGTTCTTAGAATAGCCCCCTCATCAATTTTACCTTCACTTGTTTGTAAAGTAGAACTAACCCCTAAAAATCAATGTGGCTAAAAATGCCATATTTCATAGACTGAATTTGTTTCAGTTTGTCAATAGCAGCAATGATCCGGGACTTCAAACTTGTCACAGGGGGTCACCATCTTGGAAAGTGTCTGTGACACTCACATGCTCAGTGGGCTCTGATTGGCTGTTGAGAAGCTAAGCTTAGGGCTCGTCACTAATTATCCAGCAGAAAATGAGCTTCCCCTGTAATATAAGCTGATGCTACAGGTTTGCTGATTATTAAATTCTGATGCTAATTGCACTGGTTTCTGTGCTGCCATGTAGTAATTATCTGTATTAATTACTAATCAGCCTTATATTGTGACATTTCTATTCTATGTATATTGTGAGTGGGTCCCTAAGCTCAGTAAGTGACAGCAGCACAGAGCATGTGCAGTGAATCAGCAGAAAATAAGATGGGGAGCTACTGGGGCATCTTTGGAGACACAGATCTTTACTGCTAAAGTGTTGTGGTTGCCTTGGGCTGGTACAGAAGCACAAAACATAATGTCCAACATTTCTAGCTACTTACTTAGTTTAGCTTCAGTTCTCCTTTAAGGTTTACTTATTCTTTAAGAATGACCTTGGATTTTTACTACTTGCCCTACTGGAATGAACATTGCGAGTAGCAGTTGGCAAATCTATTTTAGTTTAAGTACAGAAAGCCTCTGTTAATACATATTGTTCCTTCTTAGACGCATCTGAAAGTCTGTCTGCTGTGTTTGTGCATTCCTGTTCTCTGTGGGGGTAAAGCATATAAGAAGACATTCGCTCAGAACAAAAAAATAGAATGAACAAAAATTATATATTTTATTATGTATTTTATGTTTACAGTGACCTCCATTGACAAAGGTTCTTAAAAATGAAGTGCTTTACACTCAGCTTGAGGGCATTTACATTTCTTAGCTCAAGGATATTAAAACAGGGCTTTAATATTTACCATGGTAAAAGATATGTTCGTTAAAATTTCAGGATGTGATTTGAGATGATTCTCAGACTAAGGCAACATGATAGGGGCTATGTGCTTGTGTTTATTTAGAGGCTGCAAACATAACATTTCAGGGCACAGCCCTTTAGGAGGCTGCACCTGCTTTCAACATTGTTGCCTTAGTTTGTCTTTTTCTGTGCTGTGTTGCTATACAGAGAAGCTGAATCCATTGCCGTGTACAATTATGACCTATGCCTTTAATATATTGATGTGGTCACAGTCTCTTTGCACTTCTGCTTAATAATAGGAAATTGTTTAATGTTGAGCCACTTTCCCTTTTGCTATAGCCGACTAAATGAGCCATGTATCTCCATACTGAATTGAAAATTGACTCTAGTAAATGTGTGTGCTTGTCCTGCGGTGGGTAGGAAATGTAACTGAATTATCCTTGTGCTTAGAAATAAGGGATTTCCAAATCTCCATTTTTAGTACCCATTGTTCGTGCTGCTGCTATTTTATTAATTAATTCTTTTGTTACTGACTAGGGTTTGTATTCAGGCAAGATGGGTTTAAAGGACAAGGAAATTAAAACTAAAGAAGTAGGCTAGAAATGTTGTACACTGTTTACCAAAGGTAACCACAGCCCTTTAGCAGTAAAGATGCCCCAGTAGCTCCCCATCTTCTTTTCTGCTGATTCACTGCACATGCTCTGTGCTTCTGTCACTTACTGAGCTTAGGGACCCACTCACAATATACAGTACACATAGAATAGAAATGTCACAATATAAGGCTGATTAGTAATTAATACAGATAATTACTACATGGCATCACAGAAACCAGTGCAATTAGCATCAGAATTGAATAATCAGCAAACCTGTAGCATCAGCTTATATTACAGGGGAAGCTCATTTTCTGCTGGATAATTAGTGACGAGCCCTAAGCTTAGCTTCTCAACAGCCAATCAGAGCCCACTGAGCATGTGAGTGTCACAGACACTTTCCAAGATGGTGACCCCCTGTGACAAGTTTGAAGTCCTGGATCATTGCTGCTATTGACAAGCTCAAACTTTAGCCTCGTGCAATAAGTATATTCAGTATATAAAATATGCCATTTTTAGCCACATTCATTTTTATGGTTTAGTTCTCCTTTGAAGCAAATTAAATCAAGGTATTTTTAAACAGTTTAGTCTGAAGCAGGTAATACCTGTTTGTAGAACTGTATGTCATTGTACACAAATCTATTTCCCCAGGAATGCACGTAATCATCCAACATCATACAGGCCTAGGCTCCTGCTGGCTGGTAAACCGGGTTATGGGCAAGGAACACATCTGGCTCCTGCAGCTATACATGCCTTGGAAAAGTTCACTGTATACACCCTTGATCTTGCTGTTCTATTTGGTGTTGGTGCTACTTCCCCTGAAGAAACATGTGCTCAGGTAACTATACTTTGGCCATCAACATGGTTTCTGTGTATTATTCCTCTTTTTTTTTTTTTATCTTGACAGCGCTATATAAATAAATGATGATGTGCCATACAGCCTCTGTGCTCCCAACATGTGCAAAACGTGACTTTCTAAAGGGTTTGTTCACCTTAAAAACACTTTTTAGGTTGTTGTTTTCAGAAATACTTTCCATCTTTTCTATTTTTTACAATTTTTCCAAAATCTAAGTTTAATGTTACTCACTGGTGTTTAACAGCTCAGTAATTCAGGTGCAGATTCTGAACAGTTACAATTTTGCAACATTTAGTTGATACATTTCTCAGCAGCATCTCTGGAGTATTAGTGACTATTGTATCAATTCCAACTTCTACTCCGCAGGGACAAAGATAAGAAATGTATCAATTTAGAACAGTTTACAGGGTCGGCGACTCCCTTCTCAGAGCTGCTTTAGAAGGTAAAAAATGTAACCTTACACTAGGGATGCACCGAATCCACTATTTTGGATTCGGCCGAACCCCCGAATCCTTCACGAAAGATTCGGCCAAATACCAAACCAAATCCTAATCTGCATATGCAAATTGGAGGTGGGAAGGGGACAACATTTTTTACTTGTTTTGTGACAAAGTCCTGCATTTTCCCTCCCCGCCCTCAAATAGGATTCTGTTCTGCCGGCAGAAGGATTCGGCCGAATCCTGAACAGAATCCTGGATTCGGTGCATCCCTACTTTACACTTCAGCCTTAGAAAAACAGTTACAGGCAGAAAATAGAGAGTAATTAGATAAAGTATTTATTTGTGGTGAACTATCTGAAACCAACTGAACTTAAAAAAAAGTGTTGAACAGTGAACAACCCCTTTAAGTGGGTGTATTGGCGTCAAATTACGCATACAAAGAGTGTATCAACTTGCACTGTTGTATCTGATACATCTTGTTTATAGCACAGGAATTCTATTTTTAAAACTAAAAAAAAAAAAATTGCATTGTCAGATTCTCAAGAATCCGCTCAAATACATCATAGTCAAAGAGATGATAAACCAATGATAAATTACACTGTCCATGAAAAAACCCTGCTTGGATGATTAGAGGCCTAGTCATATGGTATAAAAATGATGATCAAATACAACACACATCACCAGTCATTGCCCTGTAAAAATGAGTACGTTTATCACTTTGTGTATTAATGATCAGCAACTGCATACCTCTCTATAAATCCGGTGTAAAAATTAAGCCGCCACAAAATTAGTTTTTATTACACTGCAAATAATTCACTCTACAATATAAAATTTCATTACTGAACCAGCAAGTGTGTTTTTTTTAGTTGTATTATTGGTGTGTAGGCGCATCTCAGGTCTTTTTGTCTGGTCATGTGCTTTCAGAAAGAGCCAGCACTTTAGGATGGAACTGCTTTCTGGCAGGCTGTTGTTTCTCCTACTCAATGTAACTGAATGTGTCTCAGTGGGACCCGGATTTTACTATTGCGTTTACCAGGCAGCTGTTATCTTGTGTTAGTGAGCTGCTATCTGGTTACCTTCCCATTGCTCTGTTGTTAGGCTGCTGGGGGGGGAGGCGGTGATATCGCTCCAACTTTACTCACAGCAGTAAAGAGTGACCGAAGTTTATCCGATGCACAAGTCACATGACTGGGGGCAGCTGGGAAACTGACAATATGTGTAGCCCCATGTCCGATTTCAAAATTAAATATAATAAAATCGGTTTGCTCTTTTGAGAAACTGATTTCCGTGCAGAATTCTGCTGGAGCAGAGCGGATGCGTTTTGAGGGGGGGGGGGGACTTTTTCCCATGACAGTATCCCTTTAAGTGTTTTTTTGCCAGGGCTGACTTGACGATTAAATATTTTCCATGGCCTTTAAAGGAGAAGGAAAGGTTAAAACTAAGTAAGCCTTATCAGAAAGGTCCATCTAAATATACCAGTAAACCCCCAAAGTAATGTTGCTCTGAGTCCCCTGTCAAAAGAAACACAGCATTTCTTTCCTTCTATTGTGTACTCATGGGCTTTTGTATCAGACTTCCTGCCTAAAGCTTAAACCTCATTGCCCTGGGCAAGAGCATGCTCAGTTTGCTCCTCTTCCCCCCTCCCTCCCTTCTCTACTGTAATCTGAGCCCAGAGCAGGGAGAGACTCAGGCAGGAAGTGATGTCACACCATGTTAATACTGCAGCTCCTATTCTAAACAAACAGAGCTTCTAGAGCTTTTTACTCAGGTATGGTAAAGCATTCTACAGAATAAATATAGCATTCTAGCTTGCACTATTGCAGCTAATCTACTGGCAATAAAATGCATCTGTAGCTTTCCTTCTCCTTTAACAGATTTTGCCAGGTCTGAAGTGGTGTAAAATAATAGCATCAAATGTGGCATTTGGGGGGCGGCGTAACACCCTGATAAATTTGCAATTTATTTTAGGGGTTTTTTTTCTGCATTATTCTTTTTTACACAGTATGATAAAAATGTCCCATAGTTTGCCTGAAGGGAAAGTAATGAAGATTAACTTATTTCAGTGAGCGTTCTTAATTCTGTCGTATTCAAATTGTTTTTATAATACAATTGTGGATTTGTAACCTTTGATTTTCTTTTTGACTCGTAAGCTTTTTCGGGAAGCTAAAAGAACTGTCCCAAGTATCCTGTACATTCCACATATTCACCTGTGGTGGGAAACAGTCGGTGACACACTGAAGGCAACATTTATTACTTTGCTGAGAAGCATCCCTTCGTTTTCACCTATCCTCCTTCTTGCAACATCTGATGTGGATCATTATAAGTTGCCAAATGAGGTAGATTCTTTGAAATAGTTTTGTTTTATGGCTGCCACCTTTGAAAACTGTCGCATGAAGACAGAATGAAGAGAAACAGATGCTGAGAGAGAAATAGTGAAGATAAACATGATTATTTCAGAAACAATGCAGAATATTGATATTTTTTATTTCATCATGGTGAAGCTTATATTACATTTTCATTTTCGCCATCGTTTATCTTTAAACTCTGCTTAACTTCCCTGTATATGTGGTTACGTTTGCATTTACTCGGCATAGGGCATAGAGATTCTTAAAAGTAATTATTTTCCACAGTTGCAGGAGCTTTTTGTGGATGATTATGGTGAAGTATTTCATGTTCAGTTGGTGAACAAAGAGGAAAGAAGGGCATTCTTTGAGGATCTTGTATTAAATCAAGCTGCCAAAGCACCAGTTTCTAAAAAGAAAGCAGGTTGGTCATCTGGCAACTGTTTAATTTCTCTTTTTCTTTTTTTTGTTTAATTCCCTTATTATACCATGTATTGTTGTTTGTTAGTTCTGCAGGCACTGGAGGTTTTGCCTCTTGCTCCTCCACCTGAGCCACGCACTCTCTCAGCGCAGGAACTGAAACAATTGGAGGATCAGGGAAGAGAGCACTCTGCGAGAGCTGAGACTCTTCTTAAGGGATGTCTCCCACAGACTTGCCATAGACAAACGCTTCAGAGCTTTTACAAAGCCTGTTGATCTAGAAGAGGTAATGGCGTTTTACAAAGTAATGCCAGATAGATATATATATATATATATATATATCTCTCTCTCTCTCTCTCTCTCTCTCTCTCTCTCTCTCTCTCTCTCTCTCTCTCTCCTCTCTCTCTCTCTCTCTCTCTCTCTCTCTCTCTCTCTCTATTTATATAGCGCTGTCAAGATACGCAGTGCTTTACTGCAGTTATAGCAAAGAGGGAATAAATGGTGGATAACAGACAAGGATTACAGAGTACATCTCTATCATCTCTATCTTCTATCATCTCTATCCAGTGTAGTCCGCACATGCTCTCCTTAGCACGATTGAAGTGATATCAGGTGCATGTGCTGGGCTCAAATTGGATTATTTAGAGAACAAGTATAGCAAGCACTCCATTCAAAGTTGCTGTTTAGTTGCACAAGTAGCAGCATCAACGTTTCGGTTTGGGGTCTTAAACCTTTGTCAAGATGCAGAACCTTAATGAATGATTTCCTACAAAATTTAAAACCTCCATTGCTCCACCTTTTGGGTGACCTCACTTCCACCCCCCCCCCTATTTAGGTAACATTTTTGCATAGGTTAAAGGGGAAGTGAGCCACCAAGAGCATACGCCGCTTTAGAGAAAAGCGCATGTGACCAAATCTTTGACTGTTGACACAAGCTCAGGGGATTCGGACCCAGATGAAAGCGGCACCTTAATTCCATCAACTTTACAGAATGAATCGATTCCAAGAAGTACGAGCTGATTTTTTTAGGGGGAGAGGCCACCAGTTCACAAACTCCTATATCACCTAGGGTTGCCACCCAGCCGGTATATAACCAGCCCAGCCGGAAAAAAGGGTCTCAAGGCCGGTGCGGGTATTAAAAAAAAAAAAAAAAACCCTGAGGGGAGGAACCCCCACTTCGCTGTTCCCTCCTCCTCCCTGCTTGAAATCCCCCAGCTATGCAGAGCCTGTCACGGGGCTTACGTCACATGGAAGGTGTGATTCTGGACTGCGGGCTGTGTTTAGGGTTGTCACTGCCAGCTCCGCCCCTTTTTGCGTCACGGTCTGCCCCTTCAGTACCCGCCCCCACCACTGGCCGGTAATTTTATTTTAAAAAGATGGCAACCCTACCTATATCCCCCAACACACGGAGGAAAAGACATCCCACCGAGGAGGGGTGCGAAGAGAGACCAAAAACGGCAGTAACCACCTCTATTTTCAACCTCTCTTCGCATACACTCACTGAGGCAGAAAAATCATTGCTACAAAAAAACTTTTGTTCTGCCGGTTTAAAAAAGCTTGTAACCACATGGCTTCCAACCGACAAGCCAGGATGCTTTAAATGTCCATGTCTGACATCAGGTACAACTTTCGTACATCCACATTACTGGCCATAGATATAAAATTCGCCATCACATTACATGTACTATGGCACGTTATTTACCTGATTACTTGTCCTTGTGGGTTGTCATATGTCGGCAAGACAGACTTAATGCTTAGATGCGAATGGATGCCCACCGCTCGGCCATTAAGGTAGCCTTTAGAGCTAAAAAAAAAAAAACAATGAAACCAGTATTTCTTAGAAGTGGGACACACATTACCTACTTTTAAATACATAGCGATAGATCATATCCCTTTGCCCAAAAGAGGTGGAGACCGTTCCCGTTTATTGCTACACAATTTGAATTTGAGAGTTTTGACCAAAACAAGAAATACGAAAATTCGAATTTTCAATTCTACCCTTAATAAATCTGCCCCCCAAAAGATAAGTAAACCTTAAAAATAAGTGAATGTAAAATTGACGAGGATGCTATTCTAAGAACTTTTGCAATGTACATTCGTTGGTAATTTTTTTTTAATTCCAAGATATTAAAGGTTACATGTACTGTTATCATCAATGAATGTTGTTATAACAGCGTCACCTGCTGGTCATTTTCTGACCACTCTGACTACCATGGTCAGGAAGTTGTCAGTAGATAGAAAGAGAAGCTGTTCTGATGTTTTTTTGGTTTGGAAATATTTGAGAAAGGTTTCTAATTGTTTTCCTAAGCAGAAGAACAACAGCCTCTTTCTTTCTCCTGACAACTTCCTTGACTACTTGGTGGTCAGACTGGTCAGAAAATGACCAGCAGGTGGCGCTGCTTTAACAAAATTCATTGATGTTAACAGTACATGTATCCTTTAATATCTTGGAATTAAAAATAAATAGTTAATGTACATTGCAAAAGTGCTTAGAATAGCCCCCTCATCAATTTTACATTCACTTATTTTTAAGTTTTACTTATCCTTTAAGGTATCAAGTTCCAAATTACGAAAAGATCAGTTATATGGAAACCCCCAGGTCCCAACCTTTCTGGATAGTGGGTCCCATACCTGTAACTATAAAATATTCTGTGGTTTCCATATCTGTTTGTAGCAAACGCTGACTTTTCTGCTTTGCCAAGGAAAAAGACTAAATATGGTTGTGCATTTTAATGGCTTTCAAGCGGTCTTCTCTGCAGTCATTTATTCACATTTTGATGGCAATTTTGCCATATTAGAGACTCCATAAGAGTAAATTTTGTAGAGCATTAACGTTCTTCCTCTTGGTAAAGTGTCCATTTAACATTTTGTTTGCAGGTGCCCGATTATGTGACTGTCATTGCGCAGCCGATGGATCTCTCTACGGTCATCAGCAAAATCGATCTGCACAAATATCATACAGTGAAGGAATATTTAAAGGATATCGATCTTATATGTAGCAATGCTTTAGAGTACAACCCTGATAAAGATCCAGGAGGTGAGTTATTCCCTTTTTGCCCATAGAACAAGCTACGAACTACTTCACCCTATTCTTGTTATTCAGAAATTAATGGGCACTTTCTTCATTAAAATTCAGATCGTTTGATCAGGCACCGAGCGTGCACTCTCAAAGATGCCACGTATGCAATCATTAAAGAAGAGTTGGATGAAGAATTTGAAAAGCTTTGTGAAGAAATCCAAGAATCTCGCAAGAAAAGAGGTATGGGAACCAATGGTTTAGCTTGCACACAGAACATGAATTAATAAAGAAATATGAAGACATTTACGTCCATGCAACATATGTAAACCCATTAATGTAGAAACAGTTCATTATTACAGGAATATCCATCGTTGATAGAAACATTGGTTGCACATGTATTCAAATGACCCAACAGCCAATTACCAGATCTGTAGCTAATGTTGCCATTTAAAGGATAAGTAAACCTTAAAAATAAGTGTTAAATTATTGAGGGTGATATTCTAAGCACAGCAATGTACATTCATTAATTTTTTTTTTTAATTCCCAGATATTAAAGGATTCAAGTACTGTTAAAGGACCAGTAACAGCAAACATTTTCTAAAAAAAAAAAAAAATTTGTAAGTATGCTGCAAAAAAGACACCAACACATATTAAACTTTTAAAATCGGTAAGACTTTATTAAGAAATTACTTACCGAAACTCCACTTCTGCTCCTCTTCAGAAACGGCGACAGGACGACGATCCATCGGGTGGCGCTCCATTTCTCCTCCCTAGCTATCTCCTGTAAGGAAGGCAGGAAGAAGAAATGGAGCACCGCACGATAGATCGTCGATCACCTTTTCTGAAGAGGAGCGCACTTAGCGACTTTAAAGTTTAATATGTGGTGGTGTTTTTTTTTTTTTGTTTTTTTGCTGTTACTGGTCCTTTAACATCAATTAATTTTTACAACAGCACCACCTGCTGGTCATTTTCTGACCAGTCTGACCACCAAGTAGTCAAGGAAGTTGTCAGGAGAAAGAAAGAGGTTGCTCTGATGTTCTGGTTAACATAATCTAACATAATAGCCAGAACACTACTTCCTGCTCTGAGTTACAGTGACTATAGGGGGGGCCACATGGGACTGTTTAGTGCGTTTGCAATTGATCCTCAGCATTCAGCTCAGATTCAAAAGCAACAGATATGACCCATGTGCCCCCCTCAAGTCTCTGATTGGTTACTGCCTGGTAATCAGTGTAACCCAAGAGAGCTGAAAAGCAGTGTTCTGGCTATTATGTTACACATCCAATCACTCCAGCCTTTATACATTACATTTTTGGCTAACTATATTAGAAACATTTTTTATTTTGCACAGACTGTCTATTTACCCGGTTTTTATTTTCACACTGAACAATTCATTTAATATCTTGGAATGAAAAATAAATAAATAATGAATGTAAATTGATTTGAATGTAGCACTCATCAATGTTACATTCACTTATTTTTAAGGTTTACTTATCCTTTAAATGGCAAGCAGACTGAATTGTACACTGAAGTGAACTGTTTGATTTTTAAAGTAGTCAAATGCTTACTGGGGACAGTAGCTGACTAGTGCCCACAAACTGGACAGTTATTGATGATCATATTGACATTTACAATCTATTTTTGGATGGGGGAGTGTTGTAGGTGCAAATGGGGATACATGTTTTTTTTGTTGAAAATCTTGCTGCACACAGAATTGGCAAGTAGCCGTAATAAAATGGTTCACTTAAGGGGCTTGAATTTATATGAAAAGCACAATTTACTTTGCCAAATAAAATACCTTTATCACATTGTTTGGGTATAATAGTATCATGTCCGTATTACAGGCCTTACCCTGCCGTTAAAGGGGAACTGCCATGGAAATGAAAATTTAATGTAAGAAACTTTCTACATACAATCAATTAAAAATTCTGCATTATTGCTGAAATAATCAAGTTCATCTTCACTATTCCTCTCGCAGCATCTGTTTCTCCTCATTCTCTCTTCATGAGGCAGTTGGGTGTCCAATGAATGATCCAATATATCTTATAGGGGGGCTTCCTTTCCTGGCAGATGTATTAGAGCTCACTTAAATAACTGATTCCAGTACAAACAAAATAACTGCCTTTTGCACATATCCTGCATGTAGAGGGACAGGATTTCTGATGATTTTAATAGAATGAGCTCTAATACATCTTCTAGGCAAAAGAAGCCCCCCCTATAAGATATATTGGATCATTCATTGGACACCCAACTGCTGCATGAAGACAGAATGAGGAGAAACAGATGCTGAGAGAGGAATAGTGAAGATGAACTTGATTATTTCAGCAATGATTCAGAATTTGTAATTGATTGTATTTATAAAGTTTCTTAATTCAGTTTGATGAAGCTTATATTAAATTTTCATTTTTGCGATAGTTCCCCTTTAAAGGGGTTGTTCACCCTGGAATTACCTTTAGTATGGTGTAGTATATTCTGAGACCGTTTGCAGTTGGTTTTCATTTTTTATTTCTGGATTTTGAGATATTTAGCTTTTTATTCAGCAGCTCTCCAGTTTGCAGTTTCTGCAATCTGGTTGCTAGGGTCCAAATTACCATAGCAACCATGCACTGATTTGATTGTGAGGCTGGAATATAAATAGAAGAGGCCTGAAAAGAAAGATGAGTAATAAATAGTAGCAATAACAATAAATATGTAGCCTTATGGAGCTTTTGTTTTTTAGATTGGGTCGGTGACCCCCATTTGAAGCTGAAAAGAGCCAGATGAAGGCAATTCAAAAACTATGACAAAAAATGACCAATTGAAAAGTGACTTAGAATTAGGCATTCTATTACATACTAAAAGTTAACTTAAATGTGAACCACCCCTTTAATGCGACTGTACGGACTGCCAGTTATCTAACTTATATTCTTCAAGACAATGACCTCTATAGACCAGTGACTGATATTACATAAATGGTAACCCATGTTACAAATTATACAGAAAGTCTTTAAAAAGTAACCTACATAATACTTTTCATCAGAGAAGTATAGTGTAATGTATCAATACAAAGAAGCAAACGGGTTTTCTGATATCTTTTACTGAAAGTAAGAAAATGTGTGACTAAAAATGTATTGGTTTTCAAGTGTAAGTTGGAAAATCAAGTGTAACCTGATCGTTTTTTCCTTTCAAAGGTTTTTGTGCTTCAAAATATGCACCATCTTATTACTATGTTCTGCCAAAACACAATAGCACTGCAGATGGAAAGAAAGCCGAAGCAGAAAAGACAGGGCAGTCGTCAATACCCTTGGCTGCCAGCACACCAAGTGCAGGTACGCTGTTAAACTGTCATTCTTCACCTGCACCTGCAGGCATCTAAATGTGTTGTAACATTTCCTGGTTTAAAAGAACCTAGAGAAGGTCAAGAATGGTGTCTGTCTGGAGTATGAAGCCTTAGGGTAGGACTACATGGCGACTTTGATTCCGTCTAGGGATGCACCGAATCCAGGATTTGGTTCAGGATTCGACCTTTTTCAGCAGGATTCAGATTCAGCTTCTGTCCAACCGAATCCTAATTTGTATATGCAAATTGGGGGCGGGAAGGGGAATTGTGTGACTTTTTGTCACAAAACAAGGAAGTAAAAAATGTTTTCCCCTTCCCACCTCTAATTTGCATATGCGGGTTTGGTATTTGGCCGAATCCTTCATGAAGGATTCGGGGTTCGGCCAAATCCAAAATAGTGGATTCGGTGCATACCTAATTCCGTCAGATCCGATGCTGGGCGACAAAACACACACATCATTTTGTCGTCCGACGGAAACGCATCGAAGTCGGCCGCGTAGTCCTACCCAAAGAGTAACAAATAAAGGCTTTTTAATTGAATGGTGCTGTCTGCTACACTTTATTTTGGAAGGTCAAGAATGGGATCAGTCATGCAGCATGCATGTTCAAGTTTTTTATTTTTTTTTTCAAACGGGCATACATTTATGCTGGGAAGAGGTTAATGATTTTAATACCATTACATGTGTTCCTTGAGAATTCATACAACTTAATACTTTTTTGTTTTATTTTTAAGTTTTAATAATGCCGTGTGGGCAGTTATCTCTGTTAATCAAGCATGAAGTTGCCATTGCACAAACAGGCAGCACAGCAGCGTGCAAATTCTTTATCTTAGCCGTTCATTATTTATATATGCTCCCTGTTCTCTTGCTGGAAGCTGTTGTATAGGCCACTAAGTAGCACACACAGTAATTTTTAGCTGTACAGGCTAATTCTTAAAGGAACAATAACACTAAAAAAAATTAGGGATACCCAAATCCAGGATTCGGTGCAGGATTTGGCCAAATCCTTCTGCCAGGCTGAACTGAATCCTAATTTGCATATGCAAATTAGTGATTGGGAGGGAAATCACGTGACTTTGTCACAAAACAAGGAAGTAAAAAATGTTTTTTTCCCTTTCCCACCCCAATTTGCATATGCAAATTAGGATTCGGTTTGATATTCGGACGAATCTTTCACAAAGGATTCGGTGCATCCCTACAAAAAATTAGTAAATTAAAGTAATTAAAATATAATGCAGTGTTGCCCTGCACTGGTAAAATTAATGTGTTTGCTCCAAAAACACTACTATAGCTATACTGTATATATGTATAAGGGGCAAAGTAAAATATTCAGTGAGAAATTGCAGCAAAAAAATAAAACTGCTTGTCGCTGGTCTGGGCGTGCCATGGGTTTTTTAATTTATTATCACAAGTGGTCAGGAACTTGTATATAAACCTTTATATTACTGTGAAAAACAGAAATTGAGAATTTTTTTTTTTTTTTTTTTTTGATTCTTTTTTTTTTTTTAATCAAGTCTAAGGGAAGGACTACTGTTTTCAGTGCGATCTGACGCGTTGCGACAAAACGCATGCGACGGAAACAAGGTAAGAGAAATTCAGATGAAGTCGCAGCGTTGATTCGACGCGACTGTCTGATGCAGATGCTGCACACTGCGTCTGCATCCGACAGTTGTGTCTCATTGGATCAACGCTGCGACTTCATCCGAATTTCTATCTCTTATCTTATTTCCGTCGCATGCGTTTTATCGAAGCACGTCGGATCGCACCAAAACCGTCCGTGTGGTCCTACCCTAATATGTACTATAAAAGTATTCTGTTCCTTTCTAAACGTGTAGGTGAAAATTGATAATTCTTTCATTAATGTTCTTTATAGCTCAACCTAAAAGGAAACCCAGGAGAAAAAGCCGGTGGAGTTCGGGCAACTGTTCTAAAAGAAAGAGGCTTCTCCCATCTTTTAAAAATGAAAACGAAAAAATCGATGAAGAGGCTGAAAGTGAGGTCGACCAGGAAAATCCCGAATCAAGCCTTGACCATACAGAGCTTGAATTGGACTCTTCCGTTGATGCGTGGAATGAGACGCCAGCAGCAGACAATCATTCTCAGAACCTGCCAATGCAGACTGGAAAAGCCACTGTTAATGCAGAAGATCCCACATCTACAGCACCTGAAGAGCCAACAAAAAAACAAGCAGAGACTGTGCAATCTCCAGCTGTAGAGAACAGCGAATCAGGCGGTATGTAGCATCAGCTCTATTTCCCTAAAATGTATCTGTATTTATAGACTGTCTTGCCTGTTGTTAATCAATTGAATTTAAAATGCGTAAGGCTTGCAATGGCGCTGTCACAAGTTAATTTGATTGCGGGCAAGTGTATTTTAAAGGGGTTGTTCACCTTTAAATTAACTTTTAGTATGATGTAGAGAGTGATATTCTGAGACAATTTGCAATTGGTTTTTATTTGTGGTTTTTGAGTTATTTAGCTTTTTATTCAGCGGCTCTCCTGTTTGCAATTTCAGACATTTGGTTGCTAGAGTCCAAATGACTGGAATATGAATAGGAGAGGCCTGAATAGAAAGAATAGTAATAAAAAGTAGTAATAACAATACATTTGTAGTCTTAAAGGGGAAGGAAACCTAGCCGGCGCAAACCCCCCCCACCCCCCCTCCCGTTTGTTGCCCACCCTCCCTCCTCCCCCCTGGCCTACCCGTCCCGCTGGGCAAATGCCCCTAACTTGTTACTTACCCTTCTGCGCAGGTCCAGTCCAGGGAGTTCACCGACGACATCTTCTTCCATGCGATCTTCTTCCTTCTTTGAACGGCGCATGCGCAGTAGGATCATTTCGCCGGTACGATCTACTGCGCATGCGCGTGACTTTTGGCGCATGCGCAGTAGATCCATACCGGCGAAATGATCCTACTGCGCATGCGCCAAAACGCCGTTCACAGCAGGAAGAAGATCGCGTGGAAGAAGATGTCGTCGGTGAACTCCCTGGACTGGACCTGCGCAGAAGGGTAAGTAACAAGTTAGGGGCATACACTTATTCACATTGGAAGTGGCACTCATATCGGTCTCACTTTTACGGATGTATTCTAAATTTATAGATGTGCGTTTTGTGCGCATGACCCGTGGAAGACAGCTTCAGGTTGAACAGCAGCATTTGGTCAGTGTTGAAGAAGCCATGGCGTTGCTTTCAGAACCAACTCCGGTCTTGTATGTTGATCATCAGCAACTTAAGGCAAGTCTAAAATATTCTGACTTATTAACTGTGCATACATGAATACCTTAGCTGCTTCTGTCAAGGTGGCACAATCCTCCCATTGATTGTAGAACAAATGATAACAGAGCAGGCTCTCTTAAAGGGATTCTGTCATGATTTTTATGCTTTACTTTTTATTACTAAATACTGTGTCCATTGCAAATAATTGATTCTACCATTTAAAATGTAATTCTTTAATGTTAATATTGGTGTGTAGGCAGCCATCTTGGGTCATTGATCATGAGCTTTCAGAAAGAGCCAGCACTTCTTGAAGGAACTGCTTTCAGACAGTCCTTTTCTCCTACTTAGTGTAACTGATGGAGTCGCAATGGGACTTGGATTTTTACTATAAAGTGCTGTTCTTATATCTACCAGGGAGCTGTTATCTTGTGTTAGTGAGCTGCTATATCGTTACCTTCCCATTGTTCTGCTGATAGGCTGCTGGGGGGAAAGGGAGGGGCTTATATAACTCAAACTAGCAGTAAAGAGTGACTGTAGTTTATCAGAACACAAGTCACATGACTGATGGAACCTGGGAAACTGACATGTCTTGCCCCATGTCAGATTTCAAAATTAAATATGAAAAACATATTTCAGTGCCAAAGTCTGCTGGAGCAGCAGTATTAAAGGAAAACTACACCCCCCCCCCCAAACAATGTAGGTCTCTAAAAATATATTGCATAAAACAGCTCATATGTAAAATCCTGCTTAATGTAAATAAACCATTTTCATAATAATATACTTTTCTAGTAGTATGTGCCATTGGGTAATCATAAATAGAAAATTGCGATTTCAAAAATAATAGGGCTGCCCCCTGGGATCGTAGGATTCACGGTGCACACAAACCATACATATTAGGTCACATGAGCCAATCAATAGACAGAGTTGTCTTGTCCTGTTACAGTTAGAGCTGCAGTATTTCTGGTCAGGTGATCTCTGAGGCAGCACACAGACCATCACAAAATGGTGGTTCAAGGCAAGAGATGTAAAAGGGCAATATTTACTTAAATATATATTCCAGTTTGGTAAGATTCTGTAATATGCCACTTCATTTGATATAAACTCTGTTGCTTAAATATTCATTTGGGGGGGTTCCTTTAAATGATGCATTTTGGGGGGGGGGGGGAAAGGAATCCCTTTAAAGAGATACTGACACCTGAAATTAAACTCT
This sequence comes from Xenopus petersii, assembly GCA_038501925.1. Classification (NCBI taxonomy): domain Eukaryota; kingdom Metazoa; phylum Chordata; class Amphibia; order Anura; family Pipidae; genus Xenopus; species Xenopus petersii. The sequence continues at coordinate 13,950,428 of CM076682.1, forward strand.
TTTTTACATCTATTATAATATTGGCTTTGCAAGTTACTTCTAACTTTGCCATAAAGTATTGGCATGATGCATTTACATTACCTGTCTGATCCCCCATGTTCCTGTATGAGGGAGCTGCCATATTTGTGCAGCAGGAGTCCGTTGGCATTAGAAACTGTAACTAACTAACAGTGTCAGGCTTGGGAACTTCAACTAACAATTATATACAAAAACAAACCTCTCAGCAAAAAATGATCAACATGACCAATAGGTAACATTTAATGTACATTCATATGCTAAAATTCATTTTTTAGTGTCAGTATCACTTTAAGGATGATGCATCTCTCAACCGAGTGTTGCTGACAGAACCAGCCCTTAGAGAGCTGTTGATTTGAGCATGGTGGGAGTTGCAAAGAAACGTTGTGGCTATAATAGATATATCTCTATCTCTCTCTATCCATCTGAATTATATTTCTGCAGTATAATCCCGAGAATACGTTCTTTTGGGTAACAAAAACATAATCCTTGCTTCAATTTTTGCAGAATCTTCTGGACAAAGCTGTCGAAAGAAGCGATGACTATAATGTATTTCAGCTGGAAAAGATGTATGCCTTACTCAGCCAGTGTATATACAGACATCGCAAGGACTACGATAAAACGCTGTTAATAAAGGTAGATTACATGTGGAAGTCTTTGATATTAAAGGGGAAGTAATGTCAAAAATAGTATAAGGCTAGAAATGCTGTATTTTGTATACTAAACTTACTGCATCACAAGCCTAATCAAACAAATGATTTATGCTTTTAAAGCCACAGGGGGTCACCGTCTTGTAACTTTGTTAAACATCTTAGCAAGACCAAGACTGTGCACATGCTCAGTGTGGTCTGGGCTGCTTAGGGATCATCATCAATTCTCAAAACAGCACAATAATATCTGCCAGAAGCCAATACAGCAAGACTGATTAATAATCAGAATATACAGACTGCACTGGGTCCTGTGTTGTCATGTAATCTAATGTGGATTTTATAGTTTTTGTATTGTTTAATACAAACTTTCTCCAACTCTGCAGAACCAGTGGCTGCAGGGAAAAAAATCATCCAAATAAAATCCCAGTTTATCTGTTTAAATCTGGCTCCATGATCTTTCTCCCTGCAGCTGGAGTTGGAAACAGTAAAGGGGATGTAAAGGCAAAAATAAAATCCAATACAAATCTCTACAGGGAAACAAACAAAGCTGCTTGAGTTCTGCACGGCTGGGAAGTAAGGCGGGGGCTCCCCCTGCTGTTCATAAGTATGATTGTTTCCCTGCAGAGCAGTTGGGGACCGTCTGACAATTCCTATCCACAGCAGTAAATGAAGGGAGAATTTCATTGCATACAGTCAGGTTTCTTATAAAAATGGTACACATTTTTTAATTCAAGTATATTGGAGATAGGTTTCTTTTTCATTAAAGAAAGTAAAAATTCAATTATTATTTTTTGACTGTACATGCCCTTTAATTTAAAGCATTTTGTTGAATTTAACTGCTACAAGGTGGCATTCCAGAGTTACAAGAAATTACAAAAATATAGATTGGTGTGCTCCATTCCCTCGACCACCTAGTGGCAGTCGCCTTTCTTCTGGTCTTTGTAGTTGAAAGAACTGGAGTGTTATGAAAAAGGTATATAAATCACAAAGTTTTGGATGCTCAAGAGCAGAGATTGCCTCTCGAGTAGGAAAGATACAATTGAAGGCTATAATATATTTTTGTCTGATATATCTCTATATATATTTGCTTTGCAGGAAATGGAAGACGAAATAAACCGCTTCAAAAAATGAAATATATGGATTTTACCTCACTTGACCTGCCAGATGTGATCTATATAATATATTCATCTTAAATGTTCTATTTACTTGTAAATATTTTCTTTGAAGATGTATTATTCAGATACCCAGGCAATAACTGCTTTTTATACTAATGTGCATCTCACATTTGTATATCGCCCTCCTCCCCTCTTTTATATGGATTCTTTAAGTATGAATGTTGGGGGGGAAAAACTGTAAATACAAAGCTGTGCCAATGAGTTTGTCTTCAACTTCCAGGATAGTGTGTTCCTTTGTGAAATCTTGTACATCTCACTTTGGCAGTGCTTGTTCTCAATATGGTATATTGTCCTTAAAATAGTCTTTATTTGTGACAATCAGTGTAATAAGAATATGGAATTGCCGATGCACCTTCTGCATAACTGGCTGCTTCTCTAAATAAACGGCTAAAACAAAAGGGGCTTGTTTTTTTTGTTTTTTTATTTATAAGGTATGGGATCCATTTGCGGATATAACTCAAACTTGCAGTAAAGAGTGACTGAAGTTTATCAGAATACAAGTCACATGACTGAGGGAACCTGGGAAACTGACATGTAAAAATATGAAAAACATATTTCACTGCAAAAGTCTGCTGGAGCAGCCCTAGTAAAGGAAAACTACACCCCCCAAACAATGTAGTTATTTTTTAATTAAAGGTTATTTTTAATGAATTAAAAATGTAGTGTATAGGAAGGAAAGAAGAGCTGGAGAGTAGCCAGTCAATGCACAGTTGTGGCTGGTGAGTCTAGCCAAGGAGACCAGATATTTTCAAACTTCAATCGGGGCATCCTCAAAAAAAATTAATGTACATTGCAAAAGTGCTTGGAATAGCACCCTCATCAATTTAACATTCTTATTTTTAAGGTTTACTTGTCCTATAACTTGATGTTTTTGGGGGTTTTTTCCCGCACTGTGAGCAGACTGAACAGAAGGTCTACTATGACCGGTTTCAGGCACCAAGTTTCCCATAGATTGCCAAGGACTGACAGAGAGACAAGTAATGTGACTGCAATAGGAGCAGGGACAGGTATGAACAAGACTTACTTCAACAACTGATGTTGAAGGGCTGCAGCTTGGGCAGCTTTGTCGCAAATGGTTTACTTGCTGAAGACTCCGACAACTGTCTAGATCAGAACTGAATGGACTAACCTCTCTGTAACACATGGGTGCAAACACTGTAGTGTACGTTATAGGGGGGTAAGATGGAAAGCTATGGATAGAAGAAGGGATAGATGGTCGGTGTCTATAGCATGAGAATAGTTTGGTTGGAAGTTGACTATAGATAGAATGAGTAATATATTGTTAAAATAACAGATGGGGAGATATAGACAAACAAATATGCACAGTATTAAGACATTTAGTTGTGCAAAGTACTCTGATCGACCAATGGTGTGAAACGCGTCAGGAGGGAGAGAGTGGTTGAGATGAGGTATGCAGACAGGAGAAGATAATTTGGTGACTTTGCACTAATGGCTTAAGTGAGCTACTGTGCCTATTTGATTATTTGCCAAGTGCTTTTGGACCCTGGCATAGTACTCACCCAGAGATGGTGTATATCCATCATGTATTGGTTATAAATAGATAATAAAGAATTTTGAATAAGTAGGGATGGTTAGAGAGAAAGATACAAAAGGTGACTAGATGATGGGCACAAGTAGAGTGGCCAATGTACTGAGAAATAGATGGGATAGATAATTGGAATATATGAAATTAAAAGAAGGGTGAGAGAGGGAAAGGTGCTACAGAGGGAAACATAGGTATTTGTTGAATGACCGTTACAAGAACAGCATCATGACTGGCAATAGGTTAGAGAAGCAGATTGATAAGGAGATATGGACAGAATGAGAGATTTGTGTTATAACAGAGAAGGAGGGAAACGTGTTTATAGAGAGAGGGAGAGAGAAGTAGACAGATGATTGAGTGAGGGACAGACAAAAATATATAGATGCTGAATAAGGGTAACATTTGAAATGGCTGAAGAGACAGGTAGAGAATGATTGATTGTAAAGAGACATGGGTAGGAGAGATGGATAATCCAGGACAGGTAGGGTTGCCATCTGGCCAGTATTTTCTCTGCCTGGTCGGTAAAAATTATGGCTGAACCAATGTTATTAATAGGGGGGAAAAAAAGATAAATATATAGGAAGGCCGATATTTTTTTCCAGAAAAGTTGGCAACCCTAGTGACAGGTCTACTTGAATGTGACTTCTGTTTCTGAAGCTCCATGCTGATCTTGAGTATGTGACTGTGGTAAGGACCATGATGAAACATTTTGCAGCAGCTCAGTCTTGCCTGTCACTCCTGGGACGTCTATACAGCCCTCATGGCGGCTTCCTGAGAGTATGACGCTTACCGCGGTCGCACACTCAAGAATCCGACAGCAGGTGCGAGGGCTGTGAAGACAACGTGACAGGCAAGACCGAGCCGCAGGAAGAAGAGCCGCATGAGGCCGCGGGTTGCCTACACCTGGATAGGGGAACAGGCAGAATGAGGAATGTGGTTGCCACCTGGCCGGTATTTTAATGGCCTGGTCGGTAAAAATGATGCTTGATGCCAATGTTATTAATAGGAAAAATAATATAGGAAGGCCAGTATTTTTTTCCAGAAAAGGTGGCGACCCTAATGCCGGGTTCGGTGGGATTCCATCCTAGTTGCAATGGCGGCTGTTCAGGGTCGGTGACACATTGGATTTCCATTGGATTTAATCAAAATAAAATGAAGCACATTAGTGACGTCACCAGCTCCTAAACACATTTCCCTTTATTTGTAGCCAAATGGGAAACATTTCCCCGTAGTTTGCGGCAGAATTACACGAGGGGAGGACCCATTTCAGACATTTTTACCACAGAAACCATTTCCCCGCCTCCAATTACCGCCAAAAAAAAAAAAATCCGACCCTCGTACGTGTGAGGAGCCCATCCCCTTTTTCACTGTTATCCCCCTCCCCCTCGCACACAATCATTTATTGGCTTTTACTTCAGGGAAATTATTATGAGTTTCGGGCGTGAGAGAAATCGGCTGCCCGTTAGTCAGATCCCCCGTGGGTTCGTCTACTCCCAGCTCGGCCTGCTGCCGCGTCTCCGGGATGTGTAAGATAAAGATGGCCGCCGTGCTGCTGCCTGAACAGGGGGAGGAGGCGGCGGCCGAGCGCTGAACTTAACGGCCGGATCAGGTAAATGCGATGAGGGCCCGCGGCTGCCAGTCACGCCCTATAGCCGGGGCTCAGCTGGAGGCCTCAGGGGGTGGGGGCAGTGCAGAGACCGCGCGCGGGGCGTAGGCCTTGTTGTACTTCCTGTCAGTTCAGTTGCCCGTGGGAAATCACTGCCAGAGCGTCTGTCTCCTCTGCTTAATAACTCACAGCAGCACTTCGTGTGTGGGACAGTCCTCTTACTTGTCACTGGCTGACTGGCCTCAAAGCCTGTCATACCATCACCCCCTGTGCATAAATACACCACATAGACACCATATATACACCACATATACGAAAATATACACATATACACCAAACATACACCCAATATACCACATATACACCAGTACACCTCATATACACACATACACCAAACATACATCACATATACACACTTATACTACATGTACACAAATATACACCAATACACCACATATATACACTTATACCACATATACACACACATACACCATATATACACCACATATACACACTTATACCACATCTACATCACACATACACCAATACACCTCATATACACACTTTTACCACATATGCACCAATACTCCACATAGACACCAATACGCCACATAGACGCCAATACACCACATAGACCACCACGTAGTCACCAAAACATCGCATAGACACCAATACATCGCATATACACCACATAGACACCAGTATACTACATATACACCACATATACATAAATATACCACATATACAGTTAGGCCCATACATATTTGGACAGACTTTTTTTCTAATTTTGGCTCTGTATATTCCCACAAAGAATTTTAAATGAAACAACTCAGATGCAGTTGAACTGCAGACTTTCATCTTTAATTCAGTGGGTTGCATAAAAATGTGAGGCACTAAAGCCTTTTTTTTTAACACAATCACTTCAGGGACTCAAAAGTAATTGGACAAATTAAAAAACGGAAAATAAAATGTTCGTTTCTTATACTTGGTTGAAAACCCTTTGCTGGCAATGACAGCCTGAAGTCTTGAACTCATGGACATCACCAGATTCTGGGTTTCCTCCTTTTTAATGCTCTGCCATTGCAAGTACAGTGCTGTGTTTTTAAATTTAGCCATACGTATACTTATGCACCAGGTGGCCGAATAAGTGGATCTTTCACCTTCGGGTGGGCAATATCTGGGATGATCCAATCGAAGCGGACATCAGTACGATAAGAAAGGCTGGGTGCTTATCATTAATCAAAAAATACCAGAAAGTACTCACAATACAAGTTTTTTTTATGAAACAATGTTGACAAAATATTACTTCATTATCATATCTACGCATTTTGCTATATATATATATATATATATATATATATATATATATATATATATATATATATATATATATATATATATATACTGTATAAAACTACTACAAGAAAGTCCGCACTCTCAGGACTTCTAGAAATCATAATATTTATTATAAATTACTAACCTTTTGGCTAGGTCCCTAGGTGTCACTTTGAGAAAGGCTAGGGACAAAGAGTCACTTTGAGAAAGGTAGCCGAAACATTAGTCATTTATAATAAATATGATTCCTGAGAGTGCGGACCTTCTTGTAGTAGTTATGGATAATTTATTATTTCAGGCAGCAATTGAGAAATGTCAAAATGTCAACCTCCACAATAAGAGCAATGATACAGGGTGCTACTTGTCACTTGCGATTTGTCGTGGCTACTAAACGCTAGAAAATACCCTGCCATAGACAATACTGGGAATTGTCTCTGCTAAAACACTCAAATCATGTTATTGCTCAAACACGCTTACAAAGGCATGAAGTAGCACCCTGTATCATTGCCCTTAAGGACTGAAGCTGTTTCACACTAAGACCTGTCCTCTGAATTCACTAACTCTACTGGATATCTACTCTATGGACTGAACCCAGGAAACATTATCATGTATTTTAAGTAGAGAAATGCCCCTACAATTACATCCTAAACCCTCAGGCTAATCTCACACTTCACATTTCTGGTATCGGTGTCATTTCGCCTGTCACTGTATTCGCAGGCCAGATTTTATCCCAAAACTGCTTGTTCATTGTATCTAGTATTGTCATGTTCTTTATCAGCAGAGAAGACACAAAGTGGAACATTGGCCTTAAAGGTAATGCAACCACCATAATCTAATCACCAGTCTTTAGTGAGTTTCAGTTTACACCTGCCTGAATAGGTTCTATGGAACCATTGCAATTGATTTATGGTGATTATTTATTTGGGCTGTTGTTAATTTAATAAAATTAAATATGTAATAAATTGCCATCTGCACCAATGAGTTCAAGGTAGCATTGTACTTGGGTTACTGATCCTGGAACCTAGGGCTTTTGCTAGTTATGTTCTACACATAAGGGTTGCTGCCTTTCCTGGAAAAAGAAAACATCCATAACTTTACTGGCCAGAGTGCATCCCAGGTACAAACAAATATGTGGATATATAGCATGTGCATTATATGAATTAATGCGCCCCGACTTTTAAAAATAATATTAATGGTGAAGTTCAACAACCTTTATAAAAGCAATCCTCCCTCTGTTTTGTGCTTTATATGTTCAAAACCTTTGGGAGGTCCATCATCCTAAAATGTGGTCACCTAAAACTGAGCATGCACGTACAATGATCGGTACCTGTATGGTGGTCTGCTGATTCTGACATATCTATGTACTTTATATATCGGATCATTAGGGAACAAAAAGCAAAGGTGCAAATGTTGTGTGTGATCCCCATGGGGGATTTCAGTGAGAGTACCCGATGGGCTAATAAATATCTGCCTCTAATCACCTTTGGCTCCTCCACATTTCATAATATACATCTAGGCCACATCAAACAAGTATTTCTATCCCTAATCCCATGTGCACAGGAATATTCCGTACATTGTCGATCAGTGAGATCAAAGACGGTATTGAACAAATTCCGCGGTCCCAGCAGTGAGTTCAGAAATTGAGGATTATAGGTGAAAAGTGACCCTCTTCAGTAGGCTCTGTTGCTCCTTTGAGTAGGTTTTTACGTTATCAGCATTTTTAATAACTAAAACATTTTTGTGCTTTTCCATAGGTACCTTGCACCATCATGGCACTTACTAATACTGCACTACAGCTTCAAATCAAATGTTAAAATACTTAACATAAGCGAAAAAACTACAAATAAGCCATTTCAGAGGGTGTTTCCATAGCAGGTATTGCCACCTGCACCTTTCTCAAAGACTGTTTATTGCACTATGGCAAGTAAAAGGAAATCCACAACACCATGCATGGTGCTCGCAAGCGAGCATGATCCTGATCTGGAAGTTAATTCTGATACAGAAGAAAGGCCCCCTCTTCCTACACCAGTAGGGAACCCTGCTCCAGAGAACTCCTCAAGTGAAGATGATGTGGTAGAACCCAATGATTCAGACAATCAGCAAAATAAAACTGTCGAAGGTGGTTACGAATGTAAATATTGTTCTTTTCAGACTCCGGACTTAAATATGTTTACTTTCCACGTCGATTCAGAGCACCCTAATGTAGTGCTAAATTCTTCCTATTTTTGTGTGGAGTGTAACTTTCTAACTAAACGGTATGACTCTCTTTCCGAGCACAACATGAAGTACCATCCCGGAGAGGACAACTTTAAGTTAACCATGGTCAAGCGCAACAACCAGACCATTTTTGAACAAACGGTTAATGATTTAACGTTTGATGGCAGTTTTGTTCAAGAGGAAAACCAGGAACAGGATGAGCCTAACTCCCCAGGAATCTCAATTAGCAAGACACCAATTATGAAACTGATGAAGGACAAGTCCGACAAGAAGCGGATTACAGTACCTCAAAACGCAGCCGACGAGGATGGAGAGGACACCGATGTAAAAAGAGAGATTGACCAAAATGTGAAACTGCAAGAGGAGACAGAAAAAAAGGCTCCGCCACCTATTTCAGAACCAGCTAAAACAATTAATAGCTTTATTGCTAATTCTCCAGAACTCACTAGTACTGTTGTAACTCCGGCAAATGTTCTTCAATCTGGCCTAGCACAAGTTATCACGGCTGTTCAGGCGCAACAGAATTGCAACATCGTTTCTAAAGTCTTAATACCTTTAAATAGCATTCCCAGCTACAATGCTGTCATGGACAACAATGCTCTGTTACTCAGTGCTTACAACAATTTTCCCTACCCCACAGTCTCAGAAATAAAACTTCTTACTTCTCAAACCAAATTCACAGAAGAGCAGGTGAAAATTTGGTTCTCTGCTCAGCGCCTCAAGCATGGTGTGAGTTGGACACCTGAAGAAGTGGAAGATGCTCGACGTAAGCAATGTAATGGTACAGTTCATACCATCCCTCAGACAATTACAGTGATTCCTGCTCAGCTGTCCTCCGGTGCCAATGGTTTGCCTTCTATTTTTCAAACGTGCCAAATAGTAGGTCAGCCAAGTCTTGTTCTTGCCCAGGTTGCAGGCACAAATGCATTACCTATGACTACACCAATTGCATTAACTGTCGCTGGTGTTCCAAACACTGCCCAGCTGCAAAAGGCTCCACTGCCCACCACCCAACCAGCACCAGAAACAAAACGGGTGTTGACTATCCCTGCTCCCCAAATACCTAAGCAGGAACACATCGGGATGGGTTATGATGCTGGTATGCGTTCAAAGAAAACAAAAGAACAGTTGAATGCACTGAAAATTAGCTACTTAAAAAGCCAATTTCCGCATAATTCTGAAATTGAACGCTTAATGAAACTGACAGGTCTCACAAAAGGGGAGATCAAAAAATGGTTTAGTGATACACGATACAACCAAAGGAATTCAAAGGGTAGTCATGGTATTCATTTCACTAGTGAAGCTGGTGGCATGATCTTTGATTCTGGTGATGAAACAATAGACTCTCCTACTCTCGTGCCACCACCACAACGTAGCAGGCAATCTTGGAATCCTTTTCCAGATTTTACTCCTCAGAAGTTTAAGGAAAAGACTGCAGAACAACTTGAAACTTTAGAGGAGAGTTTTCTGAAAAACTCTGTACCTACAGAAGAGGAGGTGAACAAATTAAGGGTTCAGACTAAACTAACACCAAGAGAGATTGATGCCTGGTTCTCAGAGAAAAGGAGATCTACAGGCATAAAGGAGGAAGCAAGTGACCTTAATGAAAGTAATGCAGGCCCTACTATAAAAGAAGAGGTGGAAGCAAATTTAATGGAAAGTGATGCTTTAGAAAATAGGTCAGGGGCGATATTTGCTGCAAAGCTTGGAAAAAAGTCCCCAGAACAGTTGCACATCCTTAAAAGTGCATTCGTAAATTCACAATGGCCATCAGCTACAGAATATGATAAGCTGGCGGAACAAACTGGACTTGCTAGAAGTGACATTGTGGGATGGTTTGGAGATACAAGGTATGCATGTAAACATAACAATCTGAAATGGTTCTACCGTTATCAAGGGCAGAACCAGAATGTTATGAATGGCCAAACGTCCTCTAGAAAAAGGGGCAGAGGAAGACCGAGAGGTAGAGGACGAGGAAGGTCTCGAGGTCGTCCAAAGGGTCCGAGAAGGACAAATAACTGGGAGAGGGTGACGGTGCCAAAACACAAAACTGGGAAAGCACTGCTCAAGGATTACTATCTAACACATAAATTCCTTAATGAGGAAGACCTCGATGAATTGGTTGCAAAATCTCACATGGGCTATGAGCAGGTGAGAGAATGGTTTGCAGAAAGACTTCAAAGGGAGGATGCTGGTCTGGATCCCTTCGATGAAGAGGAAGACGACGAGGATGACATTTTGGATGACCAAGATGAGGAGGAAGAGAATGAAGATACTGACGACAGTGATACCTGGGAGCCCCCAAGACATGTTAGGCGCAGACTTTCTAAAAGGGATGATTGATATGTAAGTATAATCTGTGCATGTCAATCATTTTGTCAGGTTTGAAGGAGAAGAAGCTTTTTATATGAAGTAGTTATTGTGGCTGTACTTCCCCCAAAACCAAGTGCTCCCTGAAACCTCGGCAGAATGTGAAGTTACATCTGTTATTAGGGCTGATGATGAATTTTGGTCTCCATGGTGCCATTAATGTGAACGTTTTATTGTATGGGTTGTGTTGTGTTTTTGTATGTGTATATATAATCATATATATTCATATTTATATGAAAAAAAATATATGTATATGTAGAGATATGGTAATATATAGACAATATATTAAAAATGTAATATCAGCGCTGCAAAATATGTTAGCGCTATATAATTACATGTTAATAATAAAGACAGTGTAGAGAGCACACCTGTACATGTCCGCTAACTTGGGTGATGATTAAAACCATAACAAAATATACTGTCTCACAGGTCTTGGTACCAAAAAAAACTAAAGTATTTTTATTAAAAAAAAAAAAACCTCACACTTTGGTTACTTCAAGTGACGTTCATTGCACATTATATACATGCAATGAATTGCTGAAATAGAAAACATTGGAGCTATTGGTGGCCCAAATCTTCCCTGCTGAAAGGCTATGTTGGCCTTTGGTCGATGCAGAAGTCCAAAACATAATTGGGGTAATGTAATAAAAGGCACTAAGTTGCCCCATTGGCAGTAACCTGTAGCAACCAATCAGCAGGTAGAATTTACTAGTTGCCTGTTTAAATGCAAGTAGCTTATTGGTTGCCATGGGTTACTGTTCCCAGGCAAACTTAGTGCCTTATATTACATATGGGGGAATGTGTATCATTTCTAATCTATTTATGGAGCTTCGGTAGTGTAGAACTAGTGCTATGTAGTTCACTTGATTTTTTGTATGTATGTAGACAGTGATATTCTTCCAGTCTGCATTTGGTTGTCATTTTATTTTTGGTAATCTTTGAATTAGTGTGTGCACCCCCAGCACCTCCAGTTTGGAATTTTAGCAATTATCTGGTTGCTAAGGTCCCATTTACCTTGGCAATCGGGTAGCGGTTTGAATGACAAACTGGAATAGAAGAGGGTCTAGAAAAGATGAGTTTTAAAGTAGCAATGAAACTATAGCCTATAACTATATAACTATAAATTATAGCCTCACACAGCAACAGTAGTTTATTTGCCAGGGTCAGAGGCCCCCAACCAAATATTTTAAACTGGAAGAAGAAAAGAGTATCTATAGTAATAAGTCAAATCAACTGGATTTGCTGTATTTTTTTGCTCTTGAAGATGTCTCGCTAGGCAGTCAGAATTGAGAAAGCCAGTCGGATGACTAGAAAAAAAAATACAGATTGGCTTTATTACTATAGATATATCATGGATGAATGAGAAGCTTCACAGACATGAAGAAGAAAAGAGGCAGAACTGGAAGGCAAAAATGACAAAAGTATGAATATAAACCATAAAAAAATTAAGAATAGGACATTCTATAACATTATACTATAACTTAAGGTTGAACTGCCCGCTTAATGCTGTATTGACATTCCCTTGAAATATATTTTTTCCTGCACACTTTAATCCACATGAACTGTTTGTTCATTATCTGTTATTTGTGTATGTTTTTTTAGTTATTTAGCGTTTTATTCAGCAGCTCTCCAGTTTGTAATTTCAGCAGTCTGGTTTCTAGGATTCAGATTAACCCAACAATGATACATTGATTTGAATAAGAGACTGGAATACGACTAGGAGAGGAATGAACAGAAAGATGAGTAACAACAAGCTGCAATAACAATACATTAGAAGCTGTACAGAACATTTACTTTTTAGATGGGGTCAGTGCCCCCCATTTGGAAGCTGGAAATAGTCAGAAGAAGGGAAATAATTCAAAAACTATAAAAAGAAAAAAATGAAAAGTTGCTTAGAATTCACCATTCTATAACATACTAAAAGTTAACTTAAAGGTGAACCACCCTTTTAAAGCTGGGCACTCTGGTTTAGCCACCCAGTTGGGGGCTAGTTTGGTCTGATCTAATTGTCCAGCTCTAAGCCCATATATTGTATCACGTGGATAGACTCCAGACCTGTAAGCCACGGAATATATTCATAGCCTGATGTAATATTTGGCAATGGGAGTTTGGCAATCTGATTTTAAATCCTTCCAGGAAGCCATTGTTTTGACCTGCATTCGCAGAGTATCTTGGCTATTCAGTCAAGAGAAGGAAGTGTCTAAGGGCTGAACTCCATGAGCGTCTTTCATCGGATCGACAAAACGCAGGAGACAAGTTGGTTGAAATCGCAGGCAGCAAAATCTAATTGGACTGAACGAAAAGTATTAGGTAAGAACTACATTCCATCCGAAACGGCAGAACTGTCTGATGTGAACGCCGAAAGGTGCGCCTTCATCCGTGGTTCTTAGCTGCTACTTTTCGTTCAGTCCAATAAGATTTTGCTGCCTGCGACTTCATCCGACATGTCTCCTGCGTTTTGGCGATCCAACGAAAAGACGCTTGTGGATTTCAGTCTACAATCAACTTTACAGCAAAGCAAACTGCTCCGCTTTTTTTCTATAAACCAGGAGTCCCCAGTCCTTTTGTACCTGGGAGCCACATTCAAATGTAAAAAGAGTTGCGGGAAACACCAGTATGATTCCTGGAGGGTGCAAAATAAGAACTCTGATTGGCTACTTGGTAGCCCCTAAATGGACTGGCAGAAGGACAGTCACGCCACTATATATATTCACCTAGTTTTGCAGTCCGTTAAAACTGTTTTGCTAAATATTGTCACCTTCCCCCACCTCTCTACTGTTTTCTACTGTTCCATCACAGTTTTGGGCTAAGGTACACAAGACATTTAGGGCAAGGCCAGACGTGGCGTTTTTACGTTGCATTTTTAAAAAAGCTCCGTCATGCGTAAATATGCAGAAACTGCTCTACCACTGAAACTAATGTAAAACGCACTATGGCAATTCTCACAGGGGGCTTGCAAGCTGAAATCCACCACTGGACGCCAGTATTGGCGTTTTTTAGCAGAAACGCCAATGCATCAAGTAACTACCAAATCAATAGACTCTATGGGATCTAGAAGTTTGAAACCACACTTTGCGTAAATACGCAGCGTATTTTAAATATGGCACCCGAATTCTCTCAAGATAAATGACGCGTATACGATTTTACGGCCGGTTACATAACGTTGTGTATTAGCAATCATTCCTTCTCCATTTTGCATGTAAATAGTTTTTCTATTTCTAAATAGCTTTTCTATTTCCAGCCAGCGGAATTATGGGGAACGGCAACAATGAAAAGAAACCTACGTGCTAAAAAACGCATGTTGACGGTCGCGTGTGGTTTCAGTGGCGTATTCACGCCCAACGGAGCTTTTTTAAAAATGCAACGTAAAAACGCAATGTCTGGCCTTGCCCTTAAGGTTGACAAGACTCCTCTCAAAATTGCATGTAGACTTTGCAGTATTCCTGTTCCAATTTGATACAACAGCTCATCATCCCATTTACTGGATACATTGTATTTTTCCCCCAGAGCACAGCTTTCTTCAATGTGCTGGATTAATGATGTGTGGGCTGGCCCGAAACTCGGATATCGGGTGGGTTCTGGCCGACTCCCACAGAAGATTGCCAGGTAGCCTGCGACCTTACTTGCCGACTTCCACTTCCGGCAGTCTCTATTTATAGGCACGCACCTGCTTCTTTTTTCCAACGCCAGAGATGGGTGGGACGGCCACGGCCCTATAAAAAGAGTGGACATGTCGGGTGCGGGTGCGGGTCAGATATCAACCTGAACATAACTACGTGGGGTTATAAAGAACTAGCAGTGCACACATCCACCACGCCACCTCTTCTCAACTTAGGCCCAACCCCTCCCTAGTTTGAAAAGGGACTTTTACTCTGTAGTTTTGTAGTTACTAAATCATGCCTGCTTGTTTTCCCATTTTATTCACAGACTTCCAGTTACTGTGAGTGGAGTTCCTCTTCTCTCTTCGAAAAACCAGGAACCACCGAGGATGATGACTTTGGGGAGTGACGGAACTCTGCACTGTGCCAAAGTCACTGTTCGGCAGTCAGAGGACTATACTGTAAATAAAACTATGTGGGCAGCACATAACCTGTACAATTCAGATTTTAATACATTTTTACAACGTTCTTTATTTTGTCTTGGTTAGTTGTATTTTATGTGGGGGCGGGGAGCTGAAATAGCAGACAAAACAATGACCACTAGTTTTTGTTCTATCATTATAACCTTTTATTTTTGTCTAGTGTACTTATGTTTGAGAGTTGAGTTTTGCTGCCTGTGTTCTTTGTTCTGGAATTTGCTTCTAGCTTTGAGCGACCAAATATTTTGCAGAGCAAAAAGAGCTACACGTCCCTGAACTACAAAGTCCTCAGCTCACTTTCTCTGCCGCTTCGCCTTTGCACATTTTTGAATTTCCCACTGAAACCCCCATATCAGTACAGCTCCGTGAGCTCCGTTCACATTAAATGTTCGAATCCGCACCCTATGTTTTCCCGATCAGATCAAGGTTTGTGTAGAGACTTTATATTCTGTCGGTGGGTATTTGGATTTTTTGCAGGGGTTTTCCAGTGGTGTTCATTGTGATTTTATAGCACTGCTTTGCAAATCAAATCTGCTAATAGAAACCTTGCAGCTACCAATAAAATTGGTAAAATTGAACTTGACTCTGCATATAAATTTAACTTTTCTTTGTGCATGTTGAATACTTCATTTGAAAACTTGCTTGACTAATAATAATTTCTGGTGTTGGATTTTGGCAGTACAGGCAAGGCTATGGAGTCGGAACATTAATCCTTCGACTCTGACTCCTCTGTTTCTAAAGAAACAGTAACCGAAAACTGAAAGGGTATCAAAGTAAAATATAATGTACTGTTGTTTTGCACTGGTAAAACTGACTTGTGTTTACTTCAGAATCACTACTATAGTTTATATAAACAAGCTGCTGTGTAGCCATGGAGGCAGCCATTCAAGCACAGGATACACAGTAGATAACAGATAAGTACTACTATAGTTTATGTAAACAAGCTGCTGTGTAGCCATGGGGACAGCCATTCAAGCACGGGATACACAGTAGATAACAGATAAGTACTACTATAGTTTCTATAAACAAGCTGCTGTGTAGCAACGAGGGCAGCCATTCAAGCACAGGATACACAGTAGATAACATAAGTACTACTATAGTTTCTATAAACAAGCTGCTGTGTAGCAACGAGGGCAGCCATTCAAGCACAGGATACACAGTTGATAACAGATAAGTACAGCTATCTCAGTGCATTGTGCCTGATTCTGAGCATTGAGAAGGAGCCAGCACTTCAGAATGGAACTGCTTTGAGACAGCTATTGTTTCTCGCCTTCCCATTGTATTATACCAGAACCCTAGATTGTGTTTACATTGCTAAAAGTGAGAATCAGGGGTTTTCTTGCTTTGGTGCTATTCTCATGTCTACCACTAGGTGAGGCTAGGGAGCTCTTGGCAATGCAACAAGTCCTTCAGCAGCGGTGTCAGGTAGCTGCTATCTGGTTAGCTGCCCATTGTTCTGTTGATAGGCTGCTGATGGTCTGCTGGAAGGGGGACGATATTACTTCAACTTGCAGTAAAGCAGTGATCCCCAACCAGTAGCTCGTGAGCAACATGTTGCTCACCAACCCCTTGTATGTTGCTTCCAGTGGTCTCAAAGCAGGTGCTTATTTTTTAATTTCTGGCTTGGAGGCAAGTTTTGGTTGTATAAAAAAAAACAGATGTACTGCCAAACAGAGTCTCATGTAGGCTGCCATTCTACACAGGGGCTACTAAATGGCCAATCACAACCCTCATTTGGCACCCACAGGAACATCTTTCATGCTTGTTTTGTGTCCCAACTTTTTATACATCTGAATGTTGCTCACAGGTGAAAAAGGTTGGGGACCTCTGCAGTAAAGAGTGACAGAAGTTTATCAGAGCACAAGTCACATTACCTGAGGGCACCTGGGAAACTGACAATATGTCTAGCCCCATGTCAGATTTCATTTCCTGTGACCGTATACCCTTAAGTACACAACATACAAGGCATTTTAGAAATGCCAAAACTCAATTTTAATGCTATGTGAAGATAGCGTCTGCTTTTTGGAACAAACCAAAGAACTACGGGCTAGGAAGCTGACGCACTACCCTATTGGCCAGGCCCAGACTGAATCTGTGGGTTCTGGCAAATGCCAGAGGGGCTGCTATAAGGTCCCATTGAAAGTCAGTATTTAGTGGGCTGCTGGGGGCTGTGTGGGCCCATATGTGGGCTGATTGGGCCTCTGTGTACCTGAAATGCCAGGGCCTATTTTAATTCTCAGTCCGGACCTGCTATTGGCCATCCAAGTCTGCCAACTTGAATGAGGATACTGTTCTAGTTTGGGTCTAAATCTATAACTAAGCCTTTGTCATTGCGGCTTTTAATTTTATTATAGAAACTACAAACATTCCTTAAGCTTAAATAAAAGACAATAAGGTTATATTTATTGTTTTTATCAAGATGCTGTGAAGTATAAGGTGATAGCATTAGCCTATATAATAATCTGAAATAACTTTACCAGCTCAAAAATATAAACCACATCCTTTGGTAATTCTAAAACAAAATAATAAAAAATAAAAGTGAAATTACAGAAACAAAAAAAAAAAAAAAACAATTGGAAAGCCTTCAAACAATTTATATATGAATTAAACCTGACATAGCTGTAGAATAGCTGTTAAATATAATCCAACATCCAGGAGGTTATTTATGAAAGGTCGATGTAAGCGTTTTTTATACCTCGAAAACTCGAATTTTCGTGGAACACACAAGTTGAACCTTAATAAATGGCTGGTTTTTAATATGTATCGTAGTGACCATATGCAAATTGTGATATAACCTTTAGAGGTCACTGTTGTATTGGGCTACTTAAGGAGATGTGATCTCATTTTTGTCAGCATATGTGTCACGGTAGGCACCCTAAATTCAGAACCAATGCTAAGCACCCTGTTCTCGTCTCTTCCTTCAGCATTTAACAGCCGCCTTTCACCTCGGGAGGAGCCCTCGGCTAATCGGATGCCGCCAGGTCTTATTAAGAGAGGTGCCAAGCGAGGGCTTCTGAACAAGCAAAGGGGCAGGACGGTAGTGCAAAGTCTTTTGGGCAGATGATCATGGTACAAGGTGTAGTCAGATCAGCCCGGGTCGGGGCAAGCGGAGTCAGGCAGGCAAGGGTCAAACCAGGAGATCAATCAAGACAAGCCAAGTCAACACAGGCACGGGTCGAATTAGAGAGAGTAGAATAGTCGGTTTACCAGGCAAGGATCACAGAAGACAGCAGAATCAAGACAGGCATGGGTCAAAACACGAATCAGATCACAAACAGGATACAAATTACCTCCCAGGAACTCACTAGATGAACGGTGAACCTATAACGGGCAATGTGAAAATGTATAATGTGGCTTTAAATACTAAAAAGTTTGTGTCACTGTGCCCTGGCGTCATATCACCAGCGCGCATGCGCCAATAAATAAGGAAGTGGCGCGCCGCACGCACCCTAAGAAACAGCAGCAGAACAACAGCGTGACGGGCGTCCCCACCGAGGGGGCTGCAGGCGTCCCTGCAGACCCCCTCCCACTAGACCACCAGGGTGAGTTAATACACTGTGATTAGCAGCAACATGCCCAAAATGAGTCAGGTCTTGTGGCCTTAGCAGTCTACTGAGTAAAGGTGCTGTTCTCTATTCACTGGGGTGCCATATTCAATTTAATTCTGTTATGGTGGGGAGCACTGCAGACAGAACAGCCAGATATGAATGATGTACAGTGGAGTACGACTATTGAAGCCACATGGGAGTTGTGCAGCTCTTCCTGGTGGTACATTTTCATCTCATACAAAACTTGTGTTGCACAGCAAGATAGCAATGAAAATTCAATATAATAAAATAGTTAGTTGCAGATTTGGCCTAGAAAGGAATATTCTATCTGATAATACAGGTATGGGAGTTTTCCAGATAAGGGATTGTTACATAATTTGGATCTTCATACCTTAAGTCTACTCGTGTACACATGAAATAAACCCAATTGGCTGTTTTTTAATTCTAATAAGTATTAATTATGTTTTATTTGGGATCAAGTACAAGGTACTGTTTCATTATTACAGAGAAATCATTTTTAAAAATTTATTGGAAACGGCCTTTCCATAATTTGAAGCTTTCTGGATAATGAATCCCATACCTGTACAGTTAATCTGATGGCAACCCTTAGATTAGTTGTGGTTATTAAAGGATAAGTAAACCTTAAAAATAAGTGAATGTGAAATTGTGGAGGGTGCTATTATAATAATTCTTATAATAGCACTCTCATCAATTTTACATTCACTTATTTACTTATCATTTAAAGAAATATCTTATGTTTGATCTCAACTTGACACATTGCAAGAACAGCAGATCTTTGCCTACTTTCTCAATTGTTGCACAACTTTATTTTGTGCTGGAGGCTTCTCAGCCCAGTCACAACATTTATCATGGAATTGGCATTGTATCTGTATGTTTGTGCTTGCAGAGTCAAAAATGTCTTTCTTGTGAACTTTTCTAGTCATGCCAGGTAATTTCCTTTGTTTGCCATGATCAAATTAAGCAGCAGACATGCAGAAAAGGATTTCTTCCTAGAGCATCTTGCTGCTGTTAAATCGGATAATCTTGCTTTTGGTGGAATGGAATGGGGGAACGGAAGGGTGGAACTAGGGCTTTAGACCTTAAAGGGATGCTGTCTTTGGAAAACATGTTTTTTCCAAAACACATCAGTTAATAGTGCTGCTCCTGCAAAATTCTGCACTGAAATCCATTTCTCAAAAGAGCAAACAGATTTTTTTATATTCAATTTTGAAATCTGACATGGGGCTAGACATATTGTCAGTTTCCCAGCTGCCCCCAGTCATGTGACTTGTGCCTGCACTTTAGGATGGAACTACTTTCTGGCAGGCTGTTAAATCTCCTACTTAACTGAATGTGTCTCGGTGGGACTTGGATTTTACTATTGAGTGTACCAGGCAGCTGTTATCTTGTGTTAGGGAGCAGTTATCTGGTTACCTTCCCATTGTTTGTTTGTTAGGCTGCTGGGGGGGGAGGGGTGATATCACTCCAACTTGCAGTACAGTAATAAAGAGTGACTGAAGTTTATCAGAGCACAAGTCACGTGACTGGGGTCTGCTGGGAAACTGACAATATGTCTAGCCCCATGTCAGATTTCAAAATAAAATATAACAAAATCTGTTTGTTCTTTTGAAAAATGGATTTCAGTGCAGAATTCTGCTGGAGCAGCACTATTAACTGATACGTTTTGAAAAAAAAAAACATGTTTTCCCATGACAGTATCCCTTTAAAAAAAAAAAATCCCACTATACAATAAAGTGCAACTTGCTGTTTTATGAAAAGGCATTTTTGGAATAATGTTCCACATTTTTGGTAGGGAATTGTTGCATTTTTATTTGCTAGTGTTTTGCTAGTGCAATTATAATAGAATTGCAATTAACAGTCAGTGTTCCAAACCACTTTCTTATATGGCAAAATATTTTATTGTACTGTATAGCTTTATTTGGTTCTGACTAGCACAGGTCTGTTTCAGAGCTTGCCTGCTCTTTCCACAGACCAATTATGAAATATACTATACCTGGGCTGTTGAATTATAAGAAATAAAAACAAATTAACCCCAAAATAGTTTCTCCCCTCCCCCTTTTTCTTAATCATAAGTTTTCTTCCTAATTTTATTTGGGTCACGCAGGATCAGTGGAATATAGTTCCAACTTGATTGTTGTGGTATAATTTTTATTACTAAATTATAATGTGTATATTGCAAATAATTCATTCTACCATTTAAAATGCTATTCTTGAACCAATAGATGTAATTTTTTAGTTTTTATATTGGGTGTAGACAGCCATCTCAGGTTATTGTGCCTGATCCTGTGCTTTCAGAAAGAATAAGCAGTTCACAATGGAACTGCTTTCAGATCAACTATTGTTTCTCCTACTTAATGTAACTGGAGTAGTTGTGGTGGGGCTTGGGGGTTTCACTATTGAGTGCTATTCTCATATCTACCACTAAGTGAGACATGGAAGCATTTTTAGCAATGCAGGTGTCAGATTGCTGTTATCTTGTTACCTTCCCATTGTTCTGCTGATGGGCTGTTTGGGGGTGATATTACTGTAATTTGCAGTGTAGCAGTAAACAGTGACTGAAGTTTATCAGAGCACAAGTCACATGGCTGAGGGCACCTGGGAAACCAGCAACATGTTTAGCCCAACCAGGGGTTGGTAGACACACGTGAGGTCTGCACAAGAGAAGTGTGTTGGAAACTGCTCTCCTGACTGGGAATCAAAAGCTTTGGAAGGCTAGGTCTTCAATTCTTGACCTCAGAAGGGCCTTTTGATGGCAACACCAAGGACAATCTCATGATAGCAGTGTCCTTACCGGCATGACTGGGGTTGATGCCCGGTAAAAAACACGATGTGAGGAGAGGATTCTGCCGGCTTGAACAAACTGAACTCCCAGCGCAGCGGATCAGGCAAGAGTATTGCGGACCTGGAAAAAGACTGCTATATGCCCATTCTACTTCTTTTTATGTGAGTGTGATTTGAACTGATGCACTATTTATTAAAGAAACGTTTTTACTCTATATGAAGCGCTCTTTCTTTAGCAAACCCGGACAGCACTTGGAATAGAAGTACTGAACAAACCCACAGACACACAATTACCTATGATTGCCTATGATTAAGGGATTGAGTCCCGAAACGCGTAGGGCTTGAGATCCCTGTGGGGTCTGTAATAAACCTGCCTTATCCTTGAATGGAGTGCTGTCTTTCCTTTGGTTGGTGGTAGGCGCACAATTAACCTAAACGTTTGTGAGTACCCACCTTCCCCTGACGGTGACCCATAAAAAACAAGGCTAATTATAGTTTTGGTGGATGTTGGAGTGGGTTTCACAAGTAATATAGTGTTTGCACAAAGAGGTGGCTAATTATCAAAATATACTACACTATATTTCTACTATTTTCTTTTTTTTGTCTTTCCCTGGGCTTCCTTGTGAAGCACTGTTTCACAGAATATTGGATTTTTACCGGTTGGAGAACGGGATAGAAACGGCTACAGGGACGAACTTCTGGAAACCTTAAAAACTTTTTCTCTTTTTTTAAATGTCTAGCCCTGTGTCAGATTTCAAAATTAAATATAAAATAATCTGTTTGCTCTTTTGAAAAATGGATTTCAATGCAGATTCTGCTGTGAGTTATCAGAACACAGGGCTAAGGGCATCTGGGAATCTTAAAGGGATACTGTCATGGGAAAAAAAAAAATTCAAAATGAATCAGTTAATAGTGCTGCTCCAGCAGAATTCTGCACTGAAATCCATTTCTCAAAAGAGCAAACAGATTTTTTTAATATTCAGTTTTGAAATCTGACATAGGGCTAGACATATTGTCAATTTCCCAGCTGCCCCAAGTCATGTGGCTTGTGCTCTCAGTAACGGAACTTGTTGGGGGCCCTCATCTGCGTGATTTTTCTCTGTGGCTGCAGCCGACTCCAGCCGGCTGCAGCGCGCGCGATCTTCTGGGGGGGCCCTGCGGGGGTGCGGGCCCTGGCCCAGGTGCACCCCCTGCTCCCCCGGTAATTATGCCCCTGTGTGCTCTTATTAAACTTCAATCACTCTTTACTGCTGTACTGCAAGTTGGAGTGATATCACCCCCTCCCCAGCAGCCAAACAAAAGAACAATGGGATATGGGAAGGTAACCAGATAACAGCTCCCTAACACAAGATAACAGCTGCCTGGTAGATCTAAGAACAGCACTCAATAGTAAAATCCCATGTCCCACTGAGACACATTCAGTTACATTGAGAAGGGAAAACAGCAGCCTGCCAGAAAGCATTTCTCTCCTAAAGTGCAGGCACAGGTCACATGACCAGGGGCAGCTGGGAAATTGACAATATGTCTAGCCCCATGTCAGATTTCAAAATTGAATATAAAAAAAATCTGTTTGCTCTTTTGAGAAATGGATTTCAATGCAGAATTCTGCTGGAGCAGCACTATTAACTGATGCGTTTTGAAAAAAACATGTTTTCCGATGACAGGATCCCTTTAAGGAATCCAAGTGCCTTATCAACAAGAGGTCAGACCAAGACTGTTGTGGTCCCACCATAAATGTGTTTCGGACAGCCATTAAGGCGAACAAACGGGAATAGAGTCAGGTGTAGAGCAGTAGTTCCTATGGTGACCTGTTCCCCTTTTGAGGGACAAACATAACTGTGAGTAATATCACCTCCATGTCTGGATGTCTGTAGAGTTTGTTTGAGCTGAGAAATCCATTAGTGGACAAGCTTAGATTAACAGCAAAGCAGGATTACAGACCTGAAGAAAAAAATCAATTTGAAGATCAATCAATTTTTACAGGCCAGTAATTTGTGGGATTTGATACTAGACATCACCATTGTTAATTCACAGAGATCCTGTTGAGGCTCAGTAAAGCACCGAGAATTTGGAGGAGGTCCACCTCACAATGACAACAACCCTGTAACACTTATTGAGTTGTGTCTGAGGATCTCCAAATGTGATAAACTACTAACAATTCTAGGAAAGGTGTTAGATACAAAAATACATAGGGTTCTAGCTCAAGAGGGGCAGTCCTTCTAATCAGAAATTGCAGATTAGGGTCCAGTATTCTGACATATCTTTGTGGAACATTCAGAATTTGGTCAAACCAAAAAATTATGGATTCAGTGCATCCAGTTATCCCAAATGCATCTCCAAAGTGATATTGAACCAACTCAAGAACAAAGTAGAGAAGTTTGAATAGCCACAACTTCCTAACCCTAGAAAGTGACCAACACGTGTACTAAGAAGAAGATAGCAGATGCACTTTATATATCCATGTGGAAAGATGCACGTACAATGTCAAATGATTGATCATCTCCAATGGCTTTGCTCTCACTAGGGATGTAGCGAACGTCGGAAAAAAGTTCGCGAACATATTCGCGAACTTGCGTAAAAAATGCAAACGGTTTGCGAACGTCGCGAACCCCATAGACTTCAATGGGAAGGCTAATTTTAAAAGCTAAAAAAGACATTTCTGGCCAGAAAAATTATTTTAAAGTTGTTTAAAGGGTGCAACGACCTGGACAGTGGCATGCCAGAGGGGGATCAAGGGCAAAAATATATCTGAAAAATACATTGTTGACACAGCGCTGCGTTTTGTGCTGTAAAGGGCAGAAATCACACTACGTCACTCAGGTGATGTTTCTGGACACGGAATGTGAAAAAGCTCACACAGCTAGGTGGCACTTGGTTAAAGACTGGGCAAACAATGCCTGCAAGGTCAACGTATACTACAGCAGTGGATACGGAATATATTATTGCTGCTTGAAAAACGTCACTCAGGTGGTGTTTCTGGAGACGGTATTATTATTGATATTTAGACAGAATGTGAAAAAGCTCACACAGCTAGATGGCAATTGTTTGAAGAACACACTGGGCCAACAATGCCTACAAGGTCAACGTATACACTACTACAGCAGTGGATACGGAATATATTATTGCTGCTTGAAAAACGTCACTCGGGTGGTGTTTCTGGAGACGGTATTATTATTGATATTTAGACAGAATGTGAAAAAGCTCACACAGCTAGATGGCAGTTGTTTGAAGAAAACACTGGGCAAATAATGCCTGCAAGTGCACTACTATTGGTGCACTACTATGAAGAACAGCAAACAGCACTGGACACGTTAAAGAACAGTAAGATAAGTAAAATAAAATAAAAAATATATGTATTTTAAAAAAAAAAAAATTACTCGGGTTGGTGCTGAACTACTAGGAGCAGCACAGTAGCACACCAGTCCCACTCCCCAACACAGCTAGACTAATAGCACTGGGCTCTTATAGTAGCAAAGTAAAAAAACAAAAAAGAAAATAAAAGCAGTCCTTACAAGGACTATTGGGTTATTACAGCAGTCAGCAGATGAGATCAGAAGAGATCAGTGCCCACAGCAGCTACATACAGAGCACTGCAGTAGAAGGTAGATTACTAGCCAGCAAAGCTACCTAACCTAAAATGTCCCTCAAATCCCTGCAGAGTTCTGTCCCTCCAATACAGAGCAGTATCAAGTAGATTACTAGCCAGCAAACTTACTATCAACTGTCCCTCAAATCACTAACAGCTCTCTCCCTACACTAGCTCTTGCAAGCACACACAGGCAGAATGAAAAAACGCTGCAGGGCTTCAGTTTATATATGGAAGGGGAGTGGTCCAAGGGGTGTGGGGGTGGTCCAGGAGGGAGAGCTTCCTGATTGGCTGCCATGTATCTGCTGGTCTGGGGTGAGAGGTCAAAAAAAAGCGCCAGCTAAGGCGAACCCAAATTGGCGAACGTCGCGCGACGTTCGCAAACATTCGGCGAGCGCGAACAGTCGATGTTCGCACGAACAAGTTCGCCGGCGAACAGTCCGCGACATCCCTAGCTCTCACTCCTGATTTGGAAGGATTTCTGGGAGATCTGCCAGGAGAAGACACCAGGTGCATTTGCTGGCAGAAGCTGCTTTATTTTTCTGCTTTTCCCTCCTGTTGCCTTTAAGAGATAATAAATCCTGACAACTGTTGTGAAAGAGAACAAATTAGTAGGTTTTGACACGCAACATGTAATGAAGTCTTTCTGTCAGTGTCTTCTGACTTGCCCTTAGTTTGCTTTTGCATTTGTGTTTTATCTCTGTACAAGATGAGACTGGCTTTTTCCAGGAATGTAACCACAGGCTTCTGGGTACTGCATTTAATTATTCATAGGTGCCCTGATCAAGATTGGTAGGTCATGTTAAGTGAGAGGGGCAAGAGAGTTCGAGGCTGACATAGGAATGAATCTACCCTCGCGTCTGTTGATGATTGGGATTATAGAGGTGGAACTTATAGGGGTAATATGTAATACATTTCTTTCTTTAAAAAAAAAGGGCTAATTCTAATTTGGCTTAAACAGACAAATACCAACTAGATGGGTAGAGCATGAGTTATATTACACCAGGATGGGCTTTCGCTAAGTGGAAAGAGCACGTGATGGTGTTGCTGATCTACATCTCTTTACTGCCAAAAGTGTAAAAGAAGAGAAAATGGACGCCAGGGGTTCTCTGCAAAACAATACCACAGGCTTTATTCAATTATAAAGCGCCACAGGGTTGATAATACCCACACATGAGGTAGATCAATAAATGCCAGGTACATTCATAGGTGTAGTAGACACAGCATAAATGGCACCACTGAAGGAATAGCACGGGGAGTTGAAAGTATACACCTTCCAGGTTGTCAGTACCTCATGTGGACCGGATCCCATACAGCAGACATGGAACAGGGATAGAACATAGCCTGATTCCCTTATCAGTACGGTGGTCCCTTCACTACAGGCAAACAGGGCCTGAGGGAGAGCTACTGCCTTCTATCCTCCTTGGTGGAGCTTGAAGCTGCTCTTACTAACCAAAGCTCACTAACTCACTCTCTGAATTAGGGTTCGGATTCGGTTCGGTATTCGGCCGAATCCTTCATGAAGGATTCGGGGGTTCGGCCGAATCCAAAAAAGTGGATTCGGTGCATCCCTACTGTCTATAGAGTGCTATAAACAGTGGCTATCCTGTACACTAGCTAAACCTTGTTCACGGGGTCCCTGTACCTCAACTTCTCTAAAGGAGTTGTCCCTTTAGGTCCTTGTTGACTCCAGGCTCAGTGGACCTTCCACCCAGACCAACTGCTGCAGACCAAAGAGGAAGGACCTCCCCCTGCAAAGCACTTTGTTACAGTGATGCAGGAAATGGTCATCAACCTAAGGCCAATTAAATGGGTATACAAAATAAGGTACAAAACGTTACATGGGGTTTAACCCAGCAACAGGGAAATGAGGCACTGTCAGGAAACAAAGCCAATAGGGCCATTATACTTATGGGTCCCTACAGTTGTTATTTATCCAAAAAATGCACCATGTTCAGGTAGGTCATTGGCAACATCCAAGCTGTTTATTGAGCAAAATTATATGCAATTTTTCATTCTTAATTGTGTAACTTTTATCAGTTTTCATCACTCAACTGCTGAAAAGCTTTTATGGGGTTGATTTAACAAATGTAGATGACTTGGGGAACAATGTGGCTAGATACATTTTTATAGAATAATGTAAAAAGTGACATTTGAGTACTGAAGGTTGCAGGTTGGACTGGCCATACTTGTGAAGAGGTTGACAAATTAGCTGGACAACACTGAGCTGACAAGATTAGACTACAGCGCCCAATGAGCCAATGTGGTCTTCAGCCCAATTGGGGTTTTAAAAAGTGCCTGGTTGATATTTGGCCATTTTTCAACTATATACTGTATCAGTTGGACAGGCCCAACTCTAATTTTGCCTCCCTCAGACAGAGACCACAGCCTTGCAGCCCTGACCAGACAGAAGAGGAGGAAGAACCTATGGTGAGTGTGTCCTTGTGGTTTTAGATTCTGTGTGGTCCCCTATACACTATGCTTTTATTGGCTGATTTATGCCTAAAATAAATACAGGTATGAGATTCATTATTTGGAAAGGTCTTAATCACAGAAAGGCCATTTCCCATATCCCTTATTTTTATAAATAATTTCCTTTTTCTCTGTAATAATAAAACAGTACCTAGTACTTGATCACAACTAAGATATTATTAATCCTCAGTGTCGGACTGGGAGGCCCGGGAGCACATAGGGGCTGCTGTATAAGGGCCCCCCTTCTGAATGGCAGACCCCTGCCCATGATGCTCACCTCCACGAACGCACAGTAGATGTGATGCGCAATAGACACAATGTTCTGCAGCATTAACAAATTTTCTTTCTGTGGCAACTGGAGGGAGAAGGTCTGGGCCGGCAAGGGCCCATGAGAGCCGGGCCCACTGGGTTATTTCCCGGTGTCCAGTCGGCCCAGTCCGACTCTGTTAATCCTTATTGGAGGCAAACCAATCCCATTGTGTTTATTTAGGGAGTCATTTACTAAAATCTGAATTTATTTAAAAAAAACACGACAAAACTCGATTTAACCTTATTTATTAATAAAATAACCCAAATTAATCGGATACCAAAAAAACTCGATCAAATCAAGAGAAAACCCAAAAACTTTTTGGCCTAAATCCAGTGCAGATCATGAAAACTTCAAATTGAGATAGGTGCCTCTCCCATTGACTTATACAGGACTTCCACAGTTCTGAGATGGCGGATTTTCTGATTTGGGCTTCTTGCAGCATCAAGGTATAATAAATCTTGAAAAAAAAAGAATTTTAATGGAAAACTTTAGTTTTTGCCCCAAAAAGCCAGACCAGATAAACTTGAGGTTTAGTAAATAACCCCTCTGAATGTTTACATGCTTTTTTAGTTGGCTTTAAGTATGAAGATCCAAATTATGGAAAACCCCAGAACCTGAACAACAGGTTCCATACCTCTACTGGTAACATCTTATATCAATAAGTGCAGACAGGGACCTAATCATGCAAAAGAGAGATAACAAATTCATCCCGTATTGCCTTATTGATATTGAGGGTTTCTTTGATGCAGAGGAAGGTGAGGCTCCAGATTGACACAATTAAGGAAAAATTCCTTCCTTACTCTAAATTTGGATTTTAGCTTGGAGCAACATTCCACAAAGCAACTTCATTTGGCTCATCATATGTTGTATCATGCCATCTACAGAGCGAGTCACATGTACTAACCTAATAGCAAACAATCAGCACATTTAAGCTGGCCATAGATGTTGCACTTTTAAAAGATCAGATCCTGATCATGAGACCACGATCTTCTCAGAACGATCGTATGAATTTACCATCAACTAAAAAGACCAATTT
The DNA here is from genome assembly GCA_038501925.1 of Xenopus petersii. Lineage (NCBI taxonomy): Eukaryota > Metazoa > Chordata > Amphibia > Anura > Pipidae > Xenopus > Xenopus petersii. The sequence goes on from CM076682.1 coordinate 13,979,171, forward strand.
GTCAGGAAAACAAAGGGGAGCTGCCTGCTTGGCCCTGCAAACATAAATAGATTGCACTGGGACCAACAAAGATTTTTTGACCTGGCCAATCAATTTCCTGACAGATGTCGGCCGAAACATCGTAAAATGTACGATCGTTCGAGTCCCACTAACCGCACGATAATTTCGAAGGATTGGTCGGACTTCCCTAAAATCATTTGTTCGGCAAGAAGAATCGTCGCGTCTATGGGGAGCTTTACTCACATCTGCACTGGGCATTGCTGGAGGACAGGCAGCTGCTGAATGCTTTCATAGTTACTAATACCAGGAAATGAGGGGTTTTCCCTAGATCTGGAGTAGAAAGTAGAAAAAATGAAACAGCAAAAGAGACTTTTTTTTTAGACAGTCACAATTTGTAAAAATGTAACACATAATTGCTAACTGTTCAATTAAGACAGTTTATTAAAGTTTTCCTAATTTATGTTATTTAGGGGCAGATTTATCGAATTTTGAAATTGATGGGAATTTTTTTTTTTTTACTCTGATAAATTTGAATGTACTAACAACTCGAATGGGAGGTTATTTATGAAAAATTAGAACGTCTAAAAGATGATTATATAGGAACTATCCAAAAATTACAAATTACAAATTAAACTTGAATGAAATTTTCCCCCGAAAAAAACTTGAATGTCAGGAAGGCTAACATCTTCAAATGGGTCAACGGACTTTTGCCATTGACTTGTACATGAATTTGACAGGTTTTAGGACTGAACAGTGAATATTTAGGGTGAATATTTGAATTAGAACTGTTTCCATGGTGTTATAACTATCACATTTAAATTTACCTTCGAGTTGGTGCTTTTAAATTCGAATTTGTGAGTTCTGACACAAAACAAATTCAATACAATACTGCTTCACTAAACATCTTTGTTCAGAAAACATCCCAGTACTCAGATGTTCCTGGGAAATGAAAGACATACCACTGTTCTTTTTTGTTGAAAGTGGAGCAAATTATTATGTAGACTGAGAGGGGTTCCCAAACTTTTACCTGCAACTTAGTCCCTGTGCAAAATGTATAATGAAGCAAAAGAATTCTTAATGAATCAGATGAAAATTGAGCGTAGGACTGGTCAGATATGGGATGACTTTTGACGTAGTTGGCAGCTTAAATATATTGCAATATATGGACAAACAATCCATGTTTTGTTTAAAGGGTAAGGCATTTTTCAGTAGCAGTAGCACAAAATGTCTCTGTCTTAAATATATTGATAATGGGTTGAGTGCAGAGGACTCTTATATTTGTTTATATGTATTTTGTGGTCACAGCCTCATTGCACCCCCGCCTAATGGTTTTAAAAATTAGTGGTGAGCACCCTTGTTTGATAAATATATCAACTGCAATCACTTATTTGACAGGTATTAAATAAAAAATAATTTATTCAATGGCCATTACATTAGAGCCATCATCAGGAAGTGACATCATTTCCTGATGACGGCTCTAATGTAAGGGGTGAAACGTAGAATAAATCTACTTTTCTTGCAAATAAGACCTGTGGGTGTGGTTGATTTTCTGTAAGTATATATATATATATATATATATATATATATATATATATATATATACACAGTATATTGTGAGTGGGTCCCTAAGCTCAGGTAAGTGACAGCAGCCCAGACCATGTGCTGGGAATCAGAAAAAAGTAGAACCCCAAAACATAATATGGGTAATTTATTTACGCCAGGGACTCATGAGCAATAAGAAGGAGTAAGGTTATGCCTATGAGCTTTCTGTTCATGAATACAATGCTGCCAAATGCAAAAAAAGGCCCAAAAAAATATTTTTTTAAAAAACATTGGTGGCAGGGACGTATTGAATATTAAAATAATACATTGGTGGCCAGGGGATTAAAAAAATAAATAAATAAAAAAACACAAACTGGTGTTCAGTAGAATTGAACTTATGGCTTCAGAACTTCAACTTCGCCTCCTTTCGTGACTTCAGATCTTTTTGGCACTTTATGACTTCACTTTCGGCTGTTTTCGTGACTTTGGGTGTTTTCCCCACTTCGGGACTTCATCTGTTTTCTTGGCTTCGGGTCTTTTCGCTCAGTTCGGCACGTCCACATTTCGGCTGTTCGGGACTTCGGAAATGGCAGCCGCAACGTCTTCGGGCGGTCAAGGGGGACCCGGCAGCGAGCAGAGAGAGTCACATTACAAGGATAATTTGGGCACCTTTATCCTACAATATGGGCTATATATGATTGGAGCTTGTGATTATTGGAACTCATTAGCCCCTATAACTTTGAAATGTTTCACTTCATTTAAAGATTCTGACTAACTTGGGCCCTAAAGAGTTAAACAGCTAAGCTGTCTTTTGAATCCTTGTAATGTGACTCTCTCTGCTCGCTGCCGGGTCTACTCACTGTCTTGCTTCAGAGTAGTGATGTGCGCGGGCGCGGGCTGAAGCAGGGCGGGTTAGAGTCGGGTGCAGGTCAGGAAACCCCTGACCCGCACCCGACCCTAACCCGTCCTGCTTCAGCCTGCGCTTCCGGGTTCCTTTTATAGACCCGTGCCGACCTGCCCACCGATGACATCACAATGACGTCACAAAAGGGCGGGGCAAGCAGATGCGAGACTATAAAACCTGAACCTGGAAGTCAGAACTTGGCATTTGAAGGTGGCTGGTGGGGAGAGCAGGTGAAGAGCTCAACCTGCACCTCCGCCTGCCCGCCACCAGCGGGTTGGCCCGCACATCACTACTTCAGAGATAAGCCATATATGGACTTGCATCTCCATGACAACGCGTGCCCCGGACTTACACACATGCTTATGCAGCCCTTGTTCAAAGATGCGTTGCTATAGCAATGCGCCTGCCTTTTTCCAGCTTTATAAAGTTTGTGCACTGCCGGGTCCCCCTTCAGGCCCAGGCCCGGGACACTTGCCCCCCCTGTCCACCACTGATGGCGGCCCTGGAAAAACACGAGCACTCATGCGTGAAAAAAGACGTGCTGACACAAACATAGATAAGGTCAGACCACACATGCCGGCCAGATCAGCGAGCAGGGACATGACTAGGGGGTAGGGGAAGGCAGAGAAGGTTGGTGCCTGGCGACCCCCCTTGCTTTGCGCCCTAGGCATGTGCCTACTCTGCCTTCCCCTAGTTCCAGCCCTGTCTACACGCCATGTTGGAGTGCAATCTTTATCATGTTCTTACCACTATCATATCACAATGATACACCCATCATGTCTGACGTTTATTTACTTAACATATTACATCTGCTGAGTGTGCACTGTCTTGTCCTGTCCCTGCACTGTGCTGTCCTGTCTTGCACGAGTTGCATATTTTTGCACTTGCACTTTTTGTCTGTTGTCCGGTACATCGATGTTGTGTGTAGCACCAGGGTCCTAGAGGAACGTTGTTTCATCCAACTATGTACTGTACAAACGTATATGGATGAAATGACAATAAACTCCCTCTTGACAAGGCAGGGCACAGTGTGCAGAAACTGCCCTTGATTCATAACATAACCCTATGTTGTTGCATTTGTGACCTAATTCATAATTGAGCTTTAGTTCCCCTTTAATCTACTGCACAAACAGTACTGACAGGAGCCATGGGCTTCTATTCAGCGGCAAATTCTTCCCTATAAATACCTTTATGTGCAAATGTCACAGCACAGTAACACACAATGTCACCCAGTGTAAATATTATTATTACTTTCTGCTGGTTGAGCGTTTTCTTTCTCTCGGTTTCACTTGTGTTCAGATGTCGGGGAAACATTTAGGGCAAAAGCGTGTGTTTTGCATTGGAATTTAAGCTGAAACCTTATCTGATCGGCAGATGAAGTTTCGCTCTCTGTTACCATGGCGATGCTTGTACCTGTTTGTGTTGTTTTATATAAACAGAGTAGAGTGAGTGACAGCTGAAAGTTCATGATCTCAATCAGAATATTTCATCCATCATAATGTCACGGATAAACATTCAGCTTGTGTTCTCAGGGTTTTGAGGGTCATATATCACAGTCTCTGCTTCATGATTACGATACATGTGACTCGAAGCCTTAATTATATTGCTTTCTGATTGGTTGGCTCCATATAAACGCTACAGGCTATTGACCAATGGAACATTTTTTTTTAATTACCATATTTATCAATTCAGTTTCGGTCTCCTGCCCCCAAATTCTCAGTTTATTTCCTTGTTTTTTTTTTTCATTCTGTAAATAGAGTCGTCTCCAAATGAGCAATCGGAGGGCTTTGGGTCCTTGGATCCGTGGATTCTGAACTTACAAAGAATCAGAACCCCAAACACAGATATCACACGGTTATAAAAATGGAGTTAGCGGTGGGAGAGCATAGAGATATGGCTCCACAGCACAGAAATACAAAGAACTGCTCTTACAGCCAATCAGGTGGCTCTGCCTCAAGGCCAGGGTACTAGTGACCAAGGCTCGCTTGAGAACAGAATCCATCTAAGTCAGTGGGGGGAATTAACATACATAATTTAATTCTCTCTCATTGCTCTGCTTTGGAAATTAGGTTTATGAGCAGGGAAGTGTCACCTGAAGTTTCTCTGCGTCAATTCTAAGCAGCAGAACATCACAAGGGTTCCCTCTGCTCAATAACTTTATTTTCTGCTGACTGTGACCAGTTTGCTGAACTGAACAGCAGATGGCGCTATATTAGCAGTGTATCAACTACTAATACCTTGAAAAATAATTTTTGCATTACATTTTTTTACATTTATTAGGGATGCACGGAATCCAGGATTCGGCCTTTTTCAGCAGGATTCGGATTTGGCCAAATCCATCTGCTCGGTAAAACTGAATCATAATTTGCATATGCAAATAGTTATGTGCATAAGCAAATTATGTGGGGAGGGAAATCAAGTGACTTTTTGTCACAAAAGAAGTAAAACAGTTTTTCCCCTTCCCATCCATAATTTGCATATGCAAATAACAATTTGCATATGAAAATCAGGTTCTGTATTCAGCCAAATTTTTTGTGAAGGATTCTGGGGTTCGGCTGAATCCAAAATAGTGGATTTCTTTGCATAGTCAATCAGTTAATAAAAGGGACATTCTAAGCAACTTCCCAATATAAATGAATTAAAGATGCTCGATGAGTTACTGTATTTGTAAATGTAATTGCAACTGAAAGCAGTTTATGCCTGTCTCTTACTATTCCCTTCTACTATACTATCAGTTGTCAGCTCTCTTCCAGCCAAGACTACAATTCCCACAATGCCCTGCAAGTTTAGTGAATAATAGACCTGAAATAAAAAGGAATAATTGCGGGGTGCACAAAAATCGACAAAATTTGGCAGCAGAGGTGGGAGGGTATGGGGTATCAGATGCAGGTTGTAGCAAAAGTGCTGCATATCATGTGCCAATGTCATGCGCAAGGACCGTTGAAGGTGAAGAGATCCAAACACAGATTGCGTGAGACAAGGGTCATTCTTCCACTGTATAGAGCAATGGTAAAGCCCCATCTGGAACATGTTGTGCAGTTTTGGTCTCACTCAAACAGGACATTATTGTATTAGAGAGGGTACAGAGAATGACAACTAAGCTGGTAAAAGGTATGGAAAATCTTAGCTATGAGGAAAGACTGGCCAAATTGGGGATGTTCACACTAGAGAAGAGGCGTTTAAGAGGAGATAGGATAACTATGTATAAATATATAAGGGGATCATATAATAATCTCTCTAATGCTTTATTTACCAATAGGTCTTTCCAACTGACACAAGGTCACCCATTCCAATTAGAAGAAAAGAGGTTCCAGCTAAATATTGGGAAGGGGTTTGTTACAGTGAGAGCTGTGAAGATGTGGAATTGTCTCCCTGAATCAGTGGTACAGGCTGATACATTAGATAGGTATAAGAAGGGGTTGGATGGTGTTTAGCAAGTGAGGGAATACAGGGTTATGGAAGATAGCTCATAGTACAAGTTGATCCAGGGACTGGTCCCATTGCATTTTGGAGTCAAGGCAAATTGGAGAGGCTTCTAATGGGGTTGTTTGCCTTCCTCTACATCAACTAGCAGTTAGGCAGTTTATTTACAGACTTAAGGTTGAACTTGATGGACGTGTCTTTTTTCAACCTAACTCACTATGTTAGGATGCCCTGTCCTGCAAATCTGGCAATCTGTGCCCCCGACCTGTTACTTACTCACAATTACCAGTTGTTTGGCAGACGTAGTGGCAACTACAGACCAACTTACACAGGAATGGAGAAAGGAATTGCTGGTAGTTTATTAGATTTGAGAAATATAACTGCAATAATTATTTCCTGCTGTTGTCCAATTTTCCAAAATGATTGTGCCTGCTGCCTACCCCTAGTTTGGCAGTTACTCCACCGTGGAGCTAATGGAAAACAGCAGTGAGAGAAGAAAACTACCTGACCCCAGAGAAAGAAATCAGTGAGGTGCAGTTTGGTGAAATGCTGATTTTCTCCAAGGGCTTGATCATTAGTGAAACAGAGAATTCCATGCTTTCTGTATCATTTCATCTCTACAACCTGTTCAGCATGTCATGATAGAGTATATATATATATATATATACATATAGCTGGAGCACATTCATTCATGTCAAACTAAAATTCTTGCTTGGAATTAGCTCTTGTCCCTGACCCTGAATATATCACCACTTCACAGATTTAAAGTGAGAAACACAAAGTTTAGAGAGTAATTGGTTGAACAGTTCCTCTCTCATTAAACCTAAAAAATTTGGAAATTAAAACAACAGAAACAATAGCATACAGTAATGTGTTTAGCATTGAAATTACAAATACAGTCTTTTGCTAAGAAAATGTGTTTTTGAATAATAATAACTCCACTTATGCCTTATGATAGCCTTCAGCAACTTCTATGCAATCAGTAGGAAAAGTCAGAGTGAATGAAATGTGGATAGCTGAACATAGGGTTACAGATTAGCTATGGCCAGGCCTGTAAGGATTTAATAATTAGGAAAGGAGGCATAGTGGCTGTTGGTAGCCTAAGAGTATAGATGTGGGACTTGACTGATGCACAGTTGCAATATATGTGTGCAAAAACACATCATCTGCCTTCTATAAAGAGCTGAGCAGAGACCTAGATGCTGGGATGGCAGTGGATGTGATCTACTTTGCTAAAGAATTTGATACAGTACCACACAGAAGGTTACTGCTTTATTATAGAATATTGCCTTGGAATATGGTATTTGTACCTGGATAGAGAACTGGCTAAAAGATAGACTACAAAGAGTGGTGGTAAATGGAACATTCTTTAATTGGACCAGTGTTGTTAGTGGAGTACCGCAGGGCTTTGTACTAGGTCCCTTGCTTTTCAACTTGTTTATTAATGACCTGGAGGTGGGTATTGAAAGTACTGTTTCTATTTTTGCAGATGATACTAAATTGTGCAGAACTATAGGTTCCATGCAGGATGCTGCCAGTTTGCAGACAGATTTAACTAAACTGAAAAATTGAGCAGCAAACTGGAAAATCAGGTTCAATGTTGATATATGCAAGATTATGCACTTTAGTACTAATAATATATGTGTGAGTTGAGTTATACAATAAATGGTAGTGTGTTGGGGGTTTCCTTAATTGAGAGGATTTTTGTGGATAACTCAATGGCTACTAAAGCAAATAAAGTTCTGTCTTGCCTAAAAAAGGGCATTAACTCAAAGGATGAAAACATAATTCTGCCTCTTTATAGGTCCCTGTTGAGGCCTCATCTGGAGTATGGGGGCAGTTTTGGACTCCAGTCCTTACGAGGGATATAAATGAGCTGGAGAGAGTGCAGAGACTAAGTGCAACTAAACTGGTTAGAGGGAGGGAAGACTTAGATTAGTGTAAGGTTGTTGTTGTTCTCTCTTTTTTACATAGAAACATAAACACACCAGAGGTCCCCCCTTTAGACTTGAGGAACTGAACTTTCAGATATGTTGCTCGTGGGTAATGCCTGGTATAGCAATGTTTTTTTGTGGCAAGAGATTTCCAGCTGTGTGATTGTCAGTCGTCAGCATTGTTGCTCTTAAACAACTCCATGGAATGAATTTTGCAAATAAGTCTTGTCAAATTCAATGTTATATGAGCAAAGTTTGGAGACAATATACAAAACCCTTCCAATTCCCTCATATACCAAAGTTGACCATATGCATCCAGGATTGGCTAGATAACCAAATGAGGGTATGTTTTACCTGATTTTGTCACATAAGTGGTGGGCTAAACGCTTGGCCCTTGGTTTCACTAATGAATCATACTGGGGGCCTGTGCTGAGCATTTGGCCATGGAAATATTCATTGTCCAGTAGGATGTTTAGTTGATGGAATTTACTGCTAAATATCTGCATGAGCCCCAATCAGATTGGGAAGGTGATCACTTTGGTTCCATGCACTGGTTGTTCAGCTGCCAATTTCTTTTTGTTTTTTTTGCTATTTGTGCCCCTAAGGAAGACCAATATGGTCGAAACGCGTTGGGCTCACTTTTTATTTCTGTAATTTTTGTATATTTTTTGTTTTTTCGTTTTTTCTCATGTAATAAATACATTATTTATTTTCTGTAAATTGAGTGTGCAATCCTTTGCTGATTGCCAATTTGATTGAGGGAGGCCAAAGGGTCATGGTTATGTATGGCCACCTTAACTATGTCCAGTCCAGTCCAAAATAATTGGTTAGAATAAGTAATCATATAGGAATAATATAGCAAGGGTGTAGACTATATTTAAAGCAAGAGTCATAAGCTAATCACGATATAATACATGAGGATGGGGATGAGAATACGGAGCTCTTGACTACACTGGGATGACGGTAGAATAGAATGTAGTAGAATAGGCTATAATTGGTTTAGGGTCCCAGGGCAAATGACCTCCCTATCCTAACCAATCCTAAAACCAGACTTGAGACATGTCATGTTAACAGGGCCGCCATCAGGGGGGCACAGGGGAGAGAGTTGTAGGGGGCCCGAGGGTAAGGGGGGCCCGGCCATGCCGCACTTATTTGATTAGCCGGCCCCCCTGCTTTCTGAGATGCTGCCGACTTTAGGAACGCAGGGTGGGAGCACAGGGGGAGGTATCTTCTGTCCATTACTTTCTCTTATTGGTCACAGAGTTTAAGTCCCGGTTGAGCTGCTGGATTGGATAGCTGAGGTTTGAACTTCTCCTCCAGCTCATCCAATCACCATGTAGCTTTAACAGGACTTGAAATTCTGTGACCAATAAGGGAAGAAAATGCTGCTCCCCTCCTCCCTTCTGTAGTTGGCAGCTCACTGGCAGCAGGTGGGCCACACTAATGAAGTAAGTGCAACATGGTAGGGCCCCCCTAAAGGCAACCATTTGTGATCCCTGTTGTGAGGTGCGGCCCTGGGTACCAATTTTTATTCAAACTTCTGGGGGGGGCAAGTTTTTTTTTACATGGATGTTTAAGGGGGGCCCTGGCCACCAATTTTCTTATAATGTGGGGGGGCCTGGCAACCAATTTTTCCCATGTGGGGTTCGAGCCACCAATATTTTTTAATGGGGGGCCCTGACCACAAATGTTTTACAAATGTTTTTTTTTTAATGGGGGGGCCCAGACCACAAATGTTATTTTAATGGGGGGCTAGACCACAAATGTTTTTTTTAATGGGGGGGGCCTGACCACAAATGTTTTTTTAAATGGGGGGCCCTTACCACAAAAGTTTATTTTAATGGGGGACCCTGACCACAAAAGTTTTTTATGGGGGGTCCTGACCACCAATAGTTTTGTATTTTTTATTAACATGTGGGAACCCTAGCCTTTTATTTTACTGTGTGGTGGGGGACGGACCTGTAGGTGGGGCTTGTGGGGGGTGCAGCCCAGGGGGCCCAGGAAATTTTGTCGTATGGGGCCCTGCGATTTCTGATAGCGGCCCTGCATGTTAAACACAAACAATCTGTATAAATGCCCTTTAATAACAGGAGCAGGTGACAGACAAGAGAGACGTTGGCTTTAATCCACACATGTTTATACAAATATGACATCATTGTCTTTAATGGTGCTCTCCCTCAAAAAAATCATTCTTTGTACTTGTGCTGTTTAAGTTCAGAAATATTTGTTAATCCTAAAAATGTTTCCTGTCAACACATTTCTTCTGTTGGAGAGATTAAAGGAGAAACAGCAAGCTCCAGGCATGGGCTGTCAGATAGAACCAAGGCTCAGTCATTGTAGTGGTTATTACTCTGCTGACAACTACGGGTTCCTCCGTGGTTCTGCTCTTCCATAAATAAGCCACAAGGGATGGAATACTTACATCAGCTTAGAATTTAGCAAAGAAGCATAAAGACATGACTCGTTTAGCGTTTACTTCAAAGAATCAGACTGGAAAATGAATTTATTAAATGTTGAATTTTAGTGGTATTAGATCTTTTTGAAACCACTATCAAACTCTATTTCTCTAAAACCACGAGAGTTATTATAAGATCCCAATATAGAAAGGAAATGCTGAAATATGCTAAAAAAATACAAATACAATCAGTGAAAATAAGTATTGAACGCGTCAATGTTTCCCTCAGTAAATATATTTCTAATGGGGCTATTGACATGAAATTTACACCAGATATCGGTAACAACCCAAGTAATCCACGCATACAAAGAAATCGAAACAAGTCCATAAATTAAGTTATAAATTAAAATGCTGGTGACCCCTGTGAACATAGAGCAAGTTAAAGGGGTTGTCCAACTTTACATTGACTTATAGTATATAGATAGAGCGAGACTGTAGCTTTGAGTTCTTAGCTTTTTATTCAGCAGCTCTCCAGTTACTAGGGTCCAAATTGCCCTAGCAACCATGCGTTGATTTGAATGAGGAATGGGAATAGGGGATAAGAGGGGTTGGATAGAAAGCTGAAAGGAATCAGAAGAAGAAAGCAAATAATTCAAAAACTATAATAAATAAAAAATGAAGACAAATTGAAAAGTTGTTAGTTAGAAGTGTAACCATTCTATAACTAAAACTTAATCTAAAGATGAATAACAGGCTATGTAAGAAAAGTGTAATACTTGGGACTGTCTGGTGTTCTTTTTTCCCCCCAAAAAATCCATTGTTTTCTTGTATTTAGCAAGTGAAAGAATACAGGGTTACTGGTAACAAGCCTCATGATATTGAGATGAGCGAAGGGCTGGTCTGACTGACATTCTGGAGTGAAAAATAGCATTTTCCTCCTCTAAGGTAAGTTGTAAATGTTCTCACAGTGGATTTGTATGTCTCACTTATCCAGAAGCAGCGCTGAGATTAATGTGAGCGAAGGTTGGACTTGACAGAATGCCAAACACACTGGGAGTTATTTGTCAACACTGGGCAAATTTGCCCATAAGCAGTAACCCATGGCAACCAATCAAATTGCTGCATTCATTGTTTTACTTGCTGCTGGCTTTAAAAAGCTAATCACTGATTGGTTGCTATAGGTAACTGTGTTGATAAATGAGCCCCACTCGGGAACATCTCCTTGTACATTAGAAAATGTAACAATGTGTATTGGGTAAACTCTATAGTCTATGCATCTGAGCCTCAGTGTAATGCACTGATTCATCAGAGAAATTGCAAGAGATACAAAGAACAGTAGCATTCAGTAATGTATTGATATTACACCGGCTATTCAGTATAGGAAATAATATACACCCTTTTGTAACATATGGATATGGGCCTCGTGTCTTTATATGGTCACGGGACTCATTGGTGCTCTCTAATATCCTTATAATTTACAAATAATACATGAGTTCCCTATAATACTCAAAGTTCCCTGTATAACTCAGCCTGCACCCTTTTGCCTTTATATGGTCACAGAACCCCTAAATGACTTCTAATATCCTTATCATTTACAGTAGGGGATACATTATCCCTTATAATACATGAGTGATACTCAGAGTTCCCTGTATAACTCAGCCTGCACCCTTTTGCCTTTATATGGTCACAGAACCCCTAAATGACTTCTAATATCCTTATCATTTACAGTAGGGGATACATTATCCCTTATAATACATGAGTGATACTCAGAGTTCCCTGTATAACTCAGCCTGCACCCTTTTGCCTTTATATGGTCACAGAACCCCTAAATGACTTCTAATATCCTTATCATTTACAGTAGGGGGTACATTATCCCTTATAATACATGAGTGATACTCAGAGTTCCCTGTATAACTCAGCCTGCAGCCTTGTGCCTTTATATGGTCACAGAACCCCTCAATGACTTCTAATATCCTTATCATTTACAGTAGGGGTTACATTATCCCTTATAATACATGAGTGATACTCAGAGTTCCCTGTATAACTCAGCCTGCACCCTTTTGCCTTTATATGGTCACAGAACCCCTCAATGACTTCTAATATCCTTATCATTTACAGTAGGGGTTACATTATCCCTTATACTACATAAGTGATACTCAGAGTTCCCTGTATAACTCAGCCTGTAGCCTTGTGTCTTTATATGGTCACAGAACCCCTCAGTGACTTCTAATATCCTTATCATTTACAGTAGGGGTTACATTATCCCTTATACTACATAAGTGATACTCAGAGTTCCCTGTATAACTCAGCCTGTAGCCTTGTGTCTTTATATGGTCACATAACCCCTCAGTGACTTCTAATATCCTTATCATTTACAGTAGGGGATACATTAATAACAATAAATTTGTTATAATACACAAGAGTGTTGTTACTGAAGGACAATAATAAGTACCAGTTTAAACTGGTGACACTACTAAGTATCTAGTCTATATAGTAATAGATATATACAGAGAGTAATATGTATATAGGTTAGTAAGCTGACACCCAACAAAGAGGCAAGGCTTGGGAAGGGACCTGTACACATCAGGCAAGTTGCACAATAAGTACTAAAGTGTTAGTTTGCAGGTCCTTGTGTGTCAGTAAGTGATTGATGATCAGGCTACATGGCCAAACAGGTTTTTGTTCAATACGTGGAAACTGCAAAACTGATTTTTTTTCAAGTTCCGTTGCCCCTTCCCATATGTTAGGAGCTGAGGGACTGAGATACAGCACGGGCACCAGACTCCTGAAACCAATGTTCTGTGTGCGTGTCTGCAAATTATAACACACATACAACAAATTGTGCAGTGCAGAAATAAATTGTATGTAAACATATGATTCACTATTAGTTTAGTTCCACTCTCTCGCTCTGAGGCTGTGCACACAAGATTGTGAACAAAAGATCCTTTGTGCTCACACAGTCTCGGATCAATTAGAGGCAATTTGCTTGGCACACTTATATGAATTGTCCAATAAAGTGACGATATAGAAAGAGAGGCACAATGTTAAACCAGCCATAGAGAGAGGCCTTAAAGGGATACTTTTTTCCCCAAAACACATCAGTTAATAGTGCTGCTCCGGCAGACTTCTGCACGGAAATCTGATTCTCAAAAGAGCAAACTGATTTTTTAGTATTTCATTTTGAAATCTGACATGGGGCTAGACATATTGTCAGTTTCCCCCAAGGGACCTGTTATCTTATATTGGTACAATTACTCATTTGCTTATCTCAAAATTGTTACAAAGTATCTTATCTGCTCCTCCTACTGTTCTGGGCTCTCTGCCAAAAGCCAATTTAGTTAGAAACTTTGTTTCTTTTTCTGGCTGTTCAGTGCAGAGAAAGTCAGGTTTTTCCTGCTTTCCCCCCCAGCAGCCAAACAAAAGAACAATGGGAAGGTAACCAGATAGCAGCTCCCTAACACAAGATAACAGCTGCCTGGTAGATCTAAGAACAGCACCCAATAGTAAAATCCAGGTCCTACTGTGACACATTCAGTTACATTGAGTAGGAGAAACAACAGCCTGCCAGAAAGCAGTTCCATCCTAAAGTGCTGGCTCTTTCTGAAAGCACATGACCAGGCAAAATGACCTGAGATGCACCTTCACACCAATATTACAACTAAAAAATACACTTGTTGGTTCAGGACTGAAATGTTATATTGTAGAGTGAATTATTTGCAGTGTAAACAGTGTCATTTAGAAATAAAAAGGACACCATAAAAATCATGACAGAATCCCTTTAACTACATGTCTCCCATTTTCCCACTCTACCCAATTATTATTGTTCTCTTATAATACAAACATAAGGGCTTATTTACATCTGCAAGTGCAGTGAGCAAAGCGCCATGTTTTATCCCAGAATGCCATGTGTCTGAGGTGCAGTTCTGTGAGTAACCAGAGATGGCAGTGTAGATGCAGAAATTCAGCACATTTAGTTCATCTCACTGCTGTCAAACATGAACTGTCCTGCATGGGAAGTGACTTTTGCCTCTTTTTTATTATATAATTATATGTGCCCTGGGCAGTTCTGCGAGGTGTGTGGCTTGAACAGCTGCTCATTAAAAATAAAGACAGTAACACTGATGAATATGCATGGCCAGAATATTAATATCACTGGATAATATGTAATAGGCTTATATATCTGCCCTATTTATGGCCATGATTTTATTTGCATTGGAAGGTGCAGAGTTGTTCCAGTTCAACAATTTGTGTTGTGGTCTCAGCAGAGCGTTTTTACACCTGCCATAGATATATGCTGGAGTCCTGGGGAAAATGCTGCATGGTTGGGAGAATATGGTAAATTGCCCCAATTTGCACTTGCACCTGCTCTTAGTAAAAGTGTCTAAAAGTCTCATATGGGGCAAATCATAACTGAAAATTGGAAGTGTGAATTAGGAAAATGTTTGCTCTTTTATATGTATTGTAGACATGGTGTAATGGTAGCGGCTCAGTAATGTGAGTGCTCCCTGGGAGGGTTAAGCGATATATATATATATATATATATATATATACAGACAGTAATGTGAGTGCTCCCTGGGAGGGTTAAGAGCTATATATATATATATATATATATATATATATATATATATATATATATATATACAGATAGTAATGTGAGTGCTCCCTGGGAGGCTTAAGTGATATATATACAGATAGTAATGTGAGTGCTCCCTGAGAGGGTTAAGCACTATATTTATACAGATAGTAATGTGAATGCTCCCTGGGAGGGGTAGGTGCTAGATACACTCTGCAAAGCTTCTTTCATTCCACTGACAGTAAATATTGAGCCCTTTGCTTCCTGCACCAACTTGTCACCCACTGAAAATGTCTCTCACCCACCAAATATTTGACTTTTACAAGGAGAATGTTGCAAAACCCGACAGAGATGTCAGAGGGTAAGTGAGGGGACTGACAGCCCTGGATTATACACAAAGCTGCCCAGGCTCCTGCATAGAGACCCGTTTCAGGGCCCCACAAGCAATGTTCCCCCTAAGCTGTATGATCCGCACATACACAAACACACACACATTTTAAAGTGCAATGCACCATACAAATTGTAGGGCTCAGTGAAAATTGTTATTTGACACACATAATGTTAGAGATCTTGGGATCTGCTCTGGGCGCACAATGGAAAATGAGGCACACTAAAAACGGGGACATTTTTGGGGCATAGTCTCCCACCTATCCAACCACTAACTCCCCCCCTTACTCTATAGAGGACCCCTGTAGTCTGCATCTTTATCTGCTGCATATACTTTTTTGTTTCATAATACACAATAAATATAGCTCCCAATGCCCACAGGCACATCTTGCACAGGATATTCATGTCTTTTGTGTATTATAGAATTATAATACACAAGAGCCATGAATATCCTGTAGATTATATCCTTATAAACGATGCGTAGTGATGTCATCGGTTGTAATCGGAGCTTAGTGATATCATTTCTGTCACATGACTCACTGAAACTTGTGTATTATAATAAATAAAGTACCCCCAGTTGCAAAATATGAGGATATTCGAGGAGTTCCATGACCTGTATATAGTCATGGAACTCCTCGATAACTGATAATATCCTTATTATTTACAATAGGGGGTACTTTATTCTCTATATATATCAGTACTGATAAACAAGAAAAAACTGAGCAAGATTTTGAGTGAATCTCCTTTTCTGCAATTCCAAGGAATGTTCTCTTTATGTTCGGGAATTAAGGCGTTGCCTTCAGCAATACTTGTGTTGACCTTGTACATATATTTATACACATTAATTAATGTCTCATCATATAAGATAATCTATCATCTAGAAAACAAACCCATAAAACATTCTCTCTTCATAACCAGATAATCAGTTGCCCTCATCTGAACTTATTTTATGTTGATGCACTCGACTGCCAAACTGAACCAAATATTTAAGGTGTAAAGTTTTTTTTACTTCATTCTTTAAAGTTGAGTAAAGGGTAAATAAGCAATGAGTTGTAAATAGATTGACAAACATCATCATATATTAAGGTGTTGTTAAATACAAATATCCATATAACCCAAGCAAGGTACATGCAATTAGTATTGGCCAAATTATGGCCCGCATTAAAGAGGTGTCCACATTTAGTTTATATTGACATATTTACCCACACAAATATGGGACTTATCCTCCAAATACGAGTAAACAATATTAGATAACCAGGACCATACAGTTTGGATTAAAAAGCAATATTTATTATCACCATGCCAAAATTACTAAAACCATTTAAAATAAGCAGCGCTGCTTGGGGGGTAGGGTTCCCATTACTCCTAATTAATATGTATTATAAACAGTCCAATATAGTGTAAGAGGCTGCGTGCACGCTTTGAATCCAAGCCTCCGCTGGGTATCAATTGTAACCAGCTCTTAATCAAGAGCGCCAGTCCGTGTTTATAATACATATTAATTAGGAGTAATGGGAACCCTACCCCCCAAGCAGCGCTGCTTATTTTAAATGGTTTTAGTAATTTTGGCATGGTGATAATAAATATTGCTTTTTAATCCAAACGGTATGGTCCTGGTTACTACTTTTTATTACTCATCTTTCTATTCAGGCCTCTCCTATTCATATTCCTGCCTCTCATTCATATCAGTGCATGGTTACTAGGGTAATTTGGACCCTAGCAACCAGATTGCTGAAATTGCCAACTGGAGAGATGCTGAATAAAAAGCTAAATAACTCAAAAACCACAAATAATAAAAAATGAAAACCAATTGCAAATTGTCTCAGAATATCACTCTCTACATCATACTAGTTAATATAAAGGTGAACAACCCCTTTAATATGGGGCGCATACTACTAAGGTAGCAGGGCTCTGTTTCCAAGGGGGGGAGCAATTGTTAGGGATGCACAGAATCCAGGATTCGCTTCGGGATTCGGCCAGGATTCAACCTTTTTCAGCAGGATTCGAATTCGGCCGAATCCTTCTGCCCCGGCCGAACCGAATCCAAATTCTAATTTGCATATGCAAATTAGGGGTGGGGAGGGACATTGCGTGATTTTTTGTCACAAAAAAGGAAGTAAACATTTTTTCCCTTCCCACCCCTAATTTGCATATGCAAATTAGGATTCGGATTCAGTTCAGTATTCGGCCTAATCTTTCGCAAAGGATTCGGGGGGTTTGGCCAAATCCAAAATAGTGGATTCGGTGCATCCCTAGCTATTAAGTATTAAGTGAATGCCCCTTACATACACATGGCCACGCTCCTGACCCACATTGGCCACACCACACAACCCTGCAAATAACACACAAAACCACTTTCACTTACCCACTCACTCACTTTTGCAACCCATGAATTTCAGCTTTCCTTTTGCCATGGGACCCCTGACTAGATCACCCCTGTAACTCTGATGGTGGCCCGACATGTGCATAAAATAAACTAATTAAGGAATCTCCACTAAATATAAATGTTTGTGTTGCTGTTGTTGATTGGGTTCGAAGTCAAAGATTCGGTCTGGGCCCCATAGCTCTTTACAATGTTAAAAAACATATCAGAAGATTGTTGTATCAGCCATTTAATTTCAGTACCAGAAGCAGAATTCATCCCAAATCTCATCCTAAATTGCTGTACCTTCAAGCTCAGCTTCCAGGAGATAAAAATAGGCTTTCCCCAAATCTCTAGTGTAACTATTCTCTAGGCTGGCCCCCCTACCATGGCTACAGTTTGAAAACTACTATTTCAAAGGGAACCTGTTGTCTTTTGTTTGGTCTAGTGTTCATGGGAAGGGGTTTGCTTGAGTTGGGCCTTTCCATAGCTTGGATTTATGTTCCTCAATGTTCCCTTTCAGGAAGGGGTCCAATAGGGAGTAGTTAATTCTATCAGAAACCTTTTTTTATTAGATTGGCTTGGAATTGGTTTCTGGGCTGTTCTGGGAGTAGCATTTTATGAAACATGTACCTATTCTTTACTGGTTGGTGTGTTTTTCATGGCCAATGTAAACTCCTCAGTTCTGTCTAATGTGTGTTTTAATCCGATCCATTGACTAGAAAACCCCAGGTCTGTTTGCTCCTCTTTGTTTCTACAGGTCAAGCAAGTAACCACTTTCATTATAATAATACATATATTTTAGCAGTGTAATAGCCTTCTGACTGCAAGTTGCTAATAACTCATAATGACGAGGCCACAGCTTGTAACTATCTCACACCTATGAACTCTCCATATTGTTTTGTTGTATTGCTCAGTACAGTCTTGGTCTTCATTCTTGGTGTCTGGATCTGACAGAGGCCTTTCATTAAAGGGATTCTGTCACATGAAAACATTTTGATAAAAAGCATCAGTTAATAGCGCTCCTCCAGCAGAATCATGCATTGAAATCCATTGTCCAAAACAGCAAACAGATTTTTTTATTATTTAAGTTTGAAACATGACATGGGCTAGACATGTTGTTAGTTTCCCAGGTGAACTCAGTCATGTGACTGATAAACTTCAGTCACTCTTTACTGCTGTGCTGCAGGTTGGTGGGTATCACCCCCTCCTTCCTCTCCCCAGCAGCCCATCAGCAGAACAATGGGAAGATAACAAGAAAAACACCTGCATTGCTAAAATTGATATGAGAATAGTTTTCAATAGTAAAAATTCAAGTCCATCTAACCCAAGTAGCGACTCCTCCAGTTACATTGAGTAGGAGAAACAATAGCTTATCTGAAAGCAGTTCCATTTTGAAGTGCTGGCTCTTTCTGAAAGCACAGGATCAGGCACAATGACAGAAGATGGCTGCCTACACACAAATATTACAACTTAAACAATTACATTTATTGGTAATTAATAAGCATGGCAGAATCCCTTTAAGTTTCTAAGACTAGTTTCTCTCTTTTGTATAGCTGTAGTTTACGGTTGAATTAAGACCAGGTGGTCGTTTCAGTGGTAGCTCTTTTGATCCACTGAAGGAGCTTGCGGGAAGTAAATATGGATATTAATATCTAGCCTGGAGTATCTCTCTTGCAACTAGGAAAATATGCATATTGTGAGACTGAGGGGTTTAGTTTGTCTTCAGGTGCATGGTAGGCTGGATCTCGTTCACATCTGGGGAACTATGCTGAAAAGCTTAATAAAGTTTGTAAATATATAGTATATATATATATATGTATTTAAGATTTTGATTGTTAGCACTGTGGATCTTCCTTGAAAAAGATCCCTATTGGGATCGAAACGTTGGACTAAGATACCATGTCACAATAAAAGATTGATTATTTTCACCAAAAGGGAGTGCTGGTCTGGAAACTTTTGATGTATGCTAATACTACCGTGCACCCCTCTTTATCCATTGCCTTGGAGTGCGGATACTCATCCAAGAATTATATATATATATATATATATATATATATATATAAATATATATATATATATATATATTAAACTTACAGAATCCAAAACAGACACTTTCTTCACTTTAAGCAGAACCACTTGCAACAGCATCCCAAGGCAACAGAAGTATTAATTCATCATTCCCCAGTTGCATAGGTATCCCGAACGCTCTGGACCTGGGGTTTTCCGGATAAGGGGTCTTTCTGTAATTTGGATCACCATATTATTTTTTTAAAAAATTTTTATTATTTGATTAAAATGGGGTCTTCGGGAGATGGTCTTTCTGTAATTCGTAACTTTCTGAATGATGAGTTTATGGATACCTGTACTCTCAATCCCTTCGTTGAATAGATGAACCACATCTGCTTTACAGCAATCACCAACCAAAATGGGCTCTACCATGGGAATTTAAGAAAAGTTCGTAATGGACAAACTACAGGCAATTGAACCAATTTTCCTATACGCATATTTGATATAAATGTTATTTTTTTCATACATTTGAAAGAAAGATGAGTCTAGCTATGTTCAGGAAAGAAACCGCTACTAACTCTACACTACATTTTTCCAGTCACCATGCAACTAATGTTAAAAGGGCCATACCAATTGGGGAATTTTTACGAGTTAGGAGAAACTGTTCGGACAACTCCACTTTCAGGAGAAGAGCACATGAATTAACTGAAAGATTAAAAAAACGTGGCTACAGCAACGGATCAATAAGAGAGGGACAAAAAAGATCCTATTTTACATCAAGGTCACAGACTTTATATTCGAAAGAAAAAAAGAGGGACAGTGATCGTGTGAGATTCATCACTACATATTGTAAGCAATGGAATGAAATTAGATCCATCTTGAAAAAACATTGGCACATCTTACATGCTGATTCTTCTTTGGGTAAACACATTAAAATATTCCCACAAATAACATCCAGACGGGCTCCCAACCTACAAACTTTATTGGTTCGAAGTAGGGATGCACCGAATCCACTTTTTTGGATTCGGCCGAACCCCCGATTCCTTCACGAAGGATTCGGGCGAATACCGAACCGAATCCGAACCCTAATTTGCATATGCAAATTAGGGGTGGGGAGTGGAAAACATTTTTTACTTCCTTGTTTTCTGACAAAAAGTCACGCAATTTCCCTCCCCGTCCCTAATTTGCATATGAAAATTAGGATTCGGATTCGGTTCGGCTGGGCAGAAGGATTCGGCCGAATCTGAATCCTGCAGAAAAAGGCCGAATCCTGGATTCGGTGCATCCCTAGTTCGAAGTCACTTCAATAATAAAAAAGGGAAAAGATCAACGCAGGATTGGGGTACTTACCCATGTGGCTCTTTCAATATCTGTCCTTATATACATAATATCAAAGAGGTGGAAGACAGATTTGGAAAGAAACATATTCTCAGACAATGGAGCAACTGTCGAACGATCGGAGCGATCTATATGATCACTTGTCCCTGCAATCTACACTATGTAGGTAAAACAAAGAGATCCCTAAATAAAAGGATTTCTGAACATCTTACCAGTATTAAATCCACCCAGAGAGTATTGCTTGAGGCCCAAACAGTAGGATCAGCTACTGTAGATGGAGAATTATACAAACCCAAAAAAGTCAGTCCATTGGGAAAACATTTCTACCTATACCACAATGGTTTAACCGATGGTTTAACTGTTTCAGTTCTCGAAAAAGTGTCTCTGGGAATTAGAAGAGGAGATTTAGATCATAGACTTCTTTCAATAGAAAGTAGATGGATCTATGAACTTAATACTCTAAACCCTCAAAGTCTTTCATTACATACTTACATAGGGTCATAGCAATTACATTGAGCCCCAGTGAAATGTTTGGTATAATGAATATAAGTAGGTCTTTCTCCGACAAATATAAAGTTGTTTTTTCATATAGTATCGAATAATATACAACATGCAACAGTATAATACTGGAGTAGTTACAATGTGGAACTGTTGCTTTTTATCAAGTGTTACATATTCAAATCTGTGGATGTGTTACCATCTGGAAGGGTACTGTTACAATTTGTTACAATCAATATTGATAATATACGTGTTTCTCTTCCATTGGTACATGTAAAGAAACGTCCGCGGACCACATGACACCTGTGAACCTATCGGCGCGCTCGTGAGTACGTAAATATCGCGAGAATACGCCGCCATTTGCCTTTGAAAAAGCCTATAATCGGCGAAACGTGCGTCGGGCACTGCAGCTCCGCCGCTAAGTTCTTTAGCGGTTTAGATAGGGGAAAAGAGAAACGCAACGAAAGCCTTATAGTGGGATTGAAAACGTGGGGAGGTGGAACGGAGGAAACCGCCATTATTTGGGGGGTCCGGAATTTCATTGAGCACACGTATAGCCACTGTGTCAGTACAAGGTGTTGCTTTTCTTAGTGTCTAGGGAACAGGCCATACAACATAGGTGCCTCTGAGAGGACACAGTGTTAGTTTAAAACGAATTTTGCACACCGTACTGTACAGTGGTGGATCACTTTATTAATACTATATACAGGGCCTCTGTGTATACACAGCGCAATTTGGATTACATTTGTGCTCAATGAATACTGTTATTGAACAGTTCCATTCCCAAACTCACCCCCAAGAGAGAGTTTAAGGGCTTGACCCAAAGGTTAACTCTCAACACATTATTCAATCCTCATTTAGCCTCTCACCTACCACCATTACGATTGCTTAGCATTGTTCTCTATGTACCCCATCTATTCATTATAGGGTTATTGGGTGACGCGGGATCTAGAAGGGAACAGTCTAATGAATTAATTACGCTGTAATCCCCATTTACACACAATTCAGATCGAATCTCCACCCTTGTTCTTAATTGTTTTTAAGTGATTTTATGAATTATTCCCCCTCACAACTGATGAATTTTAGGAGTTAATAAAAGTTCTATTTTATCAGGTTTCTTATCCAGGGGTCATATGTCGTGGGTCTAATCATGTTTCATGTCCACAAGAAGCACTTTGCACTTTAAACGTTTTTACCTCACAATGAATTTCACAAGATTTTTCACTTTATTTATTTAACTTTATTAATTACAAAGCTTTTTTCACTAATCAACACAATCAATTTACTTGTTTGTTCACGATGAACTAGTTGATCACCATGTTTTCGAAGACACAATCACTTACTTAAATCGACGCCATATACTCCTCTTTTTTTGTCTCCTTCTGTGAGCATTGAGTTTATTTCCCATTTATAGGAGTTGTCGGCACATCTATACCAAGTGGCCATTTTGCTCTCGGTTAAGGGATTTCCTTTGGGAGTGACATTTGGTTAGAAGGTGCGGCAAACACCAATTTCTCTTACTAGCTAAAATGTAGCATGGCCGCTAAAACCTCACTTGGATCAATGCCCCCAAGGCTTTTGCGTTCTCTTAATTTACAGCTTTATATAACCAACTGGGATCAAATTCTTCCAATGCCAACAATGACCTACATGTGTTTGTGTATTATTTATAGATAAATATTTTGTTAATGGACCCGCCCTGCTGAATATGGAATGTATTCAATGCATCAACTTTATCTCTGTCCTTAATAATGACTCTTGGATAGGGATGGCGCGAACTGTTCGCCGGCGAACTTGTTCGCGCGAACATCGGGTGTTCGCGCTCGCCGGAAGTTCGCGAACGTCGCGCGACGTTCGCCATTTTGGGTTCGCCATTGTTGGCGCTTTTTTTTGCCCTCTCACCCCAGACCAGCAGGTACATGGCAGCCAATCAGGAAGCTCTCCCCTGGACCACTCCCCTTCCCTATAAAAACCGAAGCCCTGCAGCGTTTTTTCACTCTGCCTGTGTGTGCTGAAGAGATAGTGTAGGGAGAGAGCTGCTGCCTGTTAGTGATTTCAGGGACAGTTGAAAGTTTGCTGGCTAGTAATCGTGTTGATACTGCTCTGTTATTGGAGGGACAGAAGTCTGCAGGGGTTTGAGGGACATTTAAGCTTAGGTAGCTTTGCTGGCTAGTAATCTACCTTCTACTGCAGTGCTCTGTATGTAGCTGCAGTGGGCAGCTGTCCTGCTTCTGATCTCATCTGCTGACTGCTGCAATAACAGTAGTCCTTGTAAGGACTGCTTTTATTTATTTTTTTGTTCCAATACAGAGCAGTATCAAGCAGATTACTAGCCAGCAAACTTACTATCATCTGTCCCTGAAATCACTAACAGCTCTCCCCCTACACTATCTCTTCCAAGCACACACAGGCAGATTTTTCAGATACATTTTTGCCCTTGATCCCCCTCTGGCATGCCACTGTCCAGGTCGTTGCACCCTTTAAACAACTTTAAAATCATTTTTCTGGACAGAAATGTCTTTTTTAGATGTTAAAGTTCGCCTTCCCATTGAAGTCTATGGGGTTCGCGAACCGTTCGCGAACCGCTCGCATTTTTGCGCAAGTTCGCGAATATGTTTGCGAACTTTTTTTCCGACGTTCGCTACATCCCTACTCTTGGATAATTTTGTGTTTGCCTTTTTATTTTAGCAAAAAATTGCAGGTTGGTTTATGTTTCTGAAGAATGGGTTCTATTATATTTTGGCAAAGCTGATTTTCCCCCTTTCTTTAATGTGGGTGTAAGGACTGCAAGGGCCGCTCATCCTGGTGGTCTAGTGGCCAGCGGGGACGCCCACAGCATGCTTCCTTGTTCTCTAAATGCCAGTTCTCCAATGGCGTGCGGCGTGCACTTCTGGGTTTTACACACCGGCGGGATGGCGTCATCATGCATTGGCGTGAAATTCAAAAGGTATTTAAAGGGATTTTTGTATTGAGGAAGTGGCCCATTGTTAGGTTCAACTTAGTTGGTTCCTGGCTCTGTATTCCTAGTGAATACTTTCTGGTTATCCTGATATTGACCCTTGCCTGCCTGTTTTGACCACTCTGACCTCTTCAAAGCTGACCCTTTCCTGCCTGACCATTCTTTGAACTTTGCCTGCACCAACTTGGTCTGTCTGACGATTCTTGAACGCTGCTTGTGCTGGCCCAGTCTGCCTGACCACACTTTCCCATCTGACCCGTCTTCTGAGCTGTGTTGCCTTCCATTCAATATCCTTGGTAAAACTATTGTGCCCCTTTGCTCGTCAAGAACTCTTGCTTGGCTCCTCTCTTATTAAGACCTTGCAGCATCCAATTAGTGGAGGGCTCCTCCCAATTTGAAAGGCGGCTATTTTTTTTTTGGGCATGTAAAGGCAAAAAAATAAAACCCCATTTTTAAATTTTTTAATGAAAAAGAAACCTATATCCAATATACTTCAATTAAAAAATGTGTACCGTTTTTATAAGAAACCTGACTGTTTCAGTGAAATTCTCCCTTAATTTACTGCTGTGGATAGGAATTGTCAGACAGTCCCTAACTGCTGAGCAGGGAAACAATTATACTTATGAACAGCAGGGGGAGCCCTCGCCTTACTTCCCAGCCATGCAGAACTCAAGCAGCTTTGTTTATGACGATCCCTAAGCAGCCCAGACTACACTGAGCATGTGCACAGTCTTAGTCTTGCAAAGCTGTTTAACAAAGTTACAAGATGGTGACCCCCTGTGGACAACTTTGAAAGCATAAATTATTTGTTTGATTAGGCTTGTGGTGCAGTAAGTTCATGTTTATATTTAGTATACAAAATACAGCCTTATTCTATTTTAGAGTTTACATGCCCTTTAAAGGCAGAAGCAAGAGCCGAGACCAAGGAGCCTAGCAATGGTTCTGGATTTAGGGTGCTGAACATGACAGTGGGGAGCCCCACAATCTGATGCAGTAGCCCCACAATCTGATGCAATAGCTTTAATATGGGATTGCTTTACATGACACTACCATGAGGCAGAATTGTTCTGTCTTTTGCCCAAACTTAGGGGCTGGCCCCAGGTACTTTGCCACATTAGTTGCCTTCAGTTTTCCCTGCCCCTTTAACTTTTCCCATGGTTTATAAGAAAACTGCCCTGCATTTTGCACAGTGGTGTAACTAGAGCTGCACAGGCCTGAGTGCAGAATTTGCACCTAAGCCCCCGTAATTTCTTCCACCTATGAAAAATGTGCCTAAATGGATACTTTTACCTACTGTCCTCCATCCACCCTCTATGGGGCAAATTCACTAAGATTTGTAGTTGTATGGGGCAAATTCACTAAGATTCGTAGTTGCGCCAGGCGTAACTTCGCCGCACTTCGCCAGGCGTAGTTTCGCCAGCGCTTCGCAAATACACTAAAATCCGAAGTTGCGCTCAGGGGTAGCATAAGGTTGTGAAGTTGCGCTAGCGTTGATTTGCTAAGCGTAGCGAAGTTACGCTAGCGATGGTTAATTTGCATACGGCGCCAAATTCAAATTTCAATGGAGGAATATGTAGCAACACAACACAAGCCTGGGAAACCTTCAAAACATCAAATAAAATTTTTATTTTGCCCTACACATGTGCCCACTGTATAGTTAAGTTGCCATGAGTTAGGAAATGTAGGGGGGAAGGAGGGGAGCCCCAAAAAATTTTTCAATCTTTTTCAGCCTATCACCCATAATATAGAAAAACGCCAGCGTTTTTTGGAACTTAGAAAAAATTTTAACTTTTTTTGAAGAAATCCCTATCTACTCTATTGTGCTTCGCCTGGTCTGAGGTGGCGAAGGAAGTCTAGCGTAAAAGGTAGCGTTCAGAACAATGCGCGTGTTAGTGAATTTGCGTAGTTACGTCCATTGCACAAATTCGCCAGGCGTAAGGGTGCGAAGTTACACTACCGAAGTTACGCCAGCGTCCGTTAGTGAATTTGCAAAGTAACGAAAATGGCCAACGCTAGCGAATTGACGCTAGCGTTAGGCACTTCGGTGCATAATGAATTTGCCCCCTAGGTCTCTGATGGGCTGCTTGATGAGATCAGACCTGGGTGCAATCACAGCCCATGCACTCCTGTTAGTTACGTCATTGAGTTTGCGAGCTAGAAGTCATTGCATTCCAAAATGGTGTGCAAAGAACTGTGTCTGCCCCATGAATACAGTGCTGTCTGCCTTCACTTTCCTTTATGAGGGTTGGGCTGGGTAGACCCATAAGCTTCCCCTTTCCTTTCCGATACTCATTCCCTCACATGTTCATCATTCAGACACACAAATTAGGGAGCATCAGGGTATCCAATCAATAACTAATAGTACAAGAGACTATTCTCAAGCAATTTAGATGAGCAAGTGTAATAGGCATCAACAATTCAAATACCTTTAATGTGCCATTATTTACAAGTATATTTAGCAGTGCTTTGTTAAGAATACAATAAAACCATTACATACAGATAACTAATCCAGATGGCTCTACACCAGAATATGGTCTAAAAGGCTACAAAAATATCTCAATGTGCAATGTTTACAGAAACATTTCAAAAATACATAGAATTATATGAACAAATGCTATGGTTTGAAGCATTATAACCCTTGACAGTCTTTTCACTGGGTTCCTACTTTCATTATTGGTATGTTTTTCCCCATGGTCAAAGCAGTCCTGAAACTAGGTCATGGTGGATCTAGAAAATAAACTCCAGCCTTGATTAAACCTTGGCGTGCTGAAGTCATCTTGCCTCATCCGAAAAGACCTATAAATGTTGGCATTATTGTTAAAGAAGGATGATGGAGAGTCTGGGGCATAGTTCCTTTGATAGTAATTTGGTTGGTAGTTGCTTTGAGGAGGTGGAGATATCAGAGAAGGGTATCCATGGAACGAATTCATCCTCTGCAGAGGAGACCTCACAGGAGATCTGGGTGGAGAAGCTAAGACTGGATCGGTGGACTCTGGAGACTTGGGCCGTTGAGAATCATTTGAGATGCTAGCAGTTGATGTACTACTGAAAGGTTCTGAGGTGGTGTTAACACTTTCTGGGGTGCTGTCAGTCATAACGCTCACTCCACTGTCCTCTCGCCTCAGAACCGGAGCCATGGGAGCTGGAGATTTCAAGCCCATGACTGGCTTTGATGACCCATACAAGTGCCTGAACTCCTCATCAAACAGCTCTACCACAACTCCAGAAAACTTGTACAAGAAGTTCCTGTGGACCTGGCCTGAGAGCCATGTGAAGCTGTGAAAAGTAGAGGAGAAAATTTATTAGAAAAGCTAAAAAGTGTTGCAGAATATTGTGTATTATCTTGGTTAAAAATATGGCCATAAAATATCTTTAAAAAACCCTATCATATACAAAGGTGTATTAATATCCTATTAGGCCCCTGTACGGAGCCCATCACTCCACCAAGTACCACATATCTGCCCAACCCGCAATGTGACACAGATCACTAAGGACCAATAATAATGATGATAACATCACTTAGCACCATTAATAAGTATATGTTTTACAAGATATACATGTATAGACAACACAACATACATCAAAGTACCAATTATCAAGATACACAGGAGAAAGGAGGTCCATGTGATGGATAGGCCCCACCTTGATTGGATAACATCTAGATAAAGTCTAATCTAATGAGATGTAGCTAGTTCTCTGCATGATGCTGAGCTCTCAGGCACAAGACCAGTTTCCTGTGGCACCATAAATTAGTTTAAAGACAAATCCGCTGCTGACACTTTTATTGGCTGATAATATTTGCTAATTGGCACCATGCGATCAATGAAGTTTTCTAGTCGTAAAAGCAAACAAGCGATTATTGTGTAAGCCCTTAGGCTTGTGTGATGCCAGTGGAAAACAATATGGCACCAGTTACTATCATTGCTTAGGAACAGAGAAAGATATTTGCTCTGCCCTTACAGGAGAGAGGGGCATATCAGCAGAGGACAACAAAGTCCAACCCTGCAGAGAAGGAAGTCGTTGGTCAGTGTCCACAGTCAGTGGTAATATCATTGGAACGTGGGGTCTGGCCTGCAACCTGATGGATGTTGGGAAGAGGAGTCCACCACTGTGAGATCAATGAGGAACACAGTCTTGAAACCCATGATAGAAGACATACCGATAGCACAGTATAAATTGTAGGAGAAGACCATCCTGGGAAGCAGGAAGAAAGAACCTTGAGCTCTATCTGTTTTAGGAGGGACTGACCTGCCTGTGAGATAATGTGAGCACCCGTATGGGTAAGTCTCAAGAGTGCTGGCAGAAATAAAGGAGGGGCAGCTATTATTAAAGCTTGCTATGTGGGAGCATCTGCCCATATGCAAGGAAAAAGTTTTTCGGGGGGGAATTCACAAGTGCAATATAAAGTGGCTCAATATAAACAATGGTCTGTGGCAGCTTAAAGCAGCCCTGGGTTATAAATGGGGTGCAGCTTTTTCGAGCTCTGAACCTTTCTATATTTTAAACCGTAAATAAAAAGTATCATATTTGATATCAATCAATGAAAAACTCCAGCTTTGGGCAAGGATTAGTTCTATAGTCATGTCTCTCCCTGGGCCATTCAGTCCCATACAAAAGGGCTGGCGCCTAATTGTAGATTGCTACTGAGAACAGATATATATATATATATATATATATATACACGTCTACTTATACAGCACCTTAGGCACAGCGTGCATAGCAATTTTTTTCGGAACTATTTAAAAGTATATAAGAATATAATACAGGGCTACTTGTTTATACAGCTCTGTGGGTTAACTCAATAAAGAGAACATGAAAAAACATATCTAATTATGTATTTAAGGCAGTAATAGCAGGAGCAGGCGCCTGGATAGTGATGCCGGAGTTACTACTGGTTACTGTGGTTAATGTGTTTGGAAGCAACACAAGCTTGAAAAGTTGCCAAATAAGGGCTGTGATTGGCTATTGGTAGCCCCTATGTGGACTGACAGACTACAGGAGACTCTGTTTGGCAGAACACCTGGTTTTTATTCAACTAAAACTTGTCTCCAAGCCTGGAATTCAAAAATGAGCACCTGCTTTGAGGCTATTGGGAGCAACATCTAATGGATTGGTAAGGAACATGTTGCTCCTGAGCCACTGGTTGGGGATCACTGACTTAAAGAATAAGAAGTCCTGCTGTCCCATGGAGAATTTTTGATGATGGATCAATCACTTTCCTACTTTGACCACAGAACATATTATGCCTTTGTTTTAGTCGTGTATATGATCTACATGTTTTATTCCTGCAACAAGATCCAAATGTTGAGCTGATACTAGTTAGGATCTCTCAAACCTTTATCATCTCCAGGACTGTGACTATGATAAGCCTGGGTCTGGATCCATCTCACTCTCAAGTCACAAATTTCAACAGGAGAGTTCTCAGTCCTGCCCCATTGTGACCTGAATCCAATCCTACAAACTAGAGTTGGTAGCGTGAATGATACTTCTGGAAATTAGGCATATTAGATATAGGATGGCTGGGAAGATCTAGAAATCTGGAATGGCTGGGATTTTCATTTTGTTCCTTGATTTTCCTGTAAAATCCGTTCCCAAAATCTGATCTGCCAACTGCAACATCAGCCACACAGGCACACGGGATCTCCAAATACTTTCTCACAATGACTGGTAATTAGGAACATGTAGGAACATGGAAGACGAGATACGGAATAATCCTAACGACAGTTTATTATGGTGTTTGTATTGCTCTGCCCTCCGGCATCAACACAAGAAACCCATTCAACCCCATTCATTTAAAGGAAAATTCTTCTTTTATGTGAATTTATTCTGCAATCTTCAAGTTTAGGGATTTGTGTTCAACATGATCTGATTTAGCAATGAGACTCGTATAAATCCCTACAGCCTTCCAGGGGTTTGGTCTTTGCACCTGGAGCTGTGTAGCACGAGCAGGATCCTGACACTGAGAAGCACAATCTTCACTCCCCTGATATAGATATTAGTTGTACATTTGTATGCAGGAACCAAGAACAAATGACTAAATACTGTTTTAAAAAAGCTGTTTAGAGTAATGGGAGTTTAGTTGAAGATCTGGAGAGCTGTAGGTTGTATACACCTTCATCTCCTAAATTGTCACTTTATTAAAACCTTAAACCTTTAAATACAACCGCTTAAATCCCTATGTTTTTTTTCATTCTTAATCTCTCCCAAAATCCCTTCCCAGAGACTATTATCCCCCTGATAGACACCATCTATTCCTACAATACCTGCTATCTGACACTCCCTTCCCAGAGACTATTATCCCACTGTTACTATAGACACCATCTCTCCCTACTATACCTGCTATCCCACAGTCACACTCCCTTCCCAGAGACTATTATCCCACTGTTACTATAGGCACCATCTCTCCCTACTATACCTGCTATCCCACAGCCACCCCAGAGACTATTATAACCATAAATATTATGAGTGGTGTTTGCAAGAGGTGATTAAGTTGATGCTCTATATTCACGCAGTTGCATTGGGCCCTCTTATCTCCAATGTAACCTCTGATAGAGCTAATAAAGCTGAGGGATGGAGAGACACTAGAGCAATACATACATTCTATAAGCAAACTGATTGTTAAGTGAAGCAATGGTGCATGAAGGCTACACCCAGTCCTGGCACAGGCTACAAATGTACCTTCCAACGTTTAGATAATAAATAAGAATTAGTGCCAAAAATATAAAATAAGGATTAGCGGAGTCATGAATCACAATTTGCATACTAATAATTCCTAATAATTCCGGACAGGTTTTTAGCATCTGTTGACTGATTCACAACACTAAAAGATGGGCTGGAACACTTATTAATGCAGAGACCGGGGAGAGCAATAAAAACACTTATATAAATAGTATTTTGGTTTATGTTCCTGTAGTCCCATAACTGGTTCTCTTTCCTTTCCATGTACAACCGGAGTCCTATAAAGCTTACACATAACATCAACACTCTTCTATAGGGCTCATTTATCCTGTGTGTAAAGTTCAATTCAGTGTTCAAATTGCCCACAATGCAGTGCTTTTTCCCCACAATTCCTGCCCCTTGAATGAAAGTAAAATTGCTCAGACTGCCCTTCTAAGAAGTTTCGTAATTTACTTTTTTTTTGTAGCTTTCAAGATATTAGCAGTTGTCACTTTTCTAATATAATGAATAAAAAAAAACAACAGCGCCACCTGTTGTTAATTTTTGCCAACAAACCACAGCCATTGGATTTTTTTATAAAAAAAAGTGGTAAGTCTTATGTTACCTTGCCCTGTTCTGAAAATGAAGATATTAAGTAGAGTAATCTGGTGTTTATCTGTTGAGATTTAAAGTGGTTATTCACTTTTGAGTTACATTTTAATATGGTGTAGAACAGTGATCCTCAACCTGTTTCTCATGAGCAACATGTTGTTCCCCAACACCTTGGATGTTGCTCCCAGTGGCCTCAAAGCAGGAGCTTATTTTTGAATTCCAGGCTTGGAGACAAGTTTTAGTTGTATAAAAACCAGATGTCCTGCCAAACAGAGTCTCCTATAGGCTGTCAGTCCACATAGGGGCTACCAATAGCCAATCACAACCCTTGTTTGACATCTCCTGGCTCTCAGGTATAAAAGGTTGGGGTCCCTGATATAGAGAGTGATATTCTAAGATAGTTTACAACTGGTTTTCATTGGGGTTTTTTTTGTATTAGTTTTGGTTTTTTAGTTATTTGACTTTTTACTCAGCAGCTCTCCAGTTTGCAATTTCAGCAATATGGTTGCGAGGGTCCAAATAACAAGAAGGCAAATAATTCAAAAACAAGAAAAAATTAATAAGGAAGACCAACTGAAATGTTACATTCTATAACATATTAAAAGTAAACTTAAAGGGTAACCACCCTTTTTCAGCAAAGTAACAGCACAAGCACTACCTTGTGCTGGCTTACAGTAAATGTACTTTTTTTTAAAAAAATGTTTTTATTTATTTGGCAAATCACAACAAATGCTGAGTAACAGCATAGTCTTGTATGGTCTTGAATGCCTAAATACAATTATGTGTTTTTCAAATCTCAACCTCTTCCTTGGAAACCTAGTCACCGGCAGGATAACTGAACCTTATTAAAGGGGGGGGGGGTTCACCTTTAAATTAACTTTTAGTATGTTATAGAATGGCTAATTCTAAGCAACTTGGAAAAAAATTAATCCTTTTTCATCACTGGGTTTAATTAATGTTTTACTGATTTTTTAGCAGACAAAGTATGGAGATCCAAATGACAAAAAAGACCCCTTATCCAGAAAACCCTAGGTCCTGAGCATTTTGTATAGAAGGTCCCATAGCTGCACCTGCAAATATTTTATTTTGGGTTTGTTTCCTGCTGGTGGACGAGGCCAAGTAAAAAAGAGTAAGTACGGGTTTGGAATCCATTATCCAGAAACCCATTACCCAGAAAGCTCTGAATTACAGAAAGACAATTTCCCATAGACTCCATTTTATCCAAATAATTAAAAATTTTAAAAATGATTTCTCTTTTCTGTGTAATAATAAAACAGTCGCTTGTACTTGATCCCAACTGAGATATAATTAATCCTTATTGGAAGCAAAACCAGCCTATTGGGTTTATTTAATGTTTACATGGTTTTCTAGTAGACTTAAAGTATGAAGATCCAAATTATGGAAAGATCCGTTATCTGGAAAACCCCAGGCCCGAGCATTCTGGATAACAGGTCCCATACTTGTACCACTGAATCCCAATGTTTATCTTTTTATGCAACTGTAATTACACCCATTGGTTATGGGCTTTGCTTACAACAAGGTTACACACAGCAAATATAATTTTGCCCCTTATCTCCCCGTAAATGTCCAAAAGACAAGCCCCCAAGCATGGGCCCCCCTAGGACTCCAACACCCAGTTTGGAAACATACAAAAAAGAAACCAAACAAACGCACAAACACCACATCAAACTCATTACAAATTAGCTGTGTCTCTGAATCTACTTGTTAGATACTCTTGGCTAGATCTGTATTTTGATTTAATTCGCAGCTCTGTCATAACAAGGAGAATATTGTATAACACATCAGGTGCCTGGCACATCGAGGGAGTTTGAGTTCACACCCAACATCTGCACAAATACAACAGATAATGTTGTGGCAACGGAACGCACCCACCAACACCTCCGATGTTCTGACAATTCACATTATTCATAAGATGGATATCAGTTTAAATATCAAACTGAGCAGCCCTTGGCTAAACACCAGGAGCCACAAGCAGATCCATCTTGTGACTCTAGCAATTACCATTAATGTGTAGCCTTACGGAGCATTTGTTTTTAGATGGGGTCAGTGACCCCCATTTAAAAGCTTGAAAGAGTAAAAAGAAGACAAATAATTCACAAACTCTAAAACTCTAAAAAAAAAAAAAATATGGCAGCCCAATTGAAATGTTGTTTAGAACTGGCCATTCTATAATATACTTAATGATAACTTACAGGTGAACCATCTCTTTAAAGCTGCCACATTCCCTTCAGTTGGGCCCTGAGCAGTGACAGGAGGCTGAGCCTGAATTCTCATTTGGATGACATTTAGAGAAAAAGCCAATTTGTTATTCTAGATGCATTTCAATTTCCAGCTTGATGCTCAATCAGGGTGAGAATTGGGACGGACATTTATTTACTGTCCTGGATATTGTTGGAGCAACGGCTGAATGACTGATAAATCAACGTGTTACTAGATCTCGTTTCGTGAATAAAGGTGGATCCTGAACAAAGTCTGACAATCACTGCTCTTAATGTCAACAAACGAGCTTATGTCTCCCCGATATGCCCACATTGAAGTGGGTGATATCGGGCTGATCCGATCGTGGGTCCTAGGGCCCCCACGATCGGATCGTAATGCATCTGATACAGGTGGTCAGATCACGGGACACAGATAAACACACAGATGCGCCAATGGGATTTTTTAACCTGCCCGACCAAGATCTTGCCAGATACCGATTGGGAAAGCCTGTCGGATGGCCCCACACACGGGCCAATAAGCTGCCAACTCTGTCTGTCGGCAGCTTTTATCGACCTGTTTATGGAGGCCTTAAGGCAGTAGTGTACCTTGAACATGCTGGGACCCCCTTACAAAAAAGTTTGGGGGAGGCCTGGTGTACTTCCTCAGGCCTGTCCCTCCTTCCTGCCCCATAGGACAGTAAAGCACAACTTGCTTTATTGATAATACAGTATTTTCAGTACTACAGTATGCTTCTACAACAGCAAAGCCCAACCTCTTAGTGTAGGGGACTATAACTATAACATCTCATGGTGGGTCCAGGCCCTCCTATAGTTGCACTGTCTGCTTCTAGAGAGCGATCCCCAACATTTTTTACTTGTGAGCCACACTGAAATGTAAAAGAAGTTGGAGAGCAACACAAGTATGCAAAACATTCCTGGGGTGCCAATTATGGACTGTGATTGGCTATTTGGTAACCCCTATGTGGACTGTCAGACTACAGGAGACTCTGTTTGGCAGAACACCTGGTTTTTATACAACCAAAACTTGCCTCCAAGCCTGGAATTCAAAAATAAGCACCTGCTTTGAGGCCCCTGGGAGCAACATCCAAGGGGTTGGTGAGTAATATGTTGCTCATGAGCCATTGGTTGGTGATCACCGTTCTAGAAGAACTTATATACTAATACTATACTACTTTGCAGCAGTCAGAGATCTTTGTGACACTACTCTTAGGAGGTTATTTAGCAAAGGTTGAATCTTAGAATTTTTTTTATACCTTGAATTAACTCGCAACTCAAATGGTTTCTAATTTAAGAAAAAACTTGAATGGTTAAAACTAAAATCAGCAAGTTAGGGGTCAACAACAAAAAAACTCGAATTGATCGAGTTGTCGCCAAAAAAAAAAACCCTGAAACGCTCAAATTGATCGAGTTTTAGGGCAAAACCCTTCAAAAAACCTCAGACATCATGGAGGCTATTAAAGGAACAGTAACACCAAAAAATGTAAGTGTTTTAAAGTAATGAAAATATCATGTACTAATGCCCTGCACTGGTAAAAGTGATCTGTTTGCTTCAGAAACTCTACTATAGTTTATTTAAACAAGCTGCTGTGTAGCAATGGAGGAAATTGAAAAACGGCTAAATGGCACAGGATAACTAATGGATAACAGATAACACCATTAGACAGACAGAGCTTATCTGTTATCTGCAGTGTAATCTGAGCCTTTTCTCCTTTGAATGGCTGCCCCCATTGCTACACAGCAGCTTATTTATATAAACAATAGTAGTTTTTCTGAAGCAAACACACCAGTTTTACCACTGCAGGGCAACACTGCATTATATTTTCATTACTTTAAAACACTTATTTTTTGATGTTACTGTTCCTTTAACATCTTCAGATGGTTCAAGGGACCTCTGCCATTGACTTCTACATGACCTTGACAAGTTTTAGATGGTGTATTTTCGGAATTGAGCTATTTCCAGGATCGGGGTATAATAAATCTCAAAAAAAAAATGTAAAAGCTGGAAAAATTCAAGTTTTTTTAAACTGAAAAAAAAAATTGGAGTCAAAAAAAATTTTTGGACTTCAAAACAAACTAAATTTTTTTGTGGAAAATACAACTCGAACCTAAATAAATGTTCCCCTTACAGTAAAGACTATGACAGAAGCATCGTGTCAAGCAACAACACAATCTAAAGAACCTTATTAATACAACACTTATTCTACTAACTGCCAATCAATCAACCACCTTATGCTCCTGCATCAGTACCAACAGAAGAGAAATTAAAATGTTTTCTCCTGATCTTGACTCTAAGTGATTTTGACAGTAAATGTCAATACACTGATTTCCACCCAAGAGATAGGTCTCCCTCATACAATACTTTAATAATGAACAACTTGTAGCTATGGGAAGAGCCAGATGTATGTAACTCACCTATAAGAACCAGACAAGACGCATCTCCAGTCAGATATGATGAATTTTTCATGAATTTGGCCTGCAAACTTCTTGCCAGATTTCGCACAGTAAACATCTCCAGTTACACTTCTGACGGAAATATTCTGAAAACAACAGAAAGAAAAAACATTGGATTATTGCCTCTTGATCCATCAAGTTAGGCCGGCTGGGAAGTTCAAAGGTTGCAGAGAAAGTTCAAGTGTTTGACCTCCGACAGCTCAGAGGTTGGAGAAAGTTTGTGTTTTGATTGATCAGCAAGTGTTCAAGCAGACATGCCCTAAGACTAGGGTCACAAAGAGGAATTTTGTTGTTTATCGAGACCCAATTAGATGTTATTTGATCCTGTAATGAGCAAGAATTATCCATCCATCATTGAGTAAGTATTGTAAGTGGCAGTCAGTAAGTCCCTACAATGTCACGTATGTGCAAAGATATTGGCTGTCTGGGCAAAAAAGTCTAGCAAGGCACAGGGAGCCCTCTGTCATCATTTTTATGGTTTACTTTTTATTTCTAAATTACACTGTTTAAATTGCAAATAATTCACTCTACCATTCTTGAACCAACAAATGTATTTTTTTAGCTGTAATGTTGGTATGGAGGCAGCCATACCGAGTCATTGTGCCTGATTCTGAGCTTTCAGAAGGAGCCAGCACTCAAATGTAAATTTTAGAAATGCAAACAAATCTTTCAGGAGAGGTGTCAGGGAGCTGCTATCTGGTTAGCTGTCCATTGTTCTATTGATAGGCGGCTGATAGGGTTGCCACCTTTTCCAGAAAAAAATACCGGTCTTCCTATATATTTATAAGGGGGGTGATATTATTCCAACTTGCAGAGTAACAGTAAAGAGCTATTGACATTTTTCAGAACATAAGACACATGGTTGTGGGCATCTGGGAAACTGACAATGTGTCTAGCCCAATGCCAAATTTCAAAATTAAATATTTAAAAATCTATTTGCTCTTTTGAAAAACAGATTTCAGTTCAGAATTCTGCTGAAGCAGTACTATTAACCTAAAAAACTCATCGCAGTATCCCTTTAAGTAACGCTACACAAATCATGGAGGCAGATTCTTCAGTCTATGTTGAGTCAACTCTCCAAGTAGAAGAGCAAATGAATCTTGGTTTGGAATAAAAGTATGGCACAAAAACAGCATGATAGAATGCTAGGAATAACACAGGAGTCTGGAAGACTGAATGCAATCGTAGAGTTATTTACTGAACTGAGCTGCCTTAGAGGGCCACTGTCCCCTTAAAAACAGGACTAGATGTTTAGCCCAAAGTAAACCTAAACCAAAGCATGATCAAAGGGGAGCTTGGGTAGAGCACCAAGGTCAGGAAGGAGTGGACTAGTATGGACAAGGGGATTGATGATCAGTTCCTAACATTTACTATTCATGGTGCAAACTTTGTGACTTTACCCACAATGTAGAGACTTGCTAAGTGTCTATTGGCTGTAACTGAGCTGTTTCTTCAGGATTCAAAAAATGACTTTGCAGCAAAACTATTGCGCTCTGTCTCCTGTTACTCCAGGTTAAATGTAGGGCACAATTATCAATGCATTCTTTGTACGTATTTACTTGGCCCTTGAACACTCATCGCTGCAATAGATTGTTGATTTAATGCTGAGTTAACTTGTACAGTATTGACAAAGGGACTTATTAAGGATCATTTTATTTCAAGTGTTTGAGTAACAGGGTTTGTCGGATTAATAAAAACTGTTCATTGTTGATGTCTGCAATTCTATCCAGAATATTGGCCTTTCTATGACTACAGAGGTTTTATAGAGTGTAAATAGATAATACAGATAGACAATACTGATAGACTGATAGTAGAGCGACTGATATAGACAGACCTCTGATAGATAGATAGATAGATAGATAGATAGATAGATAGATAGATAGATAGATAGATAGATAGATAGATAGATAGATAGATACATACATAAATAGATAGATAGATAAACAAACATATAGATGATAGATAGATAGATAGATAGATAGATAGATAGATAGATAGATAGATAGATAGATAGATACATAAATAGATAGATAGATGATAGATAAATAAATAGATAGATGATAGATAGTTAGATAGATCGATAGATAGATAAATAGATATATAAATAGATAGGTGGATAGATAGATTGATTGATAGATAGATATAGATAGATAGATAGATAATAGATAGATAATAGATAGATAGATTGATTGATAGATGATAGATACATTGATTAATAGATTGATCGATGGATAGATAGAAAGATAGATTGATTGATAGACAGACAGACAGACAGACAGACACATAGATAGATAATAGATAGATAGATAGATAGATGATAGATAGATACAATAGATAGATAGATAGATAGATAGATAGATGATAGATAGATGATAGATAGATACAATAGATAGATAGATACAATAGATAGATAGATAGATAGATAGATAGACAGATAGACAGATATACCTTCATATGAAGGTCTCTAACTTGCAGTTTTTCACACATTTGGGTAAAGAGATGCAGTTTATTTGCATCAAGGAGCAAGTAGACAAATATGTTCCTCTTGTTCGCTGCCTCCAGCACATCACAGAAAATTTCAGCATCCGTGAACTCATCCATCAGTATAGCCAAAACCTGAAAGGAACACAAATGGGATTTTTTTATTTATCCTGTATATAGATCTGGGGGGAGTGCAAATAGTAACAACTGCCCTGGACCCTTGATGAGTAGCAGTTATTGTTAGTAAAATAACATAGAAGATATAGGGTAGCAGAATGAAATGGAAATTGGAATCAGTAGGGCAAATCGGTGTCAGTGACAGCAGGACAATTTAGTGACAGCAGGACAATTTAGTGACAGCAGGACAATTTAGTGACAGCAGGATAATTTAGTGACAGCAGGATAACTTGGTGTCAGTAGAAATTGGCGACAGGACAAGTGTCAGTAGAACAAGTTAGGCCAAACTTTTTGTTCAGTAAATGTTTATATTAGTGCTGCCCAAACACCAGCCCTTCAGTTGCATTTCAACAATGTCCGTAGGTTGGTCCCCTTGTTTCTGTTTTGCTCTGGGCCCCTCCATAACAAAAAGACAACGACATTACATTTCAAATGAGATACATTAATACATTATTCATTTCAGTCACTGGAGAAACGATCTCTACCCTCACTTGTGAAATCAATAATCCTTTGTATCTGTGATGGATGAGGCAGCAGCTCAAGCTCACTGATACCATAGATAAAGCCAACCTGCCCCTGGATGAGATAAATCTGCCCAACTGGTTATCCACAGTCAGTTTGCTAACAGGCACGTAGTGGCCACACAAGAGTGCTAGCTCTAAAGACAAGTTTACACAAGCAGTGAGTTGTACATGACAGAACCCAGGTGTCTCTTTGTACAGAACATGAGCAGAATGAGTGGGATGTTCCTGCTGAATTATCTCCCAGTAAAGACTATGACCCATATTGTTGTGCATTAGTATTACCCATGGACTTGACTATATCAGCACCTCCTCCAACTGTGTCCGTACTGAATTCTCATACCTCCCAACATTTTGGAAATAAAAAGAGGGACAAAAAAGTTGCTGAGCGTAGCATGATGACATTTTTGACCACACCCCAATTACCGTGTTTATTTTACAACATTTCGCAGGTTATAAAAGTTTGAATATATTTCTGTGGTTTTTTCCCCAGTTATTACAGTTTTGCTAATGAAGGTGAATTGCCCTTTAAGCTGTGAGTCTAACTTCTCCCAAAGGATCTGTTATCTTATATTGTTACAATTACTTATTTGCTTATCTAGATACATTTGTATTGTTACAAATGTATCTAATCTTCTGTTGTGGCTGTTCTGGGCTCTCTGCCAAAAGTCAATAACGTTAGAAACTTTGTTTCTTTTTCTGGCTGTTCAGCGCAGAGAAAAACAGGACTTTCCAGTACAAATGAGGGACTGCGGGTTGAGCTGTCAAAAGAGGGACTGTCCCTCTTAAAACGGGACAGTTGGGAGGTATGAATTCTGGGAAAACAAAAATGGCAATTTGCTTCCATAAATTGTACTCAGCATTGTGTTCATAAATGACCCTTCTTGATGATAAATTGAAGCTCAGACAAGTTCATAGGATATGGGAGTTTTGGAGAAAAGCAGAGATTAACTGTGCAAGTTCTTGCGCCAGGGGGGAGATAGGGATTGAGCATTGGCCATAGACATCCTTGGGGGTATAATAAATTCAGGAAA
The DNA here is from genome assembly GCA_038501925.1 of Xenopus petersii. Classification (NCBI taxonomy): domain Eukaryota; kingdom Metazoa; phylum Chordata; class Amphibia; order Anura; family Pipidae; genus Xenopus; species Xenopus petersii. The sequence goes on from CM076682.1 coordinate 14,019,669, forward strand.
AAAAAATTTTCCACTAAAAATTTGGATTTTATGGCATGGGTTTTTGGCATTCAGAGTTTATTAAATAACCCCCTAAGAGTAGAATTTACAGTTTATGGGAGTTTATAAAAAGTCCCATAAACTCGAAATTTGGAAAAAAAAAAAATCAAAATGTATTAAAAAATGTGAATTTTTTTAAATACGGGTGAATAGAATCGACCTGCAAACTCTAAGGGGCAGATTTATCAGAGGTCGAGGTGAATTTTCGAATGAAAAAAAAAAAGAGAATTTCAAGCTATTTTTTGTGTATTTCGACTAGGGAATAGTCCAAATTCTATTCGAATTTGGAAAAAAATCGAAAATTTCGGATATTGCAATTTATCATGTACTGTCTCTTTAAAAATTTGACTTTGACCATTTGCCATGTAAAAACTTGTGGAATTGCTGTTTTAGCCTATGGGGGACCTCCTAGAACCCATTTAGAGTCAATTGATCAGTTGGGGGGAAAATTCCCAATCGAATTCGATCAATTGCACTATTCCTTCGATTGGTATGATTCGAATTCAGCCGAATACAGACCTATTCGACCAAAAAAAAAACCTTCGACTTAATTTCGGTTGGTCTTTTTGAGATTCGAATTTCGAAGTTTTTTCAATTTGAAATTCGACCCTTCATAAATATGCCCCTAATTGAATTAGAATCAAACGACTCCAAATTGATTGTAGGAGGTCCCCCATAGGCTAAAGCACCAATTGGGCAGGTTTTAGATGGTGAATAGTCGACTTCGAATTCTTAAAGGGACAATACATGATACATTTCGAAATTTTAATTTTGAATTTTTTTAAACTGGAATCGAATTTGGACTATTCCCTACTCGAATTTCACTAAAATAAACTCAAAACTCGAATTTAAAAATTTGAATTTTCAATTCGACCCATGATAAATCTGCCCATAAGTGTGTAGAGCAGGCGTGGCACATAAAAGTGACTTGTAATTAAATATCCCCAGGGAAATCCAGCCTATGCCCCCTCCCCGGTAGCTGTTGCTGAACTGCTAACAAGCGGGTTCTGTAATTCACCCAAAGATGGAACTGGAGGGTTTCCCGAGTGACATGATCAGTTTGGATACAATGAAGTCTTAACAAGCAAAAAAGCCCTGGAGTTGTTCCCCTTTAAATAAACGTTTAGTATGATGTAGAGAGTGATATTCTGAGACAATTTGCTTTTCATCTTTTATTATTTATGGTTTTTGAGTTATTTAGCATTTTCCGGCAATCTGGTTGCTAGGGTCCTAATTACCCTAGCAACATGCATTGACTTGAATAAGAGACTGGAATATGAATAGGATAGTCCTGAATAGAAAGAGGATTAATAAAAAGTAGCAATAACAATACCTTTGTAGCTTAACAGGGCATTTGTTTTTGGACGGGGTCAGTGACCCCCATTAGGAAGCTGGAAAGCGTCAGAAGAAGAAGGCAAATAATTAAAAAACTATAAAAAAAAGAAAAAATGAAGACCAATTGAAAAGATGCATAGATTCTATAATAAGAGTTAACTTAAAGGTGAGCCACCTCTTTAACGGCATGTAACCACATTATCTTTATCACCTGCAAAGCCACAACAGATATGGTTTTGTGAAACAGACAGTGGTGCTTCTGTATTTGTAACATGATCATATAACTCCGGCTTTTCCTGCAACTGTCACACAACTGTTTTAATTATTGAAAATGATCAACTTTGAAGTTGCTGCAAACGCAAAATGAAGAAACTGGTTGCTTTTTCGCCTTTACCCTTTTGTCTATGATGAGACCAAGAATCCCCATGGATAGAGAACCTCTGGCATTCCAGCTGCTGTAATACAACTCCCAGCATCGAGAGCAATGCAGCAGGAGTTGGTGGGAGTTGCAGTCCTGCAACAGATGCGGTGCGAGAAGAGAATCTGCACGTTTGAAAAAAAGTTTCATTATGAGGCAGCTTAGGAAAACAAAGCATTCCAAGTGCCATTCCGCCGGCTATATTGAGTCTAGCCGGCGGGAAGGCTTTTTGGGGAAAAAGTCGACCGAAGAAGAGGAGATTAGTCACCGGGCAACTAAATCTCCCCAAACCTTTGCGTGTGCCCGTGCCCTAAATGAACTTTTAATATGATGCAGAGAGTGATATTCGGAGACAATTTGCAATTGGTTTTTATTTTTTATTATTTGGGTTTTTTGAGTTATTTCCCTTTTTATTCAGCAAAACAAAAAAAAAGAAACAGAACTTCAGCAGGTTACCTGCAAAACATTTATTTCAGGTTGTGGTTAACTTGGACTAAATATTTTTCAGGTAACCAGTTGAAGTTCTGTTTACCTTTTTTGTTTTACAATTCAACAGCTCAGAGCAACTGCAAGGAAATTGGACATAAAGTATTTTTACTCTATTCTACAAACCACCACCACTTTTTTTTTCTTTTTGAACTTTTAAGTCAGCAGCTTTAGAGTTTTCAATTTCAGCAATCTGGTTGCTAGGGTCCAAATTACCCCAACAACCCTAGCAATTATCCTATTTAGGCACTTAGAGGCACATTTATTAAGAGTTGAATTTCAAATTCATGCGAGTTTTCTAAAACTCTCATAAACTCCCAAAAATTAGAAATTCGACTGGTTTAAATTTATTAATTAAATTGTTTTTTTTATACTCGGATGAATTGAAATGAGCAGAGCCGGGACAACCCGGCCAGGCGCCCTAGGTAACCTGGCGGGCGATGGTGCCGGCTCTGTGCGCGCTTGACTGCGCATGCGCAGAACAGCATTTATGCACAAGCCACCAGCGGCAGTCGGGGAGAGACGGGACCAGACACGGGGTAGGTGACAGAGCAGGTAGGTGCCTGGCGCCCCCTCAGCTTTGCGCCCTGGGCACGTGCCTACTCTGCCTACCCCTAGTTCCGGCCCTGAAAATAAGCCAAAAATTTGATCAAATTCGACTTGAGTTTTTCTCAGAAAAAAACTTGAATGTCAAGAAGGCTGCAAACATCTCCAAACTGATCCCTGCACCTCTCCCATTGCCTTAAAACAGTAATTCCACAGGTTTTAGGTGGCGAATAGTTGAATTGGAATTCTTTTAAAGGGCCAGAGTATGATAGACTTTGAAAATCGAATTAGAATTTTTTTTAAAAAAAATCTCGAATCGAATTTGGATAGCTCCCTAGTTGAATTCGACAGTTTCACCATAAAAAAATTTAAAAATTTCAATTGGACCCTTGATAGATCTGTCCCCGATAGGCTAAAAAGTTCAGAGAAGTTTTTCGGGTTGAATCCCATGAGAGTAACCCCACATTGCACCACACAGTAATTGGGGGACACGCTAGTGAACGCGACCCGGTTTGGTACTGTACCTGGGTGGTTCTGTGAATACATCGGCGGATGGTTTCCCTCACATTGTTGGTTTTGTCCGTCTGGAAGTAGACGGTGGCACTGGACTTGTCCTTCAGATAAGGCTTCTCCTCTGCACTCCAGTTGTGTAACGTAGACACCGGTTCACTCTTATCCGAATTCATAGGGTAGAAACACTCTGATTTGTTTCCATTGGCCGCTGAACCGCACTCCCCTTCTGTCTGGTTATCATTAGAATACATGGGCTCCTTGATGTTCTTCATTATATACTGGACCTCATCTCCAGAGAGAAAGTCCACCTCTCCTTCTTCATTGAGGACTTTCTCATAGTCTTCCACCCCACCGTCCAAAAGGGCATCGGTAGCCAATCGGGCGCTCTCGTTGTAGCTGTATTCTACTTTGCACAGTCGGGCCCATTTGTTTTTGGCTTCTTCAAGCCTTTTCCTGATTTTGCCAAAGGTTTTGGATCTGTTCATGTTCCCAAGAGGCAGGGACGTCTAGTTGTGCAAAGACTTGTTATGCAGGATCAAAGGAGGTGAGATGAATCCTGCTGCTCTGTGGTTCCTCTGAAGTTCTGATCACTGAAGCTTTCCTGGGATTGTGACTATTGGATTGGGTTCAGGAGTGGAGTGCAGCAACACCTTCATTGAGTGCAGATAATGGCAACACTGAGAAGTGCACAGGCAGCTCTGCTTATATCACAGCAGAACAAGCTTACCTGCGGGCTACCTCTGTCTGTGGCTCGGCAACTCCCCCAGGAGGATTGTCAGACCTTGTTACATCCCTCAGTCACTTCTCAGAATGTGTAAAGCTTCCACCTCACCCCTCACCCGCTCCCTCACATAAACATCTACATTCTCAGGACGGCAATGAAAGAAGAAGTGACCCATTTCATTGCCTGGGAAAATAATAACGATGATAAACAATATGTCGTTTAATGAATGGTTTCCCAATGAACATTGAAAGCAAAATATTTACTAGTAGATTAGAATAATAATATTCAGGTGTGGGACCTGTTATGCAGAATGCTCGTGACCTGGGTTTTTAAGTCTACTAGAAAATCATATAAACACTAAGGGGCCAATTCATCAAGCTCGAGTGAAGGATTCGAATTAAGAAAACTTCGAATTTTTTTTGGGCTACTTCGACCATCGACTACGATTTCGACTTTGAATCGAAGCATTCGAACAAAAAATCGTTCGACTATTTGATAGTTGAAGTACTGTCTCTTTAAGAAAAAACTTCACCCCCCCTAGTTCGCCATCTAAAACCTACCGAACCCAATGTTAGCCTGTGGGGAAGATCCCCATAGGCTTGCCTACGTTTTTTTTGGTCGAAGGATAATCCTTCGATCGTTGGATTAAAATCCTTTGAATCGTTCGATTCAAAGGATTTAATTGTTTGATTCAAAGGATTTAATCGTTCGATCGAAGGATTATTCCTTAGATCGTTCGATGGAACTATTTGCGCTAAAATCCTACGACTTCGATGTCGAAGGATTTTAATTCCCAGTCGAATATCGAGGGTTAATTAACCCTCGATATTCGACCCTTGGTGAATTTGCCCCTGAATAAACCCAATAGGCTGGTTTTGCTTCCAATAAGGATTAATTATATCTTAGTTGGGATCAAGTACAAGCTACTGTTTTATTATTAAGGGAGAAAAAGGAAATCAGTTTTAAAAATTACAATTATTTAATTAAAAATAAGTCTATGGGAGATGACCATCCCGTGACTCTGAGCTTTCTGGATAATGGGTTTCTGGATAATGGATCCCATACCTCGATTTCGTATTCGATTGCAATGTAGCCCATGGTAGATGTCCTTCCCTTAATTCGGAGCTTTATGGATTATGTTTTCTTTGGATACTGGATCCCATATCTGTATTTTATTAAAATGTAGTCTATGGTATTTTTCAGTGCTTTCTGGATAATGGGTTTCTGGGTAATGGATCTCATATCTGTATTTGATTAAAATGGAAACTATGGGAATTGGCCTTCTCATAATTTGGAGCTTTCTGGATGATGGGTTTCCAGATAACGGATCCTATACCTAAGCTAATCTAATATTGCTCATAAGAGCCAGTTCAATCAATGTGGAATTTATTTTGCCCCAAAGTTACTTTTCCCAATTAGACATGTTATTACATTCATGGATCACATATTAAATTAAGGGGGAACACTATCCCCACGCCTTTTTAAAACATATTCTCCCCTGCCCCCGCCACCCCAGTCCCTACCTGAACCACAAAGTTGCCTTCCCTGAAAAATCCCTTGGATCCCTGTAGCCAAGTAAGTCCAAGTTTAGCCAAGTCAGTCCATGTTTAGCCAAGTCAGTCCAAGTTTAGCCAAGTCAGTCCATGTTTAGCCAAGTCAGTCCATGTTTAGCCAAGTCAGTCTATGTTTAGCCAAGTCAGTCCATGTTAAGCCAAGTCAGTCCAAGTTTAGCCAAGTCAGTCCATGTTTAGCCAAGTCAGTCCAAGTTTAGCCAAGTCAGTCCATGTTTAGCCAAGTCAGTCCAAGTTTAGCCAAGTCAGTCCATGTTTAGCCTAGTCAGTCCACGTTTAGCCAAGTCTGTCCAAGTTTAGCCAAGTCAGTCCATGTTTAGCCAAGTCAGTCCAAGTTTAGGCAAGTCAGTCCATGTTTAGCCAAGTCAGTCCAATTTTAGCCAAGTCAGTCTATGTTTAGCCAAGTCAGTCCAAGTTTAGCCAAGTCAGTCCAAGTTTAGCCAAGTCAGTCCATGTTTAGCCAAGTCAGACCAAGTTTAGACAAGTCAGTCTATGTTTAGCCAAGTCAGTACATGTTTAGCCAAGTCAGTCCAAGTTTAGCCAAGTCAGTCTATGTTTAGCCAAGTCAGTGCATGTTTAGCCAAGTCAGTCTATGTTTAGCCAAGTCAGTCCAAGTTTAGCCAAGTCAGTCCAAGTTTAGCCAAGTCAGTCCATGTTTAGCCAAGTCAGTCCATGTTTAGCCAAGTCAGTCCAAGTTTAGCCAAGTCAGTCCATGTTAAGCCAAGTCAGTCCAAGTTTAGCCAAGTCAGTCCATGTTTAGCCAAGTCAGTCCAAGTTTAGCCAAGTCAGTCCATGTTTAGCCAAGTCAGTCCAAGTTTAGCCAAGTCAGTCCATGTTTAGCCTAGTCAGTCCATGTTTAGCCAAGTCTGTCCAAGTTTAGCCAAGTCAGTCCATGTTTAGCCAAGTCAGTCCAAGTTTAGGCAAGTCAGTCCATGTTTAGCCAAGTCAGTCCAAGTTTAGCCAAGTCAGTCTATGTTTAGCCAAGTCAGTCCAAGTTTAGCCAAGTCAGTCCAAGTTTAGCCAAGTCAGTCCATGTTTAGCCAAGTCAGACCAAGTTTAGCCAAGTCAGTCTATGTTTAGCCAAGTCAGTCCATGTTTAGCCAAGTCAGTCCAAGTTTAGCCAAGTCAGTCTATGTTTAGCCAAGTCAGTGCATGTTTAGCCAAGTCAGACCAAGTTTAGCCAAGTCAGTCCAAGTTTAGCCAAGTCAGTGCATGTTTAGCCAAGTCAGACCAAGTTTAGCCAAGTCAGTCCATGTTTAGCCAAGTCAGTCTATTTTCTGGCTCTGGGATGGGGTTGCCCAGACATGAGCATGTTCAGGGGAAGAAAATCTGGACTTGGCTTTCATTTTGCATGTTCCAGGTCAGTGATCTCTGTCTGGGAGCTGAAACTGGATCTTATTCAACCAAAGACGGCGGCTGCCAATGACACTGTGTAACTTTGCAGATTCAGTGCTAGGAGCTTTGAGGAATGGCAAGTATGATTTTGGGGGGCTGGGGTCCTCTGAGGATGGGGGAATATTTTTATAACAGAGGGGTAGAAGTTTAATTTTCCTTTACACATTACTCCATGTAAAGTGACATTTGTTTGTATTTTGTAAATTTTTCACCTTTTTAGTACATTCCCAATAAGTTGGTTCCAAGTAAATGCAAAAAACAGAGCACAGATGAAGCCAGTATAAAAAAGTCAAAAAGTCAAAATTTATTTGATGAACATTAAAAACTCCAAATTACAGCAGCATATCACAGGTCTTCTGGTGAAGTGGCGGGGAGCCATGAAACGCGTTAAGCGGGCAGCCAAGACCTGTGATATGCTGCTGTAATTTGGAGTTTTTAATGTTCATCAAATAAATTTTGACTTTTTGACTTTTTTATACTTGCTTCCTCTGTGCTCCGTTTTTTTGCACTTACTTGGATATGAACTCACTGCATGGGATGGCGATGGGCCGTGGACGTTTAGCGCTCTGGAGCCGAGTGATGTCCGTCAAGTGCTCCCCCTGAAACATTTGTGCTGGACTCCAATAAGTTGGTTATTAGAGCAACAAAGAGAATTATTCAATGGGCAGAAGAAAAGGGAGAGGGTAATAAACCTGTGAATATAAAGCAAAGTATGTTGAATATTGGGGGAATTCACTGTCAGATCTGTAAGGATAGTTTAAAAGAAGCCACTAAAAGAACATAAATTAACAATATGTCAACTTTTTTTTGTGTTTTGAAGAATGTGGTTTTTTCCACATTTGGAGCCACTGACGTGCGGCCCTGATGCTGTGAATTCATTGGCTTTTTCTGTTCTCTAAATATAGCAGAAGTATTGTCCTGCTCCATGTACACAAGCTGAAGATTTATAAATATGAATACACACACGTATATGTATATATATCCTGCTCAAACTTACAGTAAAGGTCACGTTACCTTTAAAGAAGAAGGAAAGCTATGAAGGCATTTTATTGCCAATAGATTAGCTAATAGTGCAAGCTAGAATGCTATATTTATTCTGTAGAATGTTTCAACATAACTGAATAAACAGCTCTAGAAGTTCTCTGTTTGTTTAGGATAGCAGCTGCCATATTAGCTTGATGTGACATCACTTCCTGCCCGAGTCTCTCCCTGCTCACTTACAGCCCTGGGCTCAGATTACATCAGAGAAGGTGGGGGGAGAGGAGCAAACTGAGCATGCTCAAGCCCAAGCCCTGGAGGTTTAAGCTGAAAACAGGAAGTCTGATACAGAAGCCCATGAGTACACAATAGAAGGAAAGAAATGTGGTGTTTCTTTTGACAGAGGACTCTGTGCAGCATTACTTTGAGGGTTTAATGGTATATTTATATAGACCTTTCTGATAAAGCTTACTTAGTTTTAACCTAGTTTTCCTTCCTTAAAGGAAATGTAAACCCTCAAAATTTTGGAATTTACATTCATTTTGTTTGTGCAGTTTTTACCGCATCACCTGCTGTTCAGTTTGGACAACTTGTGACGCCGCTTTGCTCAGAGAGTGAGGAGTTGTCCATAGTTTCTCTGGTCATTTCGAAGCTGAACGACATCACAAGACTCTGCCCCTACTTCTACTTTCCATTACTCACCTACTGACTCATTTGGCCCAGAGAGCTGGGGGGTTTTCATTATTTTTTGGGGGGGGGGTTAAGATCCCCTTTGAGGGGCTATTTAAAGGAGAACTAAAACCTATCTAAAGAGAAAGTCCCCATCCGCTACACATCATTTGCCCCTTCCCTGTTTAGTTCTGCATTGTCCAATATTTTAAAATGTGTACCATGGGTACCATCTTCTGTTTTCTTCAGAAGGGGACCGTAGACACTGAGTTATTTGGCACATCTGTCTGTCATTCACACCTACTGCGCATGCGCCGGGAAAGCGCGATAAATTGCTGAAAGGAAGTGTGATGTTACCTGGATTATCACATGGGGGCATCCTTTTTCACACACCGTTGTGCCTGCCACTTTTGTTTTTTTTTTTACTCGCATTTGATGTCATCGGGTTTGGCCCGAAATTCAAATATATAAAGGTTCCATGTCCTTTTTCACATTGTCCAGCATAGGTCTATTTTCATAGTTCCTGGTGCGATGTCTAGTTTGTCTAGCCTGTTGCTGATCTTGCCTGTTCCTGACCATTCCCAGTTTGCTGCTTGTCCTGACCTTTGCCCGTTTATTGACTACTCTCTTGGATCAAGGTTTTGTACTTAACTATTGTTGTGTTTGACCCGGCCTGTGACCTCGACTACTCCTTTGTCTTCTGATTTGGTACAGCTCTGCCCGATCAATATCAACCTGGACTCTCCCTTGTTCTCTGTTCCTCTAGTTCATGTTCGGTTCCCGTCTGCCCAGAACTCTCTCCATGGTCCTCTCGCTTTAAGACCTGGCAGCAGAGGGCTCCTCCCAAAGTAACTGTTATAGGCGGAAGTGTGAGCTGAGGCCAGGACCTTGGGGTTTGTTCTCGGTTTGGGATTCCTTATGTAACAGAAAGGAAGAGGATCCAAATTAAACTGAAGATGTGGAAGATGGTGCCCATGAGCTTGGCTGGGCTACTCTGCTTGGATAGATCGGTGTGACATTCAGGGACACTTTTTTAAAATAAGGAACTTTGCAGGGAGGAAGCAGGGAGGGAAGTGAATGAAGGGTAATGCACGGGACATTCTCCTTTAAATCGGTTCTAGTCTGTTTCTTGGAATTCTTGTTGCCTGCTGCCTGCCTTGACCTTTGACCTGTCCAACAGACTTTCACTTGGCTGCACTTGCCCTGACCACTGACCTGTTTATGGGCTAACAGTCAGAAAAGTCTAAATAAATGTGATTAATTTTGAACCGCTGGGACCCACCTCCCTCCCCATAGTCCATCATTAGTATCTTACATATTATTTTAACACCCAGGCTACCATTTATCAACATAGACCTTAGGTTTTGGACTTCTTCTCCTGAGATTGAAGAGCTCTTCAAGGATACTGGTGTAGAAAGTATAATATAAGATACGCAATGATTGTGCTTGTTACTGTATGGTTGCCCCACTCATGGCTGTTTCTCAGGTTCTGAGCTACCTCCTTTGAACAACAGGTAACTGTCAGTGTTTTGACGAAGTGCTGGGGCCTGAAGGGAAAATCCTGACAGGTAGAAGCAAGTGCAAGCTACTGGCAGTCAAGGAATGTTCACAGAAGACCCAAAGTTGAACGTCCTGACAAAAAAGTGATTTAATAGGCAAGTTCCCATATCTACTGCATAATGTCTGTAAAGATCTTCAATCTAAGGCACCCAGCAGCTCTTGTTGGGTTTCTGGAAGATTTAATTTAGTAACAAACGTACTAAATGCTGATGGAAATAGGCAGGGGGCATGGCCAAAGTTGATTAATCAACCCATTTGAAACAGAGTGTGTTACTAGGTAGGGGAAAGAGAAGGTCGCTAGAGGGACAGTCCAGAACCTTATGCAGAATAGTTGAAACTCCACAGCAGGAAACTCCTCTTTCTAAGACCTGGTGACCAAATGGGTAAACAGTTGTCGAGGGTTCAACCCTTGGCTAGAACTTGCTTTCTTTTGTTTTCCATTTGCTGGTGGCCCCACTTGGTCTGCTCCAAAGTGTGCCAAGATATACATTGTGAGCTAACCACTTGTATTCCCAGCACTGCACCATACCACACACAAAATATGTTGGCGCTATATAAATACATGTAAGCAATAAATAATAATACCAGCAACTTCAGCATGGTAGGCAATGTATGCTTATTTGGATAATTCCCCCAGGGCTGGAACTAGGGGAAGGCAGAAGAGGCACATGTCTAGGGTACAATGGTGGAGGCGTTAGGTACATATCTCTTCTGCCTTCCTACCTTTAGTTTCAGCCCTTCTGGAGCCCCCGTCACTTTGCTGGGGGGGGGAATCAAGGGGCGGGATCTTGCCTTGGGCACCCTTGCCATTTAGCCAGGCACTGGACTCTCCTACAGAACTGACATTGCCTCCAGGGTTGCCACCTTTCAATAAAATTTGCACCGGCCAGTGCTGGGGGGGTAAAAAGAGGTGGGGCTTGACATCAAAGGGGCGGGATTGACTGCAAAGGGGGTGGGGTCGTGGTATGCAATTGGACGTGACTTCAAAGGGGGTGGGGCAAGATGTCAAAGGGGTGGGGCAAGATGTCAAAAGGGGCAGCGTGCATTTGGCCAGGCGCCAAAGAAAAGGTAGATTTTGTGCAGGCCAAGGGCTTTAGTTACATTAATTACATTAGCTACATTGCTGGTAAATACCAGCCCCGGCCTTGGCGGGGGTTTTACTGGCTACGGGCAGGTAAAATACCGGCCAGGTGGCAACCCTAATTGCCTCTAGTGAAATTAATATCTCTCGGGTCTCTAGTTTAACAATATTACGTCCAAACCTGTGTTTTCCTGCCTACGTTCCTGACCTGGGGATAAAGACAGGACAAGGCAAATAGTGACAGACAGACAAGTCTAAAGACTGAGCATAGCTGGGGGTAGTTTTTACATTAAAGAGATACTGACACCAGAAATTAAACTTGAACTTTTTTTTAGATCTATGACAATATTGCTTTGAAAGCAACTTATAACTTTGCCATAAAGTATTTGCTCAATGCTTTTACATTACCCGTCTGATCCCCCATGTTCCTGTATGAGGAGCTGCCATATTTGTGCAGCAGGAGTCCGTTAGCATTAGAATCTCTAACTGACAGGCTGAGATGGGACAGTCAGGTTGTCAGGTTTATGAACTTCAAGTAACAATTAATTACAAAAACAGAACCTCTTGGCAATCAGCATGACCTATAGGTAACTTTTAAAGTACATTCATATTTTAAAAAAGTAGTTTTTTAGTGTCAGTATCACTTTAAGGGAGGCTTGTTAAAGACATTTCTACACAGATTGCTACATAATATCCCAGGGCCAATTCCATGTTTAGGGGACTGGTAAATTAGTCTCCCATTATTATTTAGCAGGCAGTTCCCTAATGTTATAGACTCCTAAACCATACCTCCAAACATTTTGGAACTAGAAAGAGGGATCCTCACGGCTTACATTTTTGGCCAAGCCCATTTTGTGGCCACACCCCCTAATTACCATGTTCATTTTACAAAATTTGGCAGGTTATGAAAGTTTGAACACTTTTCTGTGTTTTTTTTCTGTGTTTTTACAGTTTTGCTAATGAAGGTGCACTTTAAGCAGACAGTTTCCCCAAGAGACCTGCTTATCTTGAATTGTTATAATTGTTTCTTTGCTTATCTTATCTTAAATTGTTACAAAAGTATTTAAGGGCACCTGCCACAAGCCAATTAAGCTTCAGAAACTTTGTATTTTTTTCTGTCTGTTCAATGCAGGAGAACAAAGAGAAACTCAGGACATTTCAGTAACAATCCGGGACTGCGGGTTGAGCTGTCAATTTAGGACTGTCCCGCGAAAAATGGGTCAGTTGGGAGGTATGTCCTAAACTGAGTCCTAAAATACAGTTAGGAGGGGGGCCTGTTTTGTGATCCTGTCTTAAGTTATGCCCCTGTAGTTCAATAAATGTCCAGTAGTATGTTTTAACATATATAGGCCCGAGCAGCCATGTGCTCAGGGTCCATTTTTGTTAAGCCCTTACCTGAGCAGGAAGGAGGGGAGAAGTGGAACATAGACAGGTCAGGTCTAGTAAGGAAAGGCTACTCACTTTCATAGGTCACACTAGGAGTGACAGACAGTCAGGCTATTTAGCCGAGCAGCTGAGGCTCCACCGAGGAGTGTGAGTGGTATTAGAATCCTGGTATCAATTGCCCAGAAGTAAGGACTAAGTGTACAGACTTAGGGATGTAGAGATTCCGCTGGGTTCCACTTATGGTAAAGGCTGAAAGCTGGGTGTACCTTCTTAGACACTGTTTATGTTCTCTTCCCTGCAGGGACTTATTCTGACCCTTGGTATGTGTGAGTATATGCCTATCCACTGTTGTTCCATGTTCCTTCTCATGTAAATTCCTATGTGGATTATTCTCTTTAGTAAATATGTTCTCTGTTTCAGTAGCAAGAACCACTGGTGCCCAATTATTATGCACAGCAGTCATTACAGTTGTACAATACCCTGCCTCCACATCATTTCGAGTGCTCAACCTCTGGGAATTATGTTCTCATCCGGAGCACATTTTTGGGTGTAAAGCTCATAGACAGAGAAATGGTGCCACACAATTTACTATAGCGTTACACATGTATAATACATTTGTCTTGCTTGTTGTAGGAACCTTCTGGTATTGGTTTGGTGGAGAGGGGCTTGACTCCCCAAGTCTTCATTGAAATTCATCTATGACAAAGGATTATGAAATGCTGGATGTATTTCAGGCACTGCTTGTTTCACCACAATGCCAAAGAATTGGGAATTGCCAAAATTGTTCTTACCTCCTCCCATAGTGGTTACTAAATAACTCTGGGGCTTTCAGGAGATCCCCATGGAGTCCTGTGGAAGTGGCATGGGATATCATTGGTCCCATATCTGGCTATGTAATAAAATTGACAGTTGCACCTTTCCATGAGATTATACTAAAAACCAGAAATAATGGTGACAAGACTATTGGAGTAGAGACATAGAATAAAAGCAGCAAGATGGCGCTAAGGAGTTTGCCTCATAGTACCCCAAGTTCACAGGGAGTTTATGGGATGATCAGTGTGAATGCCAAACAGGCCAATCATGTTTTCGCTTAATTACCTGTATTGCCAAAATATTTTTCTAAGAAAGAATTGCACCTACACGGTGGATCAAAGCCCAAACAGACTGTTCCTGAAGCAGCTTTGCTGTTTTCCATGAAATGGATTTGATGAAATCAAGGCGTGAACCTGCCAACATCCATCTGAGTGCTGGAGGCTACATCACGATGGTCCCTGGCTGTGCCAACATTGTGCCCTGTACCTGGCATCCCAGAACCGTGTGTAATAACACCGAACCCAGGAATTGTGCGAATCATTTCATATGTTGTGATCTGCCCATGCCATTTATACAACAGGAGGATTAATCCACAAGCTGAGGAACAGGAGAACATTGGAGAACATTGGCATCATTGTATTTCATTTCTAGAAATTGGGAGCATATGAGTAACAGTCATTTATAAAAAGGAACGTTGTGGGAGTCATCGACCCTCCAGTGGTTGGAGATCTATGATCACCTCCTGCCTAATAAGTTAGATTAAAGAAAAATATTTAGCCCATACTGTAAATAAAGCTAAAGGGCTTCTTCAGAAGCAGATGTCCTTCTTGATTGATCTGATGCCCCATTTGGCTTCAGTAGGACAGTGGGACCAGGTAGAAGTTACTGAACCCCATGCTTTCTACAAGATGATTGTCAATTAGGACTGCCCTGGGGTCACTACACTCCTGGGCTCTCAAGCAGCCAATAGAGAAAGGGTTGTACTTTGATGGAGCTTCAGCTTTAAAGGGGTTGTTCACCTTTAAATTAATGTTTACTATAATGTAGATAGAGAGTGATATTCTTAGACAATTTGCAATTGGTTTTAATTTTTTATTATTTGTGATTTTTGAGTTATTTAGCTTTTTATTCAGCAGTTTTAGAGTTTGCAATTTCAGCCATCTGGCTGCTAGGGTCCAAATTGCACTAGCAACCAGATTTGAATAAGTGACTGGAATATGAATAGGAGAGGCCTGAATAGAAAGATGAGTAATAAAAAGTAGCAATAACAATACATTTGTAGCCTTACAGCACATTTGTTTTTCTAGATGGGGTCAGCGACCCCCCATTTGAAAGCTGGAACAGCTCTCCAGTTGGCAATTTTAGTAATCTGGTAGCTAGGGTTCAAATACTCTAAGTAATCATACATTGATTTGAATAAGAGACTGGGATATCAATAGCAGAAGACCTGAAGCAATAACAATTCATCTGCAGCGTTACACAACATTGTTTTTTAGATGGGTTCAGTGACCTCTATTTGAAAGTTGGAAAGAGTCATTAGAAGGAGGCAAATAATTCAAAAACTATACAAAATTAATAATGAAATTAAAGTTGATTCGAATCGCCCAGTCTATAAAGTTAACTTAAAGGAATTCTGTCATGATTTTTATGATATTGTTTTTATTTCTAAATGACACTGTTTACACAGCAAATAATTCACTCTACAATATAAAATTTCATTCCTGAACCAGCAAGTGTATTTTTTTAGTTGTAATATTGGTGTGTAGGTTCATCTCAGGTCATTTTGCCTGGTCATGTGCTTTCAGAAAGAGCCATCACTTTAGGATGGAACTGCTTTCTGGCAGGCTGTTGTTTCTCCTACTCAATATAACTGAATGTGTCTCAGCAGGACCTGGATTTTACTATTGAGTGTTGTTCTTAGATCTACCAGGCAGTTGTTATCTTGTGTTAGGGAGCTGTTATCTGGTTACCTTCCCATTGTTCTGTTGTTAGGCTGCTGGGGGGGAAAAGGGAGGGGGTGATATCACTCCAACTTTCAGTACAGCAGTAAAGAGTGACTGAAGTTTATCAGAGCACAAGTCACATGACTGGGAGCAGCTGGGAAACTGACAATATGTCTAGCCCCATGTCAGATTTCAAAATTAAATATAAAAAAATCTGTTTGCTCTTTTGAGAAATGGATTTCAGTGCAGAATTCAGCTGGAGCAGCACTAACTGATTCACATGACTGGGAGCAGCTGGGAAACTGACAATATGTCTAGCCCCATGTCAGATTTCAAAATTAAATATAAAAAAATCTGTTTGCTCTTTTGAGAAATGGATTTCAGTGCAGAATTCAGCTGGAGCAGCACTAACTGATTCACATGACTGGGGGCAGCTGGGAAACTGACAAAATGTCTAGCCCATGTCAGATTTCAAAATTAAATATAAAAAAATCTGTTTGCTCTTTTGAGAAATGGATTTCAGTGCAGAATTCAGCTGGAGCAGCACTAACTGATTCATTTTGAAAAAAAAATTTCTTCCCATGACAGTATCCCTTTAAAGGTGAACACAAAGACCAGAGATATGATCTGGCAAGGGAACATTTCGGGGTGCAGCGACATAGTGACAGATGTACAAAGTATGTGATGTACCCCAGTCCTGTGGAGCTTTATACTCCTGGAAACCAAATTATGGGTACAAGTAATTGTGTAATATGTTTTCTTTGTCTGGAAAATTTTCTGTGGAGGCCCATGAAACTTTAGTGTCACTTATACATACTATACTATACATTTATATACATTTATATACTTTCAGTTCAATTACACTGACACACTGATGGCCTCATTTGCTAAGGGGCAAAGTGCAGGTTTAATCCATTTTCGTCCCCACAATGCTTTATTTTTACAAGAATTCCAAAATTTCCTATATATTAGGGCAGAGACACACACTCAGATTCGGGGAAATTAGTCGTCCAGTGACAAATCTCCTCTTCTTCAGGGCGACTTATCTCCCCAAACTGCCTCCCGACAGCTAGAATGTAAATTGCCGGCGGGATGACAATTGGTGCGCTTCATTCTCCGAAGTTGGCTCATGAGAAAATTCGGGCGACTTCAGAAAATGAAGCGTTCTTAGTGCCATCCCACCGGAGATTTCCATTCTACCTGGCGGGAGGCAGTTCTGGGAGATTAGTCGCCCGAAGAAGAAGCGATTTATCTGCGGGCGACTAAATCTCCCCAAATCTGAGCCCTAAGTCTATAAATGGAATTGCACAGCACTGACAGGCTCAAGGGTTTGTATTACAAAATGCCTATTAAAAGAAGGAAATTAACTGTAAATACATAGTAATTAATGGGCATGTCATTCCCAAATAATTATAGCAGATATAAAGTCAAGACTCAACATGAACCTGACAGCTACTAATATCTTCTGACTGTTATACTGACCGTTCAACTTTGCCCTTTACTTTAGTTCAGAAGCTTCAGGGAGTGACACAAATTCTACCTTCTTTGGGAAGTCAATACATATTTAGTTTAAAGCTTAAAACCAAAAGAATTACCAGCACTACTAATATTTACTAATATTTAAATTTCCTTTTTTCTTCATGAATCAGATTTTTTTTCTAAAAATGTTAGTTTTTTTTTTAATCAATTCTCTATGTGGCCTATTTACTAACATTTGGATTTCCTTTTTTTTTTCCATGAATAATATTTTTTTCTCTAAAAATCTCTCTAAAACTCCAAAATAAAAGACATTTATTAAGGGTAAAAAACATAAAAAAAAACACTAAGGGGGTTATTTACTAAACTCCGGATGCAAAAATCCCAAAAAATGTTGTTTTTTAAAAAAAAAAAAAAAATCTAACTTTTTTCCGAATGTATTAAACCCTGAGGATGGAAAAGTCAGAATCTGAAAATCCTGACCTGTTGAGATTGTATATAAGTCAATGGGAAAAGTCCCAAGGATTTTTTGATGTTCGCTGGGTTTCATGCAATACCCCGAAGTTTTCAGGCAAAATAGCATAAGAAATCAGAATTTTCCGCTGAAAAATCTGAAAAAAACATGACAATCAGATTTTTTTCCGCAAAGCAAATTTTCGGGAAAATGTAATAAAAAAATAAGCGTAAAAAACCTGAGCGGATCGGAGTTTGTAGTAGAAAATGCTGAGATAAAATTGACCTAATACAAAACTTCTCAAAGTAAAATCAGTCAAAATACGGTAGAAGTGAATGAAGCTGCGCTGATCCCATTGTAATTTTTTTTAGCCATTCAGACTTTTAGTGATTTTCAGATTTTTATCTAGTAATTATCTGAAAAACTCGAATTTTTTGAGGTTTTAGAGATATTCATAGTTTTTTTTCTGCACTTTTTTCCGTTCATACTTTTTATGTTCGGATCCTTTAATAACTTTCATGGCATTTTGTGATTTTAGACAAATAGAGTTTAATTGTGGTTCCAAAAAGCTGTAATGCCACTAAAACTCAACCTTAAAGGGCCTCTAAGGGGGTTATTTATCAAAGGTTGAATTTTTTTTATACCTCAAATGAACTCACAACTCGAATGGTTTCTTATTTAATAAAAACTAGAATGGAAAAAACTAGATTCTGCGAGTTTGGCCTCCTAATTATTTTCAACATATTTCACATATACTGAAAGTACATATCAGTCAGTGCCTCACTGGGTCTCCTGTACTAGGGAAAACAGCATTCCTCAGTGTGGCTCCATAAAATAATGGTTATATAGGATTCAGAAGTCAGATATCAATTCTTTTCTTCAGTGTATACAATGGAGGAGTCAAAGTTCTAAGACCCATCTAATAGGCAGAGTAGAATTCCCCCTGCATTCTGGTGCCTACCTCCCTCCCACAGGATCGTGTGTATGCGCATCCTGCTTGTACCAGAATTAAGCAAGTTTCCTATGTGGCTGGATGGCATGCCGCCCCTTAATTTGTGGTGCATTATGTCCGTGCCATTGTGGCCTTGCTGCAAATCCAGGCTTGTTGTAGGGGCACTGATGGTTCAGCTCAATCTAGTCAGTGGCTATGTTACATAAACATTTACTCAAAATTAATGTGAACAAAGTGCCATGGCCAGATGGAATACACCCGAAGTGAAGTTAGTTCAGTTTTAGACCAGCCTCTATTTTTGAATTTCTCAGACTTTCCTCTGGTATGGTTCCTATAGATTGGAGGAAAGCTGATTTAATTCCTATATTTAAAAATGGATTACGATCTCAGCCTGGCAATTATAGGCCAGTAAGTTTGACATCCGTGGTGGGCAAATTATTTGAAGGTTTTGAAGGACAGTGGGGGGGCAGTAGATGTGATCTATTTGGATTTCGCCAAAGCGTTTGATACTGTGCCCCACAAACGACTGCTTTCTAAACTAAGGTCTGTTGGGCTTAATGAAGTCGTTTGCACATGGATAGGAAACTGGTTACGGGATCGGGTACAGAGGGTAGTTGTTAATGGGACTTTCTCTACTTGGAGTAAGGTTCTTAGTGGGGTCCCCCAGGGCTCAGTATTGGGTCCACTTTTATTTAACTTGTTCATTAACGATTTAGGGGAGGGTGTTGTAAGTAATGTATCAGTGTTTGCAGATGACACAAAACTATCACAATTAATTCCACCCAGGACGCGGCTGTCAGGGGCCAATCAGCTTCTAGTGGAGAAGTTCGGACCAAGGAGGAAGCTTCGGGATAAAGTCCAAGTTCGCAGTAACCAGAAAGGGATCAGAAGTAGTCGTCGTCAATTGTGAGGCAATAGTTCAAAGGCAGGCAGAATAGAAGCAAGTCTCCAGTTCAGGCAAGGTCAGAAAGTCCAGGAATACAGATATTACAAATTTAGGAACACCCAGGAAAGCTTTAACAAATCCTATAATCGAGCATTGAACCCGTGACCTGGAAGTCCTTATATTATTAATTTTCGTGCGGGGCACGTGACGTCATCACGCCGGCGTCTGCCCACGTGGGTCATGGGCGCCGCCATCTTGGAAACGGTGCCGCCAGAGACGGGAGCGCCATTGGGTGCTCCTGACAGCGGCGTCCATGCAACAGGTTCTTGACAAACTGGCAATCCGGGCAGCTAAGTGGCAAATGAGATTCAATGTTGATAAATGTAAAGTCCTGCGCCTGGGATGTAGAAATATGCAAACAAGCCCAGATTTGTGGCAAGGCAGATATTCAGGGGAGCGGCATGCTGTCCAGTGCATTTGGATTAGTTCTAAACACTGAAGACACCAGTCTCCAGTACTGCGCCCGACCCAACTGTTCAAGAAGGGTTTGGATGGCTTTTTAGCAAGTGAGGGAATACAGGGTTATGGGAGATAGCTCATAGTACAAGTGGAATGGAATCTTGGGTAAACAGTTTATAAACCAGTGAGGAGATGTACAATAGACATACCTCCCAACTGTCCCTTTTTTGGAGGGACAGTCCTTCTTTTGACAGCTCAACCCGCAGTCCCTCATTTGTACTGGAAAGTCCCTCTTTTCTCTGCACTGAACAGCCAGAAAAAGAAACAAAGTTTCTCACTTAATTGGCTTTTAGCAGAGAGCCCAGGAGAGGTAACTGGTGCAAATAAGATACTTTGGGGCATGTTTACTAACATTGGAGATAAATATCTGGAGAGATTTCTGGAGATGTTGCCCATAGCAACCAATCAGATCTTTGCTTTTGTTTTCTAACTTGGCTGTGGCTGTTTAAATCGAATTGCTGATTGGTTGCCATGGGCAACATCTCCAGATATTTATCTCCAATGTTAGTAAACATGCCCCTCAGTAACAATTTTGAGACACAAAAACACAGTTTAGATAAGGAGAAATATTTTCAAACTTTCATAACCTGCCAAATTTTGTAAAACGAACATGGTAATTAGAGGGTGTGGCCACAGAAAGGGGTGTGGTCAAAAAAATTGCTGCGCTACGTGTGGAAAAAAATTTTTGTCCCTCATTTTACTTCCAAAATGTTGGGAGGTATGCAATAGAGACAACTGTGCTGTAATCTGCCCTTGCTCCAAACTTGTTGCTGAGTTTCAACATGGAGTCTAGTATCCTAGCAACCAGAAAGAAAGCTCAGAGGGCTGGTCTTCAAAATGGATGCAGCCATTGGTGGGAAAAACCCCTGGAATTTGTTAATGGTGGAGAAAAGTGAGAATGCATGAGGTGTGCCAAATGTAGAGCGCGGCACAAGGGTAGAATTGCAAGTACTAGTTTAAACAAGTTCCAGAGAAAACGTTTAATATTCCGATTTAGCAAAAGTATATGGAAGGAAGCAATAAAATGGAATGATGCATTAATTGTGAGTAATTCATTCTGCACACAGTGTTGTCTGAATCAATGAGCTCCCTGCGCTTCTCTTGTTAAACATGAACCGGAGTTATTCTTTTATTCATATACACACATCGTGTTTCCCCACCTCCAGCAAATGGCAGAACACAAGTGACAGCGAGTAAATCAAAAACCTCCATAAAATGGGATGATTTACTCGCAGAGCTGACAGGATAATTCTCGAGGCCTCTCCTATCCGGGCGCTGAGAATGGAGCATTGTGGGTAAGGCCTGGTTTCTCAGGTAGGGAAGAGATGAAGGTGAACTGGTTGGGGTGAGAATTTGGTCACAGGCGTTTCAGAGAACACAAACTCATGTACAAACACTGGTGAGTGGGTAGAACAAGGGCTCCCATTGTGTATTGTATGTGAGCAGCACTTTTGTATTTCCAAAATACGGACTGTGTTTGTCCTGCCGCCAGTGCACACACATTCTAGCTGGGGGCTATTTGTATTTTAGATCATTTTTTGCATTCAGAAATGACATGGAACTCGTATGCAAGTGAAGTGTTCTTTTGCACATTTTGTAGAAGCTGCTAAAATGCAGAATTTCTGCATAGGCCTCTGTGTATAATGACTGTGCTTAAAGGGATACGGCCATGGGAAAAAATATTTTTTTTCAAAACGCATCAGTTAAAAGTGCTGCTCCAGCAGAATTCTGCACTGAAATAAGTTTCTCAAAAGAGCAAACAGATTTTTTTTATATTCAATTTGAAATCTGACATGGGGCTAGACATATTGTCAATTTCCCAGCTGCCCCCAGTCATGTGACTTGTGCTCTGATAAACTTCAGTCACTGTTTACGGCTGTACTGCAAGTTGGAGTTATATCACCCCTTCCGTTTCCCCCCTCCCCCCAGCAGCCAAACAATAGAACAATGGGAAGGTAACCAGATATCAGCTCCCTAACACAAGATAACAGCTGCCTGGTAGATCTAAGAATAACACTTAATAGTAAAATTCAGGTCCCACTGAGACACATTCAGTTACATTGAGTAGGAGAAACATCAGCCTGCCAGAAAGCAGTTCCATTATAAAGTGCTGGCTCTTTCTGAAAGCACATGACCAGGCAAAATGACCTGAGATGCACCTACACACCAATATTACAACTAAATAAAATACACTTGCTGGTTTAGGAATGAAATGTTATAGTGTAGAGTGAATTATTTGCAGTGTAATTTAGAAATAAAAAAGTACAAAATAAAATCATGACAGAATCCCTTTAATCTAATAGTATCTGGCCTGTATATACAGAAGAGGTAAATAGTCACCCTCCCCCCATGCTGACCTATGTAATGTTACTCTGTCACTCCCTAAGGCTGGGGTCACACTATACGGATCTTGACCTGCAGAGAAACACAGGCTGAGAATCCTCTTCCCGCTGCTCCTCTCTGCCTCAATTAGAAACATTACCTCCACTTGGGTACAGGCAGACGAGGCAGATTTCATTCCTGAACTGGAGATTTTGCATTTTACGGTGAAATCCCCGTCTGTCTGAATCCAAGCACATGTAATGTTTCCGGCTGAAGTAGAAGAGCAGCAGGGGAGCAGATTCTTGGCCTGTATTTTTCTACATGCCGAGATCTGTATGGTGTGGCCGTAGCCTAAAGACCCATTTTTCAAGGTGTCCATATCTACTGCTTCCAAACTTTGGTCAATAAAGTGGCCCTCTGTTGTGCTTCTCATGACCAAAGGCCAGACTGCATTTTAATTTTCCACAATTTCCTTAGGCCTCATAGAGGAAAAGGTCAGACTATTTAATACAGACACACTTATTTAGGAACACTGGGCAATTGGCACCAGGACAATAGCACATAAGAAGGTCTTAAAGCGGCTTAATAAGACAATAAATCTCTGTGTATGAAGATTGCCCCAGGAACCCACCTTATATAATGAATCCTTATTGGAGGCAAAACCAGCCTATTGAGTTTATTTAATGTTTACATGATTTTTCTAGTAGACTTAAGGTATGAAGATCCAAATTATGGAAAGATCGAATATTCAGAAAACCCCAAGTCCTGAGAATTCTGGATAACAGGTTGCACACCTGTACTATAAAAGACGCTCTCCGTCTCCAATCCTTATAATAACAATAGGGGATACTTTATTCACTATCTAATATGCAGGATATGTATTTTAGACATATATATATATTGGACACATGGGTGACCAGATCATTTGAAAATTGAGGGACACGTGCAATACATAAATGTTGCATTTATAATAATGGGCACGGTTCTACCAGCTGCATTTTTTTAGTTGTGTTTAAAGCACTCTAGTAAAACCCTCTCCTAAGCCATCTGGACATTGTGAGTATTGTGAACAAAGCTCCCAGGCCCAGTTGGAATACACCCAGCAATTCTAGTTGGAAACATTAAGGGCTCATTTTACAATACCAGGCTTAGAGCTACATGCAGCAATGGATTTGCATGCGTCGTGCATGTTTTCTTGCAACTAGTGCCTGTGCATGCGCTGTGCCTATTACAGTGAGGGAGGTGGAAGGAGAGGAATGCACAGCTGTAAGGGGGCCCTGTACTTCCTACTTGCCATTGAGCCGGCACTAAATCTAAGAATCTCAATGCGCACTGTGACTTTAACACTATTTTCCAAGCCTCTGAACTGCCGTCATTGTTACCCCATTACACACACAACAAGAATGTTTCCATAATGCCTCAGTAGTGAGGGACACACACAAACCTCACGCGAGTGCCATATAATTCCAGGTTGTTTTTCTCCCTTATCAGCAACAGACTTTGGGATAGGGGCTGCTTATTCCATTCAGAACCACTAAACGCTCTCATTACCAAACAAGTGATTTACAGCTTGGTGTCACTATCAAAGCAAACCCTACAGCACACACTGTAAATTAAAGTTTCAGGAGTCTTCCTTATGCTGGAATAGCAGTGATAGGGAACCCTGAGGGCACGTCTTATATAGACTGATAAGGAAATGACTCCTTGTATATAAGTAGGGTAGCTATATATATATATTCACAGGGTATCTATTATCTATCTATTTATTATCATCAATATCTATTATTAGCATCTATTTATCTATCAATATATCTTTCTATTATCATCTATCTATCATCTATTTATTATCATCTATTATTATCATCTATTATCATCTGTCTATCGATCATCTATCTATTATTATTGTTATCCTCTATCGATCTGTCATCTTTCTATTTATCGATCCATCATCTATCTATTATCATCTATCTATTATTATCATCTATCTATCGATCTATCATCTTTTTATTTATCTATCTATTGATCTATCATCTATCTATTGTCATCTATTGTTCTATTGATCATCTATCTATTATAATTATCATCTATCAATCATCTATCTATTGATCTATCTAATATCTATCTATCTATTGATCTATCATCTATCTATTATCATCTATCATTCTATTGATCATCTATCTATTATTATCATCTATCAATCATCTATCTATTGATCTAGTATCTATCTATTTATCATTTATCAATCTATTATCTATCTATTATTATCATCTATCTATTATCATGTATCGTTCTATTGATCATCTATCTATTATTATCATCTAACATATATCTATCAATCTATCTATTATCTATCGATCTTTGACCTACCTATCAATCTATCAATCTAATTCATTCAACAGAGGAGTGATACTTTTTACCCCAGACATTCTGCAACACTGTATTCATGAGGGGTAAGCTGGTGAATTTCATGCCCCTTACTGCCTTAACCAGTCTTTGTAAATAATGCCAAGCAGAGAACCTATTCTGGTTATGATGAGACGGGCTAACAGGAGACATGCAAGACATGCAGCATAAAGCAGTCACTGATACCTTTTCATTAGTTTATATTATACAAGTTGCAGTAAGGTGTGTAAGAGAAGTGGCTTTGGTACAACCACACTTTCATCCTATTTATAAACATACAATTTACTTGGCAATTTTCATGGCTTCAGAGTATTATAAAGTCATTACGCACCCTGTGTATATTATCAGTATACAGGTATCAGCGTGCTCTTTCTATTACATAAGACTTTCTAAATACTGCTAGGGCTGTGATCTGGATGAATGTGGGTGTGCTTTCTGAGGATTGGGCGTAAGTAGAATGTCCTGATATTTGGTAGAAATGTGAGGTCAAATATATCCGACGTGAGTAAATCAGAACAGAGGAGGACCTTGGAGTCCTTGTAGATGATAAACTTGGCTGTAGCAAGCAATGCCAGTCGGCAGCATCAAGGGCAAATAAGGTATTGAGCTGTATTAAAAGGGGCATAGAGTCACGGGAGGAGGGGGTAATTCTTCCACTGTATAGAGCACTTGTAAGGCCTCATCTAGAATATGCCGTACAGTTTTGGTCTCCATCACTCAAACAGGACATTATTGTATTAGAGAGGGTACAGAGAAGGGCAACTAAGCTGGTAAAGGGAAAATCTTAGCTATGAGGAAAGACTGGCCAAATTGGGGATGTTCACTCTGGAGAAGAGGAGCTTAAAGGGTGATATGATAACTATTTATAAATAAATATAAGAGGATTTGGAGATGGGATTTGCTATCCGGTGGTGCACACTTTCAAATCTTGTATATTCCAAGCAGACCACCTTGTGCTTATCTTTATTCGCCCTACTTGCTTGTTGCTCCTCATGTGTGGAGAGAGTTAAGAAGCAGAGGGAGAGGTTTGGGGAGGACATGTTGGCTACGTGTTGGCACAGAAATAAAGTTCTAGGTGTATCCTTCAGTTAAGATCTTCAGCACATGGATTCCAAGTAAACGCACCATTGTGCAATGTGTCTCTATATCATGTTTTCTTTTAATCATGAATCAACTTCCTAAGAGGGGGGCACCTGGAAGATACAGAATGTACCCGATGATATAAAACCCTTAGGGGTGCAACTTACCTGCCATTCCAGCACTTACAGTCCTATTTCACTGTTCCACCTCCAGGCTTCTGTTTAGCTACTGCTGAATAAAAAAGTGCAAAAATAAAGATTTAATACCAGTCACTAGGGATGTAGCGAACGTCGGAAAAAAAGTTCGCGAACATATTCGCGAACTTGCGCAAAAATGCGAGCGGTTCGCGAACCCCATAGACTTCAATGGGAAGGCGAACTTTAACATCTAAAAAAGACATTTCTGGCCAGAAAAATGATTTTAAAGTTGTTTAAAGGGTGCAACGACCTGGACAGTGGCATGCCAGAGGGGGATCAAGGGCAAAAATGTATCTGAAAAATCTGCCTGTGTGTGCTTGGAAGAGATAGTGTAGGGGGAGAGCTGTTAGTGATTTCAGGGACAGATGATAGTAAGTTTGCTGGCTAGTAATCTGCTTGATACTGCTCTGTATTGGAGGGACAGAAGTCTGCAGGGATTTGAGGGACATTTTAGCTTAGGTAGCTTTGCTGGCTAGTAATCTACTGTTCTCTTTAAACAACTGCCATACGTTGACCTTGTAGGCATTGTTTGCCCAGTTTTTTTGGATAATAAAAATGCCTAAAAGGTCAACTTATACACTACTACAGCGGTAGTAAAATAAAAAAAAGTAAAATAAAAAAAAATGAAAATTAAAAAAAAAAAATTACAGTTGGTGCTGCTGAACTACTAGGAGCAGCAGATTAGCACACCAGTCCCACTCCCCAACACTGCTAGACTAATAGCACTGGGCTCTTATAGTAGTAGTAGTAGTAGTAGTAGTAGTAGTAGTAAAACAACAAAAAAATAAATAAAAGCAGTCCTTACAAGGACTACTGTTATTGCAGCAGTCAGCAGATGAGATCAGAAGCAGGACAGCTGCCCACTGCAGCTACATACAGAGCACTGCAGTAGAAGGTAGATTACTAGCCAGCAAAGCTACCTAAGCTTAAATGTCCCTCAAACCCCTGCAGACTTCTGTCCCTCCAATAACAGAGCAGTATCAACACGATTACTAGCCAGCAAACTTTCAACTGTCCCTGAAATCACTAACAGGCAGCAGCTCTCTCCCTACACTATCTCTTCAGCACACACAGGCAGAGTGAAAAAACGCTGCAGGGCTTCGGTTTTTATAGGGAAGGGGAGTGGTCCAGGGGAGAGCTTCCTGATTGGCTGCCATGTACCTGCTGGTCTGGGGTGAGAGGGCAAAAAAAAGCGTCAACAATGGCGAACCCAAAATGGCGAACGTCGCGCGACGTTCGCGAACTTCCGGCGAGCGCGAACACCCGATGTTCGCGCGAACAAGTTCGCCGGCGAACAGTTCGCGCCATCTCTACCAGTCACGCGATTTCACATGAAACTAATGAAGCATAATAACGATGATAATGGTAATTATTTCTATGACGGCTTACCGGCCCTGCTCCCCATTCATTTTTTATATAAAGATCTCCTCCAATCTGCACCACACTTGCCCTCCTTCTCCAAATCTTGTATGCCAATTGGCACAGGGTAAGGTAACACTGCACCCCACTGGGAGACAGAGGGCTACATCACACAACCTGCAATGTAAGTGAGGGCAGACTGGGGGGATTTATACAGTGAGGTCCATAAATATTTGGGTAGAGATTAATTTTGGTTCTGTACATTACCACAATGAATTTTAAAGGGCATGTAACGGCAAAAACAATCCCATTTTTACTTTCTTTAATGAAAAATAAATCTATCTCCAATATACTTTAATTAAAAAATGTGTACCAGTTTTATAAGAAACCTGACTGTATGCAGTGAAATTCTCTCTTCATTTACTGCTACGGATAGGAATTGTCAGATGGTCCCTAACTGCTGAGCAGGGAAACAATCATACTTATGAACAGCAGGGGGAGCCCCCGCCTTACTTCCCAGCCATGCAGAACTCAAGCAGCTTTGTTTATGACGATCCCTAAGCAGCCCAGACCACACTGAGCATGTGCACAGTCTTAGTCTTGCAAAGATGTATAACAAAGTTACAAGATGGTGACCCCCTGTGGCCAACTTTGAAAACATAAATTATTTGTTTGATTAGACTTGTGGTGCAGTAAGTTCACGTTTATATTTAGTATACAAAATACAGCATTTCTAGCCTTATTCTATTTTAGACTTTACATGCCCTTTAAATGAAACCAACTCAGATGCAGCTGAACTGCAGACTTTCAGTTTTAATTCAGTGGGTTGAACAAAAGCCTTTTTTGAACACAATCACTTAATTTCAAAACAAAAAAGCTGAAAATAAAAATGTTCCTTTCTAATACTTGGTTGAAAACCCTTTGCTGGCAATGACAGCCTGAAGTCTTGAACTCATGGACATCACCAGATTCTGGGTTTCCTCCTTTTTTTTTTTTTCTTTAAAACTTGTTTTTATTTATTTGTTATGACATAAGATTCTTTATGGTTCAAATATACAAATCTTTTCAAAAGGAAAATGAGTGATAAAGAGTCATGTAATTAGAACGACATTACATAATCACATTTAAATAACAATTTTAACTTTCAGCTCTGAAATCCTTATAAAGACCTTATGAAAGGTTATGAAGCCAGTAATCTGTTAGTTTGATGACTCCTGGGGGTGCGTTATTTTGTTGATCACGTTCCTGCAGTAACCTTCTGAGGTATTGGGACAATTCCACGACCATTGGGTGTTCTCTTAGGGTTAGTCCGCACGAGCAGATTTGGGGAGATTTAGTCGCCTGGCGACTAATTGCCTCTTCTTCTGGGCGACAATATCCCTGAACTGCCTTTGCGTGTCTTCCCGTCCGTTATAATGAAAAGTCGCCAACCTCGGAAAACGAAGCTTTAGTGCAGGCGAATTTTCATTATAGCGGACGGAAAGACACGAAAATGCTCAGGAACAGGGGTTTTCCAGATAATGGATCTTTACGTAATTTGGATCATAATACCTTAAGTCTACTAGAAAATCATATAAACATTAATTAAACCCAATAGACTGGTTTTGCTTCCAATAAGGATTAATTATATCTTAGTTGGGATCAAGTACAAGCTACTGTTTTATTATTACACAGAAAAAGGAAATCAATTTTATAAAACTGGGTTTATAAAATGGAGTCTATGGGAAACAGCCTTTCCGTAATTCGGAGCTTTCTGGATAATGGGTTTGAAGGTAACAGATCCTATACCTGTAGTCATTATCTTGGTTCCACCAGTCAGTTAGCCTATTACCATGTTGTCCCACATTTACTTTTTTGACCATTCATCCCTCAACTAGAGATAAGGCCACCCTAGAAAAAAGTAATAATTAACGGAGGCCCACCAGTCCATTCATCAAGCTCTATGCTGCTGATGTGGTGGGGAGCATACACTTTATTTTTATACTGTTGTTGTCTACCCCCCATATAGAAAGGTTGGAAATTCTCCTTATCAACGTGTGACATTATTATATAGGGTGGGCGGTGGGGTCTTGAAATCCTCAGTCCTGTTGGCAGCACAGTGTAAAGGTGGCCATGGACGTAGAGATCCGCTCGTTTGGTGAAGTCGCCAAACGAGCGGATCTCTCCCCGATATGTCCACATTGAGGTGGGCAATATCAGGGTGATCTGATCATGGGCCCTAGGGCCCAACGATCGGATCAGAATGGAGGCAATAAGGGCAGTCGGATCGCAGGACCACAGAATCTGATTTTTTTGTGTGTTGAAAATGTTTTTATTGTTTTCCACGTTAAACAAGCAGGAATTTCAACAAAAGATCAAAGCAGAACAATGAGGCACACCAATACAATTGTAGCAAAAATGCCTAATAGGAAAATGATGCCTAATAGGAAAATAGGGATTTTTTTAACCTGCTCGATCGAGATCTGCCCAACTATGAGTCAGATATCGTTCATGGAAGCCCGTCGGATGGCCTTACACAAAGGCCAATAAGCTGCCGACTCAGTCTGTCAGCAGCTTTTATCGACCTGTAAATGGGGGCCTTAGGTTTGATTGGGTCAGACAACTTTGGGCTCCTGAGCTGCTACTCTAACCGTCTTCATTGTTCTCTGTGCCAATAAGGGTAAGGGCACATGGGCAGATTCGGGGAGATTTGTTGCCCCAGCATCAAATCTCCTCTTCTTAGGGGCAACAATCTCCCCGAACTGCCTTCCCCCTACTTTCCCACGGGCTATAATGACAAATTACCAGTGGGATGGCACTCGTGAGGCAGCTTCAAAAAACGAAGCGCAGCAAGTGCCGTCCCGCTGGTGATTTTTCATTATAGGAAGGTAGGGGAAGGCAGTTCAGGGAAATTGTAGACCCGAAGAAGAGATGTCGCCGGGGCGACTAATCTCCCCGAATCTGCCCGTGTGTCCTTACCCTTACTGTTTGTTATTTTGCACCGGCGCTACTTTCCAGTACAAATACCCACACAGGGCAACGATCCAAATAACTAAAGAAGAGAACAAAGAATTCTTATTGCCGCTTCCCCTTCCAGATACAAAGGGCTGACATGTCGTTAGAAGCCTAATTATCATTATCACAACAAGTCCTTTCATCTCAATTCCAAATATTTATGTCAATATCTCTCCTTTGTTTACACACTCCATGTACATTACCAACAAGTTCTTTTGTTTGATCTCTGATGAGCCAGAATATTAATCCTTCCCAGTACAGTTTGTATGAGGGATTTGAAGAACTGAAGGAAGGACCATTAAGTACGTTCCAAGGAAAATAAGCGTTGAATAGTGAACTGACGGGCGAGATACAGGAGTGACTGTATATGGAGAAGACGGAAGATGATTCTACCATTATCTGGTATAGTCCAACAAATCCAAGTACCGAGCAGTACATAGTACATAGTGCCAGAGTATTTTTTACAGGTATGGGACCTGTTATCCAAAATGCTTGGGACCTGGGGATTTTCCATAATTTGGATCTTCATACCTTAAAAGGGTTGTTCACCTTTAAATTAACTGTTAGTATGATGTAGGGAGTGATAATCTGAGACAATTTGCAGTCGGTTTTCATTTTCGATTATTTGTGGTTTTCGAGTTATTTCACTTTTTATTCAGCAGCTCTGCAGTTTGCAATTTCAGCAGTCTGGTTACTAGGCTCCTAATTCCCCTAGCAACCACGCACTGATTTGAATAAGAGACTGGAATATGAATAGGAGAGGCCTGAATAGAAAGATGAGTAATTAAAAAGTAGCAATGACAAAACGTGTAGCCTTACAGAGCATTTGTTAGGGGTCAGTGACCCCCATTTGAAAGCTAGAAAAAGTCAGAAGGCAAATAATTCAAAAACTGTAAAAAAATAAACAATGAAAGCCAATGGAAGAGTTGCTTTATTTTTCTATGACATACTAAAAGTTAACTAAAACTTAGTGTTTTAAAGTAATGAAAATATAATTCAGTGTTGCACTGCACTGGTAAAACTATTGTGTTTGCTTCAGAAACACTACTATAGTTTATATAAACAAGCTGCTGTGTAGCCATGGGGGCAGCCATTCTAGCACAGGATACACAGTAGATAACAGATAAGTACTACTATAGTTTATATAAACAAGCTGCTGTGTAGCCATGGGGGCAGCCATTCAAGCACAGGATACACAGTAGATAACAGATAAGTACTACTATAGTTTATATAAACAAGCTGCTGTGTAGCCATGGGGGCAGCCATTCAAGCACAGGATACACAGTAGATAACAGATAAGTACTACTATAGTTTATATAAACAAGCTGCTGTGTAGCCATGGGGGCAGCCATTCAAGCACAGGATACACAGTAGATAACAGATAAGTACTACTATAGTTTATATAAACAAGCTGCTGTGTAGCCATGGGGGCAGCCATTCAAGCACAGGATACACAGTAGATAACAGATAAGTACTACTATAGTTTATATAAACAAGCTGCTGTGTATCAATGGCAGAAATTGAAAAAAAGTCTATATGGCACAGGTTAAAGAGTGGATACAGATAACACCATTATGTTGTACAGAGCTTATCTGCTGTGTAACCGGAGCCTTTTTTCCTTTGGATGGCTGCCCCCATTGCTACAAAGCAGCTTGATTATATAAACTATAGTAGTGTTTCTGAAGCAAACACACCAGTTTTACCAGTGCAGGGTAACACTGCATTATATTTTTATTACTTTAAAACAATTTAATTTTTTCTTTATATTACTGGTCCTTTACGTCTACTAGAAAATCATATAAACATGAAATAAACCCAATAGGCTGGTTTTGCTTCTAATAAGGATTAATTATATCTTAGTTGGGATCAAGTACAAGCGACTGTTTTATTATTACAGAGAAAAAGTAATTTTTAAATCTATTTTAAATCTAAATTGCTGACGGGATGGCATTCGGAGCGCTTTGTTTTCCAAGGTCGCCCGCAGTTTCCTCTTGAGGCAACTTCACCCACCGGTGATTTACATTGTAGCTGGCGGGAGGCAGTTCGGGGAGATTAGTCGCCCTGAAGAAGAAGAGCTTTGTCGCTGGGCGACTAATCTCCCTGAATCTGAGCGTGTCTCTGCCCTGAAGATATCAGTGGTGCAGGTTGCAACCTATGTAGATAGGATTTTGGCTCTTGCAGCTTGGATTAATTAAGTGCATCATTCCTTTTTTTAGGAGGGCTCCGTTGCCAAGGTAGAACAGCTTCGAGAAACCTTAGTATTTAGTCAGAGGGAGTCAACATTTGTATTTTGAGAGCAGGACTAACCTACTGGAAACTCCAGAGCCAGATTTGCCTCCCAATGTTTTTTTTTATTATTTCCCCACTGTGTTTAAGAGTTCCGCTCACTTCTTTGTGTGACATCATCAACGCCCTGAACACAAGCTGCATTGGCCCATTATGTGGAGGATGTTGGGACATCCAGTCTGTACTATAGTCTCCCTCTGGTGGTAGAGAGTAAGCAGTGCAGGCTGGACCTGTAAAATATAAAAACTGAAAAGGGACAACAAAAACTATTTTGTTTTTTAAATTTTCTCTTCATATCTGATTGCTGGAAAGAGTTGAATGAATAATTGTTTTCCCTTTTGTTTTGTTTACCAGGGTTTCTAGAAAGGTGATAGTGGCTCAGCTTGCAGTTTCACCCCTGTATAAGCTTTCATTTCTCATGCTGCCTCCCCATAATATCCCTCATTCACTCAACGGGGTGGTTTACCTTAAAGTTTAACTTTTAGGGGCAGATTTATCAAAGGTCGAATTTTAGAGTTTTTTTAAATTCTAATGACCTCGAAATTTGAATAGTATTTTTTTTTGACAAAGCCCGCAATTTGGCGGGTGAAACGCGCGTCAGGCGCATTTTAGCTTCTGGTTAGGCAGGCATCTGATAGGGACATAGAATTTGGTGACTGGGTGATCGGATCGGGAGGGGACCTCTGTGGGTGAAGGGGTTGGACTAATCATTGATCCGTGGGTCTGATACTGGCTGATACTCGTACCTTGGTACATTTGTGCTATAAACGCACCCAAGCACTTTAAGGCTCCAGGGCTTCCGTTACCCTGGTTCTTACTCGTCTAACCTTATACCAATAAGGGAGGGATCCTCAAGTGGGTGAAGGGGTTGGTTTGATGGGGGTCAGCCTCAGCTGTATCAGACAGATATCGCTTGGCCGGTGAGCTAAGTAATTACTAGTTGTGCTCTAACCATAACTTGATATTGATCTGAGTACGGGTTGTTTTGCACATTTCCCCTCGAACCCGGTGTTGCCGAGTCAATCAGTTTCCTATACCTAACCTATATTTTAATGTTGCTTTCTAGACCTTGGTTTTAAGGATTTATTAAAAGTTAAGTTTTACTTTAATTTTTGCTTCACTGAAGTCTTGGTGGTTCCGGATGGGAGGGTGCAGTTCTGTGGGTCAGCTGTTTTTCTTTTTGTAATTATTTTATTTAAAGAAAAAACTTGTATATCTAAAACTTGAACGAATATTATCGTCCGGAGAGCTTGAATCGAATTCGACTAAACTTGAATCAAGTTGTTTCTCCGGAAAAAACCCTCAAATGTCAGGAAGGCTACGAACATCTTCAAATGGGTCACTGGACCTTTGCCATTGACTTCTACATGAACTCGGCAGGTTTTAGGGGAGATTTAGTTGCCCGGCGACTAATCTTCCCAAACTGCTTCCCACTGTCTTCTGCCTGCTAGAATGAAAAAAACGACTGCAGCATGGCACTCGCGGCGATTAGTTTTTCCGAAGTCGCCCGAAGTTTCCTCGTGAGGCAACTTCGGGCGAATCGGGAAACGAAGCACCGCAAGTGCCATGCCGCAGGCGGTTTTTCATTCTAGCAGGCGGAAGCAGTTCGGGGAGATTAGTCGCCCCAAAGAAGAGGTGATTAGTCGCCGGGTGAGTAAATCTCCCCAAATCTCCCAGTATGACCTTACCCTTAGGTGGCGAATAGTTGAATTCAAAATTGTTCCCAGGGTCCAGGTAATATAAATATCTAATTCGAATTTGGATTATTCCAAACTCGAAAATTCATATTTCCAATTCGAACCTTAATAAATCTGCCCCTTAGTATGCTGTAGAATGGGCAATTTTATGCATCTCTTCTATAGGTCAGCATTATTTATTCTTTACAGATTTTAAATTATTTGCCTTCCTCATCGGACTCTGACCCCCCCCCCCACGTAAGAAACAAATGTTCTGTAAAGCTATAAATGTAGTTATTGCTATTTTTTTTTATTGCTTATCTTTTTATTCAGTCCTCCCCTATTCACATTCCAGACTCTAATTCAAATGAATGCATGGTTGCTAGGGTCATTAGGGCACTAGCAACCAGATTCCTGCAATTGCAAACTGGAGAGCTGCTGAATAAAAAGCTAAATAACTCAAAAACCACAAATAATAAAAACCAATTGCAAATTGTCTCAGAATATCAATCTCCACGTACAATAAAACTGAATTTAAAGGTGAACAAGCCCTTTAATGCCTTTGGAAGTAGGAAAATGAATCTATATAGACATAACTGCAGCAGAAGCAATGACATTAGTTTGCTCAAAGCCTGTAGAGAGATAAACCCACAATAATGTCAGCATATGAATTCCCTTGTACTAAACACATCCAAACCTTCATCACGTGTTTCAATTCCCAATGTATTTGATGTAGTGGCATATATTATAAACACAGAAATACAGGCACATATTTAATGTACGTTAACATTATATACATATTTATTTAATACACTTCCACACAATATTTACCCAACCCTACTAAAATAAAAACACTTAAATAAAATCAATGTGTGATATAAAAAAAGCTCTTTATGTAGACGAAATACGCTGCTCACTAGTTTAGCTCCAGCTCGTTTGGGAGAAGTGCAAATGTGGGTATTTCTTGTGCGCTTGGGAAGCAAGTTTCTGTCGGAGTTCTCTTACTTCTGATATCAGCGCTCGCTCTCCCCTCTCCAGCTCTCCTCTTCCTCTGTCTAAAGAAACTGCACGCAGAAAGGGACGGCCAGTTAGTATGGCAACACAGGAGGGGGGGGGGGGGAGGTATATTCAGCACAGAAACATGGGAATTCACAGAAATCAATATGCAAATGAATGTGTTTGGGATAAGATCTGTGCTTTCTACGGGTTTAGAAATGCAAAAGAGGAGGGTTGTGTGATTTTGCAAACTAATCGATAAACATTCACTGGTTTGGGCAGTCTCTCTCTCTCTCTCTCTTTTAGGGCAGAGACACACGCTCAGATTCGGGGAGATTAGTCGCCTGGTGATAAATTGCCTCTTCTTCGGGGCGACTAATCTCCCCAAACTGCCTCCCGCCGGCAGGATAGCACTTGGAGCGATTCGTTTTCCAAAGTCGTCTGCAGTTTCCTCATGAGGCAACTTTGGGTGGAAAACAAAAACGAAACGCACCGATTGCCATCCCGCCGTTGATTTACATTGTAGCTGGCGGGAGGCAGTTTGGGGAGATTAGTCACCCCAAAGAAGAAGAGATCTATCGCTGGGTGACTAATCTCCCCGAATCTGAGCGTGTCTCTGCCCTTAAAAGCCACAAAAGCTAGTGGCAGGGGAGGACTTGGATATTGGCGGCTCATCTATCGGGCTGGTTGGATCAGGTGCCTTTGAAGGGACCCAAACATTGGCCGTTGTTAGTGCTGAATCGTCACATACAGGTAGAATTCCATTGTTTTGATATGTATATCTGATGATTCAGCTATACACGTGTGTATTGGAAAGAACGATATTTATTGGAAAGATCTTTTCCCAAGAAAGATCGTAATTCTTACGTCTATGGCCACCTTTAGCCCTTTGAGTGAAACCAATGACCAGGTCAGGAGACACTTATCCTAAGAAATGCTGCTATGCAGGGAGGTGCCAGGCTTTTTATACTATGACCGGAGGTAAATGACTACCATGTGGGGTTTACCTTGACGTGCTATGGTGGCTTTTCAACTTTATGATCATAATTTTGTAACTAAAAACGCCTTTTTTTGTAAACACATGCACTTGGGACCAGGGAATGTGAATTGATTAATTAGCCAGATCAGTAGCACTTCCATTGTATTTAAACACATTTTTACTTAGCCTTGGAGTGCTCCCACAACCCCCTTGTATTTTTTATTTACAAGTTAAAGGCCACAGGTTCCCACAGATATATCATGTAGATTTGGAAATGCCTACCCTAAGGGATAAGCAGATCAGTAGATAAGAGAGAACCTTTTGTGTATGCTTCTTTTTTGAGAGATCCCTATGGATAATGCAAGTAATTCTTACAGTGAGTGGAGGAGTCACTTGCAGAAACATCATTTAAACAAACGTTCTCAGGCACATGCTGCTCGTCGCTGCTACTGAAATCTTTCTGCATGGAACTGCGGTTTAAATCACGAAGCCTCTCTGTATAAGAAAAAAAAGGCAACACAATGCTCAAACAGAAATCTTACAAAAAAAAAAAAATCAAAAGGGTGGAAATTAATTTACACTATTAAACAGAAATTTGTGTTCAATCACTTTGCTTTACATCAGAGCAGCCTCTTTCTTTCTACGTGGACAACTTTCTTGACTACTTGGTGGTCAGACTGGTCAGAAATGACCAGAAGGTGGAGCTGTAACAAAAGTCATTCATATTAACAGTACATGAATAATTTAATATCTTGGAATAAAAAAATAAAAATAATGAATGTAAAATGCAAAAGTTATTAGAATAGCCGCGTCGTCAATTTTACATTGAATATAAGTCAACCTTAAAAATAAGTCAAAGGTAAATATATGTGATGCCATACTCAGGCTGATGGTTTGCTAACTCAGTTAAGTCAGACTTGATTGGCAGACAATATCTGCCTGTGTATGTGCACCTTTAACTGGAATATCTGTCACACACAGCCCTAACCCTTTTCCACTAGAAATAAACTACAGTAGAACCCCCATTTTACATTTTTGAGGGGACCAGAAAAAGATGGGGTAAAATCCAGGTTATAAATGACTCACCAAAATATTCATTTCCATCCTCTCCCGAGATATCAATGGGTCCAGCTTCCTGCCTTAATTTCTCTTGTAGAAACTGCTGCCTTTTGGCCCTCTGTGCTGAGCCTGCAAGCTTCTCTCTTTC
Organism: Xenopus petersii; assembly: GCA_038501925.1. Lineage (NCBI taxonomy): Eukaryota > Metazoa > Chordata > Amphibia > Anura > Pipidae > Xenopus > Xenopus petersii. Next base: position 14,056,912 of record CM076682.1, read on the forward strand.
CAGTTCAGTCATTTTCTGGGAGACCTCTGCCCACTACAGAAACAAGAGAAAAGTTTTATTTATACATGGCATCACCATTGTGGAACAGAGAACACAAATGGTGGAGCACAATTTCATGGCTCACAAGTTTAGACTCTAGGTACCAAAGCAGGGATCATATGGTTCCCATTCCTTCTCCTGTAAGTGCTGGAAACAGAAGAGGAACATTTTGGAGAATTCTGGCCTTATCAGAGAATAGAGCCTGCTGCAGGGAGAGATCATATTGTGTGGTTTAATGGATGGTTAAAGGAACAGTAACACCAAAAAATTAAAAAGTGTTTTAAAGTAATAAAAATATAATGTAGTGTTGCCCTGGACTGGTTGTGCTTCAGAAACACTACTATAATTCATATAAACAAGCTGCTGTGTAGCAATGGCGGAAATTGACTATATGGCACAGGTTAAATAGTGGATAACAGATAACACCAATATGTTCTATGGAGCATCTTTGCAATATACTTTGTTTAGATATTCAGTGCCATTTTTATAAAATAAGCAATCTTCTGCCGACTTTCATCCCCTCTCCCTCTCAAAGTAGCACACTGAAATTCTTTTAGGGTGGTGGCACACGCTGCGATTCGGGGGAGAATGGTCCCCAGCAACAAATCTCCTATTCTTCGGGCGACAAATCCTCCCCAGATGCCTTCCCACTGGCAAGAATGTGAATCACCAGCTGTATGGCATATGAATCGCTTCGGTTTTCCGAAGTCACCCAAAATATCCTCGTGAGGCAACTTCGGGAGACTTTGGAAAAAACTAAGTGCTACGTATGCAATCCCACCAGCAATTCGAATTCTTGCCAGTGGGAAGGAATTTGGGGAGATTAGTCGCCCGAAGAATAGGAAATTTGTCGCTGGGCGACTAATCTCCCCCAAATCGTAGCATGTGCCACCACCCTAAAAGGATTTCAGTGTGCAACTTTGAGAGAGAGATGAAAGTCGGCAGAAGATTGATTATTTTATAAAAATGGCACTGAATATGTAAATAAAGTATATTGCAAAGATGGTTCTTTAAGGGTGTAGAAGATATATATTTGCAGTATTATTTTTGACTTTACATCCCCTTTAACATATAAAGAGAATCCTTTTTGTACTTGTTGTGCTGCTACCTGAATATAAGATGTGGCCCCAAGAAACTTAAGTGCCCTTGCCTAATGCATAGCACAAGTGTAATGTAAATGTAATGTAAAGAAACAACCCTCCTGTAGCAGTTACGCACCTTTCTCGTTTCCATGGCTTTCAGAACATTGCACAGCTCTCGTTCTTTCTCCTGGACATCTTCAGTCAGCTTAGATATTTCTTCATATCGTTTACCTCGCTCCCGGTCGTCACATTTCTGTTTCTGAAGGCTTTGTATTTTCCAATCAGTTTCCACGCACAGACGCTCAGCTTTTGCGAGGCTCTCTTCAAGCAGCTTCAGGAAAGAAAAATAATTTATCTCTCTCTGTGCTTTATTAATTAGAATATTTTAAAAGTGGAATTATATAATCCTGCCAGTGTAATGTATGTCTGTGTGTAGTCTGTACTTGTCCAAGGCTAGTGGCATATGGGGAATTCTGGCTGATGCTGCCCTCCAGTGGTGGGTAGAATGCCCTCTTCATCTGTCACTGTACCTAATGCTCTTAAAGGATAAGTAAACCTTAAACATAAGTGAATGTAAAACTGATGAGGGGGCTATTCTAAGCACATTTTCAATGTACAGTACATTCACTATTCATTTTTTAAATTCCATGATATTAAAGGATACATTTACTGTAAATATGAATGAATTTTGTTACAACAGCAACACCTGCTGGTCATTTTCTGACCAGTCTGACCACCAAGTAGTCAAGGAAGTTGTCAGGAGAAAGAAAGAGGCTGCTCTTCTGGTTAGGAAAAAAATGAAAAATCAAATCTTCCAAACCAAAAAAAAACATCAGAGCAGCCTCTTTCTTTTTCCTGACAACTTCCTTGACTACTTGGTGGTCAGACTGGTCAGAAAATGAAAATCAGGTAGCAATGCTGTAACAAAATTCACTGATGTTTAAGGCTTGCAAAATATGGGGAATTCTGGCTTATGCTGCCCAGTGGTGGGTAAAAAGGTCCTCTCCATCTGTCACTGTACCTAATGCTCTTATCACCAAAAGTAGCACCAAAAAAAGTGTGTTTTAAAGTAACGAAAATATAATGTAGTGTTGCTCTGCACTGGTAAAATTGATTTGTTTGCTTCAGAAACACTACTATAGTTCATATAAACAAGCTGCTGTGTAGCAATGGCGTAAATTGAAAAAAGTCTATATGGCACAGGTTAAAAATAGTGGATAACTGATAACTCCATTATGTTTTACAGAGCTTATCTGCTGTGTAACCTGAGCCTTTTCTCATTTGAATGGCTGCCCCCATTGCTACACAGCAGCTTGTTTATATAAACTATAGTAGTACTTATCTGTTATCTACTGTGTATCCTGTGCTTGAATGGCTGCCCCCATGGCTACACAGCAGCTTGTTTATATAAACTATAGTAGTACTTATCTGTTATCTACTGTGTATCCTGTGCTTGAATGGCTGCCCCCATGGCTACACAGCAGCTTGTTTATATAAACTATAGTAGTACTTATCTGTTATCTACTGTGTATCCTGTGCTTGAATGGCTGCCCCCATGGCTACACAGCAGCTTCTTTATATAAACTATAGTAGTACTTATCTGTTATCTACTGTGTATCCTGTGCTTGAATGGCTGCCCCCATGGCTACACAGCAGCTTGTTTATATAAACTATAGTAGTACTTATCTGTTATCTACTGTGTATCCTGTGCTTGAATGGCTGCCCCCATGGCTACACAGCAGCTTGTTTTTATAAACTATAGTAGTGTTACTGAAACAAACACATCAGTTTTACCAGTGCAGGGCAACACTGCATTATATATTTATTACTTTAAAACACTTTCATTTTTTGATGTTACTGTTCCTTTAAATGCCAAGCACCTTGGCTGCAATTTGTGGAGCAGTAAGAAGCAAACCTCATCTCAAAAACACACAAAGGAGATTGTCCTATTACAGCTCAACATGCAATTAGTCAGGGCGCTCGTTACTGAAGAACATAAGAACATTAGGAGGAATGATGGACACAGAGGAGCGGCTATTCTTCTGCTGAATGGCAGACACAGACAGAACAACAGGTGTCCAGTTGCTTTACTACTACTAGTAAATTACCATTACAAAGTACTGTTTCACTATTAGTTACTGTATATCATGACCTGGGTGAGTGAAAAGTAACAGACATGTGCCATTACACAAAACATACCCTAAATCTGTAGTCGTTTTAGACTTAAACCATGTCTCCTGTATATTCTAGAGTGGGGATTAGAACAGGAGTGCCCATACTTTACTAATGCAGGGTCTACTTTTAGTGATTATGTCCCATTATGATCTACATCAATAATATCACTGTCTGTTCCATAGAAAATATTACTTAAAGGAGAAGGAAAGTTACCAAGGCAGTTTATTGCCAACAGATTAGCCACAATAGTGCAAGCTATAACACTGTATTTATTCTGCAGAATGCTTTACCATAACGGAGTAAAGAGCTCTAGAAGCTGTTTGTTTAGGATAGCAGCTGCCATATTATCTTGTGTGACATCACTTCCTGCTAACTCATGGCTCTGGGCTCAGATTACAATAGGGAGGGGAGAGAGTAGCAAACTGAGCATGCTCAAGCCCTAGCCCTGGAGGTTTAAGCTGAAAACATGAAGTCTGATACAGAAGCCCATGAGTACACAATAGAAGGAAAGAAATGTGGTGTTTATTTTTGACAGAGGACTCAAGAGCAGCATTACTTTGAGGGTTTACTGGTGTATTTATATAGACCTTTCTGATAAAGCTTACTTAGTTTTAGCCTTTCCTTTTCCTTTAAATATGATATTGATTTTGATATTGATAGGATAGAGAATTTATATGACTATACAGTGAAATCTCAATTTTACATCCCCTGATTTTAAGTTTTCCCTCATTTTAAATTGTTGTTTTGTGGTCCCACCTATATATTATGTATAATACATTTCCCTAATTTTACACCATTTTTTCTGGTCCCCTGAAAAACATAAAATTGGGGTTCTACTGTATTTATATTTTAAAAAAAAAAAAAAACTATTTCTTATGTAACCTTAACAGAATAAATATCTGAATGAAAAGAATAAAACCGAATTTAGACAAGCTGTTTGTCTTGAAACCTACTGATCACCAACTAAAGGTCTACTGGTAGATCCCAATCTACCTTTTTGACACCCCTGCATTAGAGCTACAGCTGAAGAGCACTCCCTTTGTATCTGACCATTTAGTTCCCCAGTGGTGGATGCTTTACCAATGGATTTCCCAAGCTCATGTAAGAGAAATAAGACGAGTGAAAGCTAAACATCAGCCACTACAGTAGAACCCATATTTTACGTTTTTCAGGGGACCAGAAAAAAATGGTGTAAAATCCTGGAAAAAGTAAAATCAGGGAAATTTATTATGCATAATATATAGGTGGGACCACAAAACAACAATGTAAAATAAGGGAAAACTTAAAGGGGTGTAAAATTGAGGTTCCACTGTATTTACTATAAAAATCAGAGTATCTCACACTGTGAAGCCAAGTTCACACGCAAGGCTGCAGTTCTGGTCAGGCTCCAGTGAACTCCTTGATGCCATTTAAGGCTCCCGATTTTATAACACAATGCAGAGTCCAACAGATTTTTTCTTATACAACTTGAATTGTTGCGACTTACTGCTGAACCACAAATCCCACATTGCAGGACTACTAGGTGAATATGAAAGCTGCAGAGCCACAGGCTAGATTGTTAAAATGGCCAAACATGGGCCATTGTATATTGCCGACATCTCCAGCCTGATTTCACTACTTACTGGCCCTGTGTATGGAAGCCTCCCGACTGCCTGATTGATATCGGACAGGTTTGAAAATGAAGTCGGGTAAGAACTGCATGAGCATGTTGATGTGGCACTCGCCAAAAAGGTTCACAGTATGATCCAATCATTTGTGCACAGACAGATTTGGCCCATCACAAGCAGGATGAACATATTTCAAATGGTATATCCAGCTCTACACTAGACTGTACATCAGAAATGTGTTTCACCTTCTGATCTTTTAGGTCTTCCTCTGTTTCCATGAGCCTCCAAAACATTTGTTCTTCCAGGTCGGCCCTTCTCCGGTTGGCATCCAGCTCTCCTTTCATGTCCTGGGTCACAGCTTCTTGCTCTTTAGCAAGTTGCTAAATCAAATATAAATGATTGTCCATTATTTATGCACAGTATGCACATTACTTAACACTTTCATATTCACTCACACCAGTACCTGCTCTAGCGAAACATAGGTCTCTACACAGTATCGTAGGGTTAAATTCATAAATAGTCAATTCATCTTCATGTGTTTTTAAAGGAGAACTAAACTCTAAAAATGAATATGGTTAAAAATGCCATATTTTATATACTGAACTTATTGCACCAGAATAAAGTTTTGAGCTTCTCAATAGCAGCAATGATCCAGGACTTGTCACAGGGGGTCACCATCTTGGAAAGTGTCTGTGACACTCGCATGCTCAGTGGGCTCTGATTGGCTGTTGAGAAGCTAAACTTAGGGCTCGTCACTAATTATCCAGCAGAAAATGAGCTTCCCTGGCTGTAATATAAGCTGATGCTACAGGTTTGCTGATTATTAAATTCTGGTGCTAATTGCACTGGTTTCTGTGCTGCCATGTAGTAATTATCTGTATTAATTACTAATCAGCCTTATATTGTGACATTTCTATTCTATGTGTACTGTATATTGTGAGTGGCTCCCTAAGCTCAGTAAGTGACAGCAGCACAGAGCATGTGCAGTGAATCAGCACAAAAGAAGAGGGGGAGCTACTGGGGCATCTTTGGAGACACAGATCTTTACTGCTAAAGGGCTGTGGTTGCCTTGGGCTGGTACAGAAGCACAAAACATAATGTACAACATTTCTACCTACTTCTTGAGTTAAGCTTTAGTTCTTCTTTAAGAAGCATGCGAGGGAACTCCGTATGCAGAGGAATCTCACACAGACATGGATAAACATACTAGGGTTGTACCGAATCCGGGATTCGGCCTTTTTCAGCAGGATTCGGCCAAATCCTTCTGCCCGGCCGAACCAAATCCTAATTAGCATATGCAAATTAGGGGCGGGAGGGAAATTGTATGACTTTTTGTCATAAAACAAGGAAGTAAAAAATGTTTTCCCCTTCCCATCCCTAATTCGCATATGTAATTCAGGATTCGGAATTTGGCCGAATCTTTTGCAAAGAATTCGGGGGTTTGGCCGATATTTGGTGCATCCCTTGAATATACAAATGCTTTGCAGATGCAACCACTGTGCAACCAAACACTCTGGTTACAGCCAAGAACGCAATGAGCACAGAAGTAGCATCCTGATTAAATGCTCATTGATTACCTGTTCAAAAAACCTCCGTTGTGCTTCAAGCTCCATCTGCCGGATTTCCACGTCTTTCACTATGGTGGCAGTTTCCTGTTCTCTCAAACTCACCTATTGGACCACAAAAGTCAGTATCATGCGTATTATTGCGTGCAATAATTATTTTTCTTAATAATTAACAGTAAAAGCTTTGTTGTCATCAAGTAGACATGTCATGTCCTTATCTGAACACTTTCTAATATTGTGGATTTCCTGCAAGCTGTGCAAAACCTAAGAGTTGTTAACATGTAAGTCACTGTATTTTTATGCCCACAGCTAGTAAAAGGCCAGAAATAGTTATGAGCTAATATGCCTAAACCAGTGTGACAGCTTTAAACCAAAACATTACACTCTAGGAGGCACATTTTTCAAAGGTCGAATTTATGTAAATTGTTTTTTAACGCTAATTTAAATTTGATGTTGCTTGAAATTTGATTGGGGGGTTATTTAATAAAACAAATGTCTAAAACTCGAATATTACCGAAAATACGAATAGAATTTGAATTGAATTCGACTAAACTTGAATCTAATTTTTCCGCCGAAAAAAACTCGAATGTCATGAAGGCTAGTAACAGCTTCAAAATGGTCACTGGATCTCTCCCATGGGCCGCCATTAGAAATCACGGGGCCCTGTACACCTGGCCCCCAAGCCCCACCCCAGATCCCGCCCACACCACAGTTAAAAGACCACAGAGACATCAGCGCTAAAAAAGGTAACCTCCCCCCCACACACAAGTTATAAAAAGCCATTGATGGTCAGGGCCCCACTACAAAAAAAATTTGGGGCCCCAGAGAATATTTAAAAAAAAAAAACAAAAAAACATTGGTGGCTTCAGGACTTCGGGTCTTTTTGCCGCTTCAGGACTTCAATTTCGGCTGTTTTTATGACTTTGGGTATTTTCGCCGCTTCAGGAATTCAATTTCGGCTGTTTTCATGACTTTGGGTTTATTCACCGCTTCAGGACTTTCGCTGTTTCGCTTTTTGGCACTTCCACATTTCAGCTGTTCGGGACTTCGGAAGGGCGGCTCGGCTACGGTGTTGTGAAGGGGGGCCCAGCTCTTTTGAAAAATTCCGCACTTCTGGGCCCCCCTTCAGGCGGGTACACTTGTAACCCCTGTGCCCCAGTGATGGCAGGGTATTTGTTTGCGTTTTGTAGCAGTGACAAGTAGCTGTTACTAGTAGCTTTGTGTGTCTTCAGCCTAAGGCTTGGAGGGACCCTGTTGGGCACCTTGGGGTCTTGGTAACATCTGGCAGCAATTTGGTGCTCAACAGCCAACAAGTCTGTTACCCTGGTACACAAAAAGAACACTTTGGGCACACATGAAAAACACATTTCCCTGTAATCTAATAAACTATAATCACTCCCCAATAAGGGGCAGATTTATCTCTCATTTTTTTTTTATGGTCAAAACTGTCAAATTTTAATTCGAGAATTCAAGTTTTCGGTCGTTTAAATTCGTCCGAATTGTAAAAATTAGACTAGTCGAATTTATGGGAGTTTGGAAAAAAAAAAAAAAAATTAATTTTAGATTCCACCCTTAATAAATGTGCCTCTAAATGTAAGAGCATTATATTGTTTATAAAATGATGTTATATGTAAATCTACTGCACAATTCCATGCTCAGGATAGACATTCCATAGCAATGTTGGCTGGGGAGCGGTGCACTACTGATTCACATAGTTGAACCCAGCAGATCAAGAGGAAGTGAAATAGAGACAAATGAATATCTATGTGTACAAGTGAATTCAGCAGCAAAAAGGCCAACCTTTCGTTCTATTTCATCATCCAGTCTTCTGAGCTCCATTTTACGCTGGTCCTGTTGGTACCTCAGAAACCGCCTTCTCGCTGCATCCAGGAGCTGAAGTTCTTTCAGTCTGAGTTCCCGTTTTACAGTTGCCAGCCTTCAAAAGGGGACAGAGAAGGAGAAGTAAAATCTATAAAGCAGAGCAAATTTAGCAGAAAACAGGAACACTATGGGGCAGATTTACTATGGTAAATTTGAATTTTTTAGGTTTTTTTTGGTCAAAACTCACAATTTTGAGTTTAAAACTACCAACTCTAATTCGAATCTGAGATATATCATCCCCTACCCTAGAAACAACTTGAATTCGATCCCATTGGAGTAAATTTGAGTTTATTAGAGTAAAAAAATTCTCATATATCTCTAAAATTCGATAAATATGCCCCTGTATTTGTGCACATTTTATCAAGACCAGCTGGAGATAAGCAGGGCTTGTATTTTAGTTTCAGGAATGGAAGTTACTATGTGCGTATAGTAAAATACATTCGTTTTTAAAAAAAATTAAGTTCAGTTGAGGACTATCCTATAATAGGAACACCTATACCATACTAACGTATGACCTGCAACTTTACAAATTAGTTTTCTTAAACAAAAAACAAACATGATTTAGAAGGGGACAATATGCAAGTTTTCACTTTTGTTCTACTTTAAGGCAGATCTCTCCTTTAAATGATTGTATAAGGCAGTGATCCCCAACCAGTAGCTCGTGAGTAACATGTTGCTCTCCACCCTCTTGGATGTTACTCCCAGTGGTCTCAAAGCAGTAACTTATTTTTGAATTCCAGGCTTGGAGGCAATTTTGGTTGTATAAAAACCAGGTGTACTGCCAAGCAAAGCCTCAGTGTAGGTTGACAATCCACATAGGGGCTACCAAATGGCCAATCACAGCACTTAGTTGGTACCCCAACATTTTTCATGCTTGTGTTGCTCCCCAACTCCTTTTACTTCTGATTGTTGCTCACGGCTTCAAAAGGTTGGGGATCCCTGGTATAAGGAACCAATGTGCACTGCCTTGCAAAAGTATTCACCCCCTTAGCTTTTTACCTATTTTGTTACATTCCAACCTATAATTTAAATGTTTCTTAATCTCATTTTATGTGATGGATCTGCACAAAATAGTTGGTGAAGTGAAATGAGAAAAATATATATAAAAAAAGAATTAAAAAAAAAAAACAAAAAAAACCCTGAAAATTGCCATGTGCATATGTATTCACCCCCTTTGCCGTGAAGCCCCTAAGAAATGCTGTTGCAACCAATTACCTTCAAAAGTCACATAATTAGTGAAATGAAGTCCACCTGTGTGCAATCTAAGTGTCACATGATCACACCTTTTCTGACATGGTACCACAACAAACCTGCCAAGTGAGGGCCGCCCACCAAAACTAACAGACCGGGCAAGGAGGGCATTAATCAGAGAGGCAGCACAGAGACCAAAGGGAACCCTGAAAGAGTTGCAGAGTTCCACAGCAGAGACTGGAGTGTCTGTCCATAGGAGCACAATAAGCCGTACACTCCATAGAGCTGGGCTTTATGGAAGAGTGGCCAGAAAAAAGCCATTACTTAAAGTCAAAAATAAGAAGGCACGTTTTGAGTTTGCCAAAAGGCATGTGGGCGACTCCCCAAATGTATGGAGGAAGGTGCTCTGGTCAGATGAGACTAAAATTTCACTTTTCGGCCACCATGAAAATGCTATGTCTGGTGCAAACCCAACTCATCCATCACCCCAAGAACACCCATCGTCACAGTGAAACATAGTGGTGGCAGCATCAGGCTGTGGGGATGTTTTTCAGCAGCAGGGACTGGGAAACTGGTTTGAGTCGAGGGAATGATGAATGGTGCTAAATACAGGGATATTCTTGAGTAAAACCTGTGTCAGTCTGCCTCTGGTTTGAGACTGGGATGGAGGTTCACTTTCCAGCAGGACAATGACCGAAGCATACTGCTAAACTGCAACACTCCAGTGGTGAAACATTTAAATGTGTTGGAATGGCCTAGTCAAAGTCCAGGCTTCAATCCAATTCAGAATCTGTGCTCAGACTTGAAGATTCCTGTTCACAAGTGAAAAGCATCCAACATGAAGGAGCAGTTTTGCCTTGAGGAATGGGCAACAATCCCAGTGGCAAGATGTGGCAAGCTCATAGAGACTTATCCAAAACCACTTGCAGCTGTAATTGCCGCAAAAGTTGGCTATGCAAAGTATTGACTTTAGGGGGGCTGAACAATTCTGCACGCTGAACATTTCTGATATTTTGTCCTGTTTGTTGTTTGCTTCAAAAAAAAAAAAAATATGAAATGGTGCAAATTCTCAAACAATTCATTTCAAGTCCAGGTTGTGAGGCAACAAAACATGAAAAATTCCAAGGGGGGTGAAGATTTTGCAAGGCACTGTAAGCATGACATATAAAATACAAAGCTTTACCTTTGCCTCTGATGCAAAAGCTTTTGCTCCTCGTCCATAAGAAGCTTCCGCCTCTGTTCCTCTGCCCCTTTGAGAAGTTCTTGCTGCTGGTACCAGGCCTGATCCTCCAATCGACGCTTCACTGCTTCAGCTTCCACTTCTTGAGTCAATTGCCTGTAGGAATTAGAAGCCAGTTAGCTTAGTGTGAGTATTAGTCATTTTCTTTACTTCCTTGTTTTGAAAAGTCATGAATTTGGTTGCCGCCCCTAATTTACATATGCAAATTAGTATTCGGTTTGGCCAGGCACAAGGATTCGGGCAAAACCGAATCCTGCTGAAAAAGGCTGAATCCTGAACAGAATCCTGGATTTGGTGCACAGAACAGAGAGTGGATGGGGCTCATTTATCAATACTGGGCAAATTTGCCCATGGGCAGTTAACTATAGCAACCAATCAGTGATAAGCTTTTTGCAGCCAGCTGCAAGTAGAACAATGAATGCAGTAATTTGATTGGTTGCCATGGGTTACTGCCCATGGGCAAATTTGCCCAGTGTTGATAAATGACCCCCAGTGTGTTTTATGTATACATATTTAGGTCACAGTGTAAAAAAACAAAAAAAAACAAAACCTATTTCACAAAATGTGGCCCTGGCAACCATGTAGATGGTAACTAATATAGCTTCCTATATACAGACAGATTTGGCCAGACGTAGGAGTTTTATACCAAATCGGATTGATTAAAGGGATTCGTTTTATAAACAAAATTGATCACACTGTCCAAAGTATCACTGAGCAACGTAGTCACATGGTGACCATGTACTTTAAGGGGCCACATTTATTAAGGGTCAAATAGTAAATTTAAATTTTCGAATTGGATTTTTGGTCAAAACTCACAAGTTTCAAATTGGGATTACCGTATATACTCGAGTATAAGCCGTCCCGAGTATAAGCCGAGGTACCTAATTTTACCTCCCAAAACTGGGAAAGCTTATTGACTCGAGTATAAGCCGAGGGTGAGAAATGCAGCAGCTTCTGGTAAATTTCAATCTCGTTTTTGGATGATTATTCTTAGGCGCCGGCTACTATTCTTAGGCGCCGGCGAATATTCTAAGGCGCCGGCTACTATTCTAAGGCGCCGGCTACTATTCTAAGGCGCTGGCTACTATTCTAAGGCGACCGTATTTTGCGATTGACCAGAGTATAAGCCGAGAGAGTTTTTCAGCATATTTTGGGGGCTGAAAAACTCGGCTTATACTCGAGTATATACGGTAATCCAAATTTGAATTCGAGATTTACCAAACCTTGACCCTGGGAACAATTCGAATTAGACTATTCGCCACCTAAAACCTGCCGAGGTCATGTAGAAGTCAACGGCAGAGGTCCAGAGACCCATTTGAAGATGTTAATAGCCTTCCTGATATTTGAGGTTTTTTTTTTCCAGAGAAAAAAAAAAACAAGATTCACACACATTTTCAGATCGTTCCTATTTAATAATTTAAAATTCGATCAAATTATAACCTCCCATTCAAATTGTGAGTATATTCGAATTTATTACAATGAAAAAAAAAATTCTCATGAATTTGAAATTCGACCTTTGCTAAATCTGCTTATAACTGTTCCACAGACTGACAGATGGTTTAATCAAGTGCCTTTAAGATGTGAGAATCACTTATATAGCCAAGGGTTGAACGAATGAATCTCTTTAGTAACCTGGAAAATCTATTAGGTGAAACAATTCATGTTTGGCCAGATAAAAGAGGATATACTGTATACCCTGCGTATAACTTTAGGTAAAATGTGTGCTCTGCTTGTATTCACTGCAAATCTGCTGCAAAATATTTTCTGCTAAAAATTTTACTTAAATATTGATTTATTGTGATATAAATATTGATTTTATTGTTATATTTAAACTAGGGGTGCACCAAATCCACTATTTTGGATTTGGCCGAATCCTTCACGAACGATTCGGCCTAATACCGAATCCAAATCCAAATTTGCATATGAAATTTAGGGGTGGGAAGGGGAAAACATTTTTTATTTCCTTGTTTTGTGACAAAAGGTCACACAATTTTCGCTCCGTTCGGCTAGGCAGAAGGATTCGGCCGAATCAGAAAGGTGCATCCCTAATTTAAATATCTATTTCCTTATGTAACCTTAACATAAAAAATATCTGAATGAAAAGCATAACACAGGATGGTGATTCAGACAAACTGTATGTTGACAAGTGTCTTGAGATCTACTGATCACCAGCTAAAGGTCTACTGGTAGATCCCGATCTACTGCCCTGCCTTAGAGGAAGTTTATGGAGTTGCTTTGTGATCCAAATACTTTAATGAATGTCTGATTTAGCAGCCCGCAACCGCCACTTGTGATTGTAAATGACTCCCATTGTAGTCAAGCTGCCCCATGGTTACACAGCACAGTAGTTATATAAAGTACAGCAGTGTTTTGGAGCGCTCGCCGGCTTACTCCTTCGGCTTTGAAGGCAAGATGGCAGCGCCCAGGGGAGCCACGTGGGACACCGTGACATCCCGTTGCCGTTGCGTCAAAATGTGCAGCGTCAACTCGCAACGTCAGTGCGTGACATCATCACACACACATTTTGTCGCAAAAATTGGCCTTTAAAAGGACTTCTAAGGCCTAGAGACATTGCCCGATAATAGGGTCTACCTTGTGTCTTTCTGGATGCGCTATCTCGCTAATTATGCTGATTCTGATCCTGACCGTGGCCTGTCATGTCGTGTATTGAACCCTTGTTGTCTGAACTAACCTTTTGCCTGGACTGGACTTCGTTATTCACTTAATCCCTTGGATACCTTGAACTGTGTTTGGTGCCAACTGCTTCCTCCTTGGTTCGTAATTCCTACCTGAAGCATTCAAGCCCTGACAGCAGACTAACAGCATGTTCTATTTAAATTCATATAAAACACTACATATTTGGTGTTACAATTCCTTTAAAGGGGATCTATGGTCGAAAACTATAATCCCCCTAAGCCTTTGGGGAATGAAGATAAGCATATTTCCAATTGCAAAGCATTATTTTTCATTACCCGTTTTTTGGTTGTAATCACGTTACTTTGCAGCGCAATCTCTTCCCCCACACAACCGCTCATTTCAGTAGCCCTGAAAACCTCTTCTGCTAGTCCCGCCCACCTACCAATAAAAACTATTATTGGTACTCTGTTTTTACTGGTAGGCGGGCGGGACTAGCAGAAGAGGTGGGCGGGCCAAGCAGAAGAGACAGCTGCTGGCCGTGAAGGTTTTCAGGGCTGCTGAAATGAGCGGTTGCGTGAGAGAAGAGATTGCGCTGCAAGGTAACATGATTACAACACAAAAATGGCTATAATGCTTATCCCTTTTAGGAGTATTAATAACAAATAGTTCCACTGACCAGTAATTTTAAATAGGGATGCACCGAATCCAGGATCTGCCAGGCCGAACCAAATCCTAATTTGCATATGCAAATTATGGGCAGGGAGGGAAATTGCATGACTTTTTGTCACAAAACAAGGAAGTAAAAGATGTTTTCCCCTTCTCGCCCCCAGTTTACATATGCAAATTAGGATTGGTATTCGTCCTAATGCAAAATAGTGGATTCGGTGCATCCCTAATTTTAAATGATGCTCCTAGAATAAAGGAATGGACAGAATTTCTTTTGGGGGGGGGTATTTACCTTTCACGCAGGTATTCCATTTCCTCCTGTCTGATTCTCTCTCGTTCCTGACCCTGATAATCCACAATGAATTTGGGGTATTTGTTGAATATGGGATATTGTCCTCTGGTTAGAGGTTCAAAGTCACTCAGCAAGCGCTGGGGATGGATCTCTGCAGGAGATGTGTCCATGAGATGATAGGCTTCTCGGATCATATTGCTGATGTCCAGATTGTTCCGGTGATGAAAGAAGTACTAGATAAATTATCGTATTGATGAGAAAAGATTAAATGATTATAGATCTGTAGATGTTATAGAATGAATATGAATAATAATAAACCCTGGGCATCAGAATCTGCAAATCTAACTTGTTACTGAAACAAAAAGAACAGAAAGGAACAGATGGTTTGAAAGATTCATTATAATATTTACCTCAAAGTCATCCTTTTGGTTACAGTGCAGCAGGGGTGACCGGGAGGAGATGATATAAGATACAACTGCCATCAAAAGAAATGATGGATGGTTGGAAAACACATTATCAAATAGCCTCAGCCATTCTTCTCTTGTAAGAACCTCAGAGAAAAGGGTTTCCAGAATGGGCCACGCATAAACCTGAAGAGAAACAGAAAATACTGAATCCAATTCATTTTAAAGGGTCAGAAGGTGAAGAGTGAACTCTATTGATGTTGCTCTGCTTAGGAAACACCAGAGAAAATTTTTCTCTGTAGTAGTAATTAGGAGTGCTCTACCCTCATTAATAATACCTGTGTAGGTTTCAGGTGCTAAACTGGAATTTTTTCCAGCTTTTTGGTTAAACTGATACATCCAGAAAAAGAAATCCAGTAGTTGATGCAAAATCCTTAGTGATTTATTTAGCCCATATACAAACAAACAAGGGCAACGTTTCCGGACCCTTTATCAAGCCTTGATAAAGGGTCCATTGGGGCCCGATTTTGCATCAACTACAGAGTGCTACTGGATTTCTTTTTCTGGATTTATCTGATTTTTCTCTGGTCTTTCCTAAGCAGAGCAACATCAGAAAAGTTCCCTCTTTTATGAAATTCTCTCCCAACTGCAGCTCAGTCAGAAGAACTACAGGTGGCGCTGTTGTGTCAATCGCATTGTAATACCCATGTAAAAATTGTGAATATCTTAAATTAAGAAAAAAATATAATGTAAGCTGAACTACTGCTTAGACGAGAGCTCTGAGCAATGTTACACAAATTTGTTTTTGGGGTTTGTGTTTTCTTTAATACTGGACTGAAGGATTAGGGGTATCTGGTGCAAGAAAATTAAATTAGTGTTCCCTTGCCCATACATTATAAAAATCATGAAATTGTTATTTTTTTTTTTTTTTTTTAGCTACAAACGGGGAAAATGAATACACAGATAATGCCCTAAATGGACTTCTGCTTATTTGTGCCCTGAAATGGTACATTGCAACTTTGGTTAAAGGGCATGTAAAGGCAAAAAAATTAGATCCCATTTTTACTTTCTGTAATGAAAAAGAAACCTATCTCCAATATACTTTAATTAAAAAATGTGTACCGTTTTTATAAGAAACCTGACTATATGCAGTGAAATTCTCCCTTCATTTACTGCTGTGGATAGGAATTGTCAGATGGTCCCTAACTGCTCTGCAGGGAAACAATCATACTTATGAACAGCAGGGGGAGCCTCCGCCTACTTCCCAGCCATGCAGAACTCAAGCAGCTTTATTTTTGACGATCCCTAAGCAGCCCAGACCACACTGAGCATGTGCACACAGTCTTAGTGTTGCAAATATGTTTAACAAAGTGACCCCCTGTAGCCAACTTTGAAAGCATAAATCATTTGTTTGATTAGGCTTGTGGTGCAGTAAGTTCATGTTTATATTTAGTATACAAAATACAGCATTTTTAGCCTTATTCTATTTTAGACTTTACATGCCCTTTAATGCTCATAAAAATTCAAATTCATGATCCCATTTGAATTCATGGCATGTGTAGGATATTAGTGCCCAAGCAACACGGTTACGTAATGGAGGTACTAAAAGGAGTCCTATGATTATTGACAGATTCAACATGGAAGGCATCAATGTTACCTGGGAATTCACACCATGATTTATGAAATGCTGCAGCAGTTCCTTGTCGTGATGCGCCAGGACATTCTCAACCATGCCAAGTATGTTAATTGGGGGATTTGGAAAATATTCAAACCAATGCTGGCACCAATTAGCTGTAAAAAGAAAACAAAAGCAATGAAGATACCAAATGCCAATCGGAAAGCTACATCCTTCTTTGCCTAAATTTAGGGATAATCAGGAAAACAAAATTAGAGGAGAAAGTGGACAGGAGACAGAATCGAAAACCAATAATATTGCATATCTTGCTTAGCTCTTAATATTGTCTTCCCCTCTTGATTCCCACAGAAAATGGAATATTTCAGTCCGACATTTTGCTCCCCCCCTCTGGATACCTCAGTATTTATAAAAGGAATAGTAACAATTCAGATATAATGTACTGTTGCACTGCCCTGATAAAAGTTTTCTGTTTGCTTCAGATACACTACTATAGTTTATATAAACAAGCTGCTGTGTAGCCAATGGGCAGCCATTCAACCACAGGATACACAGTAGATAACAGATAAGTACTACTATAGTTTATATAAACAAGCTGCTGTGTAGCCATGGGGGCAGCCATTCAAACACAGGATACACAGTATATAACAGATAAGTACTATTATAGTTTATATAAACAAGCTGCTGTAGCCACGGGAGCAGCCATTCAAGCTGAAAAAAAGAGAAAAGGGCACATGTTACATGCAGATAATATAAGCTTGGTAATAGAATACAATGGTATTCTGCAGAGTGCATCTGCTATCTTCTATGTATCCTGTGCCTTGAATGGCTGCCTCCATTGCTACACAGAAGCTTGTTTATATAAACAACAGTAGTGGTTATAAAGCAAAAACACCAGTTTTACCAGTGTGGGGCAACAAAACATTATATTTTCATTATTTTAAAACACTTTTGTTGTTACTGTTCCTTTAAGCCCACGAGCACAGGCAGCACAGAGGAGGGCCTATTATATCTACTGGGACACAGACTGAAGCCATATTAGACTATACTTACTGATCACAGTTGCAACAACTTCAAAGCAAATGAGTTGATTGTTCTGAAACAACTTGACAAAGGGAAAAGCAAGCAGAGGCAGGTATTTTGTTTCTCCAAATATTGCAGACCAGTGAGCCAGAGCTGATAGCGTCCTGGGTTAAAAGAAAATGAAACCAGCAGATGAAATGATTTACACCAACAGATACTTTATTTTTCAAATGCTTCACTGCCCTTATATCTTTGCTTCAACCTTATTTGCTCTACTTTTAGGTCGATCTTTTAAATTAAACCACAGGAAACCTGAACTCTGCCAACCCCTGTCATTTACCAGAGACCAGACTTTTCAACAATAACTTAAATCATATACACAGGTTTAATATCATGCGTTAGGAGTATTCCAGAGTTGCGGAGTTCGTTGTCGGGAGCAAATTTGAGTATCTGGATTCGGAGTCGCCAAATATGTACCGACTCCTAATAACTTTAAATACAAATACTAAAAATAATCAAATTAGATTTAAGTGCTTCTATGAAGGAGAATATGGCAGAAGCATTTCTGTTTCTAAGAACAATACTTTAGTTTATTTTGGATTGTATTTAACGACTATTCTACAGCTATATGCCAGGTGCAATTTATATACAAGTTGTTTTAGGCTTTCCAATTGTTTTTGGTTTATGTAGTTTAACTTTGATTTTGGTTTAGAATTACCAAATGATGTGGTTTATATAGTTGAGCTTTGGCAGTGATAAAATGCCTTGTATGCTGTGTACTTAACTTCTTTCTATCAACATGGAAAATACATTAGGAACAGTAACACCAAAAAAATTAAAGCGTTTTGAAATAATTAACATATAATATACTGTTAGCATGCACTGGTAAAACAGATGTGTTTGCTTCAGAAACACTACTATAGTTTATATAAACAAGCTACTGTGTAGCCATGGAGGCAGCCATTCAAGTACAGGATACACAGTAGATAACATATAAGTACTACTATAGTTTACATAAACATGCTGCTGTGTAGCCATGGGGACAGCCATTCAAGCACAGGATACACAGTAGATAACAGATAAGTACTACTATAGTTTATATAAACAAACTGCTGTGTAGCCATAGAGGCTGCCATTCAAGCACAGGATACACAGTAGATAACAGATAAGTACTACTATAGTTTATATAAACAAGCTGCTGTGTAGCCATGGGGGCAGCCATTCAAGCACAGGATACACAGTAGATAACAGATAAGTACTACTATAGTTTATATAAACTTCTGTGTAGCCATGGGGCAGCCATTCAAGCACAGGATACACAGAATATAACAGATAAGTACTACTATAGTTTATATAAACAAGCTGCTGTGTAGCCATGGGGGCAGCCATTCAAGTACAGGATAAACAGTAGATAACAGATAAGTACTACTATAGTTTATATAAACAAGCTGCTGTGTAGCAATGGGGGCAGCCATTCAAGCACAGGATACACAGTAGATAACAGATAAGTACTACTATAGTTTATATAAACAAGCTGCTGTGTAGCCATGGGGGCAGCCATTCAAGCACAGGATAAACAGTAGATAACAGATAAGTACTACTATAGTTTATATAAACTTCTGTGTAGCCATGGGGCAGCCATTCAAGCACAGGATACACAGAATATAACAGATAAGTACTACTATAGTTTATATAAACAAGCTGCTGTGTAGCCATGGGGGCAGCCATTCAAGCACAGGATAAACAGTAGATAACAGATAAGTACTACTATAGTTTATATAAACAAGCTGCTGTGTAGCAATGGGGGCAGCCATTCAAGCACAGGATACACAGTATATAACAGATAAGTACCACTATAGTTTATATAAACAAGCTGCTGTGTAGCCATGGGGGCAGCCATTCAAGCACAGGATAAACAATAGATAACAGATAAGTACTACTATAGTTTATATAAACTGCTGTGTAGCCATGGGGCAGCCATTCAAGCACAGGATACACAGTAGATAACAGATAAGTACTACTATAGTTTATATTAACAAGCTGCTGTGTAGCCATGGGGGCAGCCATTCAAGCACAGGATACACAGTAGATAACAGATAAGTACTACTATAGTTTATATAAACAAGCTGCTTTGTAGCCATAGGGGCAGCCATTCACAGCTGGAAAAAAAGGAGAAAGGGCACAGGTTATATAGCACATAACAGATAAGCCCGGTTCAATACAATTGTGTTTTATCGGTTATCAGATATATAACTTGTGCTTTTTCTCCTTTTTTCCAGCTTGAATGGCTGCCCCCATGGCTATATACTATAGTAGTCTTTCAGAAGCAAACACACAGCTTTTACCAGTGCAAAGCAACAGTATATTATATTGTAATTACTTTAATACCCTTTCAGTTTTTGGTGATCCTGTTCCTTTAAAAACAGAGGAGTTGGAGAAACCATAAACTGAGGAGTCGAAATTGAAGGATATATGTGCCGTCTCCACAGTTTCACAAGCAAACAAAAGAAATCTTTATTTGTCAAACAAGTTTTTGAATTAAGTATTTGACATGCGCAAAGAAAAGTAAAATTTATATGCAGAGTCGAGTTCATTTTAATTGCAAGGTTTCTATCAGCAGATTTGGTTTGTAAAGCAGTGCTATAAAAATCACAATGAACACCACTGGAAAACTCCTACAAAAAATCCAAATACCCACTGACAGAATATAAAGTCGCTACACAGGATAAAAAGGAGTGAGAGGTGGAGGTACCATAAACAGAGGAGTGGGAGTTGAAGCCCTCACAGCAATATTTGGCTGGCATCCAGCTGCAAATGGACACCTACCTCTGAAGGACCCTTAAGAGCTTCCTGCTTTTGATGGGGTACTCCTGATGAAGAAGCTTGTACTGAGAATGAGTGCCTTTGTCGAGTAAACTGCTGAAAGCAGCATGGTTCTCTGGCAGTTGGAGTAAAGAACGCCAAATAAACATTCTGTGGGCAAAAGAGAAAAAAAAAATAAGAATATAATTAACGATGCACCGAACCCAGGATTCTGTTTGGGATTCCGCCTTTTTCAGCAGGATTTGGATTTGGCTGAATCCTTATGCCCAGCCGAACTGAATGCTAATTTCCATATGCAAATTAAGGGCTGGGAGGGAAATCGCATAACTTTTTGTCACAAAACAAGGAAGTAAAAAATGTTTTCCCCTTCCCACCCCTAATTTGCATATGCAAATTAGGATTTGGTTCGGTATTCGGAAGAATTTCTCGTAAAGGATTCAGGGGTTCTGCGGAATCCATAATAGTTGATTCGGTGCATCCGTAAACATAATACCATCAGGTGATATGAAACTACAACAGAGTTACTATTCTAAAATACATACAACAATACTATCTACAGGCCTCCAGTCACTGGTCATGGCACCCACTATACTAGGAAAATACAAATGCTAGTAATAACTACCAGCAAGTTACCTGTATTTTGCAGGGTATTCCCCGAATCCTTTCAACATAGCTTGTAGGCGCGGTTTATTCAGTCCAGCCGGTAGTGCATTCTGCAGCAAACATACAATGCAGCGCATAAATGAAATACTCCATATACATGAAAACAGGCCTGGACTGGGAGTCAAAATAGGCCCTGCCATTCCAAGTACACAGAGGCCCAAGCAGCCCCCTACCAGCCCAAATAATCCCTTACCAGCCCACTATATGGCAACTTTCTATGGAACCATATAGCAGCCCCTCTGGCATTTGCCAGAACCCACAGATTGCCAGTCCGGGCCTGCATGAAAATATGGTTATTATAATAAAGCAAATGAAACATAAAAAAACACCTGCCTGACTAGATATTATTACATATAAAAATGCACACGCAGCAAAAATAAATAGGAAATGAATACTCTACAGCAGCCGCAGTCATTTATTATTCAGAATGCTTGGAACATGCCGTTTTCTAGATTATTTTATCTAATCAATAAAAAAATTAAAAAAAATAAAAAAAAATAAAAAAAAAGCTTAGCTTTGCTATTAAATCAACATGGTTTTATGCTGTGTTGGTTAGTTTGCATTACAAGGCACTGTATTATTAGTAGGGAAACACACAAATACATGGCACAGTCTGTTATGATTTACAGGACTGGGATCCGTTATCCAGCAAGCTCTGAATTATGGAATGGCCGTATCCCAGAGACTCCATTTTTTTCAAAGTTTTAAAAATGATTTCCTTTTTCTCTGTAATAATAAAACAGTAGCTTGTACATAATCCCAACTAAGATATAATTAATTCTTATTGGAAGCAAAACCAGCCTGTTGGGTTTATTTAATGTTTACATGATTTTCTAGTAGACTTAAGGTATGAAGAACCAAATTACGGAAAGATCAGTTATCCGGAAAACCCCAGGCATTCTGGAGATCAGGTCCCACTCCTGAATCAGATTCTGGCAAGTGACATTTCCCATCCAACAGGAAGAAAGTGCACCTAAGACACCTACCTCTTTGTCTTCGCTTGCAGTAGTATCTTCCGGTCTCAGATACTTGGTTCTTACGATTTGATCTTTTGTCTTCCATGGCCTACATGTTCTGCCTGAGGATACTCTGACCTTTTCCTGGCTTGATCTACTCACTCCTGACTTGTTCCCAGTAGAATCTTTATCTTTGGACAAGTCAACCATTTTTACAAGTGGTGGAGGTGGCTTAAAGACGAAAATAAATAGAAAATAAACATCAGCTGTTGCAAAACAAGTCGAGACAATTTGCCTCCCATGAATCCCCGTTGGAAAACTCCCAGCAACTACAAACAATACTTAGTTGGAAACCATTGCATTACAACAGCTTTTTGTGAATCTCGATCCCTCACCTTGTTGAGTTCTTTGCTTAGGGCTTGTACGCTGTAGATGTTCAAACTGCCGTTTTCCATAACACTTGTGATGTATCTCCCATTTGGGCTTACAGAGGAGGTCACTACTCGGTTATCAGGGTTACCGATATCAAACACAAGTTTGCACGTCTGAATGTTGATAAACCTCATGATTCCATCTTGGCTAAGTACGCCTAGAATCTATGTAAAAGAAGATTTACAGAAATAAATCAGAAGAAGAGAAACTTTCATGCAGCAGTTGTTTTAAGACTCTGCGCATCCTCCTCCCAGCAAAACAAGCAGATGCATGCAAGGAGTTTTGCTTCTTACAAAAGCTTTAGCGCCAACGAATAACGTAGTTTTTAACACACAATTAAGTATATAATGAAAGGGATACTGTCATGGGAAAACATGTTTTTTCAACATGCATCAGTTAATAGTGCACTTCTGCACTGAAATCCATTTTTTAAAAGAGCAAACTGATTTTTTTTAAATTTAATTTTAAAATCTAAAATGGGGCTAGACATATTGTCAGTTTTCCAAGAGCCCCCAGTCATGTGACTTGTGCTCTGATAAACTTCAGTCACTCTTTACTGCTGTACTGCAAATTTGAGTGATATTGCCCCCCCTCGTTCACCCCCCCCAAGCAGCCTAATAACAGAACAATGGGAAGGTAACCAGATAGCAGCTCCCTAAAGGCACATACACAGTCAGATTCGGGGAGATTTAGTTGCCCGGCGATAAATCTTCTCTTCTTCGGGGCGACTAATCTCCCCGAACTACCTCCCGCCGGCTAGTACCTAAATCGCTGGAGGTGTAGCACTCGGATCGCTTCCTCGTGAGGCAACTTCGGAAAACAAAGCGCAGCAATTGCTGGCAGCTAATCTCCCCAAATCCAAATGTGTATCTCTGCCCTAACACAAGATAATGGCTCCCTGGTAGATTTAAGAACAGAACTTTATAGTAAAAATCCAGGTCTCACTGCGACTCCTTTAGTTAAATTGAGAAGGAGAAACAACAGCCTGCCAAAATGCAGTTCCATCCTAAAGTGTTGGCTTAATGTGAAAGCACATGACCAGGCAAAATGACCTGAGATGCACATACACACCAATATTACAAATAAAAAAAAAAAAACACTTATTGGTTCAGGAATTACATTTTATATGGTAGAGTGAATTAGAGTGTAAACAGTGTAATTTAGAAATAAAAACTACACCATAAAAATCATGACAGAATCCCTATAAGCAGCTTGTGATATTAAAATAAAAAAAAGCAGAATAAATGGGGAGTCTGTTACACAAATTTTTAAGTGATTGTAACACTTTCCATGAATATCAGGAATAAGGAGACATGAAGTAAACGTAGAGTTGATGCAAAGGTCTATAAACACCAGTGACAAACTGACCTGGCTGGATCCACCATCAAAATTATCAGGCAGAAATTCCAGCTGCTGAACACTTCGCACTTTGGCCGGCATCTGTATTATCCTGAACAGCTGCTTGGAGTCCAGGCACCAAAGATGAAGGTTGTTTGACTTCCCTCCTGCTGCCAACATCCTCCCATCTCTAAATGTACAACAGATTTGTTTATATGTCATAGAAAGAAGTGCTTCTTGTTCTTACATATTTACAATAATTACAAGTGAGACAAGTAAACTAAGTGTGTGTTGACAATGACACTTTTTAAAGGAGAAGGAAAGGTTAAAACTAAGTAAGCCTTATCAGAAAGGTCCATCTAAATACACCTGTAAACCTCCAAAGTAATGCTGCTCTGAGTCCTCTGTCAAAAGAAACACAGCATTTCTTTCCTTCTATTGTGTACACATGGGCTTCTGTATCAGACTTCCTGCCTTCAGCTTAAACCTCATTCCCCTGGGCAAGAGCATGCTCAGTTTGCTCCTCTCCCCCACCCCCCTCCCTTCTCTACTGTAATCTGAGCCCAGAGCAGGGAGAGACTCAGGCAGGAAGTGATGTCACACCATGTTAATACTGCAGCTCCTATCCTAAACAAACAGAGAGTTTCTAGAGCTTTTTACTCAGGTATGATAAAACATTCTACAGAATAAATATAGCATTCTAGCTTGCACTATTGCAGCTATTGGCAATAAAATGCCTCCGTAGCTTTCCTTCTCCTTTAACAAAATCAGCAATGGATTCCTAATAAAATGAACCTAGGTTGTTTTTAGGAGGGGGGTAATAAAGACATAGTTTGTGCTAATATATTGTGGCACTGTTATTTATTTCATAATCAAAAAAGTTTGTTTGTTGGCTACAGAATCTATATGAAATGTAAGATACAGAATTAAGCATGATAGAAACCTCTAGTGACCGAACAGAGGTAATACATTAGAAAACAAAAAAATGTTTCTCTATTTTCATGCGGTTATAAAAATATATTTATTGTATCATATCAAAATACATATCAATTGGGCTCCATGTTGGGTAATTGATTTGTATCTTAATATGATACAATAAATATATTTTTATAACATGAATATAGAGAAAACATTTTTTTGGTTTATACTGTGATTTATTTACCTGGTTATTGCAAAAGCTTTATAGTGTAACTTTGTTCCATCCTCTGGAATAGGTAACTGGTATTTGCAAGCGAGTGTATCACTTTCCCAGGCAAAGATGGAGTCATCTTTAAAGCAGCTCAAGATGGTATTACTTAAAGGAAGAAAGAATACCTATGGGGGGGGGAGAAACAACATTCAAAGGTGCATTTAAAGTAGGGAATAAACGGAGTAATAGCTTTTTACCAGTGTAGACATTTTTAAGAACAATGAAAACGATGTATACATTATAGGGCCTTCCCTAAACCACACAACTCAATAAAGCCCCAGCGGGGTTGACCGCTCCTATGTCGATATCCTATGTTAAAGGGACACTGTCATGGGAAAAAAATATTTTCAAAATGCAAAAGAGCAAACTGATTATATTTATATATTATTTTTAAAATCTGACATGGGGCTGGACATATTGCCAGTTTCCCAAGTGTCCCCAGTCAGGTGACATGTGCTTTAATAAACTTCAGTCACTCTTTACTGCCGCACTGCAAGTGGGAGGGATATCACCCACTCCCTTTCCCCCCTAGCAGCCTAACAACACAACAATTGGAAGGTCCCTAACACCACAGCTCCCTGGTATATCTAAGAACAGCACTCAATAGTAAAATCCAGGTCCCACTGAGACACATTCAGTTACATTGAGTAGGAGAAACAACAGCCTGCCAGAAAGCAGTTCCATCCTAAAGTGCTGGCTCTTTCTGAAACACATGACCAGGCAAACTGACCTGAGATGCAGCTACACATCAATATTACAACTAAAAAATACACTTGCTGGTTCAGGAATGAAATGTTATATTGTAGAGTGAATTATTTGCAGTGTAATTTACAAATAAAAATGACATCATAAAAATCATGACAAAATACCTTTAATATCTCTGGTAGGGATGGAAAACTTAGGCTATAATCATATTTAATATCTGCACATTTGTCATTTTCTATTCAGGTCCTCTCCTATTCATCTTCCATTGTATCAATTAAACCACTTCTTAGTTAGTAGAGTAAACAGGACCCAAAAGATGCAAAAGTAACATTTTAATAATCCAAAACCCACAGAGAGTGACAACTTGTTCCGAACACTATTTTCGACATCAAAGCACAATGTAAGTTGAACGTGGCCTTTAACAGATATTCATGTTTACCCCTGTTGCACCATGTCTCCCAAAGAGGACAGGAAGACTAGCATGAAGAATATTCTTGCTCTACAAACAATAATAAAGGAATAGTTCATGTTTAAAGAACAAGTAAACCTTTAAAATATTTGAAAGTAAAATTGATGAGGGTGCTATTCTAAGCACTTTTGCAATTTACATTCATTATTTATTTTGAAAAGGATATGATATGAAAGGATACATGTACTGTTAACATCAATGAATTTTGTTACAACAGCACCACCTGCTGGTCATTTTCTGACTAGTCTGACCACCAAGTAGTCAAGGAAGTTGTCAGAGCAGCCTCTTTCTCCTGACAACTTCCTTGACTACTTGGTGGTCAGAAAATGGCCAGCAGGTGGCGCTGTTGTAATTAAAAAAATCATTCATGTTAACAGTACATGTAACTTAATAACTTGGAATTAAGAAGAAATAATGAATGTACATTGCAAAAGTGCTTAGAATAACACTCATATCAATTTTACTTACACTTATTTGTCCTTTACAGGCTAAGTTCAACTTTAATTGTGCTTTGATGTAGAAAACAGTATTCGGGGCAAGTTGTCATTCTTTGTGGGTTTTGAATTATTAAAATGTTACTTCTGCATCTTGTGGGTCCTATTACCCTATTAACTAGGAAGTGCTTACTTATTTTAAAGGTTTAATAATATTTTAAATGAACTTTTGATATGATGTACACAATAATATTTGAAATTGATCATCTGACAATTTCAAATGGATAACACATTGCATCATATACTAAAAGGTTTATGAAATGCATTTTTCTTATGTGCTTTGACTCAAATTATAAGCTTTATACTTCTGCAAGACACTTAATACAGACCTTTTGTATCCCCACTGACTGGCGAACATTGAGTTTCCTCTTCCTTTGGAAGGTATCCAAATCCCAGAGCTGGGCAGTATCACTGGATGTAGTAACTGCATATCTCCCAGATGCATGTATAGAGATGGATGTGACAGCTGATTCGTGGCCTCGCATCCAACTAACCAGCTCCTTTGCACCTAGCAGCAAAATAAAAAGAAGCCATTCAGTTACAAACAACAAAAGTAAACAGGTTCCACTTTGTATTCTTATTAATTTAACCACCACAGGAAAGCCCATTTTTATTTGCCTGTCGCAAATTCTTTGCTTCCTCTGTAAGGTATTCAGAATGTGTAGGATGGGAAAGAGGTTGGTTGAACAAGGAGAGGGAAAATTACTGAACAAAAGACAATAGAAAAGTGACGGGAATTAAAGAGGGAGAAAATGGAGCAAAAGTGGGGAAGGGAAAAGAACTGTAAGGGGGGAGTAGGATAGGAAGGGAGAGGGTAAAGGACCATTTTAAAAACCGAATGCACTACACATAGGAAAGGATTTTTTTAAACTTTTAACGAACGGTATTACCTGCATCAAAACACTTAACTGAATTATCAGCAAGTGCCACAAGGAATTCAGTCTTCCGATGCAGGTTGAAAGCTAATGCTGTACAGGCCTGCATTGTTTTCTGCACAAGATCAAACCTTGAGGAGAAAATATCAGAAACAAAATTAAATCTGTTCCCCCTGGATTGGTCTCAACTCAAATCACCTGCTTCAACAAACATTTTTTCAGTTCTGTTTTCAGATTGTTCTCCAGAAATAAAGACTTTTCTCAATTACTTTCCTTTTTTTTTTATATATAATTTTTCTAAAATCTAAGTTTAAAGTCTGTTACTGGTGTTTGAGTCTGGCAGCTCAGTAATTCATGGCAGGCTCTAAGGGCAGAGACACACGACCAGATTCGGGGAGATTAGTCGCCCAGCGACTAATCTCCCCAAACTGCCTTCCCGCCAGCTACAATGAAAATTGCCGTCGGGATGGAACTAGGCAGGATTCGTTGTTCGAAGTGGTCGGAAGTTGCCTCACGAGGAAACTTCAGAAAACGAATAGCGACGAGTGCCATCCCGCCGGCAGGAAGGCAGTTCGGAGAGATTAGTCGCCGGGCAACTAATCTCCCTGAATCTGCCTGTGTGCCCTGACCATAAACGGTTGTTGATACAATTAGTTGATATATTTCTCAGCAGCATCTCTGGAGTATCAGCAACTATTGTATCAATTCGAACAGCTGCCTTTAATGAAACTCAGTGATTCTACTCAGCAAGGACAAAGATAAGAAATGTATCCACTAAATGTATCAATTTAGAACAGTTTACAGGATCAGCGACCCCCCCCCTTCCCAAAGCTGCTTTAGAAGGTGAAAAATTACTTTAGGGCAGAAACACATGCTCAGATTCGGGGAGATTAGTCGCCGAGCAAGAAATCTCTTATTCGTAAATCGCCGGCTGAATGGCAAGAGTGGCATCCCACCGGCGATTCTAGCCCGCTGGAGGCAGTTCGGAAGATTAGTCGCCCAAGAAGAAGAGGAGATTTGTCGCTAGGCGACTTAATCTCCCGAATCTGAGCGTGTTTCTCTGCCCTTACACTTCAATATTAGAAAAACAGTCACACATTGAAAATAGAAAGTAATTGTAAAGTCTTTATTTCTGTTAAACTATCTGAAACCAACTGAACTGAAAAAAAAGTGTTGGAAGGTGAACAAGCCCTTTACAGGGATGCTATGGCGGCAGAAAAATGTATGTAATGGGTGTGGTCTTCATCTTAAATAAACAAATATGGCATTGAATAGACAGGACATTATTGTAAGAATTTGACTTGTTGTTAAGCCTTCCATGGACAATCAGCAAACAGGAAAGGAAAGTTGTGGCATGTTGGTCTCCGTGATCACGTTTAGGGAATTATCCAATAGCGTAGCTCACCTGTTTCTGTTTAAGTTGAACATATAGACATTTCCGAGGTGGTCTCCAGCAAGGAAGCAGTCCCCAGCACTGTCAAATGCAGCATGGAGAAATCGTGTGGACTTGGAGAGGTGGGAGGCATCGACGTGCACAATATTCACTATGATCCTGCGCACAAACAAAAGTTGCTTAAAGGGGTTGTTCAACTTTCAGTTAACTTTTAGTATGATGTAGAGAGTGATATTCTGAGACAATTTGCAATTGGTTTTCTTATTTTATTAGTTGTGGTTTTTGAGTTGTTTAGCTTTTTATTCAGCAGCTTACAATTTCAGCGATCTGGTTTCTAGGATCCAAAGGACCCTAGCAACCATGCACTGATTTGAATAAAAGACTGGAATATGAATAGGAGAGGACTGAATAGAAAGACGAGCAACAAAAAGCACCAATAACAAAACATTTGTAGCCTTACAGAGCAAATGTTTTTTAGATGGAGTCAGTGATCCACATTTGAAAACTAGAAAGCGTTAGAAGATGGCAAATAATTCAAAAACTATAAAAATGAAATAATGAAGACCGATTGAAAAGTTGCTTAAAATGGGCCATTCTAGAAAATACAATACAGTATGAAATTAGATTTACCCCTCATTGGTGGATGGGGAAGGCTTCCTGTGCCAGATCTTTCCAGATTCTTTGTTGCCCAAGTCTGTGGTTTGCATGGTGGCAGCTTTGCTAAAGTGTTGCAGTTTCCCAGATCCAAGATGAGGTCTAATATATCAGCTCAGTAATGATAATATGCTGTTGAAAAATATATAATGTATTAGGACTGTAGTGTGAGTGTAACAGTTCAGTGAGTGAGTAGAACACAGTGAGAGTATAAGGACTGTACCTGTGTAATAATGTGAGAGTAACAGTTCAGTGAGTGAGTAGAACAAAGTGAGAGTATAAGGACTGTACCTGTGTAATAATGTGAGAGTAACAGTTCAGTGAGTGAGTAGAACAAAGTGAGAGTATAAGGACTGTACCTGTGTAATAATGTGAGAGTAACAGTTCAGTGAGTGAGTAGAACAAAGTGAGAGTATAAGGACTGTACCTGTGTAATAATGTGAGAGTAACAGTTCAGTGAGTGAGTGAGTATAACACAGTGAGAGTATAAGGACTGTACCTGTGTAATAATGTGAGAGTAACAGTTCAGTGAGTCAGTAGAACACAGTGAGAGTATAAGGACTGTACATGTGTAATAATGTGAGAGTAACAGTTCAGTGAGTGAGTAGAACACAGTGAGAGTATAAGGACTGTACATGTGTAATAATGTGAGAGTAACAGTTCAGTGAGTGAGTGAGTAGAACACAGTGAGAGTATAAGGACTGTACCTGTGTAATAATGTGAGAGTAACAGTTCAGTGAGTGAGTAGAACAAAGTGAGAGTATAAGGACTGTACCTGTGTAATAATGTGAGAGTAACAGTTCAGTGAGTGAGTAGAACAAAGTGAGAGTATAAGGACTGTACCTGTGTAATAATGTGAGAGTAACAGTTCAGTGAGTGAGTAGAACAAAGTGAGAGTATAAGGACTGTACCTGTGTAATAATGTGAGAGTAACAGTTCAGTGAGTGAGTGAGTATAACACAGTGAGAGTATAAGGACTGTACCTGTGTAATAATGTGAGAGTAACAGTTCAGTGAGTCAGTAGAACACAGTGAGAGTATAAGGACTGTACATGTGTAATAATGTGAGAGTAACAGTTCAGTGAGTGAGTAGAACACAGTGAGAGTATAAGGACTGTACATGTGTAATAATGTGAGAGTAACAGTTCAGTGAGTGAGTGAGTATAACACAGTGAGAGTATAAGGACTGTACATGTGTAATAATGTGAGAGTAACAGTTCAGTGAGTGAGTAGAACACAGTGAGAGTATAAGGACTGTACATGTGTAATAATGTGAGAGTAACAGTTCAGTGAGTGAGTGAGTATAACACAGTGAGAGTATAAGGACTGTACATGTGTAATAATGTGAGAGTAACAGTTCAGTGAGTGAGTGAGTATAACACAGTGAGAGTATAAGGACTGTACCTGTGTAATAATGTGAGAGTAACAGTTCAGTGAGTGAGTAGAACACAGTGAGAGTATAAGGACTGTACATGTGTAATAATGTGAGAGTAACAGTTCAGTGAGTGAGTGAGTATAACACAGTGAGAGTATAAGGACTGTACCTGTGTAATAATGTGAGAGTAACAGTTCAGTGAGTCAGTAGAACACAGTGAGAGTATAAGGACTGTACATGTGTAATAATGTGAGAGTAACAGTTCAGTGAGTGAGTAGAACACAGTGAGAGTATAAGGACTGTACATGTGTAATAATGTGAGAGTAACAGTTCAGTGAGTGAGTGAGTATAACACAGTGAGAGTATAAGGACTGTACATGTGTAATAATGTGAGAGTAACAGTTCAGTGAGTGAGTAGAACACAGTGAGAGTATAAGGACTGTACATGTGTAATAATGTGAGAGTAACAGTTCAGTGAGTGAGTGAGTATAACACAGTGAGAGTATAAGGACTGTACATGTGTAATAATGTGAGAGTAACAGTTCAGTGAGTGAGTGAGTATAACACAGTGAGAGTATAAGGACTGTACCTGTGTAATAATGTGAGAGTAACAGTTCAGTGAGTCAGTAGAACACAGTGAGAGTATAAGGACTGTACATGTGTAATAATGTGAGAGTAACAGTTCAGTGAGTGAGTAGAACACAGTGAGAGTATAAGGACTGTACATGTGTAATAATGTGAGAGTAACAGTTCAGTGAGTGAGTGAGTATAACACAGTGAGAGTATAAGGACTGTACATGTGTAATAATGTGAGAGTAACAGTTCAGTGAGTGAGTGAGTATAACACAGTGAGAGTATAAGGACTGTACCTGTGTAATAATGTGAGAGTAACAGTTCAGTGAATCAGTAGAACACAGTGAGAGTATAAGGACTGTACCTGTGTAATAATGTGAGAGTAACAGTTCAGTGAGTGAGTAGAACACAGATAGTGAAGGTCAGTGAGTGAGTAGAAGAGTGGACTGTACCACATAAAGGTAAGTACTGTACCTGTGTAAAATGAGCGCAACCAACTGCTCCGCGAGCCCCGCCCCTGGGAAGCCTCACATGCCGCGCACAACAGCGGGAACTTCAAACCCAAACATGTAGATCGGAACAGTTAATAAACTAACGCGGGTGATATATTTCCCGGTACCGGACACTGCCGCCCCACTGCCTGCCTCGGATAGAGCAAAACGGCTACTGACAAATAGACTTTTAGGATGTCTTCATCGTGTTGCTACATAACACCAGTCACTGTATCCAGGAAGCGCTTTAATGGAATTCTGGGTAATGTAGTCCTCCAATGGCTTCCAATCATAGAGACAGAAGCTAAGCTAGTGCGCTCTAACAGGCGGCTGCCTGGTCAAAACCTCTGGGATCGGCAAATTCCGCCCCTGACGTCACTAACACGCCCATCTATGGTACGGCCCCGCCCCTGCCCGGTCTCCACCGCTTAGAAAGGTGGCAACCCTACTCTAGCGCCATCTTTGACACTGGAATATATTGTATAACAATTCTGTCTGGCCATGGGGCATTGCAAGAAGGAGCCCCAGTGACAATGTTGCATGCTCCGTCGACTCCCTGCTCTTTGCAGCACATTACCAGTGACTACTGGTTGTACTAGTCTGATATACAATATATGACACTTTCCTTTATTTAGATTTGAGTTTTTTCATGGACAACCCCGGCTGTAGGCAGAAAGTTTCCTATCCCGCTGATTATAATGAACTACAACTCCCAGCAACACGCACGCCTTGAACAGGAAGGAACTAAATCCTAATGGATCATTCCCAGGTCCGTGACTGCCGCAGAACCTGTTCCTATGGCAACCCGCCAGCCAACACACCTTCCAACGTCACACTGTTTTCTAATTGGTTAGTTTAAGGGACCGCGGTGACAATGGAAATGACAGCAAACCGGAAGTAGGTTACTATGCGCGCATGCGTTCTGAGCTGCCGAATTCTAAACCGACACGTCAGTACGGAGCGCGAGGGTGTCACGTGACGGTTGTTAGTTCCTGCTGGTGACAGGCCCTGCGGCCGGTCATTCCGCCGCCTTCAGTCATGTCTGAACTCGGGGACTGGTTCCGCAGTATCCCCTTGATTACCCGGTACTGGTTCGCCGCCTCCATCGCTCTGCCGCTCGTCGGGAAACTCGGTCTCATCAACGGTGGGAATCTTATCCTGAGTCCTGTGAATTTCCTGTACAAGTTCCAGGTCCGTATGGAGGTTACTGTTATCCACTTAGGTCTCTCTAACCTGCTTGTTAAACTACATCTCCCAGCATGCCCTGCTAGACTTGCCCCAAGTATCATGTGAAGCCTCGGCTGTACCAGTCACAGGGGATGTGGCCCCCAAATGCTTCTTTACTGAGCTCATGGCAAAAGGGGCTCCTACTAAAGGGTGAGAGGCAGATAATTTATACATTCACAGGCCCATTATCTTCTACTTACTCCCTGGAAACCCTATTGGCTGTAATGTGAATCAGGGGTCCCAACTGGCTGGGGGTACAGACGATGGGGTCAGTGTCGGACAGGGATGCCAGGGGCCCTCCAGAAACCCTTACACCATGGGCCCATTCTCCAATCTAATTGTCTTCCACTTCTCACTTAACCTTTTTTTTTTTATTAGTACTTTTTCTTTACATGATCTACTCTATTTTCCATCTGTTTGGCCTATTTGTTTCCATATATAATTCGGGAATTGACATGAAATTGTAAGAAATGCTTAAGGTGTCCATAGACGCAAAAGATCCTATCATACGAATCAAGGATCGTACCAATCAAGGATCGTACAATACGATCTTTGCGTCTATGGCCACCTTAAGCATTTCTTACAATTTCATGTCAATTCCCGAATTACATATGGAAACAAACAGGCCAAACAGATGGAAAATAGAGAAATTTGCATCTATGGCCACCTTTAAAAGCAAGAGGGCCCGCTAACATCTGAGCCCCCCCCCCCCGGGAGTTTTCCTAGTTGGCCAGTCCTACACTGGTGGGGCCAATGGGCAACAAGATCTAATCTGTTTAAAGGGGTTGTTCACCTTTAAATTAACTTTTAGTATGATGTAGAGCTAGGGTTGCCTCCTGGCCTGTAAAAATGATGCTTGATGCCAATGTTATTAAAGGGGACATTCACCTTTGAGTTAATTTTACCTATGTAACAGAGAGTGATATTCTGAGACAGTTTGCAATTGGATTTAATTTTTTATTGTTTGTGGTTTTTGAGTTATTTAGCTTTTTTATTCAGCAGCTCTCCAGCACTTTCAGCCATCTGGTTGCTAGTGCCCAAACGACCCTAGCAACCGTGCACTGATTTGCATAAGAGACTGGAATATGAATTGGAGAGGCTTGAATAGAAAGATGAGTAATAAAATGTAGCAATAACAATACACTTGTAGCCTTACAGAGTATGTGTTTTTTTAGATGGGATCAGTAACCCCCATTTGAAAACTAGAAAGCGTCAGAAGAAGATGGTAACTAATTCAAAAACTATAAAAGATGAATAATGAAGACCAATTTAAAAGTTTAAATCATTCTATAACATTCTGTAACATACTAAAAGTTAACTTAAAGGTGAACCACCCCTTTATTAAGAAAAGATGTCAAGAATATAGAAAGGCCGGTATTTTTTTCCAGAAAAGGTGGCAACCCTATGTAAATCAGTGATCCCCAACCAGTAGCTTGCGAGCAACCTGTTCACCCCTTGAATGTTGCTCCCAGTGGCCTCAAAGCAGGTGCTTATTTTTGAATTCCAGGCTTGGAAGTTTTTGTTGTATAAAAACCAGATGTACCTGTCAAACAGAGCCTCCTGTAGGCTGTCAGTCCTCATAGGGGCTACCAAATAGCCAATCACAGCCCTTATTTGGCTTTTGCATGCCTGTGTTGCTCCCCAACTCTCTTTATTTTTGAATGTGGCTCACGGGTAAAAGAAGGTTGGGGAACCCTGTAGAGAGTGATATTCTGAGACATTTTGCAATCCGAGTTCACTTTTTATGGTTTTTGAGTTATTTAGCTTTTCATTCAGCAGCTCTCCAGTTTGCAGTTTCAGCAAATTCCCCTAGTAACCATGCACTGACTTGAATAAGAGACTGAATATGAATAGGACTGGCCTGGATAGGAAAGGGGTTTATAAAAAGTAGCAATAACAAGTAAATTGTAGCCTTACGGAGCATTTGCTTTTTTTTTAGATGGGGTCAGTGACCCCAATTTCAAAGCTGGAAAGAGTCAGAAGCAAAGGGCAAATAATTAAAATACTATAAAAATAATGAAAACCAAGTTTTGGCCTTTCTATAACATACTAAAAGTTAACTCAAAGGTGAACCACCTGTTTAATTTTAGCATCCATGTCTGTTTTTTGTTTGTCCTGCCCTGTATCGAAATGTGAGGTTGCTGTAAGCAGTTGCTTCTGTTGCAATAACCATTAATAATGATAATAATAATAATAATTAATAATAACTAACCCACTGTCTGTGATTCTGTTCCAACAGATATGGAGACCAATAACAGCAACATTTTACTTCCCCATAAGTCCCAAAACCGGCTTCTTGTACCTGGTGAATTTGTACTTCCTTTATCAGTATTCCACAAGACTGGAAACAGGTTGGTACCTAAAATGAATTATCTCTATGTATTTGCTCATGGGAGTAATAAGGAGGGAATGTGTTCTCTTCTCTGTGTGTCTGGATAGAACCTTCCTTTTCCCTCTCCCCCCATAGCTCTCCCGTTGGGTTATAATTATTTTCATATAAACCAACAAGAGTCATTCCTAAGAAGGCAGAGGACATGGTTTGTCAAATTAGCATGACTAACAAAAAAGGGCTGGTAATGTGATAGTACCAGAAACAGCCCCCTAAATTTGCCCCTTGATTCATACAATAATAAAACCAGGCCAGGTATGCTACTGAAACTCTAGCAACAGCCTCCTAGAGTTTCTTGTAACCTGTACAAAGAAATACCATAAAACAATGGCAGCATAGGTATTCCCCTGTACTAATCACAATTCAGCAGGAACAGCCCCTGTCTGTTCATAGTCTGTACAGAGAGATCCTATAAAACTATGGCAGCATAGGTATTCCCCTGTACTAAGCACAATTCAGCAGGAACAGTCCCCTAAGTTTGCTCATAGTCTGTACAGAGAGATCCAATATAACTATGGCAGCATAGGTATTCCTCTGTACTAAGCACAATTCAGCAGGAACAGCCCCCTAAGTTTGCTCGTAGTCTGTACAGAGAGATCCCATAAAACTATGGCAGCATAGGTATTCCCCTGTACTAAGCACAATTCAGCAGGAACAGCCCCCTAAGTTTGATCATAGTCTGTACAGAGAGAGCCCATAAAACTATGGCAACATACTGTAGGTATTCCAACTGTACTAAGCACAATTCAGCAGGAACAGTCCCCTAAGTTTGCTCATAGTCTGTACAGAGAGATCCCATAAATAAAGGGGGCCATACACGGACAGATCCGCTCGTTTGGTGATGTCGCCAAACGAGCGGATCTCTCACTGATTTGCCCACCTTGAGGTGGGCAATATCGGGCTGATCCGATCGTGGGCCCTAGGGCCCAACAATCGGATCCTAACGAACAGGAACGGGCGGTCAGATCACAGGACCGCATCAATGAACAGATGTGGCCGCGATCCGACGGGATTTTTAGTCCCATCCGATCGATCGCGATCAGAGAAGCCCGTCGGGGGCCTCCATACACGGGCCAATTCTTATTATTTATTGCTTTATTTTATCTACATCTTTCTCATTTTCCAAACTATTCCCTGGCTGAGATTTTCTGTCATTCAGCAATGAGGTCTTCATTGTTTATTTTGTTTTTTTAGTTTTTGAATTATTTCCCTTCTTCTTTCCAGCTTTTAAACAGAGGTCCCTGACCCTGTCTAAAAAACAAATGCCCTAAGGCTATACATTTATTGTTATTGCCACTTTCTATTACTTTATCCATCTATTTAGGCCTCTCCTATTCATATTCCAGTCACTAATTTAAAGCATGGTTGCTAGGGTTAATAGGACCCTAGCTACACAAATCCTGAAATTGCAACTGGAGAGCTGCTGAATAAAAAGCTAAATATGTCAAAAACCACAAATAATAAAAAATACAAACCAATTGCAAATTGTCGTAGAATATTACTCTCTACAACTTACTAACAGTTAACGCAAAGGTGAACAACCCCCTTTAAGCCTGGGGGGGGTTGCAGGAGGTATAGGGGGCCCCACGAGGCCCTAATTAATGAGCAATTTCAATAAATATTGGTAAAAAAGTACAACCCTTGGATATGTTGGGGGTCCTAAAATGAATTTGCTAGTTACACCACTGCACATAACATTAGAAGCACTGAGAGTAAATAATAAATGTGTATTGGGAAACTGCTGAGAATGTATTTTCTTTCATTATGCAGAAAACTGCAGTTTCTCTTCTCTACCTCTGACTTTCCAATGATTAAGTGACTGATCTCTGTGCCCTCCCTTTCTCACTCGTAGGTGCATTCGATGGGCGACCTGCGGATTACGTCTTCATGCTTCTGTTTAATTGGCTCTGCATCGTGGTATCCTTTACGCAAATATAATGAAAACGGGAATAGTCAACAGTAAAGTCTGATGAGATCATAGGAGGGTATTGATACTGGCCGTAGAGAAAGCTAAACTGTTCCAAAGTCTGATCATGGGAATGCAGTCTGCCATTTTTGTTAAAGGAGAAATCAACCTGTACGAGGGAAAAAAACCCTCCCTCTTCCCCCCCCCGGCCTACATGCCCCCCCTGGCAAACGCCCCTAACTTGTTACTTACCCCTCCTTCCAGGTCCTCTGCTGCTGAGTTCACGGGCGCCATCTTCTCCCCAGCGCTCTTCTTCCTGCTTTGACCGGCGCATGCACAGTACGAGGCATTTACCGGTAAGGATCTTTCGCGCATGCACCGAAAGTCTCAAAGTTTCCGAAAAAAAAGATCAGAAACTTCGTGACTTAAGGGCACATGCGCAGTAGCTCCGTACCGGCA
This sequence comes from Xenopus petersii, assembly GCA_038501925.1. Classification (NCBI taxonomy): domain Eukaryota; kingdom Metazoa; phylum Chordata; class Amphibia; order Anura; family Pipidae; genus Xenopus; species Xenopus petersii. Next base: position 14,094,757 of record CM076682.1, read on the forward strand.
AATTCCTCCAACTGCGCATGCGCCAGAAAGTCACGAAGTTTCTGATCTTTTTTTCTGAAACTTTGAGACTTTCAGTGCATGTGCAGAAGATCCTTACCAGTAAATGCCTCGTACTGCGCATGCGCCAAAAAACGCCGGTCAAAGCAGGAAGAAGAGCGCTCGGGAGAAGATGGCGCCCATGAACTCGGCAGCAGAGGACCTGGAAGGAGGGGTAAGTACAGCGCCAGATTTCACTTCTGGGCGCCCGTAGGCCGTGTGGTCCAACCAGGCGGCCGTGCGGTCCTAGCGCCCGCCTTCCCAGCGCACCGGCGAAAAAACGCCGGGGCGGCATGCCGTCCCTATTTCTTTGCCACCCTAGGCCCGGGCCTATGCGGCTGTGCCGCAAATCCGGGCCTGGGTAAGTAACAAGTTAGCGCCATTTGCCCAGGGAGGGGGGGAGGGTTTTTTTCCTGTACAGGTTGACTTCTCCTTTAAAGGAGTGCTCCACCTTTCCGTTAACTTTTAGTATGTTATAGAATGGCTCATTCTAAGCAACTTCTCAATTGGTCATTATTATATATTTTTTATAGTTTTTTGAATAATTTGTCTTTTTCTTCTGACTTTCGAGCTTTCAAATGGGGGTCACTGACTGCATCTAAAATCTAATGCTCTGTAAGGCTACAAATATATTCTTATTGCTACTTTTTATTACTGATCTTTCTATTCAGATGAATATCTTACTCTCATCAACTCTTATTATCTTTAACTGTTCTGTAAGATCACTGGAGTCATAATAAACCTGCAGGTAAGAAGCCATTTAGTTAGTTGTTATATTTTTACACTGAAAGGATAACATGCTGTATTAATGTGAATGGGATGTCCCACCCCTCCTTGGCAATAACTACTCCGTGCAACCTTCCTAGCAATAGTATTTTATTATTTATTATTATTATTATTATTATTATGCAGAGTGCTCTACAGAAATTAGACATTCCCATCAGACCTTGCCCCCAGTGGAGCAGCTTACAATCTAAGGTCCCTATCACAGTCACACATTATTGTCTGTTTTATCAGGAGCCAATAAAAGGAACAGTAACATCAAAAAATTAAAGTGTATTAAAGTAATTAAAATATAATGTTCTGTTGCTCTGCACTGGTAAAACTGGTGTGTTTGCTTCATAAACACTACTATAGTTTTTATCAACAAGCTGCTGTGTAGCCATGGGGCAGCCATTGAAGCACAGAATACACAGTAGATAACAGATAAGTACTACTATAGTTTATATAAACAAGCTGCTGTGTAGCCATGGGGCAGCCATTCAAGCACAGGATACACAGTAGATAACAGATAAGTACTACTATAGTTTATATAAACAAGCTGCTGTGTAGCCATGGGGGCAGCCATTCAAGCACAGGATACACAGTAGATAACAGATAAGTACTACTATAGTTTATATAAACAAGCTGCTGTGTAGCCATGGGGCAGCCATTCAAGCACAGGATACACAGTAGATAACAGATAAGTACTACTATAGTTTATATAAACAAGCTGCTGTGTAGCCATGGGGGCAGCCATTCAAGCACAGGATACACAGTAGATAACTAAACCAGCTAATACATTTTAAGGGGGTTTGCAGTAACCTGCCCAACTGTTGGTACTCTGTAACTACCCTAGACACGAGAGGCTAACTGCTGATTGGCTGACAATAGACCTGTGTGTGTGAAGGCTATAGGGAATTATTAGCAGTTCCATGGTTTGTAGAACAGAAATAGGCGAAGAAGAAAATACAGGTATAGGATCCGTTATCCAGAAACCCGTCATCCAGAAAACTCCATTTATGGAAAGGAACAATAGAACATAGACTAAAAGAAACAAGACTAAAATAAACAAGATTTAAATATTTTATGTATTGTAAGTGAAGTTTATTTTGCTTGATTAACATTATAAAACAGGATTTGGATTTTTTTTTTAGGGTAACAGGTCCCCTTTAAATGATTTCCTTTTCTCTGTAATAATAAAACAGCACCTTGTACTTGATCCCAACTAAGATATAATTAATCCTTATTGGAAGCAAAACCAGCCTATTGGGTTTATTTAATGTTTACATGATTCCTTATACGGAAAACCCCAGGTCCTGAGCATTCTGGATAACAGGTCCCATACCTGTACTTGTGTATGTGAATATAACTCTTTTTATGTTTCAGCTGTTGATGATCCCCCTGGTCATGTCAGTTCTGTATGTCTGGTCCCAGCTGAACAGAGACATGATCGTGTCCTTCTGGTTCGGAACAAGATTTAAGGTGGGTTTCCCTCTTCAGATATTCAAAGTTCTAGAGTTCCTTTATCTAAATATAACCCTTTCAGAATCAATAAAGTGGATCTCCCAACTACAGGAGATCTGATGGTGACAATTAAACGGCAACTCCACCCAGAAACCCTTTTTTTGATAGAAGCAACTTTTCCAATATATAATTATTACACATTCCCAGTGGGTTTTAAAGTTGTTGGTAAATGTAATTGCTACTGGAAGCTGTAAACTGCCAGGCACACGCAGCTATGATCGGCAGTTATTTACAAATGGAAAATATGTAATAAATATATATTGGAAAGCTGCTTAGAAATACAGATTCTTCTGCTATGGAAAAACCCTTTTTGGGTGTGGTTTCTCTTTAATGGCTTAATAAATAAAAAAAAAACCATGAGCAGACTTGTCTAATTATTTTCAACCCAGCAAATGCTTAATTCAATTTACAGTATACAATCCAGTCTATGCTAACATGAAAATAGACTCAAATGCCATTAGCCTGTTCATCTGGCTCTGGTAGAAACCGCAGCGGACTGGAGGGTCTTAGACAGGGCCCCCTCCTGCACCCCAAATGTATCTGTTCACTTGATCAGTGCAGGCAGCAGACTGGTGCGAGTCTGGGTGGAGACAAGGGGTCTGGATGGAAACTGTTGCGGGTGGAGACGAGGGGTCTGGGTGGAGACTGGTGCGGGTGGAGACGAGGGGTCTGGGTGGAGACGAGGGGTCTGGGTGGAGACGAGGGGTCTGGGTGGAGACTGGTGCGGGTGGAGATGAGGGGTCTGGGTGGAGACTGGTGCGGGTGGAGATGAGGGGTCTGGGTGGAGACGAGGGGTCTGGGTGGAGACTGGTGCGGGTGGAGATGAGGGGTCTGGGTGGAGACGAGGGGTCTGGGTGGAGACTGGTGCGGGTGGAGATGAGGGGTCTGGGTGGAGACGAGGGGTCTGGGTGGAGACTGGTGCGGGTGGAGATGAGGGGTCTGGGTGGAGACGAGGGGTCTGGGTGGAGACTGGTGCGGGTGGAGATGAGGGATCTGGGTGGAGACGAGGGCCGAGTTTTTACCTGATGTCCCACTGGTCCAGTCTGAACCTGGGTAGATGGCCCTAGGCCCATGATCGGATCAGCCCGATATCGTCCACTTCAATGTGGGCATATCTGGGAGAGATGGCCTCTTTTAAGCAGCGGTTATGGGAGGCAGACACATGATCATAGACCTGACTGGACCTGGTAAATGGTGGGGATTCACTGAATCCAGGATTCGGTTTCTAGCAGGATTCGGCTGAATCCTCGTGCCTGGCCCTCGTGCCTCCCCCACCCTGATTTACATATTCAAGGCACTTATAAAGATTCTTCTCTGTGTTGCAGGCCTGTTACCTTCCTTGGGTCATTCTCGGATTCAACTTTATTATTAGCGGATCGTAAGTCATTCCTTGATCCCTTCCTCCCTCAATTGCACTTTCTCTTGTTAAAGGAAACAATATCAGGCTAAGGCTTGTTTGCAAAGCTTGACATCAGATTCTTCCCTGACTATGAGGACACCACCCAAAACCTGTTTTGTACATTCCATATCTTGGAATGAAAAATAAATAATGAATGTACATTGCAAAAGTGCTTAGAATTGCCCCTCATCCATTTTACATTCACTTATTTTTAAGGTTTACTTATCATTTAAGCAGCAACTGTAGGATCTGCAGCTGCCAAACCTTCTGTTCCACTAATGGTTGGTTGGGGGCTGCTAGAGATTTGGCAACATCAGGATCATCAAGATGATATAGAAGTCCATAACATTCACCTCTACACGTCAGGAGCCAATTATCCTGCCTATACATGGCCCTTGTGTGTGGATGTGTTAGGGACCAGGGGTGTAACTAGAGGAAGCAGACCCTGCGGCTGCAGAGGGGCCCAGGAGGTATAAGGGCCCCATATAGAAAATCTATGAATATTGGTAAAACAGCTCAACCTCTAGACATTTTGGGGGCCTGAAAAATAATTTGCTGTGGGGCCCAGTAGGCTCTAGTTACTCCATTGTGAGGGACATTAGATTGTAAGCTCCACTGGCTCAGGAAGCACTGGGAAATATGTTCTTGCTATATAATTAAGGTATAATAATAATAATCTTGGTGCTAATTGCAGTTGCTGATTTGCTTGTAGGATGGTCGATGAGCTGATTGGAAACCTGGTGGGTCATCTCTACTACTTCCTAATGTTTAAATACCCCATGGATCTCGGAGGGAGGAATTTTCTTACCACACCACAGTTTTTGTAAGTGAATAAAAATATTGCTTGTGCAAATTTGTTTGTACATATCAAAAAAAAAAAACAAACCACATTTAGGGGGTTATTTATCAAAGTCCGAATTCATCTCAATATATTCTGCAACAAACTCCGCTTGGGGTTTTTACGCTTATTTATTATTACATTTTCCCAAAAATTTGCTTTGCAGGAAAAAAAAATTTAGATTTTCACAATTTTTTTTGGAATTTTCGGGGTATTGCACGAAACCCAGCGCACATCAAAAAATCATTGGGACTTCTCCCATTGACTTATATCCAACCTCGACAGGTCTGAGATGCCGGATTTTCTGATTCTGACTTTTCCATCCTCGGGGTTTAATAAATTCCGAAAAATCTGTGATTTTATAAAACTTCAGAGTTTAAATTCCACACTTTAAATTCGCCAAGTCTTTATTAAGAAATAACTTACTGATATCCCGTTTGCGCTCCTCTACAGAAAAGGCGACAGGGCGTCAATCCATCGTGAGGCGCTCAATTTCTCCTCCCTGCCTTCTATAGGAGATAGCCAGGGAGGAGAAATCGATCGCCGCACGATGGATAGTCGCCTTTTCTGAAGAGGAGCGGAAGCGGCGTATCGGTAAGTTATTTCTGAATGAATTTAAAGTTAAATGTGTCTTAGTGGGGTTTTTTTTTATGTACAAACTAATTTTTTCAATTCTTGGTAAAGCAAATGTGAAGTGTGCGTTGCCAAACCTCCGCTCTTTATTATTTTAGAAAATAATTTAAAAAACTTCTGCACTGATTGTGGCCTTACTTAGGAGATATTGGGACAACCCCAAAGCTATTGTATTTTCCTTTTCAATCTTCTATTTCATGAATTGCTGGCTAATTGATAATTCTCCTTTTTTTTAAAAAAAAAAAAAAAATCTGAACGCAACCATTTTGAAACTATTTTGCTATTTACTAGCACTTATATTGAAGCACTGGCACTTTAATGAATGAATTCTACTAATAAATGAGGGTTTAAATGAATGCGTAAATGAATGGTCGGTTGTATTGGAAAACAAATTGGTTTTTGCACTTGCACCAATTGATGGACTTTAAGGGTAATTAACGTTTTAAATAGATTCTGAAAAATTAAAATATTCAGATAGTGCGGGGTTACTACTGTCCTTTTTAGATAAACAAATTAAAAAAAAAACTTGTTACTGGTCCTTTTAACCTTTTCAGTGCTGGACGTAAATCACAACTTTCGGGTGGACTGGCAGAGCCTATACACTCATATTTTTTAATTTTTTTTACCCCATTTCTCTCTGCATTTGGGAGAAATTTTCACAAATTGCTGTTATTTTTCCTATTTCCCCCAGATATCGCTGGCTTCCCAGCAGGAGAGGAAGCGGCGGCGTTTCAGGATTCGGAATCCCACCAGCCAGCGCCAGACGGGCGGAGGAGGAGCAGCCTGGAGCCGGTAGAAGACACGACTGGGGGCAAGGCTTCCGCCTAGGAGACTAGTGAAAAACACACCCCGTCTCTCTGTGGGGGAAAAAAAAAGTGTGTGCAAGAACTTTTTTTTTTTACATTTTCTTTGTAAATTTAGAACTTTCGGACTTCACAGCGCAGGAAGCAGCCGCCAGATAAAGAGATTGCGTTGCGTCAATATTGAGACTGATGCAAAAGTGGCCCAGAAAGCTGCACTCCTATACATTCAGGTTGCCGTCTGTCTGTCTTGCCCATGTTAATGCAGGTTGGTGAGTCAGATTGGGTTACTGCAGATATATTGTACCTGAAAAACACATTGGTGGTTCTCCACCGACTACAATAAAATTTATATTTCCACCATAATGTGATGCCTGGAGGTAACTGATTCTCTCTATTGTCTCTCTCTCCTGAGCAACAGTTTTCAGGTAAAAAAGATGTGAAGTTTTAGTACCTTTGGGGAGGAAATGAACACAGAAATGTATTTAAATTTAAGTAATTCGCAAAATTCTCTTGTTGCTGTCGCGTGTCTTTTATTATCCTAATTTCTCTTTATTTAAAGGAGAACTAAAGAAGTAGCTAGAAATGTTGTACATGATGTTTTGTGCTTCTGTACCAGCCCAAGGCAACCACAGCCCTTTAGCAGTAAAGATCTGTGTGTCCAAAGATGCCCCAGTAGCTCCCCATCTTCTTTTCTGCTGATTCACTGCACATGCTCTTTGCTGCTGTCACTTACTGAGCTTAGGGAGCCACTCACAATATACAGTACACATAGAATAGAAATGTCACAATATAAGGCTGATTAGTAATTAATACAGATAATTACTACATGGCAGCACAGAAACCAGTGCAATTAGCATCAGAATTTAATAATCAGCAAACCTGTAGCATCAGCTTATATTACAGCCAGGGAAGCTCATTTTCTGCTGGATAATTAGTGACGAGCCCTAAGCTTAGCTTCTCAACAGCCAATCAGAGCCCACTGAGCATGTGAGTGTCACAGACACTTTCCAAGATGGTGACCCCCTGTGACAAGTTTGAAGTCCTGGATCATTGCTGCTATTGACAAGCTGAAACTTTAGCCTCGTGCAATAAGTTCACTATATAAAATATGTCATTTTTAGCCATATTCATTTGGGATTTAGTTCTCCTTTAAAGGGGTGGTTCACCTTTAACTTTTAGTATGTTATAGAATGGTTAATTTGAAGCAACTTTTCAGTTGGTCTTAATTCTTTTTTATAGTTTTTAAATTATTCAATTATTTGCATTCTTCTTCTGACTCTTTCCACTGTTCAAATGGGGGTCACTGACCCCATCTAAAAAACAAATGCTCTGTAAGTCTACAAATGTAGTTATTGCTACTTTTTGACTTATCTTTCTATTCATATTCCAGTCTCTTATTCAAATCAATGCATGGTTGCTAGGGGAATTTGGACCCTAGCAACCAGATTGCTGAAACTGCAAACTGAAGAGCTGCTGAATAAAAAACTAAATAACTCAAAAACCACAAATAATAATAAAAGAAAAACAATTTCAAATTGTCTCAGAATATCACTCTTTACATCATACTAAAAGGTAACGCAAGGAGAACAAGCCCTTTAATATTTGTTTTAATAAGGGACATATATACCCTACAGCATAATTAATGCTTATCTGTGCAGTTTTGGAACTTATTAGCATATTTTTACACTAATACCATCAATATGTAACCCCACCCTGCTTTGGCCTGGGCAGAATGGAAAAAAGATTTTGGTGAAGCAGGAATTGTCTCCGGAAGCTTTTCTTTATTTGTGATATCACTCGTTGAACAGCATGAATATGGCTAAAAACTCCATATTTTATATAGTGAACTTATTGCACGAGGCTAAAGTTTCAGCTTGTCAATAGCAGCAATGATCCAGGACTTCAAACTTGTCACAGGGGGTCACCATCTTGGAAAGTGTCTGTGACACTCACATGCTCAGTGGGCTCTGATTGGCTGTTGAGAAGCTAAGCTTAGGGCTCGTCACTAATTATCCAGCAGAAAATGAGCTTCCCCTATAATATAAGCTGATGCTACAGGTTTGCTGATTATTAAATCCTGATGCTAATTGCACTGGTTTCTGTGCTGCCATGTAGTAATTATCTGTATTAATTACTAATCAGCCTTATATTGTGACATTTCTATTCTATGTGTACTGTATATTGTGAGTGGCTCCCTAACCTCAGTAAGTGACAGCAGCACAGAGCATGTGCAGTGAATCAGCAGAAAAGAAGATGGGGAGCTACTGGGGCATCTTTGGAGACACAGATCTTTACTGCTAAATGGCTGTGGTTGCCTTGGGCTGGTACAGAAGCACAAAACATCATGTACAACATTTCTAGCTACTTCTTTAGTAAGGGTTTAGTTCTGCTTTAAGAATTTAGACCCACTGAATGCCTGCATTTTATTGAAAAAAATATAGGATTTGGTATTCCCTAAAATGAGAAAATTGATCATGAGTTTGATTACTTTTACTATGCCCTGAATTTTGCCGTGAGTTGTCAGCTCCAGCTGTACTGATTGGGCATGCTCCTTTACCCATAATGCAGTGCTTTTTTTAATGGCTAGAGGCGATGTCTGGATGCAGAAAACTGCCCCAAATGAAGAAGTAGACTTGCTGGGCTTCTGCGACGATAAGAGAAAAATGAATAAACAAAGAATATTTATTTGGGGTGTTCATCTTTTCCATGTCATGGAATATTGAGAATGCTGTGGATTATTTTATGCTTAGTGTTCTCTTGGGCAAAACAAGAGAATTGAAGGGTTTTAGCCCTATACTAGAGTGGGGGTCTCATTCCTCTCTAGTATGAGGTTTTATTCAGAAGCCCATTATCCAGAAGGCTCTGAATTACAGAAAAGCGGTCTCCCGTACACTCCATTTTATCAAATTTATTAAAATGATTTCCCTTTTCTCCGCTCGTACTTGATCCCAACTAAGATATAATTAATCCTTATTGGAAGCAAAACCAGCCTATTGGGTTTATTTCATGTTTACATGATTTTCTAGTAGACTTAAGGTATGAAGATCCAAATTACAGAAAAATCCATTATCCTGAAGACCCCAGCTCCCGAGCATTCTGGATAACAGGTTCCATACCTGTATACTGTATATATATATATATATATATATATATATATATATATATATATAAAAAAAAACCTGTAAAATAAGGGGAGGTTTCACTGTAATTAATTTGCAATAACTTCAGTCAAGAGAAGCAGAAACTTTTAAAGGGCATGTAAAGGCAAAAAAAATAAAACCCCATTTTTACTTTAAAAAAAATAGAAACCTATCTCCAATATACTTTAATAAAAATTGTGTACCGCTTTACTGTATGCAGTGAAATTCTCCCTTTGTTTACTACTGTGGATAGGAATTGTCAGACGGTCCCTAACTGCTGAGCAGGGAAACAATCATACATATGAACAGCAGGGGGAGCCCCCACCTTACTTCCCAGCCATGCAGAACTCAAGCAGCTTTGTTTGTTTCCCTGTAGAGCAGTCGGCGACTGCATTGCATTTTATTTTTGCCTTTACATCCCCTTTACTGTTTCCAACTCCAGCTGCAGGAACAAAGATCATGGAGCCAGATTTAAACAGATAAACTGGGAATCTATTTGGAGGATTATTTTGCTGCAGCCACTGGTTCTGCAGAGTTGGAGAAAGTTTGTATTAAACAATACAAAAACTATAAAATCCACATTAGATTACATGACAACACAGGACCCAGTGCAGTCTGTATATTCTGATTATTAATCAGTCTTGCTGTATCGGCTTCTGGCAGAAATTATTTGACTTGTGCTGTTTTGGATAATTAATGATGATCCCTAAGCAGCCCAGACTACACTGAGCATGTGCACAGTCTTGGTCTTGCAAATATGTTTAACAAAGTAACAAGATGGTGACCCCCTGTGGCCAACTTTGAAAGTATAAATCATTTGTTTGATTAGGCTTGTGGTGCAGTAAGTTCATGTTTATGTTTAGTATACAAAATACAGCATTTCTAGCCTTATCCTATTTTACACTTTACTTCCCCTTTAATCAGATACAAGAGAGCTACGGCTTGAGGATTGAGCATTTTAGATACGTTTCCCAGTTTGTTTATTGGTTTGTTCTCTATGTGATCATACGTGGAACATCCAAATGCAACAACACTTCCCAGTGATCATATCCACTCAGGTCAACAACTACTTTTAGCTGAAAACCATTAATTGGTCTTTGTTATTTCCTATGGGACCTGTTATCCAGAATGCTCTGGACCTGGGGGTTTTCTGCATAACGAATCTTTCTGTAATTTGGATCTTCATACCTTAAGTCTACTAGAAAATCATGTAAACATTAAATAAACCCAATAGGCTGGTTTTGCTTCCAATAAGGATTAATTATATCTTAGTTGGGATCAAGTACAAGGTGCTGTTTTATTATTACACAGAAAATGGAAATCAGTTTTTTAAAATTCAGTTGATCTGGATAAAATGGAGTCTATGGGAGACAGCCTTTCTGTAATTTGTAGCTTTCTAGATAACAAATCCCATACCTGTACCATAAAACATTCACCAGAGCACAGAACGCAACAAAACTTTGGAGGGACCTTCTTGATCCAGGAGGACATCAAGGACTACTTTTTGGTGACCAAACATTGGTCCAATTATATGACAGCCTGGCTGTATCCAGATATTTCCACAATTAATAGGTACCGGTAAAACCAAATGCAACAAAACATCTTCCATAAATTGACCCCCCGTCCAATGCGTTTGTACTATTCCAAAGTACCTGGTGGAGGAAGAAGCATAAAGGCAGGTTATTTGAGGGTGTGGGTTTGGTTTACCATTCTGTTTGTTTACAAACCTGATTGGCTTCCAATGAAAAGACCAGAGACATTGCAGCATTCCATAATATTGGAGAATCTCTCCTCGGCACACATTTTTGTTATTCTACCCTTTCTAACGTCCTTGAGATCTCGACAGACCTGAATAAGGGCACCACTAAGAACAAAGTGTTTGTATGGACAGACCCCAAAAAGCTTTCATTTCACCCAAAGTGGCTAAATAGATCACTGACCTAAAACTGCTAATGAAAATGAAAATAAAATATGTTCTGTAAAGGAGTGACTATATAATGTACCATTGCCCCCCACAGGTAAAAACTGTTATATTAGCTTCAGAAACACTATTATAGTTTACATAAACAAACTGCTGTGTAGACACGGGGGCAGCCATTCAAAGCTGAAAAATGAGAAAGGGCACAGGATACACAGCTCTGTAGTATACAATGGGATTCTTCAGAACTTATCTGCTATCTACTGTGTATCCTGTGCTTGAATGGCTGCCCCCATGGCTACACAGCAGCTTGTTTATATAAACTATAGTAGTACTTATCTGTTATATACTGTGTATCCTGTGCTTGAATGGCTGCCCCCATGGCTACACAGCAGCTTGTTTATATAAACTATAGTAGTACGTATCTGTTATCTACTGTGTATCCTGTGCTTGAATGGCTGCCCCCATGGCTACACAGCAGCTTGTTTATATAAACTATAGTAGTACTTATCTGTTATCTACTGTGTATCCTGTGCTTGAATGGCTGCTCCCATGGCTACACAGCAGCTTGTTTATATAAACTATAGTAGTACTTATCTGTTATCTACTGTGTATCCTGTGCTTGAATGGCTGCCCCCATGGCTACACAGCAGCTTGTTTATATAAACTATAGTAGTACTTATCTGTTATCTACTGTGTATCCTGTGCTTGAATGACTGCCCCCATGGCTACACAGCAGCTTGTTTATATAAACTATAGGAGTGACACACCAGTTGTACCAGTGCAGGTCAACAGTACATTATATTGTCATTCTTTTAATAAACTTTCATTGTTTAGTATTACTGTTCCTTTAAACTTGCGTTCGCTCAGTCTTGCCGCTACTTCACTGATCTTCGAATGAAATTAAGACTTTTTTTAAAAAACTTTTATTCAAACCTCTTAGCGTATTTGTGCAGTATACCGAAATAAGGATATTCCCTCCCCCTTCCCAGACACATCTATTCTTATTTCAACATATACAAGTTATTTTTTTAGAGAGCGCGGGGGGGCAGGGGTTAAAGAAAAAAAATTGCACTCACTGGATCAGTGACTAGACCTAAAAATGGAGGGGAGGGGGCAGGGCAATCATTTGTTGTGCTCATCTCTTCCAGAGAAAAGTCCTTTAAAGGAACAGTTCAGTGTGAAAATAAAAACTGGGTAAATAGATAGGCTGTGCAAAATATAAAATGTATCTAATATAGTTAGTTAGCCAAAAATGTAATGTATAAAGGCTGGAGTGACTGGATGTGTAACATAATAGCCAGAACACTACTTCCTGCTTTTCAGCTCTCTAACTCTGAGTTAGTCAGTGACTATAAGGGGGGCCACATGGGACATAACTTTTCAGTGAGTTTGTAATTGATCCTCAGCATTCAGCTCAGATTCAAAAGCAACAGTTATGACCTATGTGGTCAAGTCACTGATTGGTTACTGCCTGGTAACCAATCAGTGGAAACCAAGAGAGCTGAAAAGCAGGAAGTAGTGTTCTGGCTATTATGTTACACATCCAGTCACTCCAGCCTTTATACATTACATTTTTGGCTAACTAACTATATTAGAAACATTTTTTATTTTGCACAGCCTGTCTATTTACCCAGTTTTTATTTTTACACTGAACTGTTCCTTTAAGGGTCAGGGCACACGCTCAGATTCAGGGAGATTATCGCCCAGCGACAAATCTCCTCTTCGTCGAGGCGACTAATCTCCGCAAACTGCCTCCCGTCGGCTAGAATGGCACTCGGGAGTGCTCCGTTTACTTCGGGCGACTTTGGAAATCTAAGCGCTCCGAGTGCGATCTCGTCTGCAATTTCAATTGTAGCCGACGGGAGGCAGTTTGCAGAGATTACTTCCCCCGACGAAGAGGAGATTTGTCGCCGGGCGACTAATCTCCCTGAATCTGAGCGTGCCCTGACTCTAAACATTCATTTGGAAAAGTATCCACCCCCACTAATTAAAATGCACATTTCCTAAGCGACCTTCCTCATTATTTCACTTAATTATATGAAAATGTTCCAAAATTTCTCAAGCCACCAGGAAGCCCTTTTTGTTGAGGTCTGTCAAATTTGCAGCCAAGCAGAATAAAATCAATAATCCTCTGAACACAGCAGAGGCGCTTGCCGAAAAAGGGGGCGGGGTCTCTTGCTCTACTAAACCGCAATCACAACTGGAGTTTTTCTCTTGTATGAAAGTTAAATTCTTGGATTTACACCAACCATTCAGAGGCAGTGGTCCCACAATTGCATGGATGTACCACAAAGGAGTAAAAATATATATACTGTATATACAGGCAGAGGGCGATAATACGAGTTAGTGGTTACTATTTCTAAACAATTCCGGGAATTTAAAAAAAAAAAAAAAAAGCAAATGTATTTTCTGTCAAATAAAAAGGGGCACCCAACTTGTTTTTTCCAATGGTTTCAAAATGATTCCAATTTAAGCACAAAAAAAAAATGTACAATGGTCTTCTAGTTCTTTGCCAAAAAGAACTTAATTGTAGTCCAGGAGTTCTGTGCCAGGATTTCACCAATATTCTTGATTTCATTATCAGTTCTTGTAGGAAAATAGATTTCTATATTCTCTTCAAAGACTAAGACCGTCCGGATACTGGATCGCATCCGCTAAACTGAAAGAGAGAAAAAAAAAACCAAACATCTGAATTTTGCCTTCTAATATTTTCTAGACGCTTCCTAAAAATATTTTAATTTGTGTGTATCTAAGATTTTACAGGTATGGATCAGTTATTGAGAAACCCGCAACCCATTATCCAGAAAGCTTGTCTCCCATAGACTCTATTTTATCCAAATAATCCAAATTTTTAACAATAATTTCTCTATTTCTCAGCAGCCTGTACTTGATCCAAACGAAAATATCATTCATCTTTATTGGAAGCAAAACCAGACTATTGGGTTTATTTAATGTTTACATGATTTTCTAGTAGACTTGAAGCATGAAAATCCAAATAACATAAAGATCTGTTATCCAGAAAACACCACATCCCGAGCATTTAGGATAACAGGTCCCATACCTGTACCTTTTAATTGATCCCAACTAAGATATAATTAATCCTTATTGGAAGCAAAACCAGCCTATTGGGTTTATTTAATGTTTATATGATTTTCTAGTAGACTTAAAGGACCAGTAACATCAAAAAAAAAATTAAATTTGTATATAACGAAAAAAAAAACACCAAGACAAATTTAACTTTAAAATCACAAAGTCTTTATTAATAACCAACGTACTGAAACTCCATCATGCGGCACTCTATTTCTCCTCCCTGCCTTCCTTATAGGAGATAGCCAGAGGGGAGAATCGAGCGACCCGCAATGGATTGTTGCCCTGTCGCCTTTTCTGAAGAGGAGCGCAAGCGGAGTTTCGCTAAGTTATTTCTTAATAAATACTTTGCGATTTTGATGTTACTGGTCCTTTAAGATCCAAATTAAGGAAAGATCATTTATCCAGAAAACCCCAGATCCCGAGCATTCTGGATAACAGGTCCCATAGCTGTATTACAGTATTTACTGAATTTATTCTAACTATACAAAATTATTCAGACCCCTTGACAAATTATCTAATTTTAACAGATAACACCATTATGTTCTACAGAGCTTATCTGCTGTGTAACCTGAACCTTTTCTCCTTTGAATGGCTGCCCCCATGGCTACACAGCAGCTTGTTTATATAAACTATAATAGTACTTATCTCTTATCTACTGTGTATCCTGTGCTTGAATGGCTGCCCCCATGGCTACACAGCAGCTTGTTTATATAAACTATAGTAGTACTTATCTGTTATCTACTGTGTATCCTGTGTTTGAATGGTTGCTTTGAGGTGCTATCTCGTTACCTTCCCATTGTTCTGTTGTTAGGCTGCTGGGGGGGGGTGAGATCACTCCAACTTGCAGTACAGCAGTAAAGAGTGACTGAAGTTTATCAGAGCACAAGTCACATGACTGGGGGCAGCTGGGAAACTGACAATATGTCTAGCCCCATTTCAGATTTTAAAATTAAATATAAAAAATCTGTTTGTGCTTTTGAAAAATGGATTGTAGTGCATAATTCTGCTGGAGTAGCACTATTAACTGATGCGTTTTGAAAAAAACATGTTTTCTCATGACAGTATCCCTTTAAAGGATTCATGTACTGTTAACATCAATGAATTTTGTTACAGCAGCTCCACCTGCTGGTCATTTTCTGACCACCAAGTAGTCAAGGAAGCTGTCAGGAGAAAGAAAGAGGCTGCTCTGATGTTCTTCTGCTTAGGAAAAAAATTAGAAAACTTTCTCAGAAAATGACCAGAAGGTGGCACTGTTGTAACAAAATTCATTGATGTTAACAGTACATGTAACCTTTAAAATCTTGGAATAAAAAAATAATATGAATGTACATTGCAAAAGTGCTTAGAATAGCCCCCTCATCAATTTTACATTCACTTATTTTTAAGGTTTACTTATCCTTTAAAGTAAAAAATGAGTCAAAGGTCTGAAAAATTTTTAAGGCTTTGGAAGTTTTGGATGTCTTTGGAAATTCTAAACGTATATTTGTATAAGGGGGAAAGGGAAAATATTTTCAGCCAACAGGTGCCTTTAAGTTAAGGAATAATGGAGTTTCTCTTTAAAGGGCATGTAAAGTCTAAAATAGAATAAGGCTAAAAATGCTGTATTTTGTATACTAAATATAAACATGAACTTACTGCACCACAAGCCTAATCAAACAAATAATTTATGCTTTCAAAATTGGCTACAGGGGTCACAATCTTGTAACTTTGTTAAACATCTTTGCAAGACTAAGACTGTGCACATGCTCAGTGTGGTTGGTTCTTTGATTCATTTTTAATTTTAGGGCTGAAACAAAATGTCTGTATATAGGGTTTTAAAGTGTATTTTGCCAGACACAGATCAACAAATCAAATCACGTTCCAAAGGCCTTTTCATACTGTGTGTTTTTTAAAAAAAGGCACAGAATAAAGACAAGTGCAGGGATTAATATATTGGGAAAATAGATATATTTTTGGACTTGCACATGGTTGCAGGTAGCAAAAAGTGTGTGTTTGGGGGTCAACAATAACCATATTAACTTTCCCCACTCCACTTCCATCCTATAGGTCAGGTAAGGCATTAGGGGAGCCCTACTAATAAATATATATTTAAGTTTCCCAGTCAACTATCTGCCCATTTCTAAGCTGCCATTTAACACAATGACAACTTGAAAGCATCTCAACATTTGCAAGTCTCCATTCTATTGACAGTTTTCCAGTTGTGGCATGTGACATTAAGGGGCAGATTTACTAAGGGTCGAAGTGAATTTTCAAATTTCAAAAACTTCGAAATAATTTTTGGATACTTCGACCATCGAATAGGCCAAATTCGACTTTGACTCGAAGTGAAAAAATTCGACTTCGAAAATCGAAGTATTGTCTCTTTAAAAAAGTTCGACACTTCGCCATCTTAAACCTGCCAAATTGCTGTTTAGCCAATGGGGAACCTCCTAATACCTATTTGCACTTCGAAATTCGGCCCTTGATAAATCTGCCCCAGATGTCTTGACTACAAAGTCAACATTTCAAGGATAAGAAAATAAAATCTTTTGCTAGTTTAGGCAACCAGAGTCTGCAGACATTTACAAATGAGAAGCCATTATTTTAGAATGAGAAGAAACAAAAATATGTTGCCATCATAGCTGGCCCAACGTGGTAAATAAAGTACATCATGAAATCCATTGCAATTCTACTCTTTCCTACACACTCGTTTGGTTTGAAACATTTATTCAGGGAGAGTTCCAACAAACACTGCCAAACCCTCTTGAACCTCTTGTCTTCTGAGAAGCTTTAGGAGTTCATTCCACACATGGTCTGAAAAGCTCTGGTGGTAGCTTTAAATAAGAACCTCCAAAATATGTGATTTTTTCCCATTAGGAGATCGGTTCAAGGGGGTAACTGACACTGCTTGTTAGAGAATAGAATTTACGATATTATTGTCTCTGAGCCCAATCATAGTCACAACTCTATATAATATAATGTGCAAGAACATTGGCTTGACTAACCATCAATCTTAATTAGGCGTATCTTCTGGAGTGTCAGTTGCTGCTTGTCCCCAGCTGTCTGCACCATCAGAAATAGCCTCCTCATCTGCCAGAGGTCCACTGGCCCAGTCTTTGCCTGTGAATTCATTTTCTGTCATGGCGTCATCATCTTGGCTACTGTTCTCCATTTGATCCAATGCGGCTTGTTGCTGCCATTCCACAAAGTACACTCTTAGGTCGTCAGGACTTATCTGCGACCTTGAACTCAAGAGCTCAATGTCCTCTTCGTGTAACTGGTTGTACTCTTGGAAATACCTTGTGAGAATGTCTTTTCCTACCTTAGTGGCTGAAATCATCTTGATGTATTTTCTTCTCTCGTCCAGAGAGCGCTCGTAATGTTTCCTGTATTGTTCCATCCACCTTAGGCTCCCCGTTTTTAGAACACACCTATTATCCTTAAACCACTTGACTATTTCAGTCCGAACAAGACCAGTCTGTAATGCCAATTGGTCATATTCTGGCGGGGACGGCCACTGGGTTCTTGCAAATGTACTTTTTAATAAATGGAGTTGCTCCTGCTTAGACTTGCATGGTGCTGTGGTTTGCGGCCAAGAATCAGATAAATTTCCCCTTTCAGGAGAAGCCCCATTCACCGGTATGATATCATTTTGGTCTGAGCCCATAGAATCCAACACTGCTTGCTCCATGGAATCCCTGATTTTTCTCCTTTCTGAAAACCACAAGTCTATTTCTTTTCTAGTCATTTTAGTCTCAGCTTTTAAATGATCCATTTCAGTTTGAGTCGGATACGAACTTTTAAGGAAACCGCTTTCGAGACAAGCAAGCTGTTCTTCCGTCGTCTCCGTGACCTTCTGAGAAGCAATCTCTCTGTATGGGTGGTAACCCCGTGCAGACCTAGATGTTACCCTGTCTCTAGCTATGGATTCACTAGTGATATGTACAATGCCTCTCTGGCTCCTGTATCTATGATCACTGAACCACTTTTTAATCTCACTTCTGGACAGCCCAGTAACGTCAATGAGCCTATAGATTTCAGTGTCGTCGGGAAACTGACTTCGGACAAAACTGGCTTTCAGCAACCCAATCTGCTCCTTTGTCTTTTTACGTTCGTTTGGTGGTGTGACGGTCAACTTGGGTTGAATTGCTGGTGGCGTGTGTGTAATTATTTGCCGTTTGGGTTCTGGCGTGTCTTGTATCTGCGGTTGAGTCTGGCGTTTCGGGGTTTGATTAGAAATAGCACCAGTATTAGCTGAAAACTGAGGGACTGTCACAGCGTGTGAATTAGCCACCTGAGTAAAGACTAGCCCAGTTTGACCAATTATCTGACATGGCAAAGCCGTCTGGATAACAGGCTGAGAAACTTTCGTTGAACCGGTTATGGAGGCAGGTAAAACAGTAATTGTTTGTGGGACAGACTGTATGGTGCCATTGAACATTTTTGTCCTTGCCTCTTCCACTTCTTCTGGAGACCAGCTTATGCCATGTTTTAACCGCTGAGTAGCAAACCATATTCGAATCTGTTCCTCTGGGTTTTTGGACACAGCCGTCAAACAAGACAACTCTGCTTGGGTTGGGTAAGGAAATTTATTGAACGAGTTGATTAGGGTTGCATTTGTGTCAAGGGCAGAATTGTATTTGGTGCTGTTTAGAGGCACTGGGACCTTTGGAAGAAGGTTAATATTGGGCGGAAGCTGAACAAAAGGGGAAACGTGAGTTAAAATATCCCCACGC
This sequence comes from Xenopus petersii, assembly GCA_038501925.1. Lineage (NCBI taxonomy): Eukaryota > Metazoa > Chordata > Amphibia > Anura > Pipidae > Xenopus > Xenopus petersii. The sequence continues at coordinate 14,113,618 of CM076682.1, forward strand.
AGGTCATGGGAAATACCATTCGTTTCTGTTATGTTGCTCCCGTCATAAAAGTTATCATGAAACGCTTCTTCCTTCCGTGATGCTTTCTTACTCTCCATCCTTGGTTTTCCGAACTTCATGATTGGCATTTTGCTCATGGATATCCCAGACGCGTTGTCGTCATCAAAGCTGTCGTGGGCGCTGCTGATGTCGACGCTTCCCTCAATCGACTGCTCTAGGATGGTTTGATTATTGCGTTTCATCAGCTTTAATTTGAAGTTATTTTCACCGGGATGAAACTTCGAGTTGTGATCGGACAGGGAGTCGTATTTTTTGGTTGTGAAGTTACATTCAGCACAGACGTAAAGCGGGTTGAGAATTACGTTAGGGTGCTGCATATCAACGTGTTCAGTAAATTCGTTCAGATTTTGGGTGACATAGGGGCAGTATTTACACTCATAACCTCCTTGAAGTTTTTTGGACTGATTTTCAGCCGGAGGTTTATCAGTTTCTATTTCTTTGTCCTTCACAGGTTTTTCTTGGTCAGCTGACCAGTCATCCTTTGTGTCTGGCCCAGCGTTTTCTCCAACAATATCGAGATCGTTGTCCTCCTGGTCGATAATTTCAGAAGCTCGCACCATGCACGGTGTGGTTGATTTTCTTTTGCTAGCCATGCTGAGGATGGACTAGGAGAGTCTGCAGTAACTGGATGCAGAGTTAATCCACTCAGGCAATGGGGTCTTTAAAACCCACAGGTTTTCCAGGGCCAATGCTCGCTGTTGCTAGGTATCAGCATAGGGATGGATTTTAATTGCGAGCCTGCAAACCAAGTAAAGAGAGAAGGATTAGAAAAATGCGCATTTGCGTCAACTTTATAATATGATATAGTGAAGGCTAATACAGTTAAAGGACAAGAAAACACCCCCTACCCTTTTTGAATAATCACCCACAATATACAGGCCACGCGCACAATATATCTTATAGGGGTGGGGGGGGGGTTTCTTTCCTAGAAGATGAATTAGAGCTCACTCAAATAACTGATTCCAGTACAAACAAAATCTAACAAAATAACTGCCTTTTGCACAAATCCTGCATATAGAGAGGTGTCTAGTGATTTTAATTAGGGATGCACTGAATCCAGGATTTGGCCTTTTTCAGCAGGATTTGGCTGAATTCTTCTGCCCGGCCGAACCAAATTAGGGGCGGGAAGGGAAATCCAGTGACTTTTTGTCACAAAACAAGGAAGTAAAACATGTTTTCCCTTTCCTACCCCTAATTTTCATTTGCATATGCAAATTAGGATTCGGATTGGTATTCGGTCGAATTTTTCACGAAGGATTCGGGGGTTTGGCGGAATCCAAAATAGTGTATTCCGTGCATCCCTAATTTTAATAGAGTGAGCTCTAATACATATTTTAGGCAAAAGGAGCCCCCCCATAACATACCTCCCAACATTTTGGAAATCAAAAGAGGGACAAAAGTTGTGTCGCGCCCATTTTTGTGCCCTAATTACCATGCTCATTTTACAAATTGTATGGTATGTTACACACACACTAAGACGCAGTAACACACACACTAACACACACACACACAGTAACACACACTAACACAAACACACACACAGTAACACACACACAGTAACACATACACACTAACACACACACATACTAACACACACACATACTAACACACACACATACTAACACACACAGTATAGTAACACACAGTAAAACACACAAAGTAACACACACACACTAACACACACACAGTATAGTAACACACTAACACAAACAGTAACACATACACTGACACTGTAACTGACACAGTAGGGCTCTAGTCTCCCTTGCCTGGCAGGCTGTATGGCATCCCCCTCCCTAAATGCACCCCCCCAAGCAGGAGGCAGTTACACACAGGCGCACACATTCCAGCACAAAATCAAGAAGAGCAGGCAACCGCTGTGATGAAAAGCACGTGGATTCAGCCCTCCTCCTGTTGGCAGCAGCATGGAAGTGAGTGATGGCACCATGTTTCCGCTCCTTTACCGGAGCCCCCAGCACTAAAAGAGCCCATCAAGGCACACCTCTCTCTCTCAGACACGAAAGCACTACTCTGTAGGTTCCGCCCCCTCCAATGACGCCGTGCTTAGAAAGTTTTTTTTTCTCAGGAAGTCGGGAATTTTAACTACAATAGCGGGACAGTGGGTTGAGCTATCAAAAGCGGGACTGTCCCGCCCAAAACGGGACAGTTGGGAGGTATGCTATAAGATATATTAGATCTAACTGTCAATGAATATCTGACACCCAACTGCTGCCTGAAGACAGAATGATGCGGAGAGAGGGATAGTGAAGATAAACTTGATTATATCAGAAACAGTACAGCCTTTTTAATTGATTATATTTATAAAAGGTTATTTCAGTATGCTGAAGCTTATATTAAATTATCATTTTCGCGATAGTTCCCCTTTAGGATGATAGCCTTAGTCTACAGACTTTGGTTAAGAGGGAGGAAAATTAAACCATTTTTAAAACCTAGATTTAAGAAAAAAGGTAATAAATAGAAAACAAGAAGCATTTGAAAATGATAAGGGTTGAACTGGCCCTTTAATGGAGTGGTTCTCCTTGAACTTAACTTTTAGTATTTTATAGAATGTCTTCTTCTTCTGACTCTTTCAAACTTTTAAATGGGAGTCACTGACCCCATCTAAAATCAAATGCTCTGTAAGGCTACAAATGTATTGTTATTTTTTCTTTTTATTACTTATCTTTCTATTCAGGCCTCACCTGTTCATATTCCAGTCTTTTATTACAATCAATGCATGGTTGCTAGGGTCGTTTGGACCCTAGCAACCAGATTGCTGAAATTGGATACTGGAGAGCTGCTAAATAAAAAAGCTAAATAACTCAAAAACCACAAATGATAAAAAATGTAAACCAATTGCAAATTGGTTAACTCAAAGGTGAACAAACCCCTTTAAGTACTTTAAGTACCAATTAGCTAAATAATTCCCTCCCCCACCCTGTGCAGTGTCAGCTTGATCACAGTGTATACAATTAGCAGCTAACGACCAGCTCCACTGACAATCAGCAGAAATCAGTGTTGTTGCAAATCGTTAACCCAGCATTGCTACTAGAAATTAAAGAGATTATTTTCTCCCAAGGAAAGGGGGGGGGCATAGTCTGCCAAGGAAAATGGCATAACTCAATCAGAGAAGCCTCCAGTGACTCAACTGCAAAACTGGCCATAGACGTGCAGACCCGACCTACCACTAACCATAAAGATTAAATAAAGTAGTAAAAAAAAACAACTAAGATGCTGTTCTGGCCATTAAAGGAGACGGAAAGGCTAAAATTAAGTAAGCTTTATCAGAAACTCTATATAAATACACCAGGAAACCCTCAAAGTAATGCTGCTCTGAGTCCTCTGTCAAAAGAAACACCACATTTCTTTCCTTCTATTGTGTACTCATGGGCTTCTGTATCAGACTTCCTGTTTTCATCTTAAACCTCCTTGCCCCGGGCGTGAGCATGCTCAGTTTGCTCCTCCCTTCTCTGCTGTAATCTGAGCCCAGAACTATGGGTGAGCAGGGAGAGACTCAGGCAGGAAGTGATGTCCCACAAGCTAATATGGCAGCTGCTATCCTAAATATACAGACAGAGCTTCTAGAGTGGTTTAATCTGGTATGGTAAAGCATTCTGCAGAATAAATATAGTGTTATAGCTTGCACTATTGTGGCTAATCTGTTGGCAATAAACTGATGTGGTAGCTTTCCTTCTCCTTTAAAATCACAGGCAGCAATCATACATAAGTAATGTCTGACAAATAGTAGTGACAGTCAGAGAGGCGAAGATATTGTCGGTAGCCGATATAAGGGCTCTTACTCACTGGCGTTCTGACCTGCGCTCCCCTGCGTTCTGTTTTTTGGCGTTCAGCCGCAGGGGAGCGCAGGAATAGACGCATGTCATTATTTCAAATGGGGCTGTACTCACTCAGATGCGTGTAGGCGCCGAATGCAGGAAAAATGCAGCATGTTGCGTCTCAACCTGCGTTCGGCGCCAACACGCGTCTGAGTGAGTACAGCCCCATTTGAAATAATGAAATGCGTCTATTCCTGCACTCCCCTGCGGCTGAACGCCAAAAAACGGAACGCAGGGGAGCGCAGGTCAGAACGCCAGTGAGTAAGAGCCCTTTATCTTTCAACCTGTCTGATCAACTAAACGACTGATCGCCATGGCACGAAAAATGTTGGGACACCACACACAATCTGAAAATCGTACGAGGCTGCATCTTTGCATCTATGGCCAGCTTAGGGTTGCCACCTCATCTTTTTAAAAGGGGGGTTCACCTTGAAGTAAACTTTTAGTATTTAATAGAATGACCAATTCTAAGCAACTTTTCCATTGGTTTTCATTATTTTATTTTTTTATAGTTTTATAGTTATTTGCCTTTTTCTCCCCTCCTCTTTCCAGCTTTCAAATGGGCGTCGCTGACCCCATCAATAAAGCAAATGCTCGGTCAGGCTACAATTGTATTGTTATTGCTCATTTTTATTTCTCATATGTCTATTCAGGCCACTCCTATTCATATTGCAATCTCTTATTCAAATCAATGCATGGGTTGCTAGGGAAATTTGGACCCTAGCAACCAGATTGTTTTAACGGAGACTGAAAAGCTGCTAAATAAAAAGCTAAATAACTCAAAAACCTTAAATAATAAAAAATAAAAACCAACTGCAAACTGTCTCAGAATAGCACTCTACATCATACTAAAATCTAAAATGTGAAAAACCCCTTTAAGGGCTCTTACACATGGGTGGTTTTTCCTGTGCTCCCCTGCGTTACGTTTTTCTGCGTTCAGCCGCAGGGGAGCGCAGGAATAGACGCATTACGTTTTTTCCAATGGGGCTGTTCTCACACAGGCGCGTGTAGGCGCCAAACGCAGGAAAAATGCAGCATGTTGCGTCTCAACCTGCGTTCGGAGGACAGCCCCATTGGAAAAAACGTAATGCGCAGCACAGGAGTAGACGCACTCAATTTGGTGCTGACATGTGTCTGTGTGAGTACAGCCCCATTGAAAAGAATTCAGTGCGTCTACTCCTGCGCAGGTAAAAACGTTCATCTGTAAGGGCTCTTACTGACGAGCCGTTGTAGCTGCGCTCCGTTTTTCTGCGTTTAGCCGCAGGGGAGCGCAGGAATAGACGCATTACGTTTTTTCCAATGGGGCTGTACTCACACAGGCGCGTGTAGGTGCGGAACGCAGGAAAAATGCAGCATGTTGCGTCTCAACCTGCGTTCGGCGCCTACACGCGCCTGTGTGAGTACAGCCCCATTGGAAAAACTTAATGCGTCTATTCATGCGCTCCCCTGTGGCTGAACGCAGAAAAACAGAACGCAGGGGAGCGCAGCTACAACCGCTCGTCACTAAGAGCCCAAAAACTGAACACATATAGAATCCACAGCCTGCATGACTAATTAGCAATTCATTTAGATGCATGATGCATGGCTGCACATAAATCAGTTCAGTATGCAGCATGCATCTAAATGAATTGCTAATTAGTCATGCAGGCTGTGGATTCCATTTGTGTTTGGTTTTAAAGGGGTGAGGTGGCAACCCTAGGCCAGTTTAAGACTGTAAAGTCTTTAGTATAAAACAGTAGATGGAATTCAATCTGATTTTACGTGTATGAGAATGCAAGATATCGAAATTTGGGTTTGTGGTTTCCAAGGAGACAGCACCTTTATATTGAGCGGTGGTTGAGAGGAGGAGAAGAAAAAAAAAATCGCAGCCATTGAGATCAACCCTAAAAAGGTTTCAAATCTATAATCTAAGAAAATTCCCACTGTCCCCTTCTTGCTCTAAAAGGAAAAATAATGGAGTAAGACTGTTCGTCTCTGTATTTGACCATGATGGTATTTATACAGTAATGCAACGTTGTCCTTTTAATAAACAAGGACTGACCCACGAGGTGGGTGGTTGTTGTTCTGTAAAAGAAAAATCAGGGTGGGGGAAGAAACCTTTCCAAGAAACGACAAGGCACTGTAACTGAATTAAGTTATTCTGACACTTCTGTGCGGGGATGTAGCTGAAGTGTGAAAACCACAACAGATGGCCCATTCGCTACCTTGCTGATCCACAATGAGAACGGCATCTGCAGACTCGAACACCCACAGAAAACGTGACTGCTGAAGCAGGCCTGACTCAACATCAAGACGAAGGCAGATCAATGTCACAAAAGTCTGAACGACCATCATGACCATCATTAATGAACTGTAGCCTTATGGTTACAGGGGGTTAACCCCCCCCCCAGAAAAAAGCAGTACAGGCATGGGACCTGGGGTTTTCTGGATAAGGGATATTTCCGTCATTTCGATATCAATACCTTAAAGGACCAGTAACAACATTTTTTACAAAACAAAACAAAAAAAAAACCCATCAAGACAAAATTAAAATAGCAAAGCCTTTATTAAGAAATAACTTACAGAAACTCGACTTCCTGTCCTCTACAGAAAAGGCGACAGGGCGACCATCCATCCTGCGGCGCTCGATTTCTCCTCCCTGGCTAGTCACTGACAGCATGTCCTCTGCCCCGATCTCCTTCTCCAGCTCTTCTTCATCCTCCACTCATGAGCAGCAGTAGGAAGGCAATGTCGGCGGGGCTCCACTGGCTCAAAGACCGCTGGTAGAGGGATGTGCTCCGTATGCACAGGCTGATCACCCGTCCATTTAGAGACTGCTGCTGTGTGTGGGTCCTGGGAGTAGGGGCCGGGCCTGCAGCTTCCTGCTGCTGGATCCCTGCTGAAGGCCAGAGCAGTGCGGAGGCAGAGGATACTCCATCTTGTCATAGTAGCGACAGATCTTGCGCTGCTTGTCCATTCTTCCCAAGACCCTCCCAGGCCTGGTAGCGGTCTTTGAGCCAGTGCAGCCCCGCCGACATCGCCTTCCTACTGCTACTCATGAGAGGAGGATGAAGAAGAGCTGGAGAAGGAGATCGAGGCAGAAGACACGCTGTCAATGAATAGCCAGGGAGGAGAAATCGAGCACCGCAGGATGGATGGTCGCCCTATCGCCTTTTCTGTAGAGGACAGGAATTGGAGATTCTGTAAGCTATTTCTTAATAAAGGCTTTGCTATTTTAAATTTTAATTTTTCTTGATGTTTTTTTTTTTCGTTGTATTCTAACCAATATTGTTTGTAAAAAATGTTGATGTTACTGGTCCTTTAAGTCTACTAATAAAAATAATTGAAACATTAATTATATCCAATAGATTGTTTTGCCTCCAAGAAGTACTAATCATATCTTAGTTTGTATCAAGTACAAGCTACCGTTATTATTACTATTGATGCACCAAATCCAGGATCCGGTTCGGGATTCGGCCGAATCCTTCTGCAAGGCCGAACCCGAATCCTAATTTGCATATGCAAATTAGGGACTGGGAGGGAAATCGCGTGACTTTTTGTCACAAAACAAGGAAGTAAAAAATGTTTTCCCTTTTCCACCCCTAATTTGCATATGAATCTTTCGCAAAGGATTCGGGGATTCGGCCGATTCCAAAATAGTGGATTCGGTGCATCCCTAATTATTACAGAGAAAAAGGAAATCACTTAAAAATTAGATTTGTTTAAAATTAAGTCTATGGGAGTTGGCCATCCTGTAATGCAAGGTTTCTGGATAATTGGTTTCCAGATAACTGATCCCATAATTGTAACTTACTAGGAAATGGGAAAAATTTAAATTGTAAGGTTTTTGAATTGATTCAGGTATCCACAAGGGGGGCTTTGTGCCAGAAACCTTAACTCAATCTAACATAAGCAACAACAAAATAATGTACAGAAATCTGTAAAGGACCTAGTGCAATATTACAGGAATAAATGGTTAAGCTTAAAGGGGTGGTTCACCTTTAAAGTTATCTTTTAGTGTGTTCTAGAAATGCTAAATCCAAGCAACTTTTCAATTGGCCTTTTTTTTCTTTCTTATAGTTTTTTTTAACTATTTGCCTCCTATTTGCAGCTTTCAAATGGGGGTCACTGACCCCATGGGAAATAAAAATGCTCTATAAGGCTACAAATGTACTGTTACTTTTTATTACTCATATTTGTATTGTGGCCTCTCCTGTTCACATTCCAGCCTCTTTTTTTAAATCAGTGCATGGTTGTTAGGGTCATTTGGGCCCTAGCAACCAGATTGCTGAATTTGCAAACTGCAGAGCTGTTGAATAAAAAGCGAATAATAAGTCAAAAACCAAAAATAATAACAAATGAAAACAATTACAAATTCTCTCAGAATATCAATCTCTACTAAACGTTAATTTATAGGTCAAAAACCCCCTTTTAATCTGGGTCTCTACATCAGAGGTCTTAAATCTGTTTTGGTTCAGACTCACCTTTGCAAGCACTTATTGGGGCATAACATCTCATAAAGAGCTCGCAGATTTATGGATATATGGCCCATAATAGAAACTATGCTACAGTTCCAGGAAAAAGAAAATCCGTAAATAATATGGATGCACCGAATCCAGGATTCAGGCTTTTTTCAGCAGGATTCGGCCGAATCCTTCTGCCCGGCCGAACCGATTCCTTCTTTGCATAAGAAAATTAGGGGTGGGGAGGGAAATTACGTCACTTTTTTGTCACAAAACAAGGAAGTAGAAATTTTTTCCCCTTCCCACCCCTAATTTGAATATGCAAATAAGGATTCGAATTTGGTTCGGTATTCAGCCGAATCTTTCGCGAACGGTTTGTTGGGTCGGCCAAATCCAAAATAGTGGATTCGGTGCATCCCTAGTAAATAATCATACTTTCTCAACATTCACCCTAATTGGCCTTCATCCTGGGACCCCATTCCAATGCTCTTGTAATACAAAAACGGATTACAAGATCAGCTCATAACTTATCAATCTGTAGTACTGTATCTGTTTAAAGGAGAACTAACGCTTGACAAAAAAAAGAGAGCAGGTTTGGGGCTTCTGTACCAGCCCAAAGCAACCACAGCCCTTTAGCAGTAAAGATCTGTGTAAAGATGCCCCAGTAGCTCCCCATCTTCTTTTCTGCTGATTCACTGCACATGTTCTGTGCTGCTGTCACTTACTGAGCTTAGGGATCCACTCACAATATACAGTACACATAGAATAGAAATGTCACAATATACAGAATGTTTAAATGTTCACAGTGCAAGGATAATTAGTGAATACTTTCAGTTTTCCATTACATGGCAGCAAATAAACCACCTCATTCTGCATCAGAATTGAACAACAAGTCCTGTAGCATCAGGTTTGCATATGATCACTTCCAATGCCACCCAAGCTTAGCTTCTCAGCAGCAGCCCAGAGCACACTGAGCATGTGCAGTGCCACTGACACACAATAGATGGCCTAACAAAATCCAAAATGGAAAGCTACAAGGGGCAATTTAAAAGGCATTATTGTTATAGGGCCACTAAAACTCTGTTGGTACAGTTAAATTCAGTATCCATAATACAGTATTGCTTTAACATTCATTTTTAGGCTTTAGTTCTCCTTTACGGTATACCTTTTTAATGTTAAATCTTTGATTATTTTTTAGCACTTTAAAATAAACAGTAAATAATAAGCCTACTTTGAATGAATGGATTTATTACTTTAATCAAGTATTTTTATGTAAGAAAAAACTGGATTATCAAATCTGGAAAACTGTTTGGGGATGATACAAGGACAGTCGCAGTTCAGCAACGGCTTAATCGTGCAGATTTAGCATTATTGCGGCGTTCCCTTAAGAGATAAATGAATCTAAAACTTCCTGTTAACCAGTGTTGCTCCCAAGGCAGCTTTCTGGGAGATGTGGCTCTCACTATAAGCGGAGAGAAGAGAACAAGGGAGCTGACGGCGTGTCCTAGCAGCACTAATGAGGCGTTGTGCGTCCATGCTGGCTCCTGAGCAGGGAATGATGTCATACTGCAGTTTTAGCTGCAGACCTGTTACAGGAACTAGAATCTTACTAACCAAGCAATAGTCACTATATATATATATATATATATATATATAAAATTATGATATATGCATCCATGTTTATATCTTGTAACACCCCCCTCAGTGCCCTGGCTGCATGGATTTTTTTTTTTTTTAACGGCCTCTGCACCTTCAAGTACCTTTACAGTATATGCGGTTTTCTAATTTCTCTAATACGACATTTAGGTACCGAGCACTTTTTTTTTGGGGGTGTTCTTTGTACCACAATTTTCCGCCACAGTTCTCAGTAGGGATGCACCGAATCCAGGATTGGGTTCAGGATTCGGCCAGGATTTGGTCTTTTTCAGTAGGATTCGGATTTGGCCGAATCCTTCTGCCTGGCCGAACCGAATCCAAATTAGGGGCGGGAGGGAAATTGCGTCTCTTTTTTTCAGAAAACAAGGAAGTAAAAAAGTTTTCCACTTCCCACCCCTACTTTGCATATGCAAATTAGGGTTTGGATTAGCGAAGGATTCAGGGGTTCAGCCAAATCCAAAAAAGTGGATTCGGTGCATCCCTAGTTCTCAGGTGTACTGAAAACAGGAATAATGAGACAAGGCAGTTGCATAATATTTGCCTTTTTGCTCTTGAGCTCCTCCAGTGTTGCTCTTGCCTTGGGTTTTTGGGTTCTGAAAGATACAGCAGGTATAGTAAGGAGAGATGGGGCCTATAGTAACAGTGGATAATAGTCTCTGGGAAGGGAGTGTGACTGTGGGATAGCAGGTATAGTAGGGAGAGATGGTGCCTATAGTAACAGTGGATAATAGTTTCTGGGAAGGGAGTGTGACTGTGGGATAGCAGGTATAGTAAGGAGAGATGGGGCCTATAGTAACAGTGGATAATAGTCTCTGGGAAGGGAGTGTGACTGTGGGATAGCAGGTATAGTAGGGAGAGATGGTGCCTATAGTAACAGTGGATAATAGTTTCTGGGAAGGGAGTGTGACTGTGGGATAGCAGGTATAGTAGGGAGAGATGGTGTCTATAGTAACAGTGGATAATAGTCTCTGGGAAGGGAGTGTGACTGTGGGATAGCAGGTATAGTAGGGAGAGATGGTGCCTATAGTAACAGTGGATAATAGTCTCTGGGAAGGGAGTGTGACTGTGGGATAGCAGGTATAGTAGGGAGAGATGGTGCCTATAGTAACAGTGGATAATAGTCTCTGGGAAGGGAGTATGACTGTGGGATAGCAGGTATAGTAGGGAGAGATGGTGCCTATAGTAACAGTGGGATAATAGTCTCTGGGAAGGGAGTGTGACTGTGGGATAGCAGGTATAGTAGGGAGAGATGGTGTCTATAGTAACAGTGGGGATAATAGTCTCTGGGAAGGGAGTGTGACTGTAGGATAGCAGGTATAGTAGGGAGAGATGGTGCCTATAGTAACAGTGGATAATAGTCTCTGGGAAGGGAGTGTGACTGTGGGATAGCAGGTATAGTAGGGAGAGATGGTGCCTATAGTAACAGTGGATAATAGTCTCTGGGAAGGGAGTGTGACTGTGGGATAGCAGGTATAGTAGGGAGAGATGGTGTCTATAGTAACAGTGGGATAATAGTCTCTGGGAAAAGAACGAGGCTACATTGTACAAAGTAGCAACAGAGATGGGAGTTGTCCTTCATTGGAGATATTTCATTATCATTAAAAGTAAGACTTCCATGACCTGTCAATTATGTAAAAATGAAGGGGTACTGGCAGCTGTAGACTGACCATCAGAAAGGCCACAAGTTGGATGGTCCATTGAATAAATAATTAGGCCACGTATAGTCTATTTCAGCAGCTGTTCCTGGAAACATATTCCACGTTTAGCCATCTCCCTTCTCCATGCCTCAGTTTGTGAGTCACAGCCGCATGTGTTTTACCAGAAGAGCCTGGATTAAACAAACGTTCCATTCTAGGGCAAGTGAAGGGCAGTTCCAGCATGAGCAGCGTGTGCTGAGAGATGTTAGTTGTTACAATGCTGGCAGCTTAGTCTCTTGGGACTTTTTACAGATGACCCAGAATTAATGGGAAAGCAGTCTCAATAAACAGCCTGGACTTCATTATAGGGACGATAAAATACAGGTTCTAGCTACATGGAGATTGCACATAGTATCTGAGTGCATGTGAGCCTATACACTGACCTACAGTACTTACTGATCAGTACTCAATAAGGTAACCGAGTTACCAGTAACCGAGTTTACGCTCCTATATAGGGATTTCTTCAAGGGGCACCTTGCTGAAGTGCTGCAGTCATTATATGGATACGGTTACATAGCTAGATGGCAAAATATCCCCCTACCCATGTATTACAAGGCATAAGGCCAACCTTAATATAAATAAGCATATTAGAAGTCTCTGAGGGGTCTGTGACAATATAAAGGCACAAGGCTGCAGGCTAAGTTATACAGATTATACCTAACCCTCTTCTAACATCGGGCACAAGTATAGTAACATCGGGCACAAGTATAGTACTAACAGTGATCACCCTGGCCATCACTTAGCCAATACTAGTTCAGAGTACTTCAGCTTTAAAGATGGAGGCTACAGAGAAATTCAATTAATCACATCTGACGCACAGCAAAGAGACAGACTGACTGGAGCTGTCATGTATATGAAAGAAGGCAAATCTGTAAATCAACAGCCATTGTATTTATCTCCCCCAGACCCAATACTCTGTTGTCTAAATCAGCCATATGCACTCACCCCAGCTTTCCACCTGGCACAACAGCAACTCCCCGGCTGGTTACAGCTTCTGACCTTTTCACTACTGGCCACAACTTTGTTGGTTTTAACAGTTCCAGGTCTGCCTTGGAGCAATGATACACAGACACCTGCAACTGCACTATCCACAAAGCACCTCTTTTGCCATTCAAAGGAGAAAAGGCTCAGGTTACACAGCAGATAAGCTCTGTAGAACATAATGGTGTTATCCACTATTTATCCTGTGCCATATAGCCTTTTTTCAATTCCATTGCTACACAGCAGCTTGTTTATATAAACTATAGTAGTACTTATCTGTTATCTACTGTGTATCCTGTGCTTGAATGGCTGCCCCCATGGTTACACAGCAGCTTGTTTATATAAACTATAGTAGTACTTATCTGTTATCTACTGTGTATCCTGTGCTTGAATGGCTGCCCCCATGGCTACACAGCAGTTTGTTTATATAAATTATAGTAGTACTTATCTGTTATCTACTGTGTATCCTGTGTTTGAATGGTGCCCCCATGGTTACACAGCAGCTTGTTTATATAAACTATAGTAGTACTTATCTATTATCTACTGTGTATCAAATGCTTGAATGGCTGCCCCCATGGCTACACAGCAGCTTGTTTATATAACTATGGTAGTACTTATCTGTTATCTACTGTGTATCCTATGCTTGAATGGCTGCCCCCATGGCTACGCAGCAGCTTGTTTATATAAACTATAGTAGTACTTATCTGTTATCTACTGTGTATCCTGAATGGCTGCCCCCATGGCTACACAGCAGCTTGTTTATATGAATTATAGTAGTGTTTCTGAAAGCAAACGCATAATTTTTACCAGTGCAGGGCAACACTACATTATATTTTCATTACTTTACTTTTTGGTGTTCCTTTAAATTGATATGGATAATGGAGTATTTTTTATATCCGGATCGAAAGTAACAAAATTAGTCAATTAAACACAATGACACGAGTGCAGGATAGCAAACTGCCCAGCAGTAATCATAAAGGCAATATTCTACTAAGACAGCCATATGTAACAAAGCGGAATGTCATCTTAAAACTAGGTCATGGCCTGTGAGTTCAAGGGTGACTTATAGGTCCTGGCAGAACACCCTGAAGGCCTACAGGACTAGCAAAGTCTAGCAAAGATGGCCTTAAACCGGCAACAGAGATAACCGTTTTAAAGGGCATTTCATACAAACCAGCTCTGGTTTTCTGCTGACACGGCCCTCTTGCACATTATTCCTGCATCAGAGAACTTCATTCAAGGCACAGCAACTGCTCGAGGGGGTGGGGGGAGGAACGTCCAGTTACAACATCTCTAGTGCACTAAAGTTACGTACAATTTTATTGGTCAGTAAGAAGTTTAACGGGTCAAAGAAGTCAAAACTGTCATTATTACGACTGAGTTGTCTGCCCCGGAAACAAAAAGAGGTTAGATTGAGTAAGCACTCCAATAAACTATAGGAAAAACAAGAACGGCAAATAATGATTATATTCATCCCAGTTGCTACAGTCCTGTATTGAAATTTTTAACCCCCCCCAGCAGCATTTAGATAAATTCTGATATACTGTAATACTCACGCAGGAAACCTGGAAAACCCCTAAATAGCCTCTCTCAAAGCAGCTGACTCAACGGCAAGATGGAACAGCATGGAAAAGTAGCGATGGGCTCAGCTGGTAAGTACGAATACGGAAAGAAATCAGTAAAAGAAATAAAACAGCTGTGTGGGGGCGGGAAATAAAATATATAAGCTATTTACAGTCTGTGTTTATCTTCAATAATAATATATCACTTATTGAGTGTACAGAAAGATTGGTCTCTCCATGTGAGGGAACAGCCATATTGCTCATCCTCGAGCAATTTCCAACAGACCTCAATAGAACAATGTCACTATCAAGAGGGCTAATGTAAACATTCATAGGCATGTCATTTCCTGCCACCTAATGACCTCACCAAAGGCACTTCCTTTATTTCACTTCCTCATCAGCCGACAAGCTCTACACTAGCCGACATGGTGCCTCAGTAAATTAAATTTTAAAACCTGGCAGCACCTCATCTCCATCTCTAATCCCTAGCACCGGACCTCCTAATTAAAGGGGTGGTTCACCTTTAAGTGAATTTTGAGTATGTAATTGAATGGCCAATTCTAAGCAACTTTACAATTGGTCTTTATGATTTGTTTTTTATAGTTTTTAAATTGCCTTCTTCTGACTCTTTCCAGCTTTTAATTGGGGGTCACTAACCCCATCTAAAAAAACAAATGCTCTGTAAGGCTACACATGTATTATTATTGATACTCTTTATTACTCATCGTTCTATTCAGGCCCTTTCTAACAACCAAATTGCTGAAACTACAAACTGAAGAGCTGCTGAATAAAAACCACAAATAATAAAAAATGAAAACCAGTTGTAAATTTTCTCTACAAGTCTACATAATACTAAGGGGCACATTTACTTAGGGTTGAATATCGAGGGTTAGTTTAAGTAAAATCCTTCGGATTTACCGCATTTAGTACGATCGAAAGATCGAAGGAAAATTCTCTGATGTTCTTCTGGTTAGGAAAACAATTAAAAAAACCTTTCTCAAATAATCATCATCAAGAACATCAGAGCAGCCTCTTTCTTTCTTCTGACAACTTCCTTGACTACTTGGTGGTCAGACTGGTGGGAAAATGACCAGCAGGTGGCGCTGTTGTAACACAATTCATTCATATTAACAGTACATGTATCCTTTAATATCTTGGAATAAAAACAAAATAAAAAATGAATGTACATTACAAAAGTGCTCAGAATAGCCCCCTCGTCAATTTTACATTGACTTATATAAAGAATTTGTTGAAAACAAATGCTCTCCCTGCTATCAAAATATACAATTTGAATTGCAAACATTGAACAACTTATTTTTTTTCTTTTTAAAAATAGTATTTTTAAAGAAAAAGCGTTTCCCATATGTTTTTCTAAAACCTTTTCATGAGAATAACAGCATTTTTACTCCTGTGTGAAAAATGTAATTATATATAAACACATGGCACACCTTGGTTAAGACGGAACCCTCTTCTCAATCATGTCAAGCCACATCCCGAAGTGCTTGCATCTACTGCCCGGAGCCTAGAAAGGAAGGCAAAAAAAATGTATGAAACAACAGGCAGCAAAATTCCTGAATTCCTTGTCCTCCACTTGCCGAGACAATATGGAAGGTACCCTAGTAGCCTCACATTTCCCTCCTCTCTCCCTGTGTCAGACCCAATCAGCAGCTGCTCATTAAATGTAAATCGTAAATAGTACAACTGTAGCAAAAAGATGTCCTGCTGTCCTTATCCACCAGTAATTGACCCTAAAAAGAATGTATAGATACATGTTCTGCCTAATTTTTATTACTGGCCAAAAACAAAGTTAGCAGTGCACACATTGTTATGATAATTTGGCCACTGGTTATGGAACACCGTTGCACTGCGTAATATATATATATATTTCCAAAAGAAACAGAATGTAAAGAAAGAAAACAACTAAAGGAAAGCCGGTGTTGCTAAGTATAAAGGGCAAGTAAATGAATAAAGCATTTTATTGGTGAGCAGTATACGATCTGAACAATCTGTATGAATCCACAGCATTTCTATACAAAGAGCCCAGTTCCATGCTCACTGCCTAAATGTCCCTCAATGCTTTGGCGCCACCATTTTCCCCTCCCCCCTTTTGATGTCATATGTAAGCACAGCATGGGCACCACAACTGCTGGGTACACTCCCCCTCCCCCCTGCATGAGCACAGTTGCCAGTGCCAACCCCTGTATGGATAATTGGGGGGGAGGCATCTTTCAGTTCCCTAGGCTCTGGTACATCAGAATTCGCAGTCACAAAGAACTCAAACCATGCATAATGTAGATGTTTAGTTACCCTTTAAAATTCCCAGTGCATGCATAAGTCAATGGGGCCTCTTGCTGCCAGTTGCATTCATTCTCTAGCTCCATTATAAGGATATGGTTTGCCACAGGTCGTGAAACTACCTGCTATGTAAAGAATGCTGGGAGCTGTCCTTTACCAACATTTTAAGGGGTGCGAATAGGCTGCCCTTCTTTCATTCCCTTAAATGCATACAAATAGAAATGCAACACTTACATTGCAACTAAAGAAGCAACCCGGCAGCAATAATAGCGCTTACCTGTGCTGCAAACCCTGCATCGCATTATTTCCACACTACACGGTGTTGTTGTTACACAAGCCAATTCATCTCTCCTGCGCTGTGATACACCCCAATGGTATACGCCGGCCTGCTGATGCACAGCTGCTTAATCTTTTCCGGTCAGCGCAGAGTAAGAAAACCACAAATCCTTGTTAACTCTACGTTTGCCTCTGCCCTCCTTACTTGCTTCGAAGTCTGTCCTTGGCAATTTGCTTTATGGCTCGGACTCTTGAAACAATGTAGCAGAAATCTCATTTCACCTCCGGGTCAGTTAATTAGGAGGCTTCTGCTACACGGTTTCAGGAGTTGGCCACAGCAATGCAAAAAATATAAGCAGCCCGGGAAATGCTGCTTTTAGGGATTATGCAATGAAATGTAAGGTTCCTGCAATGCTTGTGAATGAATAAGGGTTGGTAGACACAGGTATCCGTGTATTCATTTGACACGCTGCGCAATTAACGATCTTTGTTTTTCTGCCTTCAACATTTAGGTCTTCTCCTGGCAGTAATCATATTATCAATAGGTCCCTGTAATCTGGTATAATGGGGAGTCATGGCGCAGGCTGAACATTGTACAGGTATGGGATCCGCTACCCGAAAACCCATTATCCAGAAAGCTCAAATTACGGGAAGACCATCTACCATAGACTCCTTTCTTCAATGTCGGACTGGGATGCCAGGGGCCCACCAGAAAGCCTTAGACCTTGGGCCCATCAGAAAACCTAAAACCGTGAACCCACCAGAAGACAGTGGACTTTGCCAAACTATTATTCCTCCTCTACTCACTCAACCTCTTTATTCTCCTAGTCTTTTATATATACTAACAATATTCTCCCAATATTAAGCATTTTCCCCATAAAGAAATAGGCAATGACCATGAAATAGGTCAAATGTTTAGAAGCAAGAGGCCCACTAACACCTAGGCCCAGTAACACCTGGGCCCCCCGGGAGTTTTTCCTGGTATCCAGGTGGGCCAGTCCGACACTGCCTTTCTTTTATCTCTGTAATAATAAAACAGTAGCTTGTACTTGATCCCAACTAAAATATAATTAATCCTTATTGAATTCAAAACAAAACCCCAGGTCCCAAGCATTCTGGATAACAGGTCCCATACCTGTACTCACACTTACAGGGCAAAGCTTTGCACAAAGTGTCCTCCTGGCACAAGTACAGGTATGGGATCTTTTATCTAGAATGATCAGGACCTGGGGTTTTCTGGATAAGGGATCTTGTCATAATTTGGAGTAAAGTATTTGCCCAATGCTTTTACATTACCTATCGGGCTCCCTGTGATTGCCTATGAGGGGGCTGCCATATTTGTGCAGCAGGAGTCCGTCAGCATTAGAAACATTAAAGGGATCCTGTCATCGGAAAACATGTTTATTTTCAAAACGCATTAGTTAATAGTGCTGCTCCAGCAGACTTCTGCACTGAAATCCATTTCTCAAAAGAGCAAACAGATTTTTTTATATTCAATTTTGAAATCTGACATGGGGCTAGACATATTGTCAATTTCCCAGCTGCCCCTGGTCATGTGACTTGTGCCTGCACTTTAGGAGATAAATGCTTTCTGGCAGGCTGCTGTTTTTCCTTCTCAATGTAACAATGTGTCTCAGTGGGACATGGTTTTTTTACTATTAAGTTTTGTTCTTAGATCTACCAGGCAGTTGTTATCTTGTGTTAGGGAGCTGCTATCTGATTACCTTCCCATTGTTCTTTTGTTTGGCTGCTGGAGGGGAAAATGGAGGGGGTGATATCACCCCCAACTTGCAGTACAGCAGTAAAGAGTGATCGAAGTTTATCAGAGCACAAGTCACATGACTTGGAGCAGCTGAGAAATTGACAATATGTCTAGCCCCATGTCAGATTTCAAAATTAAATACAAAAAAATCTGTTTGCTCTTTTGAGAAATGGATTTCAGTGCAGAATTCTGCTGGAGCAGCACTATTAACTGATTCATTTTGAAAAAAAAATTGTTTTCCATGACAGTATCCCTTTAACTGACAGCCTGAGAAGGGACAGTCAGGTTGTCAAAACAGTCAGGTTTAGGAACTTCAACTAACAGTTACTTACAAAAACAAACCTTTCAGCGAAGAACAATCAACATGACCTAAAGGTAACTATTAATGTACATTCATATCTTAAAAAGTAGTTTGTTAGTGTCAGTATCACTAGAAAATTATTTAAACATTAAATAAACCCAATAGGGGGGGGGGGCTTTGGTGGATTAATTATATCTTAGTTTGGATCAAGTACAAGCTACTGTTTTATTATTACAGAAAAAAAAGAATCCTTTTTAAAAATCTGGATTGCTTTGATAAAATGGAGTCTCTGGGACACGAACTTTCTATAATTTGGAGCTTTCTGGATAATGGATTTCCGGATAAAGGATCCCATTCCTGTACCATGTTTTACCTGTACAGCACTGTAACATGCAGCATAACACAAATCCATGTCATATTCAGGGCACTGTATAAATGGTTGCGGCACTATAGGAGCACCAACAGAGAAAGGAGCAAAAATAAGCATCAATAAGCAGGGCATGAAAGAAGCCATACAGAGGAAAGAAACATTTTTGACAGGGGGAGGAACCCATATTGCAATAATACCTCTTCTAATGGTGCGTGTCCCCTGAGAGGGTTCTACTACAACTCCCAGGATTCTCAGCTACAGCTTAAAGTGTGTTAAAGCCAACCAGATATTAAACTAGCCCCAGAATCCTAAGAGCTGAAAATAAAAGATGAAGAACTGCTGCAAAGCGAAATAACCCAGCTGATATTCATCCCACCAACGTCGAGTTAAGCTTTGCTATAGGTATTATTACTATTAAAACATCAATTTCTGGTAATACTTTTTTGG
Organism: Xenopus petersii; assembly: GCA_038501925.1. Taxonomy (NCBI): domain Eukaryota; kingdom Metazoa; phylum Chordata; class Amphibia; order Anura; family Pipidae; genus Xenopus; species Xenopus petersii. The sequence goes on from CM076682.1 coordinate 14,133,300, forward strand.
GGGTTTTTTTTTTTTTACAATTATTCCAAAAGACAATGACATGATGCAAGTAACAACAGATGCCCAGCTGTGAGTAGCCCTTGGGAAAGAACACAGAGGGGATATTCCAGAATTAAGATGCAGTTCTGCAGCAGTAACCCATAGCAACTAGACTCTGGCTTTTATTAGCCTCCGCAGACGATCAGACCTACTTTCTGACTGGCTGCTAGGGGTGACTACATCAGCACAAAACTTGTAACCATGTGAAAAATAAAACACTGTCCCCGAAAGAGTAATTAAAACCGTGAGCAAATTTCTGTATTCTAGAAAGTGGCCATTTTTCTGGCAAAAAAAAAAAAGCGATTATATATACAATCCCCCATATTTTTTTAGGATTTTTTTTTTGCAAATTAATCCCCTCTGTCAGTTGCAATAATAAGCAAGGGATTTAACATACTCTCACTGCAATCGTTCTCAAGAGATATAAAATTCCCCAAATAATGTACTTGGTAACACAACAGTCTACACAGGTGTGGTTTCTAAAAGCAAATATTCTAGCAAACAGAATTCATTCTTGGGGAGCTGCAAAACAGAACAATGGGGAAATAGAATGAAGACCATCTGCAACTTGTCTTGGAGTGGAATAAAAATTCATATGAAAATCCCAGTGGTTGACATTAGATCATGCACCAATGAGTATGAGTGCTTAAGTACACAAGCTGAACCCATCTGTCTCTCTGGGGTTTCCACCTTTTTTATATAAAAAAAAAAAATACCAGCCTTCCTATATATTTATCTTTTTTCACTATTAATAACATTGGGATCAGGCATCATTTTTACTGGCCAGGTGGCAACCCTATCTGGTACTCACCCCTTTATTTCCCCCAATCTCCCCACACTGCTTTAATCACCTGCCTTCTAAAATGGATCATATTTGAACAGCATATGAATAATTGCTTAACATGGATGATTCACCGTTCAGTATGTTACAGAATCGCTAATTCTAAGCAACTTTTAATTTGGTCTTTATTTTTATAGTTTTTGAATTATTTGCCTTCTGCTAAATTTGGTCTCTCGATTTAAAAAAAAAAAAATACTCTGTAAGACTACACATTTATTATAATTGATACTTGTTATTACTCGTCTTTCTATCCAGGCTCTCTCAATTATATTCCAGATTCTTATTCAAACCAAGGTATGGTTGCTAGGGTAATTTGGAGCCTAGCAACCAGACTGCTGAAATTGCCAACCAGAGAGCTGCTGAATAAAAACTCAAAAACCACAAATAGAAAAATGAAAAACAATTGCACATTGTCTCAGAATATCACTCTCTATATCATACTAAGTTAATTTAAAGGATGAGCAACCGCTTTAATGAGAACATGCAAATCGCATTAATCCAGAAAAAGGCTACAGGAGGCAGTGGTTGTAACGGTATAACGATAAACACAAATGTTGCTGCAGAACCCTCTACAAGGGGGTGCTGAGAAAGCCATTGCATTGCCTAATCAGTCTATCTATCTATCAGTCCGTCTATTTGTCCATCAATCCGTCTATCTATCTATCTATCTATCTATCTATCTATCTATCTATCTATCTATCTATCTATCTATCTATCTATCTATCTATCTATCTATCTATCAGTCCATCTGTCTATCCATCTATCAGTCCATCTATCTATCCATCTATCAGTCCGTCTATCTATCCATCTATCAGTCCGTCTATCTGTCCATCTATCAGTCCGTCTATCTGTCCATCTATCAGTCCGTCTATCTGTCCATCTATCAGTCCGTCTATCTGTCCATCTATCAGTCCGTCTATCTATCCATCAGTCCATCTATCTATCCATCAATCCGTCTATCTATCTATCTATCCATCAGTCCGTCTATCTATCCACCAGTCCGTCTATCTATCCACCAGTCCGTTTATCTATTAACCAGTCCGTCTATCTATCCACCAATCCATCTATCTATCCACCAGTCCGTCTATCTATCCACCAGTCCGTCTATCTATCCACCAGTCCGTCTATCTATCCATCAGACCGTCTATCTATCCATCAGTCCGTCTATCTATCCATCAGTCTGTCTATCTATCCATCAGTCCATCTATCTATCCATCAGACCGTCTATCTATCTATCAGTCCGTCTATCTATCCATCAGTCTGTCTATCTATCCATCAGTCCGTCTATCTATCCATCAGTCCGTCCATCAGACCGTCCATCAGTCTGTCCATCAGTCTGTCCATCAGTCTGTCCATCAGTCTGTCCATCAGTCCGTCTGACTATCTATCTGAATATCATCTACCTGTCTGTCAGTCAGTCTGTCTATCATCATCATCATCTATGTGTATGTCTATCTATCTATAATCCATCATCTATCTGTCTATCGATAATTTATCTCTATATTATTTAATAAAAATATCGAATATTCTCTGTCCCTATGAACAATTTTAACAAGGACCGCCACGACCCTGGGGCTCCACAGTAAATTCCTTCCCCGCCTACCCTAAATCTATCAGTACCCTAGTGTGGATAAACAAGAGCTCAAACGTGACGTTTGCTCAGCTCACTCGCTGCGGGGACGGCCCCATTCCAGAACAGAAAGCGTGAAATGGCTGCCGCACACATTCCAGCAAAACTCAGAAAACCCTTCAGAGCTGCCAGCAGAGTCTGCGTGTGTACACTGCAGGGCATGCTGGGTAATCAATGGCCTAGTTGATTTGTGCAGCTGTCGCAGCATAACAGCACCATTGTTAGCTCCAGAGAAGCCTATAGATATCTCTCCTAAGCAATTAATAGATTAAAATAGAACGTACAGTAACACTTTCCCACTGCTGTTTCATTACACCGACAACATGTAACCGAGCAATCAAAAAACCCACAGGTACCACCAGTCTGGTATTCAGAATAACCAGATGCACAGACTACAAATTGTAATAAATGCTAAAGGTACATGGATGACTGACTGCTTGGGTAATATCCCCTTATTGTTCACAGATCTCAGCACAGGAACGTTAATGTTTTATAAAAATAATATTGGTTATTTGTATAGTGTGGCATTTTACAGCGATTTTTTTACACCACAGTAGAACAATCTAAGGGATGCCCAGACTTGTCTCCTTGTGATCTTCTCTTGCCACCTGACGTCCATCATGAGATCTACCTCAAGAACTCATAGCAGGATGGCACAGAGGCAATTCCATGTATAAATACCCCCGATAGCCCAATTCGCCGAAATACATTGAAGTCTATGGGCGACTTTTATGTGCACGCAACAATTCTTTTTTCCACGGTGGTATTGGGCACCCGATCTACAGTCCCTATCACAGAGACACAATTCTTCAAGAGTGTTTTTATACACCTGTGTGTATTTGGGGTGTGGGAAGAAACTTGTCGGCCCTCCACGCTGCAATATAGAGGTGCTAGTCACTGCGCTGCCCACCAATCATACCACATTAAACTCAATAGTGACAGTTGGTCGAGGCTCTGGTAATATACTTCATAAACGGATACAGCAAAAAAATTTTTTTTAAGAAGTGGGAGTTGCCTCAGACATTTTATCAAAAAATAAAAACGATGACCTGTGGCCATTAAAAGTCATGTACAATCTATGGTATGGCATGGCAGTTCTCACTTTTCTACAACTGAAAATAGGATATTTATGCCTCTAGCTATAAATGTCAACTTTTATGGTTTAAAGAATATAAAAACTACTTATTAATACACTATAAACAGATATGGGATTGTTATGCATCTCATTACCTTAATGTCTCAATTGTACCCTAACCTTTTAGTTTGTAAACCCTATTGTACTCTGTAATCCTTGTCTGTTATCCACCATTTATTCCCTGTTTGCTATAACTGCAGTAAAGCACTGCGTATCTTGACAGCGCTATATAAATAAATGATGATGATGATGATGATTACCTTAAGTCTGCTAAAAAAAAAAAAACAAAACAAATTTAACCCAATAGCATTTCTATTTCTTTTTTTGCCTCCAATAAGGTTTAATTATATCTTCCGATCGTCATCGCAAGACCATGATTATCTCAAAACGATCATACAAATTGTCCATCAACTAAAAAAGACCATTTGCCAGGAAAACAAAGAGTTGCTGCCTGCTTGGCCCTGCAAACATAGATAGATTACACTGGGACCGAAAAAGATATTTTAAACTGCCCGATCAATTTTTTTGATAGATGTCGGCCGAAAAATCTAAAGATGTACGATTGTTCGAATCCCTCTAACCGCACGATAATTTCGAAGGATTGGTCGGACTTCGCTAAAAATCGGACGTTCGGCAAGAGAAATCTTTGCATCTATGGGGACCTTAAAGGGATTCTGTCATCGGAAAACATGTTTTTTTCAAAACGCATCAGTTAATAGAGCTACTCCAGCAGAATTCTGCACAGGAATCCATTTCTCAAAAGAGCAAACAGATTTTTTTATATTCAATTTTGAAATCTGACATGGGGCTAGACATTTTGTCGATTTCCCAGCTGCCCCTGGTCATGTGACTTGTGCCTGCATAGGAGAGAAATGCTTTCTGGCAGGCTGCTGTTTTTCCTTCTCAATGTAACTGAATGTGTCTCAGTGGGACATGGGTTTTTACTATTGAGTGTTGTTCTTAGATCTACCAGGCAGCTGTTATCTTGTGTTAGGGAGCTGTTATCTCGTTACCTTCCCATTGTTCTTTTGTTTGGCTGCTGGGGGGGAAAAGGGAGGGGGTGATATCACTCCAACTTGCAGTACAGCAGTAAAGAGTGATTGAAGTTTATCAGCGCACAAGTCACATGACTTGGGGCAGCTGGGAAATTGACAATATGTCTAGCCCCATGTCAGATTTCAAAATTGAATATAAAAAAATCTGTTTGCTCTTTTGAGAAATGGATTTCAGCGCAGAATTCTGCTGGAGCAGCACTTTTAACTGATTCATTTTGAAAAAATGTTTTTCCCATGGCAGTATCCCTTTAAGATTTCCAGCTGAGACGTATCAAACACTGCTAAACAAACACAAGCCCAAAAGGCAGGCCACCTATCAGCCCAGCACGTGACATAATTGAGTTGCTGCAGAAGTCGGCATGAGCCAATTAAACGGACACAAAAAACAACTGTTTTTGTGTACCAGACAGGAAGTCACTTGAGCACTGAAATGAATTTTTACGCAGTAAAACCACACGATTTGTTCGTTGCCAGAGAGATAACGTGACCAGTGCATTAGTAAGATGGAGGTCAGCGGAAAAATACTGACTTAAAACACTTGTGTGGTATTTGGAACAGTTTCATCCGTAGGTAGGCTGCTGCAATTTTCCTCGTCAGCTGCCGCCTACATGAAGCAGCCAGCCTGAGGCATTGCACAATCCTCCATTTTAAACTGCTGCCAAGAGTACTGCTGGGTAAATTAAAGGAGAAGGAAAGGTCTTTTTAATTGGGGTGCCAAAAGTTAGGCATCCCCAAGTGATCGTATGTACTTACCTGAAACCCCGGGCTGGTGCACCTATTAGGAGAAAACTGCACCAGCGAGCAGCACGGAGCAATTGTCTTTTCTTCTTCTTTGCGCACCCATGAGAAAAAAGAAGAAGCCAGAAGACTATTGCTCTGTGGTGCTCGCTGGAAGAATCCTGGGCTGGTGCAGTTTTCTCCTAATAGGAGCACTGGCCTTGGGGTTTCAGGTTAGTACATGTGATCACTTGGGGTTGCCTAACTTTTGCCACTCCCAAGTTAAACGACCTTTCTTTCTCCTTTAAAACTTGTGTGGGATTTGGAACCACTTCACCTGTAGGTAGGCTGCTGCAATTTTCCTCGTCAGCTACCGCCTACATGAAGCAGCCAGCCTGAGGTATTGCACAATCCTCCATCTTTAGGGCAAGGCCAGACGTGGCGTTTTTGCGTTGCGTTTTTAAAAAAGAACAGCCAGGCGTAAATACGCATAAACTGCACTACCACTGAAACTAATGGAAAACGCACTATGGCAATTCACACAGGGCGACTGTAAGCTGAAATCCGCCACAGGACGCCAGTATTGGCGTTTTTTAGCAGAAACGCCAATACGTCAAGAAACTACCAAATCAATAGACTCTATGGGATCTGCACGTTTGAAACCACACTTTGCGTAAATACACAGCGTATTTTAAATATGGCGTCCAAATTCTCAATGAGAACAATGAGAAGTGTTGGGAAAAGAATCCTACGTGATGAAAAACGCATGAAAAACACATGTTGATGGGCGCATATGGTTTCAGTGGCGTATTTACACCTGGCTGTTCTTTTTTAAATGCAACGTAAAAACGCCACGTCTGTCCTTGCCCTTAACTGCTGCCAAGAGTACTGCTAGGTAAATTAAAGAAGGGACCGAAGTGAGAAGCCATTTTGATTAGTTGCAGGCCACTACAGCAGGAGATAGGGTCACCAGCCACCTTTTCTGAAAATAATAAAATATCGAGCCTTCCTATATTTTTTTTTCTTTATTCTCTTTTAAAGGGGTGGTTCACCTTTAAGGTAACCTTTATTATGTTATAGATCGGCCAATTCTAACCATCTTTTCATTATTTTTTATAGTTATTTGTCTGTTTTTTCTGACGTTGCAGCTTTCAAATGGGAGTCGCTGACTCCCTTCTAAAAAAACAAGGCTACAAATGTATTATTTTTGTTACTTTTTATTACTGATCCTTCTATTGAGGCCTCTCCTATTCCAGTCTCTTATTCAAATCAATGCATGGTTGCTAGGGTAATTTTGATCCTAGTTATCTGATTGCTTATGATGCAAACTGAAGGGCTGCTGAATAAAAAGCTAAATAACTAAAAAAAACACAAATAATAAAAAATGAAAACAAATTGCTAATTGTCTCTGAATATCCCTCTCAACATCATGCTAAAAGTTATCTCAAAGGTGAACAAGCCTTTTAATAACATTGGCACTAATCATCATTTTTAACAGCCAGGTAACAGCGTAATTATGGTCACCATAGGGGTTGTTCACCTTTGAGTTAATTTTTAGTGGGATGTTTGGAGACAATTTGCATTTGGTTTTAATTTTTTATTCTTTATGGGTTGAATTAGCTTTTTATTCAGCAGTTATCCAATTTGCAATATTGGCAATCTGGTTGCTAGAGCCCTTTTTTTCCTAGAAACCATGCATTGATTTGAATAAGAGAATGGCATATGAACAGGAGAAAGCCTGAATAGAAAGATGATTAATAAAAAGCTATAACAATACGATGGATTCATTGACCCCGTTTGAAAGCTGGAAAGAAACAGAAGAAGAAGGCAAATAATTTAAAAACTATAAACAATGAAGACCAATTGAAAAGTGGTTCAGAACTGGCCATTCTATAACATACTAAAAGTTAACTTAAAGCTGAACCACCCCTTTAAGGCCAATGCTATAGTGAAACGCTGCTAAATAAAAAGCTAAATAACTAAAAAAAAAAAAATGAAAACCAATTGCAGATTGTCTCAAAATTTGACAACATATTTACTTAACTTAAATAAAGGTGAGTAACCCATTTAATATCTTGGGGGATGGATCTTGTTAGGTAAAATGTAGACCCCATCACAATAACCACAAAACCACCCCACATAAATACAGTAAGTTATAAGACCAGTAACTGCACACCCTTAAATAAAAATATTAAACCTCTTGTGCCTCATGTTAGGCCAGCATGTTGGTACAGTCCTGCCAGCTATAGCTGAAAATGATACTCCCAGATATAACTGGAATAAGCATTATATTATAGCAGGCACAGCAACATTTCAATGTGTTTTTGATATTATCTTGTTATACTGTAGATCACTTAGCATTAAAAAATACACAAAACCTATTTAAATAAATACACAGAAGCCAGAGGGAGAAGCATTGCCGCGTAACAACACACTTGCTATTCATTGGGTTCAATGGCAGAGGCTACTGTGAGCAAGTTATTTTGTAGGCAGCTGTTCCAACGCAGGAGCAGGCCGACATTTCTTTCCACACTGGGGTGCGGCTAAAAGTCACTGAACCCTCCAATGCCCACTTGTACTGGAGAAATTACCTACGTTATGTACAGTCCTACAATTTAGGGCCATGAGGAGAGTTGCTAATCTCCACATGCAAATGAACAAATTAAAGTGTGACTCATAAAGGGCCGTGATGTCAGCCTTGGCATAGGATCAGCGCAGCCCTGAGAGGAGAGCAAAGCTGGGCTTGTTCTCTGTCGAGAGAGGGGGGGGGGAAACTGCCTTCACAGCACAGATGCAGTCTCAGGAGCGAGCCAAGAATTCCAGTCAAGGATCATGCCATATAAAATCAGCCGGCAATTGGTAACTGGCAGGAGCTTTCTGCAAATCTCGCCCATGCCCCCAGTACTCTCAGCCAGGAACCCTGGCAGTTGCAAGCGCTCTGTGCCCCTCCTCCTACAGCAGACTCCATTTTGACGCAACAGAATGGAGCAGCCCTGATATTTCTGCTGCAATTAACCACTCTCCACTAATTAACAATGAGTTGCTAGCAACCCAGGTTTGAAACATTTCCTTAAAGTGATACTGACACTAAAAAATTAATTTTAGCATATGAATTAGGGATGCACCGAATCCACTTTTTTGGATTCGGCCGAACCCCCGAATCCTTCACGAAGGATTCGGCCGAATACCGAACCGAATCCTAATTTGCATATGCAAATTAGGGGTGGGAAGGGGAAAACATTTTTTACTTCCTTGTTTTCTGACAAAAAGTCACGCAATTTCCCTCCCTGCCCCTAATTTGCATATGCAAATTAGGATTCGGATTCGGTTCGGCCAGGCAGAAGGATTCGGCCGAATCCGAATCCTGCTGAAAAAGGCCGAATCCTGGCCGAATCCCGAACCGAATCCTGGATTCGGTGCATCCCTAATATGAATGTACATTAAATGTTACCGATAGGTCATGTTGATCATTTTTTGCTGAGAGGTTTGTTTTTGTATATAATTGTTAGTTGAAGTTCCTAAGCCTGACTCTCTGACTTTGCCAACCAGACTGTCCCATCTCAGCCTGTTAGTTACAGTTTCTAATGCTAACGGACTCCTGCTGCACAAATATGGCAGCTCCTCATACAGGAACATGGGGGATCAGACAGGTAATGTAAAAGCATCATGCAAATACTTTATGGCAAAGTTAGAAGTAGCTTGCAAAGCCAATATTATAATAGATGTATAAAAAAGTTTAATTTCAGGTGTCAGTATGTCTTTAAAAAGAAAAGCTATACGAAAGCAGCAGATAACAACATTTATTTTTAAGGCAAAGATATTCGACACAGTTTGCAGTTGGTCCTCATTACGTGTGTGTGTTTACTTCCGCCATTCTCCATAGGGAAAAGCCAGAAATCAAACCTCATGCCAGATTCTTATTTATAGCTTTACCACGATCCTTGTAATCTTTCTCAGTTTGCCATTCAAACCACAGCTATGTTGCTAGGGTGCAGAGGGACCCTAGCAACCATATAAACATAAATGTAACATCTATAGACTGTAATGGTCAAATTTGTGAGGCCAGGGTGAAAAACGATGATGCCTGTCCAAGATTTTTAACCTTAGCACAGGAATACGATTTGGCCTTAAAGGGGAAGTTTCAAGTTAAAAATGTGTTTATTAAGTTATGGATAGACCTATTCAAAGATGTACGAATTATAGTAGAAGAACATTTTGAAAGGCACAGGTTTGGCCACCCTTTGTCTATTTAAAGGGAAAGCACACTGTCACAAAGCATACTGCTGTCAAAACAATACACTTCAATTGATGACTTGTCTTCGATTGCTTACTATTTTTCACTATTTTATAAATGAAGGTTTCCCTTAATTTCTACCAGCGGCTACCAGTAAGTGAAGTCTTTGACTAAATGGATATTATATGATACTTCAGTTAAAGGAGACACTATGTATAAACAATAAGAATGTACTAGTGTGTCATACTCATTCAGATATAGAAGAATTGTAGTGTTTCAGGCCGATTAATTGAATATTTCTGCAAAAACCCTAATAATCCCTCCCTTCTCTTCCACTTTCTGCTCACTGAATTCCCAGGCTGTGCAGGGGAGCCAGCTCACTGCACTGTAGGACAGGAGCCAATCAGCAGCTAGCAGGACCTGATAGGGAACTGAAGCCTGTCTGTGCTGGTGTGACTAGTAATAGTTTCAATGTATAAAGTGTGTTTGAGAAAAGTGTGCTGTGAGAAGGTGATGTACCCCTTTAAAGGTGTAGGATACACCTGGCTTCAATATAAGTGCCATACACAAGGCTCTTGATAGACAAGGTTTGTATTTTTGGAGTACCCCACCCTAACCTACATAGACCCCCCTCCCTCCTCCCCCCAGCCTAATTGTTACCCCGGGCAAATGCCCCAAATGTTTTACTTACCCCTCAGTGCAGATTCAGGCATCAGAGTTCACGAGTGCTATCTTCTTCTCTTTGGAAATCTTCTGAATGAGACCAGCATGTAGGCACATGCGCAGCTGGAGAAATTTTCTCATTCGCAACAACTGCTCATTCGCCTGAACTCACGAGAATCGCCGGTCTCATTGCGAAGATTACAGAAGCGGCTTAAGGTGGCGGCCGTGAGCTGCAATGCCTGAATCTACACAGAGGGGTACGTAACACATTAGGGGGATTTGCCCGGGGTAACACTTAGGCTGGGGGGAGGAGGGAGGGGGTCTATGGGGGGTAGGGTTTTTTTAAGTTTAGAGTTGAATTGTCCTTTAACTATGACTTCACTAATCCATCAAAATCCTACAGAGCAGGCATAACAATCAGTAACGGACATTGACAGTGACATCACCAATTCATCCAAATCTTATAGCACAGGCATATCAGTAACATCATAACAGTGACATCACAAATTCATCAGAATCCTACACTGCAAGTATAACAATCAGTAACAGATCATAACAGTGAGATCACAAATTCATCAGAATCCTACACTGCATGCATAACAATCAGTAATGGACCGTTCATTATAGAATCTTTCACTGCAGGATAACACGAAAGGAATGGGATTAGCTACCAGGATTTTCAACCTTCTGAATTGCGGTTCTGGTCCAATCCGACATCAGCACTGAGAACAAGGTAGAGCTTGGATGAATATAAATAGAAGCTGAAAGTCTGTGCCATTCACCTCTCTATGATAATGAGATAAATCTCTTTAAGCTATAATTAGATTCGCTTCAGATCTGGGGGTGTCACTGTGTTGCAGCCTGCATTTTATGGGGGCGACACTTCCCTTGTATTTACAAGCAGCATGGGACCATTTCGCAATAAAACGATTGAGCATTTTCCAGTAATGATTGTAAATCAGAAGCAGTTGGAGAGTTTACAGTAGAGAAACAATCACAGCAGAAGCAGCAGCCCAAAGATCGAAATAATCCGGAGCCACAAAACACTTTAACATCTTCTTAATAACGATAGGGAGTGTAAAAAGTACAGTCTTAGAATGCGAACATGAGCAAAATACTGCCTGCTACTGTGGCCCAAGAAAGGGCCAGATGGTATATCTAAGCATAAAAGCTTGAAGAGGACCAAACAGGGCCCTAGGGCCGAAAGCTGCGATTCGGGACAAAAATTACCCCGTGAGTGTTAAACAATTCCCAGTTGCCGAAAGGCTTCTCTAACTGCCCCATAACAATGGAGGAACCCTATGCAGGAACTAGTGATGTGCAGGTTGAACACCGGTTAGGTGGGTTTGGGTTAAAATTTGGCCATCCACTGCGGGTTAAGGTTGGGTACAGGCCAGACTGGGGAAGTAAACTCCTCCACTGCTCCAAAAGATTCTGTGTCTTGGAACCAGAGGTGCGCACAGAAGTAGTGAAAAGAATTAAAGCATGTATGAGGTATGAGCAGGGTCCTACAACATTTTTCAAGTTCGGTTTGGGTGCCCATTTTTTGTTAGTGTCCCTTCTTTACAAACCCTTAGCAATGGGAATTTTTTTCCTGATTGAATTGGGCTGGGCTGTCAGATACTACTGCCAGTTGGTAATCTGACAGAAGGCACAAGGTCACCCAATAGTTTTTGCTTATCTTCAAAAGTCTAGAGCTCTTATATCTTCAGTGGCGTAACTACCGGGGGAGCAGGGGGTGCGATTGGGCCAGGGCCCGCACCCCCTCAGGGCCCCCCGGCAGCTCACGCGCCACTTATTCCGGCCAGTTCCAGGTGTACGGAGGGGGGCGGGGGCCCGGCTGCGCGTCCTGCGCCAGGGCCCGCCCCCCTCTAGTTACGTTGCTGTATATCTTGTATCTTTCAGTGAAGGGTGGTGGCACACGGAGATTTAGTTGCCTGCAATAAATCTTCACTACTGCGGGCAACTAATGTCCCCAAAATGCAAATAGGAGAATTGCAGGTGGGATGGCATAAGTGGTGCTTCAGTTTTCCGAAGGCAACTTTGGAAAACTGAAGCGACGATTATGCTGTCCCGCAGCGATTCAAATTTTTGCTGGTGAAAAGGAATTTTGAGGAGATTAGTCGTCTGCAGCAGTGAAAAATTATCGCAAACGACTAACCAGGGCTGATCCTATCAAATGTGGGTCCCAATTGGGACCTTGTTGGCGGGGCCCCTAGACAAAGTGTTGCTGGCTACTGACACACCAAGTATTTAGGAAAATAAGGGCATACAGGCACAAAATAGAAACTAAAGGGGCAGACAAGGTAAGAGAGTGAGAGGGATGAAATAGGGGCACATAATAGGGGCACACAGGGTAAGAGAGAGAGGGAGGAAATAGGAGAGTGGACTGGGCCAATTAGTTTGGGGCAGGCTGGGCCGATTCAGCTTGGGAGCAGGCTTGGTTGGATTGGGGGCAGGCAGGGCCTATCAAGGTTGGAGGAAAGCTGGGCCTATGAGAGTTGGGGGCAGGCTAGACCTATGGAGTTGGGGGATAGGCTGGCTTATCAATGTTGGGGGTGGGCTGGACCTATGGATTTGGGGATGGGCTGGACTCTCAAAGTTGGGGGCAGGCCAGACAGCATCATGTGCTGAGGGAAATATTATCTGTGTTGCCCTGTGGTGCGGGGCCCCCAGAGGTGCGGGGCCCTATTGGGCCCAATTGGTCCAATAGGCCTAAGGCCGGCCCTGCGACTAACTATCCCGTTTGCCGCTACCTTAAGGAACAGGGCACACAGGCAGATTCAGGGAGATTAGTCCCCCGGTGACAAATCTCCTCTTCTTCAGGGTGACTAATCTCCCCGAACTGGCTAAAATGTAAATCGTCGGTGGGATGTCACTCGGCACGATACATTTTCCGAAGTCGCCCTCAGGAGGAAACTTTGTGCGACTTTGGAAAATAAATCGTGCCGATTGCCATCCCGCCGGCAATTAAGATTTTAGCTGGCGGGCAGTATAGGGGAGATTAGTCGTCGGGCGACTAATCTCCCTGAATCTCCTCGTGTGCCCTGACCCTAAAAGCACATATCACACAACAAAAAGTACCAAGAGATAGTATTATCAACCGCTACTATTGCATGCTGTGATCCCTAACAAAAAAACAATGGCACCTTCACAAGGGCACACGAACGCCTGAACAAACAGCAGATCCTGCTGTGCTTTTTAATCATTTGAATTCCTGTTAATTATGTAGCGTTCCACTCATTCACTTCCTGTGAAAAGCATGGTCCACTTGCAAATACTAGGTTTGTTTTATAGGTAGCCATAAAAGCTTGCAATTAGCAGGACAGTATCAATAAGTAGTTATGTGTAACATCCTGTAACTGCAGTCAGATCGAATGCCTGAACACACACACGCTGTTTGTAAGACGGCTTCACTGTTACTGTAAAAAAAAGTCCAATTAAACAGGCTTAGTCAGCTGTATTTGTCTGCATATTTGTACTTATTAATGTGTGTAAGCGCTGCCATGCCGTTTACTCTGAGGCGGTAACATGAAATACGATTCGCTGAACCCGCAGCCAGACGGTGTTCTTCTGTACAACAGGCAGGGTGAGAAATGTATAATACAATTTACCTACAATAACAAGTGTTTCCTGGGTAAATGAAGGTCATGTCATTAGCACTCTAGAAAGGACCAGAAAACCCAGTATAGAGAATGTGCTAAAATCCAAATTCCAATAGGGAAATGATGTTGCCTAACCCTGCATTAACCCTTTTCCCACCAGATGCATTTGATCTTGCCGTGCCACATGTGGCCAAACAACAGGTAGATCAAAGAACTCACGGTTAGATACAGGTATGGGACCTGTTATCCAGAATGCCCGGGACCTGGGGTTTTCCGGATAACGGATCTTTCAATAACTTGGACCTTCATACCTTAAGTCTACTAGAAAATCATGTACAGAGAAAGAGGAAATCATTATTAAAAATTTGGACTATTTGAATAAAATGGCGTCTATGGGAGACGGCTTTTCCGTAATTTGGAACTTTCTGGATAACGGATTTCTGTAATAACTGATCAAACCTATACTTGACATCCAGCACTGTAAACTATACAGGTATGGGTCCGGTTATCCAAAATGCTCGGGATCTAGGGTTTTCCGGGCTTTCTGTATTTTGGATCTTCATAACTTAAGTCTACTAAAAATCGTTTAAACACTTAGGGGCACATTTACTTAGCTCGAGTGAATGAATAAAAGAAAAAATACTTTTGGCTACTTCGACTACAACTTTGAATCAAACGGTTCGAAGTAAAAATCGTTCGACTATTCGACCATTCGATATTCAAAGTACTGTCTCTTTAAAAAAACTTCGACCCCCTACTTCGCCAACTAAAACTTACCGAACATCAATGTTAGCCTATGGGGAAGGTCCCCATAGGCTTTCTAGCAAATTTCTGATCGAAGGAATTTCGTTCGATCGATGGATTAAAATCCTTCGAATCGTTCAATTCGAAGGATTTAATCGAATATTCGAAGTCGAAGGATTTAACTTCGATAGTCGAATATCGAGGGTTTTTTTGTGCCCCTTAATAAACCCAATAGGATTATTTTGCCTCCAACAAGGATTAATTATATTTTAGTTGGGATCAAGTACAGGGTAGTGTTGTTAAAGTATATCTTACAGAGAAAAAGGAAATCATTTAAAAAAAATCTTTTTAATTATTTGGTTAAAATAAAGTATATGAGAGATGGCCTTTCTGTAATTCAGAACTTTCTGGATAACTGATCTCATGCCGCACAATCTATGCCAGGCTAGCAGTGAATCTATGGCAAGGACAAAATATATATTTCCCCTTTGTCTTACTACAAAACTGTTTGGAATTAAAGGGGAAATCTATCCAAAAACTGGTTTCTGCATAGGGTTGCCACCTGGCCGGTATTTTACTGGCCTGACCGGTAAAAATGATGGCTGATTCCAATGTTATTAATAAGGAAAAAAGATAAATATATAGGAAGGCCGGTATTTTTTTACAGAAAAGTTGGCAACCCTATTTCTGCATAAGAAAAAAAATTTAATTTCTAAGCAATTCTCTGATGCACATTATTACATAATTGCAAATGTGCAATGGATTTAAGGTTACTTGGATATTTAAATACAATTAAAATAAGTATTTGTTTATCCTTTTTTTGTTTGCTAGATCTGTCTCTTGAATAAATGTAGCAGCAGTCAGTTTTCCTTCAGGCCTTTCATGCAGTACAGATCCTGCTGGTAATCAGTTTTAACCTTTTACCAGGATCAGGCTTTCCCCAGTACAAACCATCCGGCTTAAAGGGATCCTGTCATCGGAAAACATGTTTTTTTCAAAATGCTTCAGTTAATAGTGCTACTCCAGCAGAATTCTGCACTGAAATCCATTTCTCAAAAGAGCAAACAGATTTTTTTATATTCAATTTTGAAATCTGACATGGGGCTAGATATATTGTCAATTTCCCAGCTGCCCCTGGTCATCTGACTTGTGTCTGCACCTTAGGAGAGAAATGCTTTCTGGCAGGCTGCTGTTTTTCCTTCTCAGTGTAACTGAATGTGTCTCAGTGAGACATGGGTTTTTACTATTGAGGGTTGTTCTTAGATCTACCAGGCAGCTGTTATCTTGTGTTAGGGAGCTGTTATCTGGTTACTTTCCCATTGTTCTTTTGTTTGGCTGCTGGGGGGGAAAAGGGAGGGGGTGATATCACTCCAACTTGTAGTACAGCAGTAAAGAGTGATCAGAGCACAAGTCACATGACTTGGGGCAGCTGGGAAATTCACAATATGTCTAGCCCCATGTCATATTTCAAAATTGAATATAAAAAAATCTGTTTTCTCTTTTGAGAAATGGAATTCAGTGCAGAATACTGCTGGAGCAGCACTATTAACTGATTCATTTTGAAAACATTTTTTTTCCCATGACAGTATCCCTTTAAGAATGTTTCAAACACAGAATAAGCCAGAAAAATGTTTATAGACAGCAGCACCATTTGTGACATTCTATAAACAACACCTTAGTGTTTCACACAAAAATGTTTCAAGCCCGATTGACTTACTTAAAAAGATTACTGTACCGAGTCAAGTCTTCACTCATCACTTGGTAAATAAATCCAGAACTAGCCCTTATTTGCTATCCTTAACCCCTTTGAAAAGGGACTCACATCACATGAGAGCGGTTTGTGAAACGCTCTGCGGTTGGGACACACGAATACTGAAACTGGTACTTTTCAGCAACAAAATTAAGGAACATGCCTTAAAATATTATTTCTGTTGCTGCCCCTGCACATTTATAATGAATGGGGATGCCATGCAGCTATTTGACTAAGTGATCATGTTCCACAGCGCTGTGATCTCTTTAGTAGGAACTAGGGATGCTACTTCTTGAAAAATTTGGTTGAATCCCAAACTGAATACAAACCCTCATTTTAATATGGAAAAAAGCTTAACTTCCTTGTTTGTGGGACAAAAAGCCTTTAAATTAACTTTTAGTATGTTATAGAATGGTCAATTCTAAGCAACTTTCCAATTGGTCTTCATTATTCATTTTTATAATTTTTTTTGTTTCCCTATTTCTTCTGACTCTTTCCAGCTTTCAAACAGGGGTCACTGACCCATCTAAAAAAACCAAAACAAATGCTCTATAAGGCAACAAATTGTTATTGCCACTTTCTATTACTCTATTATGTTTCTATTCAGGCCTCTCCTATTTATATTCCAGTCTCTTATTCAAATCAATGCATGGTTGTTGGGGTAGTTTTGGACTCTAGCAAGCAGATGGCTGAAATTGCAAACTGGAGAACTGCTGAATAAAAAGCTAAATAACTCAAAAACTACAAATAATAAAAAATGAAAACCAATTGTAAATTGTCTCAGAATATCACCATCTACATCATACTAAAAGTAAACAGAAAAGTGAGCAACCCCTTTAATGATTCAGTTCGCCCATGGACCGAACCTGAATCCTGCTGAAAAAGGACGAATTCTGGCTGAAACCTGGATTTGGTGCATCCCTAAGAACTCAGTCTAATAAGTTGGATCTCAAGTACCTCCAAAATGCAGATAGGCACAAATCTTTAGACCTCATTAACATTGGGAATCCTCTATTTTTTACAGCGCGGAAACAGCACAGTTTTAGAAGAATCCGACCACTGCGTAAATACGCTAAATGGTTTCAAGCTTAGTCAGCTTTTATTTTTACATGATTTTGTAATAGACGAAGGGTAGTACTACATGGACGTTTTCGGCGTGATCCGACGCGCGGCGACGAAACGCCTGCGACAAAACTAAGTGAATGCATTGTCGCATGGTGTTGCAGTGTTGATCCGTCGCAACACGACTGCCAGATGCAGACACTGCATTCTATAGTTGAGTCGAATCAACGCTGCGACACCATGCGACAATGCATTCACTTACCTTAGTTTTGCCGCATGTGTTTTATCACAGCTCGTCGGATCACGCCAAAAGCGTCCATGTAGTCCTACTCTTAAAGGAGTTGTTTTCAGTTGAATGGTTTCAGATTGTTCACCAGATTGCTCACCAGAAATAAAGACTTTTTTCAATTGCTATTCATTTTTTATTTATCATTTTTCCCAAATGGAAGTTTAAAGTTTAATGTTTTTGTTGTTTGAGTCTGGCAGCTGTGATGCAAGAGCAGATTTTGAACTGTTACAATTTGCTACATTTAGTGGTTACATTAGTTGATATATTTATCAGCAGTATCTTTGTAATATTAACAACAAGTATATAAATTCTAACAGCTGCCTTTACGGGTAAAGACACACAGGCAGATTCGGGGAGATTAGTCGCCCCAGCCAGTGGCAGAACTACCAGGGGAGCAGGCGGTGCGGTTGCACCAGGGCCCACCGGCAGTTCACACGCCTGCGTATCCACACAGATCACTTCCGGAGGGGGGTGTGGGGCCCGGCTGCACGGCCCACACCCAACGCCACTTAGTTACATTACTGGCCCTAGCGACAAATCTGCGCTTCTTCAGGGCAACAATCTCCCCCGAACTGCCTTCCCACCAGCTATAATGAAAAATCACCAGTGGGATGGCACTCGCATCGCTTCGTTTTCTGAATGCGCCCGAATGTTTCCTTGTGGGGCAACATCGGAAAACGAATCGACGTGAGTGCCACCCCCCTGACGATTTTTCATTATAGCTGCCGGGAAGGTAGGGGGAAGGCAGTTCGGGAAGACTGTCGTCCGGAAGAAGAGGCGATTTGTCGCGACTAATCTCCCGAATCTGCCCATGTGTCCTTACCCTAACGGAACTCAGGGATTCTGCTCAGCAGGGACGAAGATAACAAATATATCAATTAAATGTATCATATAGAACATTTAAAAGGTCAATGACCCCTCCCTCCCAGAGCTGCATTAGAAGGTGAAAAATTACACTTCAATATTACAAAAACAATTACAAAGAAAATATAAAAAGTAATTGAAAAAAAGTCTATTTCTGCTGAACTATCTGAAAACAATTAAACTGCAAAAAGTGTTTGAAGGTAAACAACCCCTTTAAGGTATGAAGATTCAAATTACAGAAAGATCCCTTTATAAGGAAACCCTCAGGTCCTGAGCACTCTGAATGACAGGTCCCATACCTGTACCTCCAACAATTCAGCTCATCAACAACAAATGGTGGCTAGTCCGACTGACATCTGCCTTTTTGGGTCCAAATTTCAAAATGTGTCTTGGTGCATCTGTACTTGGATCAGGATGTTTAAAATTAACGTGGCCATAAGTGGGCCGATAAAAGCTGACGCTGTTCTAATCACCTGTATCTCCTTATTGAGATTCGACCATTGGGTCCAATGATCAGATTAGCCTGATATCGCCCACATCAAGGTAGGCTTAACAAGTGGATCTTCAAATATATATTCTCGCTTTCTTCATCCAATTGTTTGAGCAACTGCCAAAATCCAAGCAGCTGTACTGACCCATGTTGCTACTAAAGAATGTAGGAGAACAAAAGGTGGAGTTCCGCACACCGGGGTACTTTAAAAGTGTAAATTTTTTATTATTCATCCATATTTAAAAGACACGCAGCATGGTTGCTTGACGCGTTTTGGGCACAGCCGCCCTTAACCAGAAGCATAAAGAATGTAGGCAAACTGGCCATCAGTCAGCTCTCTTAGCTGCGACTTTGAGGACCCTCATTTTACACAGATAGGTGAATTCCATCATTAGGAGTCACATCCTGTTCCTAACGTTACTTCCTGAAACAAAAATCCATCATCAAACCTGCAGTGTTTTTTCTCTGGCCTATACAAATAAACCAGAACCAGAGGACAATATTCTTTCCAAAAAACGACTTGCAGCAATAGGGTTACAAAAGCAGAAAAGAAAGGTGCCCAAGAGTGTGGCGGGAATAGCTCCACAAAGGAAAGCATTCTGTACATTGCAAGTTGACCAGATATACCTTATCACTGTTTGCACTTTCAGGAAGAGATTTACAAACACTGCTCGGTTTTCTAATCAACGTTCCACTATACATACATTAATGATGGTTTTAGATTGATTTGTAAATGCAATTGCATCCAAAACCAGTACGGTTCTGACTTTTGAACCAATGTAGCAAAAGCCAGCTCTACTCCAGTACCCAAATTACTTCACAGCAAAACAAAACATTATTATACTTGATTCTTTTAAAGTAGCGCCCCCCACCCACCACCATTTGAGGCCCAACAATTGGTCAGGGCACCCCTTAGTATTTAGGACATTAAATAGACATTATATTCACAATGAGCCCCCTCCCAGTGACAGCTCTGAGACTCCAGAAAGACAGCTGCACAGCTTGGGAACCAGGGCCGGACTGGGGGTAAAAAACAGCCCAGGCAAAAAAAAAATCAAAGCAGCCCACATGTAAACACGCGACTTGTACACATCCACTCATATATAGGGGTAAAACTGCATGTATAAACAAATGCTTGTTTTCTGCAGCTCAACCACAGCTTTCAGTAGTGGGAAGGGATAGGTAGGGTTTGATGGATATAATAAATATAAAAAAATATTCTAGGAAGTGTATTTTTATTGGTAACACTAATTTAGCTAACCCTGGTGATCAGGTAGCCATCATGTGCTGTAAAGGTATTCCAGAATGAATTAATGGATTTCAATGAAAACTTTTCTCACTTGCTACTGTTGATTCACAAAAAAATCCCCCATGTAGCCACATGTTCTTTTTTACATTTCATTCTGCTGGGTACCTACATAATCTAGATGACAATCCCAGGCCCAACACCGCAGTAAAAAAAAGCCACACAAACATGGGAGATAAAACAAACACTAAAAACCCATTGGTTACCAGGGACCCCCCATACAAGTTAAAAAAAAAAGCAATTGGTGGTTAGGGGCCCCCCATAAAAGTTAAAAAACAGATAGAGACAGAGTATAGAAAGAGAGACAGGGACTCACAGAGAGACAGAGACTCAATGAGAGAGTCAGAGTGCAGTGAGAGACAGAGTGCAGTGAGAGACAGATTGCAGAGAGAGGAACAGTGGAGTGAGAGAGAGCAGAGAGCAACAGAGTGAAGAGAGAGAGGGACAGAGTGCAGAGAGAGACAGAGACTCACAGAGAGAGACAGTGCAGAGAGAGACTGTTTAGAGAGGCAGAGTGCAGTGAGAGAGAGTGCAGTGTGAGAGAGACAGAGACTCACAGAGAGAGACAGAGACTCACAGAGAGAGAGGCAGAGTGCAGTGAGAGAAATAAAGAGTGCAGCAAGAGAGAGAAAGAGAGAGTGCAGCGAGAGAGACAGAGTGCAGAGAGAGACAGAGGGACAGAGAGCAGAGAGAGACAGAGGGACAGAGAGAGCGAGAGAGAAACAAAGACTCACAGACAGAGAGAGAGAGAGAGAGATTCCTGAGAAGCACAGTGACTGCTGGCGATGTAGTCCCCTTCTTACCACATCAGTTCCTTTTGTACTTCAGTCTTCGGCATCAGTGATGTCCACGCTCCGTAAAGGGGGCTGGCTAATCCTGAAAGAGCAGCACAGCACACCCTCCTTTAAGACTAAATCCTGCCTGGCCCGAGACTATCCTCCTTGTCAGGCCTGGACTGGGAGTCAAAATAGGCCCTGCCATTCCAAGTACAGTCCCCTACCAGCCCACTATATGGTAACTTTCTATGGAACCATACAGCAACCCCTCTGGCATTTGCCAGAACCCACAGATTGCCAGTCCCGGCCCTGCTCCTTGTGCCCCCCTGATGGCAGGCGGGTCTGCACACAGCACAGCATGAAAACAGAGACGAGTGGAAGGGGCGGAGCCACAGTGGGAGCTAGGATGGAGGAGCGGTCCTAGAGCCCACAGGCAGTTTGTAATAAAGATTATAGATCAGGAGCGGCCCACTTTACGAAATACAGAGCGGCCCCTCAGGCAAATACCAGAACAAACAGAGGGTCAGTCCGGGCCTGTTGGGAACCATAGAGCTAGATCAACATGCCAACGGTTCTGCAAGGGTAATGGCATTCCGACCGTTAAAGTTTCAGCTTGTCAATAACAGCAATGATCCAGGACTTCAAACTTGTCACAGGGGGTCACCATCTTGGAAAGTGTCTGTGACACTCACATGCTCAGTGGGCTCTGATTGGCTGTTGAGAAGCTAAGCTTAGGGCTCGTCACTAATTATCCAGCAGAAAATGAGCTTCCCTGGCTGTAATATAAGCTGATGCTACAGGTTTGCTGATTATTAAATTCTGATGTTAATTGCACTGGTTTCTGTGCTGCCATGTAGTAATTATCTGTATTAATTAGTAATCAGCCTTATATTGTGTTATTTCTATTCTATGTGTACTGTATATTGTGAGTGGGTCCCTAAGCTCAGTAAGTGACAGCAGCACAGAGCATGTGCAGTGAATCAGCAGAAAAGAAGATGGGGAGCTACTGGGGCATCTTTGGAGACACAGATTTTTACTGCTAAATGGTTGAGGTTGCCTTGGGCTGGTACAAAACAATGTACAACATTTTTAGCCGACTTCTTTAGTTAAGCTTTAGTTCTCTTTTAATACAGACAACACATTTAACCAGAGAAACTTGATGCCAATGGGAATAAGAGGTAGGCAGCTTCCCTGCATACATTAATGGAATACAGATTTTTTTCCCTCCATCAAAATAGGCAATAATATAATGTGTAGCAGGGCTGATCTAGCACAGACCAACAACGACATGTTCTATACCAATAGCAAGTATGACCCTAAATATTCAGTACTTTCAATTCAAATGGATCCAGAAATAGCTTATATGTCCGAATAGTCCAAGTATCTCAAAATGCACTACACAGTCCTTAGGAAATACACTGGGAGTGTAAAGATTATTAGCTTACAAAAAAATGAATGTTATATATGATAAATAATCCTGATATTACAAAAGGCAAGACATTTGTATCGGTGCAACGGCAGTGTTTCCTTCCTCCATGGAGAAATAGTTCATAGTGACTGTATTATAAGCCATCCTCTAGCTACAACTCCCAGCAGCCCCTGGGATCAAGTGATAAGGAATTTGTAATACAAAAGCAACAATAAATTGTCTGCCCACACATGACAAATTATTTGCAACACGTAGGGCAGATGTTTACAGATTGTGGCTGTTGCACAAAGTCATTTATGAAAGTGGAAGGGGGTTCAGGCCTAAGTCAGACTGAGATCTGGGAGTGGGTGCTTGTTATTGGCAGACCAGTAGCAGGGCATGAGCCAAAGAAACAAACTGTGGCTTGAGCCACAGTGATCTGCAAAGCAATGACAGTGTGTTAAAGGGGAACTATTGTGAAAATAAAAATTTAATATAAGCTTCATCGTACTGAAATAAAGAACTTTTTAAATGCAATCAATAAAAAAAATTCGGTACCAGTTTATCTTCACTATTCCTCTCTCAGCATCTGTTCCTTTTTATTCTGTCTTCACTCAGGAGTTGGGTGTCAAGATATTCATTGACTGTTAGAGCCAATATATCTTAAACGGGGGCTCCTTTTTTAGAGCTCACTCTCAGACGTCATGTCTCTCTACATGCAGAATTTGTGCAAAAGGCAGTTATTTTGTTTGTACTGGAATCAGTTATTTGAGTGAGCTCTAATACAGATTATTTCAGAAGGGATGCAGACTTTTTATTGATTGTATTTAGAAAGTGTCTTATTTCAGTATGACGAAGTTTATATAAAATTTTCATTTTCATCATAGTTCCCCTTTAATGCAGTTCTGTAAAAAGTAAGCACACTGGCACACAAGACTGTTGTTGCAGGTAGAAACCTTGACAAAGGGGTGTGCCCTTCCGCAATAAAACATTTTTTTGCAAGGTTTTTACCTGCAACAGCAGTCTTGTGTGCCAGTGTGTTACTTTCTACAGATATTTGGAGGTTGCTGTTACCTCTATCACTGGGCACCAAGCAACTTTGGACTTCCTTATAAAGCACGGGTGTGCGAGAGCTCCTTCTTTTCTTAATGCAGTTCTGTAGCCCAGTTAAAGCAACAGTAACTACAAAACTGCACTGGTAAAACTGCTGTGTATGCTCCTGAAACACTACTATAGTTTATATAAATAGGCTGCTGTGTAGCAATGGGGGCAGCCATTCAAGCACAGGATACACAGTAGATAACAGATAAGCACTACTATAGTTTATATAAACAAGCTGCTGTGTAGCAATGGGGACAACCATTCAAGCACAGGATACATAGTAGATAACAGATAAGTACTACTATAATTTATATAAACAAGCTGCTGTGTAGCAATGGGGGCAGCCATTCAAGCACAGGATACACAGTAGATAACAGATAAGTACTACTATAGTTTATATAAACAAGCTGCTGTGTAGCCATGGGGGCAGCCATTCAAGCACAGGATACACAGTAGATAACAGATAAGTACTACTATAGTTTAAACAAGTTGTTGTGTAGCCATGGGGGCAGCCATTCAAGCACAGGATACACAGTAGATAACAGATAAGTACTACTATAGTTTATATAAACAAGCTGCTGTGTAGCAATGGGGCAGCCATTCAAATGAGAAAAGGCTCAGGTTACACAGCAGATAGCAGATAAGCTCTGTAGCACATAAGCTCTGCAGAACATAATGGTGTTATCTGTTATCTACTATTTAACCTGTGCCATATAGCCTTTTTTCAATTTCCACCATTGCTACACAGCAGCTTGTTTATATGAACTATATTAACATTTCTGAAGCAAACACACCAGTTTTACCAGTGCAGGGCAACAGTACATGATATTTTCATTACTTTAAAACACTTTCATTTATTTGGTGTTACTGTTCCTTTAATATAGAAGGAACATGAGCTCATTCGGCACCTCTTGAATCACCCAGCCAACCATACTCCCACATAAGCACTGCCTTTCAGTTTAGCACCCTGCATTTGTGACTCACTAACCTGGGACTCAAAGTGAGATGGTCAGACTGAATGCACACATGAAGTTGCTCCATCCGGCACTCTGCAACTGTTTCAAGTCAGAACTACTAAACAACACAAAGCAAATACTTTCACCTTAAAGGGGTGGTTCACCTTTAAGTTAACTTTTAGTAGGTTATAGAATGGCTAATTTTAAGCAACGTTTTAATTGGCCTTCATTTTTTTTTCTGATTCTTTCCAGCTTTCAAGTAAGGGTCACTGACCCCATCTAAAAACAAATGCTCTGTAAGGGTCAGGCCACACTGGGCGTTTTGGGGAGATTTGGTCACCTGGCGACTAATCACCTCGTTTTTGCGGCAATCGATCTCCCGAAACGCCTTCCCTCACTCTGCGCCGGCTAAAATGAAAAATGATGGCACTAATCACACGCGGCGATTCCTTCTCCAATGTCGCCCGAAGTTTCCTTGTGAGGCAACTTCGGAAAACGAATTGCCGCGTATGATTAGCTCCCGCCGTTTTTTCATTTTAACTAGCGCAGAGTGAGTGAAGGCATTTGGGGAGATTGGTCGCTGCAAAAACTAGGCGATTAGTCGCCAGGCTACAAATTACTGCTACTTTTTATTACTTATTTTTCTAAGTAGGCCTCTCCTATTCCAGCCTCTTATTTAAATCAATGCAGTGGTTGCTAGGGTAATTTGGACCCTGGCAACCAGATTACTAAAACTGCAGTGCTGCTGAATAAAAAGCTAAATAACTCAAAAACCACAAATAATAAAAAAAAGAAAACCAATTGCAACTTGTCTCATTATATCACTCTCTACATCATACTAAACGTTAGGTCAAAGGTGAACAACACCTTTAAGTTTAAAAATAACTAGAAAAGTTTCAGGCTAAGGTACCTATTTAAGAAATACGATTTGCATCTTGACCTTTGCCTTGCTGCCTCTCCCCTTGTTTGCAAACATTCACAATTACTACGTGCTGCTGCTTCTACTCCAGTCTTTACCCAAAAGGACCAAAATACTAATAGACAGGAACACTGTACCTACCCCAGCCCCATGTGAGAGCTAAAAGCACAGAACAGCCTGGGACAGGCAGGAGGGCCAGAGTCCAACACCTCAATTTAACAGTGAGCTGGGGGAGGAGAAGGAAGTTGATTTTATCTTTTAAATGACAGATTCTGGTTAGAATAGTGACCGATTCCAAAATTTCATAAACTGGACTGGTCTCTGAAAACAATATCCAGTGTTTAGTAGAGCAAATGATTTACTTACATTTTAAAAGTATTAAAGTGACGTTTGTGCTTGCACAGGGACATCTTCTTTCTTCTATCACAAACCAGCAGTGCTGCCCTGCTTTATGGCTGAAATTCTAGCTATAACAGAGCAGATCCCAGTGGCTGCACAGATCCTATCGGATCCCCATTGTAAGCAGCAGTCCTGCCCTGCTTTATGGCTGAGATTCTAGCTATCTGTATTAACAGATCATTCTGTCCCACTAACTGTACAGATCCTATCTGATCCCCATTGTAAGCAACAGTCCTGTCCTGCTTTATGGCTGAGATTCTAGCTATAACAGAGCAGAGAGTCCCAGTGGCTGCACATATCCTATCTGATCCCCATTATAAGCAACAGTCCTGTCCTGCTTTATGGCTGAGATTCTAGCTATCTGTATAACAGAACATTCTGTCCCAGTGGCTGCACAGATCCTATCTGATCCCCATTGTAAGCAGCAGTCCTGTCCTGCTTTATGGCTGAGATTCTAGCTATCTGTATAACAGAGCATTCTGTCCCAGTGGCTGCACAGATCCTATCTGATCCCCATTGGAAGCAGCCGTCCTGTCCTGCTTTATGGCAGCTGAGATTCTAGCTATCTGTATAACAGAGCATTCTGTCCCAGTGGCTGCACAGATCCTGTCGGATCCCCATTGTAAGCAGCAGTCCTGCCCTGCTTTATGGCAGCTGAGATTCTCTAGCTATCTGTATAACAGAGCATTCTGTCCCAGTGACTGCACAGATCTTTTACTATAACCCCTGTCCAGCCGTTTGTGCCCCTAAATATCAAAATTCAATGTGTAAACACAGGTTCAAGTGCGCAATAACCAAGCAGTGTTTACACATGGAAGCACACAAGATTGCGGCACTGCCCAAAGTAGGTTGAGGAGGAGTCAGATTCCCACACTTCAGGCAAACAAATGGAAATCAGGAAATAGTTGAGAGCCACTTCCCCCCACCCCATACAAACTTATTTTCTTTGAAGCAACTTAATCGGGTGGAACAGAGGGCAGTCTTCAGCGGTTGCAGGGCCTCTCAGACTCTGCTGCGATGCCACATTATTTATTGAAAGAATATTCAACCCACTGGGTGCTGGGAGTTGTGCTTCAACGACAACTAAAGGGCTGCCGGTTGGGTGACACTTAGAGGCAGATTTATCAAAGGTCAAATTTCAAATTCATGGGAATAAACTCGAAATTCGACCAATCGAAATGTATTAAAAAAATCGCATTTGTAAAACTCGGGTGAATAGGATCGAACCGAAAACTCGAATTCTAAATGAACTTGATTCAAGTTTTTTCTCTTTGAATGTCAGGAAGGCTGCAAACAACTCAAAATTGATCACTGGACCTCTCCCATTGACTTAAAAGGCAATTTGGTAGGTTTTAGGTGACGCATAGTCGAATTTGAGTTCTTAAAGGGCCAGAGTATGATAAATCTAAAAAATCAAATTCAAATTTTTTTAAAAAAAACTTGAATCAAATTCAAATAACCATAAATGAATTTAAAATTTTTTCGAAAATTCGAATATTGAACTTTCAATTTGACCTTTGATGAATCTGACCATTACTGTATGTTTAACCTTGCCCCTGCTGCTATATGCACTGTGCCCAAATCTTCCTTCCTACTCTTCGGGGCACACAGGAGTGGACCTCAATAAAGACAGCTCTCTGGTGGAAGTCCCCACTGGATTTCTTATTTAATTCAAGAAAGAAAAAAAAAACTCCTTTCATTTGTATGGGGGGGGGGGGAGTAGCCGTAAACCTGAAAATACGACACCCTAATACAAGTCGCCATTCCCAGAAACACTGATCAAACAGGTTTGGATGAGACAAAAGGACGGGATTGGTGGGAAGAGCGACTGTGCTTCCAGCAACGGCCCAGATGTTGTTTTGTATGAGACAATTGAATACGATCAGCAGTTTCCCAACTGCCACAGGAGCAGATCACAGTGTCCCACAGGATTATACTCAGACTTCACTTAAAGGACAAGAAAACCCTCAAGTACACGCAGGCTTGATTCACTAGCATTAGGATAATGACACTTATTTTCATTGCGGATGCCCACAGGGTAAGCAACAGTGGTTCAATCCCCCAAGTTTACAGCTTTACTTTACCGGTTATCTAACTTTTAATCAGAGTGATTAATGTGCTATGCTCTCCTGCCATCTCGATTGCAAGCTCCTGGGGACAACACTTTCCCAGTGACCATGACAATGTGCTTATCAGTATAAAACATCATAAACCAGTTCTGCCCACAGGACTCGACACAGCACCATAATACCCACTGTCCTAAACAGCAGGGGCCACGTTACATTAGATCACCATTATGATGTCATACTAAATCATCTTTGGAGCCAATTTAAAGGGGTGGTTCACCTTTGAATTAAGTTTTAGTATTATGTAGAGAGTGATATTCTAAGACCATTTGCAATTGGTTTTCATTTTTTTAATATTTGTGGTTTTTGAGATATTTAGCTTTTTATTTAGTAGTTCTCCAGTTTGCTATTTCAGCAATCTGATTGCTAGGGTCCAAGCTACCCTAGCAACCATGCATTGATTTGAATAAAAGACTGGAAAATGAATAGGAGAGGGGTTGAATAGAAAGAGGAGTAATAAAAAGTAGCAATAACAATAAATGTGTAGCCTTAGGGTCAGGGCATAAGGCAGATTCAGGGAGATTGGTCGCCCGGTGACAAATCTCCTCTTTGTCGGGGCTACTAATCTCCCCGAACTGCCTTCCCGTCGGCTAAAATCTAAATCTCCGGTGGGGTGGCACTCGGCGCTATTCCTTTTCCTAAGTTGGAAAACGAATCGCGCCGAGTGCCATCCCACCACCAGCATTTTAGCCGACGGGAAGGCAGTTCGGGGAGATTAGTCGCCGGTAGAAGAGGAGATTTGTTGCTGGGTGACTAATTTCCCTGAATCTGCCTGTGTGTCCTGACCCTTACCAGAGCATTTGTTTTTAGATGGGGGGGGGGGGTCACTGACCCCCATTTGAAAGCTGGAAAGAGTCAGGAGGAAAAGGCAAATCACTCAAAAGCTATACAAAATACATAATGAAGACCAATTGAAAGTTGCTTAGAATTGGCCATTCTATAACATACTAAAATTTTACTTAAAAGGTATGGTTGCCTTCTGGCCTGTATTTTACCAGCCTGGTCTATAAAAATGATGGCTGATCCCAATGTTATTAATAGGGAAAAAAAAAGTTGGCAACCCTTCTTAAATGTGAACCACCCCTTTAACAATTCCTGCAAATCTCAAAGTCCAGCCCAGGGGGGCCTTTACCAAACAACCCTGCTATAAGGATTAGTTCAAACGAGGAGATTCAGGGAGATTTTGTCGCCTGGCGACTAATCGCCTCTTCTACCGGTGACAATCTCCCCGAACTGCCTTTTGCATGTCTTCCCATCCGCTATAATGAAAAGTCGCCTGCGCTAAAGCACACGCGGCGCTGCATTTTCAGAAGTCGTCTAAAATTGACTCACGAGGAAACATCGGGAACTTCTGAAAACTCAGCGCCGCGTGTGCTTTATAGCAGGCGACTTTTAACACCAACACTACTAAGTACAAATCATTGCCTCCCACTACATTCAGGAGGTCTCCCAAGAAGTTCTGCAGCAGCAGCAGCTGTTTCACTTTCTCTTTCCCTGGCACATGCTGGCTGTACAGACCCAGAAGATCCAGCTGATTTTTTCATCACAAGTCCCAAAGCCGGACTGGGAGCAAAAAGCAGCCCGGGCAAAAACAAACAAAGCAGCCCACATGTAAACACACAGACACACACACACAGACACACACATACAGACACACACACACACACACACACACACACACACAGACACACACATACAAACACAGACACAAACACAGACAGACACACAAACACAGAGAGAGAGACACACACAGAGAGAGACACAAACACACAAAAAGACACACAAACATAGAGAGACACACAGACACACACAGACACCCCTACCTCTCCTAGGAGCTTCGTGAAACAGCACGGGAACTCTCTGACACCTCCCAACCCGTCTGCTGGCCAATCAGAGGGACTTTGCCTTTCCCTGACTGATCTTAGGAGGAGGGAGGAACACGCAGCTGCTTGGTGTGTGTGTGAAGGAGAATCACAATGTTCATGCTGTAAAGCTCCCCATAGACACGACGATTCTTCTTGCCGAACGACCGTTTTTAGGGAAGCCCGACCAATCCTTCGAAATTATCGTGCGGTTAGTGGTATTCGAACGATCGTACATCTTACGATTTTTCGGCCGACATCTGTCGGGAAATTGATCGGCCAGGTCAAAAAATCTTTGTCAGTCCCAGTGCAATCTATCTATGTTCGCAGGGCCAAGCAGGCAGCTCCCCTTTGTTTTCCTGGTAAATTGGTCTTTTTAGTTGATGGTAAATTTGTACGATCGTACGATCGTGGTCTCACGATCAGGATCTGATCTTTTAAAAATCTCAACATCTATGGCCAGCTTAAAGGTGGCCATACATGGATAGATCCGCTCGCTTGGCGATATCGCCAAACGAGCGGATCTCCCTCCGATATGCCCACCTTGAGGTGGGCAATATCGGGCAGATCTGATCGTGGGCCCTAGGGCCCAACGATCGGATCCTAGCATTCGCAAACGGGGGTCGGATCGCGGGACCGCATCAACAAACAGATGTGGCCGCGATCCAACGGGATTTTTAAACCCATCCGATCTAGATCTGGCCGACTTTCGGTCAGATCTCGATCGGGGAAGCCCGTCGGGGGCCCCCATACACGGGCCAATAAGCTGCCGAGACAGTCTGTCGGCAGCTTTTATCGGTTCGTGTATGGCCACCTTAAGTCTCTCTACCCACAAAGCGCCATAAATCAGAAGCGGCCCATTTCACAGATAAATGGAGCGGCCCTTCGTGAAATTGCCCGAACTGACAGATTCGCCACAAGTGCATTGGCGCTGGCTTTTTCTCATTATAGCAGGGGGAAGGCAGTTCGGGGAGATTGTCGCCCCGCAGAAGAGGCAATTAGTCACCAGGCAACTGAATCTGCTCGTGTGCCCATGCTCTAAGGGTACGGACACACCTGGAGATTCGGGGAGATTTAGTCGCCCGGCGACTAGTCACCTCTTCTTCAGGGCGACATCTCCCCGAACTGCTTCCCCTTGTCTTCTGCCTGCTTCGATAAAAAATTGCCTGCAGCATGGCACTCGCGGCGCTTTGATTTCCGAATTTGCCTAACAAGGAAACTTCGGGCGCCTTTGGAAATTGAAGCACCGCGAGTGCATTAGCAGAGGCGTTTTCTCATTATAACAGGGGGAAGTCAGTTCGTTGAGATTGTCACCCAGCAGAAGAGTAGATTAGTCGCCAGGCGACTAAATCTCCCCCAATCTGCTTGTGTGCCCTAGCCCTAAAGCTAAACATTTATTGTTATTGCTACTTTTTATTACTAATCTTTCTGTTCCGACCCTCCCCTATTAATATTCCATAGTCTCATTCAAATCAGTGCACGGTTGCTAGGGTAAGTTGGACCCTAGCAACCAGATTGCTGACACAGCAAACTTGAGAGCTGCTGAATAAAAAGCTAAATAACTCAAAAACCACAAATAATACAAAATGAAATCCAATTGCAAATTGTCTCAGAATATCGCTTTCTGCATCATACTAAATGTTAACTCATAGGTGAACAACCCCTTTAAATAGACTCCCAAGCAACTTCCCACTGTAGATATAACACATATAAATGTTTGGCTGTTTACATCCTCTCCACTGCTTGTTCCGACTCATGAAGCACTGTAGCAGGGGCAGAAGTACAGAATGGGACCGACAAATACCGCTTTCAGTTACATTTAGAAACAACTCTAGATGAGACTAAAATAATAGCTTTGCCCTCTCTTGAGCCCTCCCTTCTTTACTGCACCACTGGGGACCCCCTAAATGACCCAATTTGCTGATCCGATCGTGGGCCCTAGGGCTCAACAATCAGATCATAAAGTATCCTATACGGACGGTCACCCAAACTTTTTGCAACGAGGGCCAGATTTGGTGAGGTGGAAATGTGTGGGGGCCGACGATTCAGCCTGACATTCTTTGAACCATTAACATTAAATTACAGGAATCGCGTAGCCGTAGCAGTAGTACTTGGGCACATTAGTGAAGTGATCTGCCACTTGGTCTATACTGCTGTGCTGAAGGTGTTAGCAATAGACACGTGACGCCGTACGTCTTTAGTTTACTGTTCTGGCACGTCAGTACGTCTACTGACACCTTCAGCCCTAAAGAAGTATGTGAAAACATCATTTCACTAATGTGCCTTAATATTACTGCTATGGGATTCCTAATGACACTGTGCTGGAGGGCCGCATTATTATTAATTTCATGATGGATGCTGAGGGCCGGTGTAAATTTGAAAATGGCCGCAATTGGCCCGCGGGTCGCACTTTGTACATGCCAGGCATAAACGCACAGATGCGGCCATGATCTGATGGGATTTTTTAATCAGATATCGATTGGGGAAGCCTGTCGGAGGGCCTCACACACAGGCCAATAAAGGCCAATAAGCCTGTCTGTTGGCAGCTTTCATCAGCCCGTCTATGGGGGTCTTTATACTACTTTTTTAGCAAGGCCTTCTACCCCCACCCACAGCTGTAAACTCTGCCAGTTATACTGGGAGTTTATTTAGTCAGACTGGGCCGGCAGGACACCAGGAAAAAACCCGGTGGGCCCCGGCTTTTTTGGGGCCCGTCGGCCCAGACCTGCTTCTGCATTCCCTCCTCCGGTAGGGTTGCCACCTGGCCGGTATTTTACCAGCCTAGCCGGTAAAAATGATGGCTGATCTCAATGTTATTAATAGGGAAAAAAGATACATATATAGAAAGGCCGGTATTTTTTTCCAAAAAAGGTGGCAACCCTATCCTCCGATCATGCCGCAAAAAGTATATGCAGGGGGCTTCGTCATCATAGAAGACTTTACGACTTTGCGCAGCGTGTCGGATCGCGCCAAAATCGTCTGTGTAGTTCCTCCAAAAAAGTGTATTGTATACACTTTTATATGTAAAAAGTTACATTATTTTACTAGTTTTATCTTAATGAATATTAAGCAATATTAGCAATTTGAATGAATATATGATCTAAAGGAAAAGTAAAGCCTCCCAGCCAGACACTTGACTAGATAATAAAACATATTTCTGTTACAAATCCCTGTATTATGCAAAATAGCATTTCTTGTATTTAGACCCTTGTATCTTGTTACAGAGGTGGAATTACAAGAACGTGTAGGCAGATTTAGAAGGCCTGAAAAAAATTAAGAATAATTTTCCTAGGTTAAATAAACCTCCTCCACAAAAAAAATCCAATTTGATGGCTAACTGACAAGTATAGCAAGGGCTAAAGACAAATTCAGAAAAAATTGTCTATAAAATGTCGTGCAAAAGACAAAATCTGAAAACTATCTGTTTAAAAGGCACAAAAATGTAGATGGAGAATTATGAATTTGGTGGCAAATCTGACACTTTTATCTCCACTTTTATTTTGTCTCAATATCACCAGTTTTGTGAATTCCCCCCTATGTGGCAATCCCCTTATTTTTAAAGTGCATAGGTATTCTTTGAGCCTCCCCCACCAGATAAGTAAGTTAAAGGTTGACATTTCTGGCCACCAGTAGCCCAGTATATAAGTCCAACCAATGACGTAACTATAGAGGAAGCAGACTCCGCGGTTAGGGTGCCACCTGATCCGTATTTTACTGGCCTGGCCGGTAAAAATGGTGGCTGATCCCAATGTTATTAATAGGGAAAAAAGATAGATATATAGGAAGGCCGGATTTTTTTTCCAGAAAAGGTGGCGACCCTATCTGTGGTTAACCCAGGGGTCAGGGGAACTCGGACAATGGGGTCTGCTGCCTCTAATTTTTAAAGGAGTTGTTCGCCTTCCAACTTTTCAGTTTCTTTCCGTGTTTTATTATTTACGTTTTTTTTATACAAAATTGAAGTATAAATTTGAATGTTGGTGTTTCAGTCTGGTGGCAGCTGATCCAGGCGCAGATTCTAAACTGTTACAGTTTGCTCCATTAGTTGATACATTTTGTCAGCAGCATCTGTGGCATATCAGCAACTATTGTATCAATTCATTGCCTTTAAAGCGACTTTTCAATTGGTCTTCATTATTTATTTATTTTAATTTCTGAATTATTTGCCTCTTGAGGAAACTTTGGGCGACTTCAGAAAGCCGAAGCGATCTGAGAGCCATCCCACCGGCCATTTACATTCTAGCCAGTGGGAAGGAATTTTGGGGAGATTAGTCGCCTGAAGAAGAGATGGTTTGTCGCTAGCGACTAATCTCCCCAAATAGCAGCGTGTGCCACCACCCTAAGTCTACACATTTATTGTTATTGCTACTTTTTATTACTCCTCTTTCTATTCAGGCCTCTCCTATTCATATTCCAGTTTCTTATCCACTCAAGGCATGGTTGCCTGGGTAATTAGTACCCTAGCAACAAGGCTGCTGAAATCGCAAACTGGAGAGCTGCTGAATAAAAAGCTAAATAACCACAAATAATAAAAAATTAAAACCAATTGCAAATTGTCTCAGAATATCACTCTCTACATTATCAGGTCATTTAAAGGTGAACAACCCATTTAATGAAACTCAGGAATTCTGCTCAGCACGGCCAAAAATAAGACATTTATCAGCGAATGTATCAGTTTAGAACAGTTTACAGGGTCGACGACCCCACCCTCCCAGAAAAATGGTCACAAATAGAAAGTAATTGGGAAAAGTCTTTAACTTTGTAGAGACATTGTAGTGAGCGGTGTAGGGATATAGTGAAAGATGGACTTGAAACCCACCAGTACTGATAAAATAAACTAATTAGGGTTTTCCGGTGTTAGTGCTTAGGGTGGCTCAGCCAAGCGTGATGTGAAGTTCTGTACAATAGTGATAGAGGATTTATAGACCTGCCGCTTCTCTACTGTGACCAAAACCCTGCCCAAGAATGCAAAGGGGATTCAGTACCTGTGCCAACCTACCCATCTGATGATGTCATAAGTGGGAGGGGTCTTGGTGGGCTCTGTATCCCAGTGGGTAGGTTGGAGTCTATATGTTAAAGGAGTGGTTGGCCTTTAAGTTAGCTTTTTAGTATGTTATAGAATGGCTGATTCTAAGCAACTTTTCAATTGGTCTTCATATTTATTTTTTTATATTTTATTATTTCTTTGCCTTTTTCTGACGCTTTCCAGCTTTCAAATGGGGGTCACCGACCCCATCTAAATTCAAATGCTCTATAAGGCTACACATTTAGCTACACATTTATTGTTATTGCTACTTTTAATTACTCACCTTTCTATACAGGCCTCTCCTATTCATATTCTAGTCTCTTATTCAAATCAATGCATAGTTGCTAGGGGAATTTGTAGGGATGCACCGATTCTACTATTTTGGATTCGGCCGAACCCCCGAATCCTTCGCGAAAGATTTGGCCGAATTCCGAACAGACTCCTAATTTCCGTATGCAAATTAGGGGTGGGAAGGGGAAAAAGTCTTATTTCCTTGTTTTGCAACAAAAAGTCACTCAATTTCCCTCCTCGTCCTTAATTTGCATATGCAAATTCAGATTCAGTTCGGCCAGGAAGAAGTTTTTGGCTGAATGCAAATCTGGCTGAAAAAGGCCAAATCCTAGCTGAATCCCAAACCGAATCCTGGATTTGGTGCATCCATAGTAATTTGACACCCTAGCAACAGGGCCAGAACTAGGGGTAGGCAGAGTACGTGGCTTGCGCTGGGGGGGGGGGCGTAAAGCACGTACCTTCTCTGCCTACCCCTAGTCCAGTCCCCTCTCTCCCCTTCTATTCGCACATGCACGTGAGTGCCAATTTGCTCGTCCAGCCATCGACGAGACCAGCCATGTTGCCTAGGACGAGTGGCCCAGCTCTGCCTAGCAACTCAATTGCCAAAACTGGAAAACTTGCTCAAAAACTTACTCAAAAACCACAAATAATGAAAAATTAAAACCAATTGCAAATTATCTCAGAATATCACTCTCTACATCATACTAAAAGTAACTTTAAAGGTGAACAACCCCTTTAAAGGGGAAATATAATATAATAATATAAAATATAATGAAATGACTTCAGCAATTATGTGATGTAGGAATTGTAGGAATTTCTTTGGAAAAAAATCTGCCTTGGATCCAGCAACCAACACCACCATCTAGGGGCTATAGAGTGTACTCCAGTCGGGCCCTGTGGGTTCAATTTGTGGGATGCAAAGGGGGTGGGGAGTGCAAGGTTCTTGTGGATCATGAGGGTGCATGAGCACTTTTAGTTGAATTTTTTTTTATACAGTACATGGTGGACTTTCTCTTGCACTTGACATGCGTTCAGGAGACAATAGAATTGAGGCTTGTTGTGTTTGGAACAAAAACCCACTTAGGTGCATTAAAAAAACACAAATAAACACTATTTGTGTTTTTTTTTATTCTCAGCTTGCATTTGTAACCACATAAAAAAAGGCTGGGTGTAAGGGTCATACTGTAAGGGTCATACACTCAGAATCTGTGAGATTAGTCGCCCTTCGACAACTCTCTTCTTCGGGGCGACTAATCTCCCTGAACTGCTAGAATGTAAATTGCGGGATGGCACTCGGAGTGCTTCATTTTCCAAAGTTTCCTTGTGAGGCAACTTCGGGCAACTTCGGAATATAAAGTGATCCATGTGCCATCCCGCCGGCAATTTACATCCTAGCCGGCGGGAGGCAGTTCAGGGAGATTAGTCGTTCCAATGAAGAGGAGATTTGTGGCCTTGCGACTAATCTCCCCGAATTTGAGTGTGTGCCCTGACCCTAAGAGCCCCAACAACAGTTTTAAACCCCCCCGATCCTTCTTTAACTTGCAAGCCAAAAGAGAAAATTTGCCAGCGCTGGGTTTGCAAAAAATTTGGTGTTAGTACCACACTTTGGCCAAAATATGTAAGCTCACTCGCCACGCCAAGGCCCCTTTGTGAGCATTATAAGTTTGTACTACATTTAAAATCAAGTCCCCCAGCAACCAGTGTGACGTAAGAGCATATTGGCTGCATCACTTCCAGTACCTGGCTCCGTGACATTTCATTAATTATCTAAAAACATCACCTGCACTGATTCCCACCCAGCCACATCAATTCCACTGTCTAAATCTCAACATTTACCTCCGTACCGGGGTTAGTGACCTCCATGTTTACCCGTGTCCCTTCTAGTCCTGTGCTCCATGGCGGAATTACATTTTGTAAACCTAATTATTAATTAATTTTAATGCAACAAATAAAATATTACACTAAGAGGCCTATTTATCAAAGGTCCGATTTTAGTTGTTTTAGAGGTTTTTGAAACCACAACGAAAGTCACTTTCTGTAAAACCACGATGTCGTGGCATGTATTAAAAAATCGGGATACTAAAAAGTATAAATGGGATCATTTACGAAAACCATAACTTTTTCCAGTTGTCACACTTTTCATATTGTTGCGTCAAAAACTCCAGAAAAACTCCAAGGGCAGAGGCATGCGAAGATTTGGGAGATGTAGCCGCCCAACGACAAATCGCCTCTTCTTCTGACGACTAATCTCCATGAAAAGCCTTCCATAAAATCTAAATCACCGGCGGGATGGCACTCTGAGCGATTCATTTTCCGAAGTTTCCTCGTGAGGCAACTATGGGCGACTTCGAAAAATGAAGCGATCTGAGTGCCATCCCACTGGAGATTTTGATTCTAGCTGGCGGGAAGGCTTTTCGGGAGATTAGTCGCCCGAAGAAGAGGCGGTTTGTTGTCAGGCGACTAAATCTCCCGAATCTTTGCGTGTTTCTGCCCTAAAACTGCGAATCAAAGAAATATCTTCCAGTTGTTGTAATTGACTTCTAAATTTTTTCAACAGGATTTAGCTGGAGAATTTTTGTAATCGGAATTGTTTCAGTTTTGTTGCGTAATAAATCCCAAAAAAAGTTGAACTTTTTTCTCCGCGATTTTTTTTAGCATTTTTGGCACAAAAAGCCAGATCTGAAAAATTTGCGGCTTAATAAATTGGCCCCTTAGTTGATGTTTTCTGACTTAAAAATAAAACACTTCACTAGTTCAGTATTGTAAATGCAGCTGCCGTTTGCTAATACTGACCTGAAAATTCACCAGAAAGGCAGTAGCATTAGCTCCCCTAGTGGTCATTTATGGTTATTGCTCTGTCATTATTTGTCCACACATAACTTCTATTTTCTACTTGCATATTTATTTGTTTTTATTTTCCAATTGTAAGTTTTTATACTAAAAAACGTAAAGCTATTCATTTATATTGATAGGGAGATTGGAATGTGAAAGACTGTCTCCCATAAACTCCATTTCATCCAAATAATTCTAATTTTTAAAAATGATTTCCTTTTTCTCTGTAATAATAAAACAGTTGCTTATACTTGAGCCAAACTAATCTATAATTAATCCTTATTGGAAGCAAAGCCAGCCCATTGGGTTTATTTAACGTCTACGTGATTTTCTAGTAGCTATAAGGCATGAAAATCCAAATTACAGAAAGATCCCTTATACGGAAAACCCCATGTCCCGAGCATTCTGGATAACAGGTCCCATATCTGTACACTATATCCAGTGACGTATCTAGAGATTTATAGGTCCCAGTGCCCCATCTTTGAGAGAGTTTCTGTATAAAAAACGAAATAACGCAAAAACCCCAGAATAATAATAAAATGAAAACCAATTGCAAATTGTCTCTGAATATCACTCTCTACAATTAAGGGAAAGGTGAACATCCCCTTTAAAGTCTAGGGATGACCCTTCTGTGAGTCGAAGCAACAAACTGACATTTTTGTTTGGGGAGACTACTAGTCTTTCCATTGAAGACCTTGCGATTATTTATAATTATACAGAATAACAGTTGATCTCTTTTTGGGGTGGCTAAGCCTCCCTAAATTTCCCAGCCCATGTTCACTAGAACAATAAACAAGTCCAGCAAAACACTATAGGGCCTTCATATACATACCAACAGAGATATACATATATACACATAACAACAGATACTCCCCCCCTGCTGTGCTTGATTTTCTGTAGTTTCTCGCATATTGTTCCATTATCATTTATGTTCTGTTGCCACTTACCCCAAACTGCATTTGTTATGCAAACACATCTGAATTGCGTTGAAATTCCTCTAAATAAACATTATGTTAAGCCCCAGGGCAGCCGCCAGTGCTATATCTAGTGATGGGGCAGGATTATCACAGGCCAGTA
Organism: Xenopus petersii; assembly: GCA_038501925.1. Lineage (NCBI taxonomy): Eukaryota > Metazoa > Chordata > Amphibia > Anura > Pipidae > Xenopus > Xenopus petersii. Next base: position 14,172,494 of record CM076682.1, read on the forward strand.
ATATCTGCAGGATATACAGTCATATGAAAAAGTTTGGGAACCCCTCTTAATTCTTTGGAGTTTGGTTTATCATTGGCTGAGCTTTCAAAGTAGCAACTTCCTTTTAATATATAACATGCTTTATGGAAACAGTAGTATTTCAGCAGTGGCATAACGTTTATTGGATTAACAGAAAATATGCAATATGCATCATAACAAAATTAGACAGGTGCATACATTTGGGCTCCTCAACAGAGATATTACATCAATACTTAGTTGAACTCCTTTTGCAAATGTAACAGCCTCTAGATGCCTCCTATAGACTTTGATGATGGTCTGGATGGAGGTATTTTTGACCATTCGTCCATACAAAATCTCTCCAGTTCAGTTAAATTTGATGGCTGCCGAGCATGGACAGTCTGCTTCAAATCATCCCATAGATTTTCCATGATATTCAAGTCGGGGGAGTGTGACGGCCATTCCAGAATATTGTACTTCTCCCTCTGCATAAATGTCTTTGTAGATTTCGGAGTGTTTTTAGGGTTATTGTCTCGTTGGAATATCCAACCCCTGTGTAATTTCAACTTTGTGACTGATGCTTGAACATTATCCTGAAGAATTTGTTGATATTGGGTTGAATTCATCTGACCCTCGACTTTAACAAGGGCCCCAGTAGTCCCTGAACTAGCCACACAGCCCCACAGCATGATGGAACCTCCACCAAATTTAACAGTAGGTAGCAGGTGTTTTTCTTGGAATTCGGTGTTCTTCTTCCGCCATGCAAATTGCTTTTTGTTATGACCAAATAACTCAATTTTTGTCTCATCAGTCCAAAGCACTTTGTTCCAAAATGACTGTGGCTTGTCTAAATGAGCTTTTGCATACAACAAGCGACTGTTTGTGGTGTGAGTGCAGAAAGGGCTTCTTTCTCATCCCCCTGCCATACAGATGTTTTTGTGCAAATTGCGCTGAATTGTAGAACGATGTACAGATACACCATCTGCAGCAAGATCTTTTTGCAGGTCTTTGGAGGTGACCTTTGGGTTGTCTGTAACCATTCTCACAATCCTCCTTGGCTTATGCCGCTCCTGTATTTTTCTTGGCCTGCCAGACCTGGGTTTTACAGCAACTGTGCCTGTGGCCACTTATCCAGAAAGCTCTGAATGAAGAAAAGTCCATCGCCCATAGATTCCATTATAAGCAAATAATTCTAATTTTTACAAATGATTTCCCTTTTCTCTGTAATAATAAAACAGTACCTTGTACTTGATCCCAACTAAGATATAATTAATCCTTATTGGAGGCACAACACTCACATTGGATTTATTTAAAGTTTAAATTATGTTTTTAGTAGACAAAGTATGGAGATCCAAAGTAAGGAAAGATCCCATATCCGGAAAACCCCAGGTCCTGAGCATTCTGGATAACAGGTCCCATACCTGTAGTATAGAGCAGTTTTCATGCAAAGGTTTCGAAGAAATTCCAAGACTTTGCTTTGGTCGTACTCATTATGAATGAAATGACATTATTTAAATGCTAAGTTGTCACTTAATGAGTAGTGTTTGGATGAAGAAACCTTGGACCTTGTAGATGCCTTCAGATATGATATTGTGATTTATATTCAAAAACAACTTAAACTGTAAACTGGGACCATGTGACTTCTTTATCCACACAGGTATTGTTGTCAGATATGAGGATTCATACAAAAATCTGTTTGCGTGTGGTCGGGACACATATTATTATGATATGGATATCAGTTCAGCCACTGTAGTTAATGGGATGCTCTTTGGTTTACATCTGAAGTGCCCAAAGTGGTTTGCTGCTCTTGCACCCACTCAGGATTGCAGGATTGACATTAAATGAGAAACAAATGCCCCTCACTATGTCACTGAGCTTCATATACCAGTTCACTGAATCATCAGAGGCTATAGGCTGCCACTGTATATTAGGATATCTGGCTAAAATCAGGTCTTTATCAGATCCCATTACCCTCCTGTTGTACTATATTTGTTTTACGTTTGCTCATAGCCTGTACAGAGAGATCCCAAAAAGCCATACCTGCATAGGTATTCCCCTGTACTAAGCACAATTCAGCAGGAACAGCCCGTAAGTTTGCTCATAGTCTGAACAGAGAGATAGCATAAAACTAAGGCAATATAGGTATTCCCTGTACTAAGCACAATTAAGCAGGAGCAGTCCCCTAAGTTTGCTCATAACCTGTACAGAGAGAGAGATACCATAAAACTATGGCAGAAAAGGTATTCCCCTGTACTAAGCACAATTCAGCAGGAAGAGCCATAAAACTATGGCAGCATATGTATTTCCATGTACGAAGCACAATTCAGCAGGATCCGCCTCCTAAGTTTGCTCATAGCCTGTACAGAGAGATCCCATAAAACTATGACAGCATAGGTATTCCCCTGTACTAAGCACAATTCAGCAGGAACAGCCCCCTAAGTTTGCTCATAGTCTGTACAGAGAGATTCCATAAAACTATGGCAGCATAGGTATTCCCCTGTACTAAGCACAATTCAGCAGGAACAGCCCCCTAAGTTTGCTCATAGTCTGTACAGAGAGATTCCATAAAACTATGGCAGCATAGGTATTCCCCTGTACTAAGCACAATTCAGCAGGAACAGCCCCTAAGTTTGCTCATAGTCTGTACAGAGAGATCCCATAAAACTATAGCAGTATAGATATTCCCCTGTACTAAGCACAATTCAGTATAGGATTTTGAAGGTCTATTGCCCTTTGACTGAAAGACGACAGCTATTGGCAGTTCCATAAGTGGTTACTGCTGAGCACCAATCCCTGTTAAACACAATAATAATCATCGCTGGAGACAGCAGTAACGTGCAAAAAGGTTCCTTTAGAAGGGTCATATTTTACTTCCAACAAACATTTAATTTGGCCGCACATCTCTCCATACAATGCATTTAATGATGGGTCAGTTGGCTGAGCTCGCCCTCCTCCAGATCTTCCCCAACCCGAGGAGCTATAACTACATGCTGTGATTTTCTCATTCTGTCTCACCAATCACTGCCTGGTCACGCCATCCTACAAGCCTCATTTAATTATCATTATCCTCTAGTTATAAAGCTCCAACATACTCAGCAACACTGTATAATGCAGGGAATCTCCTCTTGGAGCAACACTTAGGAGGGGTCTTTGCTGGTAGCATAACAACAGGGAGCAGATCCTGTGACTGCATCACAGAAGCATATTTATTTAGCTTTATTCTGCTGAGCCCATGCTGTGAGATGTACAAGCGCATAAGAGAGAGACAGCAGGTTATACTGGGGTGGGGGGACAAAAACTCCAGGACAAATATTGGGGTCAGACACCTGGTCCCCTAGTTATTCCTCTGGAGCAGAGAACAGTAAGCAGTAAGACTACAGAGACCTGAGCAGGTATTCAGTGAAGAGAAGCTCCCAAAGCCTCCAGTGGCTCAACAGGGAACTGCACTGCTAGTTCATAGTCAAGTCCAACTTAAACGAGTTGTTCACCTTCCAACACTTTTTAAAGTTCTGTTGGTTTCAGATAGATCCCCAGAAATAAAAGACTTTTTCCAATTACTTTATATTTTCTATGTGTGACCGTTTTTCTAATGGTGAAGTGTAAAGGGGGGTCGCCGACCCTGTAAACTGTTCTAAAATGATACATTTAGTTGATACATTTCTTATCTTTGTATACAGAGATGAGTTCAGAGATGTAGGGTTGGGTGTACTAGTAGCAGCTACTTGTTGTGGCTACAAAATACCCTGCCATAGACAATACTGAGAATTGCCTCTGCTAAAACACATGTAGTGTCTCAGCAAAGCCAATTATCACTATTGTCTATTTTGTAGCCGTGACAAGTCGCTGCTTCTAGTAGCTCTGTGTGTCTCTCCGATGGGCAGTGGCCAACAGTGAGACTTGTTGCCCATGATAAAAATGCACGACTGCGGGCGAAAAATCTCTCAAATAATGCGTCTCCATTGGAAATAATTGAAATCTCCTGCAGTAAAAACAACACGTCGCTTCATTCTTCCAAAATTGCCTGAAGCTGCCTGAGGAGGAAACTCTGGGCAACTTCATGGTATGCTGGCTTTATTGCCAGGGATCTCTGTTATTTCAAATGGAGTCGCATTTTCGGGAGATTTATTGCCTGCAGTTGCGCATAAATAGTCAAGAGAAATCTCCTCATCGGCCACTGCCCCAAGGGAGAGAACAGTAGGCCGCTCTCTCTTTGGCTGTTAAAAAGACAGTGAATTACCCCAAGGTGTCATCTCAGTGAGGTAACAAGGGTAGTGAATAATAAGATAAATAGTGCTAAGTTAATTTCATGGAGCTCAATGTAGGTGCTAAGTGTTAGCAGTAGGCCAGTTAGTTGATCTCAGGCTCCAATGATTAGAAAGAGAGAGAGAGGAGGCATTGCCTTGGCGGTACCTCGCCATATAGGGGACACAGTGGAAGAAGGACCTACGTTAAAGGGATACTGTCATGGGAAAAATGTTTTTTTTCAAAATGAATCAGTTAATAGTGCTGCTCCAGCAGAATTCTGCACTGAAATCCATTTCTCAAAAGAGCAAACAGAATTTTTATATTCAATTTTGAAATCTGACATGGGGCTAGACATATTGTCAATTTCCCAGCTGCCCCAAGTCAAGTGACTTGTGCTCTGATAAACTTCAATCACTCTTTACTGCTGTACTGCAAGTTGGAGTGATATCACCTCCCTCCCTTTTCCCCCGCCCCAGCAGCCAAACAAAAGAACAATGGGAAGGTAACCAGATAATAGCTCTCTAACACAAGATAACAACTGCCTGGTAGATCTAAGAACAACACGCAATAGTAAAAACCCATGTCCCACTGAGACACATTCAGTTACATTGAGAAGGAAAAACAGCAGCCTGCCACAAAGCATTTCTCTCCTAAAGTGCAGGCACAAGTCACATGACCAGGGGCAACTGGGAAATTGACAAAATGTCTAGCCCCATGTCAGATTTCAAAATTGAATATAAAAAAAGAGAAATGGATTTCAGTGCAGAATTCTGCTGGAGTAGCACTATTAACTGAGGCCTTTCGAAAAAAACATGTTTTCTGATGACAGGATCCCTTTAAGTAAGGTCTAGTAAATAGGGTCACCATTAGGGGGGGCACAGGAGGGACAGTTGTACCAGGCCTGGCAAAATTTAGGTTTAAAGGAGGGCCTGGCTGGGCTGCACTTTCTGGATTAGCAGAGCCCTCCTTAAGAGAGTGGACTTTGCCAAAGATCCAAAGCCAAAGACTTGAAGTTGCAAACAGAGCCGAATGACAGAAAGAAGCGAATGGAGCCGAAGACCCAAATATCAGGAAAACTAAACATTGTTTGTTAGGAGTTACATTTCCTTTAAATTGCTTTGGTGCAGGGATTTCTGTGGGCTGTAGTTCAGCAAGAGCTGAAAGGCTCCAGGTGAAATATCTGTGGCTTTCCTTTCTGTGCAAATGTTTTCTTTTTTAGATTGTAAGCTCCACTGGGGCAGGGACTGATGCCCTACAGAATGATTGTTTTGTTATGCTAGCATTAAATGCATCTAGGGGCAGATTTATCAAGGGTCCAAGTGAAAATTTGAATGAAAGAAATTTGAATTCCGAGCTATTTTGCGTATTCGATAATTTGAAAAAATTTGCCTATTTGAATATCGAAATTTATCATGTACTGTCTCTTTTAAAACTTTGACCATTCGCCATCTAAAACCTGCCGAATTGCTGTTTTAGCCTATGGGGACCTTCTAGAACCTATCTGGAGTCATTTGGTGGACTTTGAAAAAAATCAAAGTTTTTTAGGGGGAAATACTTCCTTTCGGATTCGCTAATACTTTGATTCGAACGATTCGAATACAGTTGATTCACCCGAAGTTAAGAACTTCGATTTTTTCATTAAATTTTGATTGGTGTTCTTTATTCGAATTTCGAAGTTATGGGAGTTCAAAAAAACTCCCATTAGTTCCATTATTCCTATTTCTTCGAAATTCGACCCTTGAGACAGTAAATCTCCCCCTCTATGTATATACTGTGATCTTTATAACAGTCACTAACTGCTGCTGCGGCTGCACTCTGTGGCACAGTTATGCCTGGAAACAATATTTGGGAAAATATATTTTGTTTTCATGAATATTTAGTCACTTTTGTGCTTGCCTTGTTAGCTTTTAGCCTGTATTTTTATTAAAGGAAATTCTGCCCTCTAGTGGCTACAAAAGGTAAGACGTGTGTGTTTATCATGTATCTAAGGCAGCGATTGACACAAACTTTTTCAGTTCAAGCCCCTGTTGGAAGGTCAACCTTCACAACCTTCATAAAGGCCCCCTCTTAGATCATAACATGGTTCTTAGGGGCATATTTATCAAGGGTCGAATTTCGAATTGAAAAAATGGCAAAATTCTAATTCAAAAAGACCAACCGAAATTAAGTCTAAGGGGAATATTTATCAAAGGTCGAGGTGAATTTTCAAATGAAAAAAAATTGAATTTCAAGCTATTTTTTGTGTACTTCAACTAGGGAATAGTACAAATCCGATTCGAATTTGAAAAAAAATGCAAAAATTCAAATATCAAACTTTATCATGTACTGTCTCTCTAAAAATTCGACTTCAACCATTCGACATCTAAAACCTGCGGAATTGCTGTTTTACCTCCTAGAACCTATTTGGAGTCAATTGGTGGACTTTGAAAAATCAAAGTTTTTTTTGGGAAAAACTTCAAATCGAATTTGATCGAATGTGCTATTCCTTTGTTTCGTACAATTCGAATTCAGGCAAATACGGACCTATTCCATCGAAAACTGACCTATTGAACCAAAAAAAAAAAACAACTTTGACTTAATTTCAGTTGGTCTTTTTGAATTCGAATTTAAAAGTTTTTTCAATTCGAAATTCGACCCTTGATAAATATGCCCCTAAGTTTTTTTCTGGTTGAATGGGTCCGTTTTCGATTGATTAGGTCTGTATTTGGCCAGATTCGAATAGTTCAAATCGCAGGAATATCAGATTCGATTGAATTCGATTGGAAGGTTTTCCCCAGTTTTTGGAGTCCACCAATTGACTCCAAATAGGTTCTAGGAGGTCCCCCATAGGCTAAAACAGCAATTCGGCAGGTTTTCGATGGCGAATGGTCGAAGTTGAATTTTTAAAGTGACAGTACATGATAAATTTAGATTTTTCAAGTTTTTTACAAAGTCGAATCAAATTTGGACTATTCCCCAGTTGAAGTACACAAAAAATAGCTTGAAATTTGATTTTTTTTTCATTCGAAAATTCACCTCGACCTTTGATAAATCTGCCCCTAAGCATTCTCTGGCAGCCAAAGGTTTTTAGTATTGCAGGAATGCTGGAGAATCATTTCTAAGAGGGAATAGATTATGTTAATCAAGGATGTGCAAACTACGACCAACTATAGAAGGCTATTCTGCTTACATGGAAAGCCCTGCAACCTCCTACCCTATCATTCTGGATAAAAATCATCAATGAAATACTACCGAGCCACAAACTGCCATATATAGCACTAGAATACCCGGACAAGTTCAAGAAAATACGGGACATGTGGCTTACTGAACCACAAACTGGTACTGCACTCATATAACTGATGATGATTAATGTAGCCAAATAAATTGTGTATTATAGGATACAGTTCCCCATATAATGGGAATCCCCAATCCTCTAACTATCCCCCTCTTCTTTTTCTCTTTTTCCCTCTCTTCTCTTCCTTTCTTCTTAATTTTCATGTTATATTTAAAGGAGAAGTAAAGCTATGGAGGCATTGTATTGCCAATAGATTAGCTGCAATAGTGCACGCTAGAATGCTATATTTATTCTGTAGAATGTTTTACCATACCTGAGTAAAAAGCGCTAGAAACTCTCTGTTTGTTTAGGATAGGAGCTGCAGTATTAATGTGGTGTGACATCACTTCCTGCCTGAGTCTCTCCCTGCTCACTTATAGCTCTGGGCTCAGATTACAGAAGAGAAGGTGAGGGGGGGAGGAGCAAACTGAGCATGCTCTTGCCCAGGGCAATGAGGTTTAATCTGAAGGCAGGAAGTTTGATACAGAAGCCCATGAGTACACAATAGAAGGAAAGAAATGTGGTGTTTCTTTTGACAAGGGACTCAAGCAACATTACTTTGGGGGTTTACTGGTATATTTAGATGGACCTTTCTGATAAGGCTTCCTTAGTTTTAACCTTTCCTTCTCCTTTAAAATCAATAAAAACAACCTTTCAAAAAAACAAAACTATGACCAGCTGTTAGTGAACTACAACTCCCAGCAACCAACAACCATAACAAGATTTCAGCTCTATCCCATCTCTGTTTAAGGGCTGCTGCCTACAGTGTTGTGAAACTACTACACTTACTCCCTATTTATGTGTGTAAAATAGATTATAAGGTCTTCAGGGCAGAAACCTCCTTCCTCTCATTTCTCCGGAAACCTAGTACAGGAATGGGATCTGTTATCCGCAATGCTCGGCACCTGGGGTTTTCTGAATAAGGGATCTTTCCATAATTGGGATCTTCATACTTTAAGTCTACTAGAAAATCATATAAGTATTAAATAAACCCAATAGGCTGCTGTTGCTCCAATAAGGATTAATTATATCTTGGGATCAAGTACAAGCTACTGTTTTATTATTACAGAGAAAAGGGAATCATTTTTAAAAATTTGGATTATTTGGATACAATGGAGTCTGTGGGAGATGGCCTTTCCTTAATTCTGAGTTTTCTGGATTACGGGTTTCCTAATAACGGATCCCAAACTATGACCAGCTGTTAGTGAACTATAACTTCCAGTAACCAACAACCATAATAAGATTTCAGCTCTATCCCATCTCTGTTTAAGGGCTGCTGCCTACAGGATTGTGAAACTACTACACTTACTTCCTATTTATGTTTGTAAAAAAGATTATAAGCTCTTCAGGCCAGAAACCTCCTTCCTCTCATTTCTCCGGAAACCTAGTACAGGTATGGCATCTGTTATCCACAATGCTCGGCACCTGGGGTTTTCCGAATAAGGCATCTTTCCATAATTTGGATCTTCATACCTTAAGTCTACTAGAAAATCATGTAAACATAAATAATAAACCCAATAGGCTGGTTTTGCTTCCAATAAGGATTAATTATATCTTAGTTGGGATCATGTACAAGCTACTATTTTATTATTACAGAGAAAAAGGAAATCATTTTTAAAAATTTGGGTTATTTGGATAAAATGTAGTCTATGGGAGACGGCCTTTCCTTAATCCGGAGCTTTCTGGATTACGGATTTCCGAATAACGAAAGGTTTTAACGGAAGGAAGGTTTGTGTTTAGTGGACTTAGTCTGGACTGTAGTATATATGCCAGTGCTTGAGATAAATATATATATATATATGTATAGAGAGAGTCTCAGAGCTACTGGGCCCAGCCTTAATCTAATTAACAGGAATGTGTGGGAAAGGGCGCCTATCTAACACAAATCTATGGGCCCAAATGGAAAAATAAACTGGAAACTCAGCTTTAAATAACCCTTTCCCATATAACCATTTCTGCCTCTCTCCATAGATCCCAGAGGTACAAACGTTCAGATACGTAAATGCCTTTTATTCCAATAAGCCCGCAATTTTCCTGCCGTCCATGATAAGACGTAGAGGGGGGGGTTGAAATCCGCAGGGACTCTGGGGAAGTTATAAAACGTCTCTGTTTCATGTAATATCTTCCAGAATTCCCACTGCTGCCCAACTTGATCTGCGACCAGATGACCTTGGGTGAATTCCTGGCCGGCCTCCTGCTGGGATGGAAATGGATGGAGTGTTCCTATATAGAGAGGACTCTGGGGGAAGCAGATTTGTTAAACAATATAGCGTCTGTATGGAGGGGACGTTCATAGATATAACCAAACTGATCTTGCCCTTGTCTGGCCTCACAGTTTATTCTAGATATTCTATGGGGCAGATTTGCTAAAGGGCGAAGTGGCAAACGCTGGTGACAATTCGCCCGCATGGACATTGCCGATTTACTAACTTGCCTTTGCCAGCTCAGACCAGGCGAAATGCACTGGAGTACATAGATCTTCCTCATTCTTCTGTTACTTACATCATATTCTTTAGTGGAAAAAGCATCAAAGTTCAAAGAACGCTGGCGTCTTTTCCTTTTTTCAGAGTGATAGCCTGCAAAACTCCTTAACTTTTTCATATGGAACATAAACTATACAGTGGGCTCATGTGTAGGCCATTATAACAACTTTATTGTCTTTATTAAGGTTCCCTGGACAAGTGTAATTAACAGTGGAAATGTAAGGTATTTGCTGCGACATATAACATAAAGACGTCCATTCAACTTTAAATTTCCCGCTGTATGCAAATTAACCTGAGCGCAAGAACTCTAGCAAATTTGCGCTAGGCAGAAATGAATGCAAACGCAAATTCGCTTCGAATTGCTCGCATTGGCGAAGTAACACTAGCGGAAAGCCCACAACGAAACTCTGCATATTAGATAATGAGCGTTGTCTGAGCGAGTTTGCGTCTGGCGAAGTGTAGCGATGGGTGCAAATCAGTCAATGGCAACTTTTTGCAGGTTAGTGAATCTGAATCAAATAGCCACCAGCTGGAACCAATGTAAATTTAAGGACCAAATTCTTGTCTGACTCTTCTTTCTCAGATGGCAAAAGGTAGTTGGCACACAGCCAGAGAAGTGACACCCCCAACCTCCAACCTAAGCGGGTAGGGGGGGAACAAGGAGCTTGTTATCTCTGCTGAGCTTGGTTAAGAGGAGAGGTCTCCGGTGTCTAAAGGCATTGGAGAAACTCTGTGGTCACCATAGAAGGTTTATGTCCATGTTGAGGTTGCCATCTTTACCATATGAAGAGTGTCAAGTGTCTTGAAAACCTTGAAAGCCAAAATTCTCATCCTGCCCCTCTGTATTTGATGGGATATGTGAAAGTTCTAGAACTGGTGCCTTTCAGGTGGTTCAGGTGATTCCCTCCTAAAATGCTCTTGTGCCTTTTATTTAGATAAGAACGGACTAATAAGCTCCAAAGTTGGCTCTTTCCCTTCTCATCGGTGGGCTATTCTATGCATTGTTTACGCAGTTTTAAGCACATAGGGAGGCCCATTTAATAAAGGTTGAATTTTAGTGGTATTAGAACTTTCTGGTTTAACTCTATTTCTCCAAAACCACGAATGGCATGAAAGTCATTAAAAGATCCGAATATAAAAAGTACAATGGAAAAAAAAAATCTCTAAAACCTCTAAAAATTTGCGAGTTTCAGACAATTACAAGTGAGAAAAAAACATCCTAAAACCTCTAAAAGTCTGAATGGTTAAAACAAAAAGGTCCTATCGGATCAATGCAGCTCCTATTAACGTCTAAGGGACCTCTGCTGCTTTTACTTGGATAAGTTTTGTATTAGAGAAAAAATAATATTCATGAAATAGAAAATCTGAATGTTAGTAAATAGACCCCTAAGTTTCTACAGCCATATTTATGGGTTCAGCTTGATACAGTGCAACATGGCAGTGTTTTTCATTGCAGGGAGTAGTGCTCCTGTGCAACATGTTGAACCATATTGAGATACAGTGCAGCTAGTAAGCCTGCTTTATATGTACGTCATGGAACTGCAACATGTTGCCTAAAATAATTTTATGACATACAAAGAATGCCATGTAGCCATGAGATCAGATACGGAAACCACTGTGATGTCCTCTCATAAAAGTGCCCTGCTGCAGCCCAACTACTGATTTGCTGATGACCATTGTTTAGAGCTGTGGTTCCCAATATAAGGGATCAGCCCTGCTTGGGGGGCTTAAAGGAGAACTAAACCCCCCAGTAAGAAAAGCACCTACCTATTACCCTAGTCCCCCAACCTGCATAGTTCATTACCCCTGAAAGTGTCCAGAATACATTGCTCATGTATTGGTGCAGAGTAAACGCAGTGGAGCTCATGGGCACCATCTTCTGGCTCTTTGGTCTTCTTCAAGTCCTCTTCTTCCCTTCAGCAATTCACAGCACTTTTGGTGCATGCACAGTTGCTACAAACTGGAAGACTGCTCCAACTGCACATGCTCCAACTACGGTGCACCCTTACAAATGAAGACCAAAGATCCGGAAGATGGCGTCCATGAGCTCCACTACACTTACTCTGCACCGATACAATGAGCAATGTATTTGGGACACTTTCAGGGGGAATGAACTATGTGGAGGGAAGCAGGGAGGGGGACTATCTATGGTAGTAGGTAGGGGAGAAAATGTTGCATCAATATTCCACTATGGACACGCACTTCACAGACTCCTCAGAAGCAGTAAAGCTCAATGTTGTTTTATTTCAGTATATGCAGTAATAGACACCTAACGCGTGTGTAACTCATATGATTTTGTGTGGTTACACACGAAATGCGTTAGGTGTATATTACTGCATGTGAAATAAAACAACGTTGATCTTTACCGCTTCTGTGGAGTCTGTGAAGTGCATGTCCATAGTAGAATATCGGTGCCACATTTTCTCCCCTTGCTACGGGTTCGTGGCGCAGCACCCAGACCACCATCGGAGAGCAGTGAGTGACCCTAATTGTAAAACTACATTTAAGATTTTAAGCGATGGGTTTGGGAAGAGTGCACCCCAACCATACAATTAATTGGATCAGCGCTTGAAAGAAAATTACAACATTTTTAAATGCCATAATATTAATGATTATGAGGGACACTCATGGAAAGAATTCATCAAGTTTGCAGCACCTGAAATGACCCTTTCTTCGTTTTCACTGACGTACTAGGTAGGGGCTTTTCTCATTGGGGGATTTAGTTCTCCTTTAAAGCAGCCTAAAGGCTGAGGGTGAGATTCTGGGAGAAAGCTTTATCTGATTTCCTAGATACACATGAAAGCCCAATTTGAAGGTCTGGTAGGGTGAGATTTGAGTTGCAAATATATTTGCTACCCTAAATATTCTTGGATTATGGTTGATAACCTGTTGATAATCTTGTTGTGAGCTAATTGGGTAGCCTGACCAAAGGCTAGAACTCCAAGGGGGGCTTGAGCTGAAAAGGCTTCACATAATAACCATCTTCAATAGCTACATCAGAGAGTGTCTCCTCATCTAACATGATCACCAGTATAGAACAAGGATTTCTTCATTTTGCTGGATGGAAAATGGAAAAAAAAAATCTCTAAAACCTCTAAAAATTTGCGAGTTTCAGACAATTACAAGTGAGAAAAAAACATCCTAAAACCTCTAAAAGTCTGAATGGTTAAAACAAAAAGGTCCTATCGGATCAATGCAGCTCCTATTAACGTCTAAGGGACCTCTGCTGCTTTTACTTGGATAAGTTTTGTATTAGAGAAAAAATAATATTCATGAAATAGAAAATCTGAATGTTAGTAAATAGACCCCTAAGTTTCTACAGCCATATTTATGGGTTCAGCTTGATACAGTGCAACATGGCAGTGTTTTTCATTGCAGGGAGTAGTGCTCCTGTGCAACATGTTGAACCATATTGAGATACAGTGCAGCTAGTAAGCCTGCTTTATATGTACGTCATGGAACTGCAACATGTTGCCTAAAATAATTTTATGACATACAAAGAATGCCATGTAGCCATGAGATCAGATACGGAAACCACTGTGATGTCCTCTCATAAAAGTGCCCTGCTGCAGCCCAACTACTGATTTGCTGATGACCATTGTTTAGAGCTGTGGTTCCCAATATAAGGGATCAGCCCTGCTTGGGGGGCTTAAAGGAGAACTAAACCCCCCAGTAAGAAAAGCACCTACCTATTACCCTAGTCCCCCAACCTGCATAGTTCATTACCCCTGAAAGTGTCCAGAATACATTGCTCATGTATTGGTGCAGAGTAAACGCAGTGGAGCTCATGGGCACCATCTTCTGGCTCTTTGGTCTTCTTCAAGTCCTCTTCTTCCCTTCAGCAATTCACAGCACTTTTGGTGCATGCACAGTTGCTACAAACTGGAAGACTGCTCCAACTGCACATGCTCCAACTACGGTGCACCCTTACAAATGAAGACCAAAGATCCGGAAGATGGCGTCCATGAGCTCCACTACACTTACTCTGCACCGATACAATGAGCAATGTATTTGGGACACTTTCAGGGGGAATGAACTATGTGGAGGGAAGCAGGGAGGGGGACTATCTATGGTAGTAGGTAGGGGAGAAAATGTTGCATCAATATTCCACTATGGACACGCACTTCACAGACTCCTCAGAAGCAGTAAAGCTCAATGTTGTTTTATTTCAGTATATGCAGTAATAGACACCTAACGCGTGTGTAACTCATATGATTTTGTGTGGTTACACACGAAATGCGTTAGGTGTATATTACTGCATGTGAAATAAAACAACGTTGATCTTTACCGCTTCTGTGGAGTCTGTGAAGTGCATGTCCATAGTAGAATATCGGTGCCACATTTTCTCCCCTTGCTACGGGTTCGTGGCGCAGCACCCAGACCACCATCGGAGAGCAGTGAGTGACCCTAATTGTAAAACTACATTTAAGATTTTAAGCGATGGGTTTGGGAAGAGTGCACCCCAACCATACAATTAATTGGATCAGCGCTTGAAAGAAAATTACAACATTTTTAAATGCCATAATATTAATGATTATGAGGGACACTCATGGAAAGAATTCATCAAGTTTGCAGCACCTGAAATGACCCTTTCTTCGTTTTCACTGACGTACTAGGTAGGGGCTTTTCTCATTGGGGGATTTAGTTCTCCTTTAAAGCAGCCTAAAGGCTGAGGGTGAGATTCTGGGAGAAAGCTTTATCTGATTTCCTAGATACACATGAAAGCCCAATTTGAAGGTCTGGTAGGGTGAGATTTGAGTTGCAAATATATTTGCTACCCTAAATATTCTTGGATTATGGTTGATAACCTGTTGATAATCTTGTTGTGAGCTAATTGGGTAGCCTGACCAAAGGCTAGAACTCCAAGGGGGGCTTGAGCTGAAAAGGCTTCACATAATAACCATCTTCAATAGCTACATCAGAGAGTGTCTCCTCATCTAACATGATCACCAGTATAGAACAAGGATTTCTTCATTTTGCTGGTTCCTTATACATATTGTGAGATACATACTCAAGCTTGCCCTCAATGAATCATGGTCCATAGACATCTCATTGCATTCTGGAGTCTTTGAGTTGACTAGAGAAGCAGAAAGATTATCAGCAGTCCTGTATTCACATTTAATGTTCTCTACTCTTGTCTGTTCTAGAGGCACAGAAGAGTAAGTTGAACCATCCCTCAAATAATCTGTTTTTATTGATAATCACATATTGTCTAAAGAGGAAATAAGCCTGTTACTTGTCTTCCACGACCAACTGGAGACACCGGGAGATAATGTCGGAAAAGTCATTAGCGCAGGTGGAAGGAACATTCAACAATCTGTCTGAGCAATAACTGTACAAGTCAGGGACCAGCTGAAAGACACATTATCGGAACTGAACTTTGGTACTGGCCCCAGACCTCCTACATGGATGAAACAAGTTGCCGGATGTCCTGTGTCCAGTAGAAATCCACAGGGGTGCCCATTCTGCATAGGCTGCGATGGAAACGTCTGGCTATGAATTTGAGGGATTTTACGGAAAATAAAATGTTTGGGACATTGGGACGGAACAGAACAAGAACAGCAGCTGATTATTTTGGCTTGTGCCGACCACACCTGGAGACGTCCCTATTAATCCATTTATTAGAAGCCACCTGCTGTAGGGAACTTGAACCCAGCTGCACGATCTGGATCCGACTCTTTCCTGTGATTTCCTCTTCTTCTGGTTTTTTGCTGTTCCTTGACTTTTTTTGCTGCAGAAACCAGTAAGTAATACTGAGTGTTTTTTGCTTTATATTTCTAATCTTGACCTCCCAGCTCGTAATTGCAGGGATTTCAGTGGTGTGGTTCCTTGTCATGCTGATTTATAAACATGACTGCAGCCGGCAGCTCTTACATTAATCCCCTTCAAATTCCTTTATATACCGTTTTCTTCCCCTGTCTCGGATTCATTTCATATTCTGGTACTTTAACATACCTGTGCTAGCCCTGATGATATCACAGGTTTAAAGGACATTAAAGAGGTTACTCACCTATAAATTAACTTTTAGTAGGATGTAGAGAATGATATTCTGGGACGATTTGCAGTTGGTTTTCATTTTATTATTTAGCTTTTTATTCAGCAGCTCTCCAGTTTGCAATTTCAACAATCTGGTTGCTATGGTCTTTACCCTAGCAACCATGCATTGATTTGAATAAGAGGCTGGAAAATGAATAGGAAGGGGGTCTGAATAGAAAGACGAGTAATAAAAAGCAGCAATAATAATGCATTTGTAGCCTTACGGAACATTTGTTTTTAGATGGGGGTCAGTGACACCTATTTAAAAACTTGAAAGAGGCAGAAGAAGAAGGCAAATAATCCAAAAACTGGAAAAAAAGGGCAATTGAAAAGTTTTTTAGAATTAGCCATTCTATATACTAAAAGTTAACTTAAAGGTCAACAACCCCTTTAAAGGGCATGTAAAGGCAAAAACATAAAATACCAATTTAACCTATCTCCGATATACTTTAATTTAACAAATGTGTACTGTTTTTATAAGAAACCTGACTGTATGCAGTGAAATTCTCCCTTCATTTACTGCTGTGGATAGGAATTGTCAGATGGTCCCTAACTGCTCTGCAGGGAAACAATCATACTTATGATCAGCAGGGGGAGCCCCCGCCTTACTTCCCAGCCATGCAGAACTCAAGCAGCTTTGTTTGTTTCCCAGTAGAGCAGTTGGCGACCATGTAGAGATTTGTATTGTATTTTATTTTTGCCTTTATATCACCTTTACTGTTTCCAACTCCAGCTGCAGGGACAAAGATCATGGAGTCAGATTTAAACAGATAAACTGGGATTCTATTTGGAGGATTATTTTGCTGCAGCCACTGGTTCTGCAGAGTTGGAGAAAGTTTGTATTAAACAATACAAAAACAATAAAATCCACATTAGATTACATGACAACACAGGACCCAGTGCAGTCTGTATATTCTGATTATTAATCAGTCTTGCTGTATCGGCTTCTGGCAGATATTATTTGACTTGTGCTGTTTTTGATAATTTATGACGATCCCTAAGCAGCCCAGACCACACTGAGCATGTGCACAGTGGAATCATGGGGGAAAAAAACACTGTATTGTGGGGGGGATTTCCATGGAAGTGCCGGTGCAGTTTTCTGCTGATAGGAGCACCAGCCAGGGTTTCAGGTAAGTCAATACAATCACTTGCGGGTGCCTAAAATTTGGCACCCCCAAGTGCAAACAGACTTTCCTTCTCCTTTAAGTTAACTTTTAGTATGTTTTAAATGGCTAATTCTAAGCAACCTTAGTTTTCAATTATTTTCCCTTTTCTTCTGACTCTTATATAGCTTTCAAATGGGGGTCACTGACCCCGTGTAAAAACAAAAGCTCTGTAAGGCTACAAACGTATTGTTATTGCTACTTTTTATTTCTCATCTTTCTATTCAGGCCTCTCTTATTCATATCGCAGTATCGTATTTAATCAGTGCATGGTTGCTAAGGGTTAATTTGGACCCCGGCAACCAGATGGCTGAAATTGGAAACTGGAGAGCTGCTGAATAAAAAGCTAAAGAACTCAAAAACCACAAATAATAAAAAATGAAAACCAATTGCAAAGTATCTCAGAATATCACTCTCTACATCATACTAAAGGTTAATTTAAGGGTGAAAGACCCCTTTAAATGCAGACACACATTTCCCCCTTTGGATACAACACGGTCTTTTCTCTCAGTGTAAAGCAATGACACTTTTGTGCTGGACTTGTTTTATACATATAATAATTCCCTGTCTCATTTGCCCCAGTTCCTTCCACAAATAAAGGCAGCCCCAGATTAAATAAATCGTATTCAGCTTGAAGGCCCAACGTCCCCGCTCCCACACATACAAGCTCCCCATAATGATATAGTACATATACATTTCTATCCCTCATCAATTATACAAGGATCAAGAACTGCGAGAGACTAGCCGAGACTGCAGAAGCGCAATGGTGCCCTTATTTCACCTCCTTGGGATAAGATGTGAAACAGAAGTACAATATAGGAAGATCATGTTTAGAAGAAGGGTATGAGAACCCATGTGGCCCTTGCCTGATGGAAATGTCTTCCCGGGATATCTGGATGGATATCTGACCAATTTTTTGACTGGATAACGGCCAGGATGACAAGGGTCATACCTCCCAACTGTCCCGTTTTTCGCCGGACAGTCCCGATTTTGACAGCTCAATTGTTACTGAAATGTCCCGACTTTCTTATTGATCTCCTGAACTGAACAGCCAGAAAAAGATACAAAGTTTCTTACTTAATTGGCTTTTGGCAGAGAGCCCAGAATATGTGGCAGGTGCACTTAGATACTATTGTAGTAATTTAAGATAACTAAAGAAACAATTGTAACAATTTAAGATAAGCATGGTTCTTTGGGAAACTGTGACTTGCATCTTAAAGGAGAACTAAACACCCTTTGTAATAAAAAACCCTACCCCCTATAGTCCCCCCTCCCTGCCCCCCCGCACAGAAGTTAACATAAATACCCCTAAACCGGTAATTACCCCTTGTTACAGACTCAGCGCAGCAGAGCTCACGGGGGCCATCTTTAGCTGCTTTGGTAATCTCAGTGAGGAAGCTCCGTATCAGAGGATGCGCAGTAGGAGCATTTTCCTGGTTGGCTACAGCTGTGTATGCACTGATTTGGTGCCGATTTTGGTGCTGAAAATTACTGAAGCGCTGGAAGATGGACCAAAGATTGCCAAAGCGGCTAAAGATGGTCCCCTGTAACTCTGCAACAAGGGCTAATTACCGGCTTAGGTGTATTTACTTATGTTAACTCCACTGTGGGGGGAGGGGGGACTATGGAAAGTAGGGGTTTTTATTAGAAAGGGTGTTTAGTTCTCCTTTAAAGGGCAATACCTCCCAACTGTCCCGTTTGCAGAGGTACACTCCCGCTTTTGACAGCTCAACCCGCAGTCCCTCGTTTGTACTGGAAAGTCCCGTTTTTCTCTGCACTGAACAGCCAGAATAAGAAACAAAGTTTCTAACTTAATTGGCTTTTGGCAGAGAGCCCAGAACAGCCAGAGCAGCAGATAAGATACTTTTGTAACAATTTCGAGATAAGCAAATAAGTAATTGTAACAATATAAGATAACAGGTCCCTTGGGAGAAGTTAGACTCAGCTTAAAGGGCAATTCACCTTCATTAGCAAAACTGTAATAACTGAAAAAAAACCACAGAAATATGTTCAAACTTTCACAACCTGCCAAATTTAGTAAAATGAATGTGGTAATTAGGGGGTGTGGCTACAAAAACGGGTGTGGTCAAAAATGTTTCAAATCTATTTGTCCCTCTTTCTATTTCCAAAATGTTGGGAGATATGGGGGGGGCCAACACTAATAAGCTGCTGGCTCAGTTTGGAGGGGCCCTTTGTGATTATCTTTAGAATAGTCCCACTATGTGATGTCATAACCCGTCTAGATTCTCATTTGACAGACAGGACCATAATCCCTCAGGGTATATACTGGGGGGTATAGATTTTTTTTGAATCTGCTCCATTCTTGATTTCTTGGATCTCCGTCCTGTAGGTGGGCTCATCTGTGTATAAACCTGGGTTTTCTCCTAAAAGTTTGGGGGTGGGGGAGCATAAAATAATGCTCGTTGGGGCCCAGTGCTTCCTAATAATGTCACTGGACTCATCCATAGCCCCATACTCACATGTTGTTCACCTTTGAGTTAACTTTTTAATTTTTTATTATTTATTATTATTTTTTAGGTATTTAGCTTTTTATTCAGCAGCTCTTCAGATTTCAATTTGTGATTGAATGTGGTTGCTAGGGTCCAAATGACCCCAGCAACCATGCACTGCTTTGAATAAAAGACGGGGAATATGAATAGGAGAGGCCTGAATAGAAAGATGAGTAATAAAAAGTAGAGATAACAATACATTTGTAGCCTTACAGAGCATTTGTTTTTCTTTCTCGATGGGGTCAGTGACCCCCATTTGAAAGCTGGAAAGAGTCAAAAGCAGAAGGCAAATAATTCCAAAACTATAAAAAATAAATTATGAAGAGCAATTGAAAAGTTGCTTATAACTGGTTACTCTTAAAGGGTTAACTAAAAGGGCAACCACCCCTTTTTCGAGAAATTAGAGGCAACAGAGGGCAAGGTTACTGAATAGCACCAAGCTCCACCAAGGAAGCACCCGGCAGTAGACCCCCCTAGTAGAGAGTGATCTTTTGAGACAATTTTATTTTCATTATTTGTGGTTTTTGAGTTATTTAGCTTTTTATTCAGCAACTCTCCAGTTTGTACTTTCAGCAATCTGGTTACTAGGGTCCAAATTCCCCTAGCAACCATGTACTGATTTGAATAAGAGACTAGAATATGAATAGGAGAGGCCTGAATAGAAAGAAGAGTAATTAATAGAAGCAACAACAATAAATTTGTAGCCTCACAGAGCATTTGTTTTTTTACATGGGGTCAGTGACCCCATTTGAAAGCTGAGAAGAATCAGAAGAAGGAAAATAATTAAAAAAAAACTATAAGATGCTTAGAATTATCCATTCTAAGCAAAAGTTAACTTAAAGGTGAACCACCCCTTGGTCTGCTCTTGGGATTTATCCAATCTGGGAAAATATGGTCCCAGTCGTGTGTAATTATCCAATGTAAATATGTTTCATTATAGAGTCTTCCATGATGCCCATAACCCTGCAAGAAGCGTGAGCCAAGCTGCCAGATCATTATGTAATGCTGCTTCATTTCTTTTCTGCAGGGGAGGGGGGATCCACTTTGAACACAATGGTTTCATTAATGGGCCGCTTAATGAGCTTTCAGATATATTGCAATTCATTACAGCCGTCCCCATGTCAAGGTTGGCGACTAATGGTCGCGCTGAGAAAGATTAGATTCACTTTGCCAAAGAAAGAATTGGAGTCTTAACCTAATGATGAAGAAAAGAGGCTGGAAATCGTTGATTGCCAATTGAAACCATTCAGGAGTAAGAAGCAGAAAACATTGCGCTTGGCCTAAGGGAGAGGGGGCTCCATTTATTGGAAATATAGAGGATTTCAAAGAAGAATAAAGGAGAAAAAAACCCTAAAAACAGGTGGGTGGGATTGTGAAGTCCACTTGTTCATTCATCCAGAGTTGGACTCATTCCAGGCCATGTGTTTGGTGCATGTGAGGCTTCCACGTTGGTCATTAAGTGCATTTCCTGCATTCGCTCCACTTTGAAGAAGGGACGTCGCTCGGTGCTTTGTTGTTCCCTGTAACGAAAGCAAACGCAGTCATTTCAAGTTGATTAAATGGTGGAGAGCATCAATTAGGCCCGAGGACAACATCATCCTAGAAACTAGAGTCAATAAATAGACCCCCGGTCTAACAGATGCAATTTGTGCCGCGCTCCTGTCGGCCTTGTGTGAGGAACGTCTAATGCTGCGTATTGCTTCCCAAATAAACAGGGGATAATGCCCCGGCCTAATACTTACCCTTTGTCTTGCTCAGAAGGATCCTTGGATTTAGGCAACCACAATTGTTTCCTCTTTCCTTATGGGTTAACCGCTTGGTTAAAGGGATGGTTCACCATTAAAGGAGAATTCACCATTAAAGGGCATGTAAAGGCAAAAAAATAAAATCCCATTTTTACTTTCTTTAATGAAAAAGAAACCTATCTCCAATATACTTTAATTAAAAAAATGTGTACCGTTTTTATAAGAAACCTGACTGTATGCAGTGAAATTCCCCTTTCATTTACTGCTGTGGATAGGAATTGTCATACGGTCCCTAACTGCTGAGCAGGGAAACAATCATACTTATGAACAGCAGGGGGAGCCCCCGCCTTACTTCCCAGCCATGCAGAACTCAAGCAGCTTTGTTTATGATGATACCTAAGCAGCCCAGACCACACTGAGCATGTGCACAGTCTTAGTCTTGCAAAGATGTTTAACAAAGTTACAAGATGGTGACCCCCTGTAGCCAACTTTGAAAGCATAAATTATTTGTTTGATTAGGCTTGTGGTGCAGTAATTTTATGTTTATAATTAGTATAAAAATACAACATTTCTAGCCTTATTCTATTTTAGACTTTACATGCCCTTTAAAGGAGAATTCAACCTAGAGTCCTGCGCGGGTCCATTTTTTTTCCCGGACCCACGACCATCAAGAATCAGGAAGTGCTGTCATTGTAAAGTAACATCATCGGAAGTAGGCGTGATCAGATAAAAGGAGTAAAAGTTGATATTGAGAAGACCCGTGGCCCGACCCGCCTGAACCAACCCACGTCTATACCTGCACCTGGAACTTCTACCGGCATACTGCAGGGTACTGCAGGTTTTTGCAGGTAACCCGTGGGTACCCGACCCACTGCAGGACTCTAATTCAACCCGTAACATAAAAAACCCCTACCCTACGTAGACCCCCCTCGCGGCCGCCATCTTCTTTTCTTCGTTAAACTTTGGAAGCAGATCGCTGTTTTCGGCACATGCACAGTTTGGAGTAATATTTCGGTCCCAAACAACTGTGAATGCACCGAAAGTCACGAAAATTTCGGAAAATTTTTCAGCAGTTTTCATTACATTTTTCGCGACTTTCGGAAACTTTCAGTGCATGCGCAGTTGTTTGGGACCAGAATATTACTCCAACTGCGAATGCGCCAAAAACGGCGGTCTGCTTCCAAAGTTTAACAAAGAAAAGTAGACGGCGGCCGCGAACTTCCAAGGACAGAATCTGCACAGAGGGGTAAATAAAAAGTTAGGGGCATCTCCCCCGGGTACCAGGAAGACTGGGGGCGGAGGGAGGGGGGTCTATGTAGGGTAGGGGGGGTAGGGTTTTTTTATGTTACGGGTTGAATTCTCCTTTAAGTACCTTTTAGTATGTTATAGAATGGCTAATTCTAAGCAACTTTTCAATAGGTTTTCATTATTTATTGTTTTATAGTTTTGGAATTATCTGCCTTTTTCTTCTGACTCTTTCCAACTTTCAAATGGGGGTCACTGTCCCCATCTAAAAAACAAATGCTCTGTAACGCTACAAATATATTGTTATTGCTACCTTTTATTCCTCATCTTTCTATTCGGGCTTCTCCTATTCATATTCTAGTCTCTTATTCAAATTGATGCATGGTTGCTAGGGGAATTTGGACCTTAGCAAACTGGAGAGCTGCTGAATAAAAAACGAAATAAAAAAAACCCACAAATAAAAAAAAATGAAAACCAATTGCAAATTCTCTCAGAATATCACTCTCTACATCATACTAAAATTAAAGGTGAACACTCCCTTTAAGTAGAAACGTTAAACAAACTTTATGGGGCACAAAAGCCTCTTTTATGGAGCAGGTAAGGATTCATTGTCCCTGCCCGGATTCAGCTGATATTTCTGAAGCATAAAGGGTCCTTCCCTGAATGGACTTGACTAGAGTTGTGTCATTAAACGTAATGGAATGATAGAAAACAGCTGGTTCAATCCAACGCTTCCGGTTTTTAAATTACTGTAGTGACCACTAGGGGGCAGTGTTATGCTTAGTGATCTCTGTGCATTTCTCCTATACTCTCATTGTGTTCAACGTATAATGGCATTTTGTCACTAAGGTCAATAATAAATCCTTTCCATCGCCAAGGCCAGATAAGATAAAGCAGACTAAAGCCAAGCCTTTGCACGTTTAAAGGGTGGTTCACCTTCATGTTAACTTTACATATATATTAATAAGGCCAATTTTAAACAATTTTACCATTGGTTTCATTATTTTTTTAGTTTTTTTTTAAAAAAATATTTGTCTTCTTCTTCTTTTTCTTTTTCTTCATCTTTCAAATGGGGGTCACTGATCCCATCTAAAAACCAATGCTCTGTAAGGCTACACATTTCTTGTTATTGCTCATTTTAATGACTCTTCTTTCTATTCAGGCCTCTCTTATTTATATTCCAGTCTCCCTTTCAAATCAATGCATGGTTGCTAGGGGAATTTGGACCCTAGCAACTAAAGTGATGACATTGCATACTGGAGAGCTGCTGAATAAAAAGCTAAATAACTAAAAAAAGGGCAAATATAACATGAAAACCAATTGCAAATTATCTCAGAATATCACTCTACATCATACTAAAAGTTAATCTAAAGGTAAACCACCCCTTCAAGGGGTGGTTTAACTTTAAGTTAACTTTTAGGGGCAGATTTATCAAGGGTTGAAGTGAATTCGAGGAATTATTCAAAGTAAAAAAATTCGAAATTCAAAGTAAGTTTTTGGATACTTCGACCATCGAATACGATACGACGACTTTGAATTAGATTCAAAGTAAAATATTTTAATATTCGACCATTCGATAATCGAAGTACTGTCTCTTTAAAAAAACTTCGACTTCAATACTTCACCAAATTAAACCTGCCGAAGTGCCTATGGGGACCTTCCACAGCATTTTTCTAAGTTTTTTGAAGTCGATGTAAAATCGTTCGATCGTACGATAAAATCGTTTTTTTTTTTTGTTTTTTTTTAACTACCTATCTGCCAGTTGATCCTCTGGATCAACTGGCAGATAGGTAGTTAAAAAAAAAAAAAAAAGGTTGAACTCGATGGACATGTCTTTTTTCAACCTTACTTACTATGTTACTATGTTCAATTCGAAGTATTTAATCGTTCGATCGAACGATTTTACTTTGACCGCAGAATACCCAAATTTAATTAGATTCAAATTCAAAGTATTTAAATTTGATGGTCGAATTTCGAAAGTATTTTTTACTTCGAAATTCAACCCTTGATAAATCTGCCCCTTAGTGTGTTATAGAATGGCCCATTCTGAGCAAAATTTAATTTGGTCTTCACTATTTTTTTTATCTTTTATTTTTGTATAGTTTTTGAATTATTTGCCTTCTTCTACTCTTTCCAGCTTTCAAATGGGGGTCACTGACCCCATCTAAAAAACAAATGCTCTGTAAGGCTACAAATGTATTGTTATTTCTACTTTTTATTACTCATCTTTCTATTGAGTCCTCTCCTATTTATATTTGTTTCCCATTGAAACCTCTCCCTGATTGCTAGTGTAATTTGGACCCTAGCAACAAGTTAGCTGCTGAAGCTCCAAACTGGAGAGCCGCTGAACAAAACGTAAAATAAAATAAAAAAATATATATATTATATATAAATATATATTATAAAAAGATATATAATATTATAAAACAAGTTTAAAAGATTGATACCAATTGCAAATGATCCAAGAATTTTACTCTTGCTAGTTGCTTGCATCATAATAAAAGTTAAATCATAGGTGAACAACCCCTTTAAAGGGCATGTAAAGGAAAAAAATAAAACCCCATTTTTACTTTCTTTAATGAAAAAGAAACCTATCTCCAATATACTTTAATTAAAAAAATGTGTACCGTTTTTATAAGAAACCTGACTGTATGCAGTGAAATTCTCCCTTCATTTACTGCTGTGGATAGGAATTGTCAGACGGTCCCTAACTGCTGAGCAGGGAAACAATCATACTTATGAACAGCAGGGGGAGCCCCCGCCTTACTTCCCAGCCGTGCAGAACTCAAGCAGCTTTGTTTATGACGATCCCTAAGCAGCCGAGACCACACTGAGCATGTGCACAGTCTTAGTCTTGCTAAGAAAGTTACAAGATGGTGACCCCCTGTAGCCAACTTTGAAAGCATAAATCATTTGTTTGATTAGGCTTGTGGTGCAGTAAGTTTATGTTTATATTTAGTATACAAAATACAGCATTTCTAGCCTTATTCTATTTTAGACTTTACATGCCCTTTAAGAATAACTCTCACACACAGATGTTGTTCTATTGGTAAGTGCTGGAAAATGTACACAGTGTTGATAAATGAGTGATTTGCATGATGAATGGGCTCCGCGTATGTCGAATGAATTGTGAGTCTTTGCTTGATGAATGAAGTGTGTGCATGAAGAATGAACCTTGCCTGTAATTAATGAGCAGATAAATATGATAAGGGAATGTATTTCTGCTTTGAATGACTGTGTGCATGATGAATGCGTTGCTTGTTTGGAGAACCAACTGATTATAAGATACATGACAAATTCATTGTTTGCATGATTAATTAAACGTGGGCACGGGGGAAGGCAGTGTGTGCATGATGTTCCTATTCAGGTACATATTCAGGTATGGGACCTGTTATCCAGAATGCTCGGGACCTGGGGTTATCCAGATAAAGGATCTTTCCATAATCTGGATCTTCATACCTTAATGGAATACGAATAGGAGAGGGACAGTATAGAAAGAGAAGCTATACAAATTAACAATAGTATTAAAATTGTAAGCGCGCAAAGTAATTATTTTTTGGCTGCTGGGGTCAGTGACCCCCATTTGAAAACTTTCATGATGTAGAAGGCAGATAATTCAAAAACTATAAAAAATGGAATAATGTTGACCAATTTCAATGCATTGACCTGCTAACCGCATCCCCACTCCGTAAATGTTAGCTGCAGGCGGCAATAGAATAGTCAATTCTAAGCTTCATTACCGGTATAAGACCTGTTATCCAGAATGCTCGGCTTTCCCGGATAAGGGACATTTCTGTAATTTGGATCACCATACTTTGTCTACTAAAAAAAATAATTTAAAAGATAAGTAAACCTTCAAAAAATAAGTGAATGTAAAATTGACGAGGGGTCTATTCTAAGCACTTTTGCAATGTACATTTATTATTTTTTTAATTTAATTTCAGTATATTAAAGGATTCATCTAATGTTAACGTCAATGAATTTTGTTGAAACAGTGACACCTGCTGGTCATTTTCTGACCAGTCTCATGCGCCATTCTCGAGCGCAAGTTGTGTCTGGTGAGCTGGTGAGCCTGGTCCCAGCACCCGCCAATTGTTGCGCCTTCGGCAGCTGCCTCTTCTGCCTACCCCTAGTTCTGGCCCTGCTGTCCACCAAGTAGTAAAGGAAGTTGTCAGGAGAAGGAAGGAGGCTGCTCTGATGATTTTCTGGTTTGGAAAGATTTGAGAAAAGTTTATGATTTTTTCCTATTCAGAAGAACATCAGAGCAGCCTCTTTCTTTCTCCTGACAACTTCCTTGACTACTTGGTGGTCAGACTGGTCAGAAAATGACCAGCAGGTGGTGCTGTTGGAACAAAATTCATTGATGTTAACAGTACATGTAACCTTTAATATCTTGCAATTAAAAAATAAATAAATAATGACACTGCAAAAGTGCTTAAAATAGCACCCTCATCAATTTTACATTCACTTATATTTAAAGTTTACTTATCCTTTAAACAATAAATAAACCCAAATAGGCTGGTTTTGCCTTTAGAAAGGATTAATTATATCTTAGCTAGGATTAAATACAAGGCACTGTTATATTACTGCAGAAGTATTATATTAAAATGTAGTCTATGGGAGATGGACTTCCCGTAATTCAGAGCTTTCTGGATAACTGTTTTCCAGATAATGGATCCTATACCTGTTTTTTTTTTTTATAGTTTTTTAAATGATTTGCTTTCTTCTTCTGACTCTTTCCAGCTTTCAAATGGGGGTCACTGACCCCATCTAAAAACAAATGCTCTGTAACGCTACAAATATATTGTTATTGCTACTTTTTATTATTATTATTATTATTATTATACATGTAATTTGGACCCTAGCAACCAGACTGCTAAAATTACAAACTGGAGAGCTGCTGCATAAAAATCTAAATAACTGAAAAAACACAAATAATAAAAAATGCAAACCAACTACAAATTGTCTCAGAATATCCCTCTCTATAACAACCCCTTTAACATGCATCCACAATGACAATGGAATTTTTGGGCAAAAATTCAGCATTGTGGATAAACAACATGGCAACTTGCATCTGAAAAGTGCGCCTTGCACCATACCCTGTATTCATAAATGAGCCTTTTAATTGGATTTATATAGTTCTAATTCCATGTACAATACCTGCAAAAAACATGGTGGAATGTCATAGTGCCAGATCCATATATAATTCCCTAGAACAAAGGGTAAATAAAGTGTAAGTAAAAATTAATTAGGCCACCTTGCTGTGTCCTTCGAACTCATGTTGATAATAAAATACATTATGGGACCTGTTATCCAGAATGTTCGGGACCTGGAGTTTTACAGATAACTGATCTTTCCGTAATTTGGATCTTCATAACTTAAATCTACTAGAAAATCATGTAAACATTAAATAAACCCAATAGGCTGGTTTTACTTCCAATAAGGATTAATTATATCTTAGTTGGGATCAAGTTCAAAGCTACTGTTTTATTATTATAGAGAAAAAAACTATTTTTAAAAATCTGGATTATTTGCAGAAAATGGAGTCTGTGGGAGACAATCTTTCTATAATTCAGAGCTTTCCAGATAATCCCAAACCTTTATATTGAAATCTAAATACTAATGTGGCAAAAAAAATAACTGTATTTAAACGTATTCACAGTGTTTATTTGCAATGTACTAAAAGGGGGTAATTACGTGATGACAGTTTCCCTTTCCACTGTAAATACAAAGAAAGTGCACACTGGCAGTGTAGCCCGAGGATAAGGAACTACTTCATGATCCTGACAGATTAATATTTAAACAGCGCAAATCATGTTGAAACGCCACTTTGGCTCAGCAATATATTATACCGAAACAAATTCCTAAGGGGTCTTCGGATACAGGTATTTCCCACATCTGAACTCAGAATCACAGGACCTCTGGGGGAAAACTATTGACCGAAAGGTCCTGCTAAATAATGGAGATCTATAATAATAATAAATAGCCATGGTCATTTTGATTCTGGGAGAGAATTATCGCAGAGAGACAAAGAATTTATTAGAAAATATGAATTATATATGTAATATATATTGGGTGCAGCTGAAGGCAGGATAATAGGGAGACTTGGAACAGAGAATATATTAAAGGCCACACACTAGGAGGAAGCAGGCAGCCAAAGAATGTACATAGTTGTTTGTGTTAAAAAAGACATTAATCCAGCAAGCATTTGACCTAAGGGCCTTGGGGTTCCTTGCTCAGTGCCTTGACCTTTGGGCTTGGTGAGCAGTTTTAGGCTGGCTCATTAGCTATTACCTGGCTGGATTGGTGGGTTGGGGACAGCCAATCAGGGCTGACAATGCCCGACATAAGGCCAGCCCTCCTCATCCTGATCCTCAAAGCCTGAGCATTGGCCTACCATAGCACTATGGAATTGGCCATAGCTAGGCTCCTGCTCTAGCCCTTTTCCCTTGCAACTTGTTTCTTGTACCTTGTACCTTTCTTTGCCTGAACCTTGTCCTGCCTGGCCTTGCCTTACATTGACCTTGCCTTGCCTTGTCCTGCCTTGACCTTGCCTTGCCTTGACTTTACCTTGCATTGTCTGACCTTGCTCCTGCTCCAGCCTGATACCTTGAACCTTGAACCTTGCTATCCAGTACTGACTTGCCCTGCCTTATCCTTCCTGTTCCTTCTTCCAGTCCTGGTCCTTTCCTGCACCTGATTCCATTTCAAGTCCTGTCCAGTCTGCTCATGATCCAATTTCTTCATCTGCACCATCTTGTACAGTCTGACTGTTTGCCCTCTGCACCCTGTTCCTGTCCTACCTCTCTGTTCCTTGGGTGCACATCCAGTTCCTGCCTTAAGGACTCTTAAGGACCTTTCCTCCTCTGCCTCCACAGCACCCCCTAAGCTCACCATTAACAGGGAGGTGTAAGTTGTCCAAGGGGAGGGGGTTGCAGTTATCAATTATGAATTTAATTTGACAGTTTGCTGCCCAGGGTTATATTTTATTTCAAGCCATCTGCAATGTGGCACCATACTGCATGGGACATTTTCTTGCCTGTCTGTGCAGGACTAGCTAGAAATCCAAACATGCACCCCCTGACCAGCAATTGGTTTACATGGATTGTTGTCATCCAAAGACCACATACATGGCACAGTGAGGTCCTCTACCTATGAGATCTCCTGAATGTTGATACAGATGGGAAAACACATCATTTTGGACCCATACATGGCTCAAAGGCTTGTCAACTTGGTGAATAAAGGCTGGCATCTATCTGTGCATAGGCACCTAACTGAAACATCAGATTCTAATTTAAAAGTCACAGATAATGAAGAGACTTTCCAAACTGCAAAAAGGAGTCATGTTCCTTTAATCTACTTTGCAAAAACATTGCTCCTCAAAAAACTTTCTTCTCCAAAGCGATGATCAAGCCAGAACCTAGCTATCAGGAAACAAGAAGCTCTTAAATGAAGACCCTCCTTGGTGTCTCAACTACAATAATTGTCAAGATAACGTAGATGGACAAAGAAACCTACATATGATATGTCTCAACCTTAACGTTGCAAATAATACTGGCAGTTGGCATATTTTGGGAGAAAAGTCTATGATCCTGAACATGGATCTCATATACAGAAACCCATCAGAACACAGTCTAAACATCTGCTCAACACAGTTAAACGTTCTCTTTGAAGACCACACAGAATACAGAATTTTGGTCTGTTCAAGGAACATTAAACTCCCGTGTTGCAGTTACCCGGATGCATTTGTTTCCACTGCTAATTTGCACATTACACGTTACAACGAGTCACTAAACCCTTTTGGAAATTGGACTTTGAAGTCTGGAGCTCATATTGCAGCGCTTATACATTACTGTACTTGTTTAAATTTATGCTTCAGACATATTCAAGTGTAATTTGTTGCTTTCCAGGGCAGACATGATGTCAGAGTTTGCATTGTGCCTAATTAAAATATATGTGCTGTGATTTAATCAAATTAAGCAGATGCAGCCCAGAAACAGCACGAGAAGCCATCTGTGGGGGGTTATCTATCTGCTGTAGCAACGCAAGGAAGGTCAAGGTAAAAACATTTAGGACATCTTGATTAGGATTACTCTTCTAAAATAACGGTGTCACTTCAAATCTGTAACAAAGGATGGAGCAGACTCGGTAGAAAAAGTAGCAAGCTCTGTACATGTAGTACACCCGTGTGACTTGCTGCCTGTGTACCCCAGCACCCTTGGGTTATGCGTAACTCCCTGCAACTCTCAGGGGTTTGCAATGGCCGTTTTTAAGCATTTTACCCTCAGATGGATCCTGCTTGTGCATAGATTATACAGATTAAAATAAACTACAGCTCAGTGGTTGCTTTAAACAAGATGAACTTCTTTATTAAATAAATAGGCAGTTTAGCAGTATCACAGTTGTTAGATGGTAAGCTCTTCAATCACATTCAGTTCAGGCAGTTAAACCATCACATTTTGAGATAAATTCAGTTCAGTCCCTCTGAATAATAAAACCTGTCTTGTTGAATCTTCTCCAGCACTAGGGATCCCATGGGATAACTTTCCCTGCTCCTGCGCTCACCCACTTGTGTCCCTGTCTGGCGGCTTGACCACTGATCACTTGAGTCCTGCAGCGGGTCTGGTACCCGCAAAAAAAGCGGGTACCCTGCAGAATGAGGGTAGGCTTTTCAGGTGCGGGGTCGCGGGTCTGTGGGACGCGTGTTGCGGATCTCTTCCCTCTGCAACTCTATATGTTATGTAAATCAATTGTCTTGATACAGATGTTTCTTTGGGGACACTGGAGAAAGAGTTAATGCATTTCTAAAGGAAGGAAAAGAGAAGACATTTATGTGGGAGACGGGGGTTTTGTGTAATAAATGGGAGAACTGGGATAAGAGCCAAATGAAACCATTTTCTCAGTAATATCAAATAGATGGCTGATTTCCCAGTGAAACATTCATTATGGTGTATTGTCTGGGATGACATGGTACAGTATGGGATTTCTTACATAGACACATATTATCAGATTATTGCGTTACCATAGTCGGCACTCTTCCACCATGTCCTTGATTAGCTGATATGTGCATTTACATCATGTTCCTCATGTACTGGAGCTCCCTGGAGGCTTCAGTACTAAAGTATTAGCCTGTCTCTATTGTATAAAGATGTCCCGATAGTTGTACTTGTGGGTATTTGAGATGGAACCTTCATGACTAGTATGACTACTGGAGTAATCTTCATCCATATGGCAAATTCTACGAGAAGTTATTACTTTCCTGCTGCAGTTTTTTTTAATATAGACTAGACCCAGATCTGTAGTTATTTATTGGACGTGTTGAGGCAGACTACTTACTTGAAATGCCCAGGCCTATTTTGAACCTCATCTGGACATGGTGGAGATGATTTAGAGTTTTTAAGATAGGAAGGATCGCCAGAATATTTACAATGCTGAAATTGTGGTGTAGGAGGTAAAAGCAAGTCTAGGTTTCATACTGATATTTGTAGCAAAACACAATGGTCAGAGGGGTTGAAAATAGAAATACATAATAGAAAGTCCCTTGGAATTGGTATGACACTACCCTTTGGTGCTTATATGAAATAAAGTAACCATACAGCTCCTAATTTAATCATAGTATGGTGCTCAGCCTAGTGAAATTGGCACCCCACCAATTCCAATGGTAAAACAGAGGATACAATGATTCTGGGGAAGGGGCACGCCCCCAAAATATGATTTATGACCTAATAAATGCAGAGTAGATACCAATACTGCATAAGTTGTGTTGAGCTAGTCTGTATTAATATTGGTGATTTTGATAAGGGCTGGTACAGTAAGTATGGGCTTGATGTTATTGGGAAAGGCAGGCTTACTGATACCGTTCCTGATTCATTATTATTATTATTATTTTTATTATTATTATTATTATTATGAATTTTATTATTATTATTATTATTATTATTATTATTATAGAGGTGCATCTTTAACCTTCTTTGAGCCTGACCAAAGTTGTTCTGCTTGAGGGGAGCTTGAGCCCAGAACATCTGGAGATACTTGACCTTGATGTTAAATCACCTGCCTTGGACATTTGTTCTGGAATCCCTGGTATCCGATGTCTTCTGTCTTGGAAGGTCTTCTGATGTTGCTTGGCTTAGAAAATGAAGTTAGCAAGCAGAGAAGAGTTATTTGACATTTCTCGGGTCAGTTTTGAGCAGAGCAACATCACAAGACTTTCCTTTTCTCGCAAACATTATATTTTTGTCCACCATATTGACCAGCTGGTGGCACTGTTGTTTCAAATTCATTATATTACCAGTGTGAAAACTGCTAACATCTTGAAAACTAGAAACATATTAATGTAAATTGCAGAAGTACTTAGAACAGCAGTCTGAACAATTTTACATGTATTTGTTTGATTATTAGGGCTTTATACAGGACAATACATAGTTGGCATTGCTGTATTGTGTATTCCTGTCCAGCATATTTAGTTGATGGAGGGTTCTTCTTGCTGAACTGCTGGATCTTTCACATCTTCATTCACTCAATGATATCGGTATCCCAATGCTGTTTTTTAAGAGGCTGATCAAACTGACTGGGAGGCTTTGGAGATAGTAAGTGCTATGAAAACAACATACAGACAATGCCTTTCCTATAGGGTTTATAAAGGAGCTGCACATTTGTTACCAAAATGTTGTAACCTTGCCGACCTCTACACCTATTTCTTATAACTTCCCTAGTAATATTTTGTTATTATGCCCTACTTTGACCCAGGGAGCTGAACCGCACACCACTTTCAAAGAGATTTTCACACTTTTTGAGTTAAAAAATAGTTTGAGTTTCTCATTTGCCTTTTTTGACCCATAAGAGGTCAATTCAGTTTTGGCTACAGTCCTCTTTTTGCATCTGCAGACTGAAATTCTCATGATGTTCTCAGACACAGCTTTTCCTCATAGCAGCCAATATTAGATAGAATTAATAAGGTCCCTGCTAAACTCTCAGCTAGCGGAAATTACTCACTGTCGGATATGGTAAGAGACATAATGAAGTGGCCCCACAAGGCCAATCACGCCGCACATCTGAAAATCGCAAAGAGGACAATGCGGGTTTCTAATATGACAATGATAGTAGCAGACTGTTGATGTCCCAGTGCAGCATTTATATGCACATTCTGCTACAGAAAATGTATGTGTGCAAGCAGAATTTTCTGGCCCACTGGTTATACGGTGGAATGGGCAAGAAAGAGACAGTAGAGCAAAATGAAAAGAATATGGAAAGATGGAAACCTCTGAGAAAAATGGAGACAGTAGACATGAGACAGTAGAGCAAAATGGAGACAGCTTAGCAAGATGGAGAAAGTAGGGCACGATGGAGATAGTAGAGCAGGATGGAAACAATACGGCAAGATGGAGATATTAGGGAAAAATGGAGAAAGTAGGGTAAGTGGCTACCACTTTAAATCAGTGCTACTCAACAATAGCTGTTGCTGAGGAGCAACTCTTAACTAAAATACAGCAGATCAGACAATTCTGATATGTATACATAATGGTAAGATGGCGACTGTAGGGCAAGATGGAGACAATGACACAAGATGGAGAAAGTATGACTAAATGGAGACAGTATGGCAAGATGGAGACTGTAGGGCGAGATGAAGACTGTATGGCAAGATGGAGTCAGAAGAATAAGATGCAGACAATAAGATAAGATTGATAAAATAGGGCAAGATGGAGAGAGTGAGATAAGATGGATAAAGTAGGGCAAGATGAAGACAGAAGAGCAAGATGGAACCAGCATGGAAAGATGGAAACTGTAGGGCAAGATAGAGATACTAGGGAAAAATATAGAAAGGAGGACCATTACTTTATACCAGTGTTGCCCAACACAAGCTGTTGTTGAGGAACAACTCTTAACTATAACAGTTTATAAAAAGTACCATATTCCATCTCATTTGCAGAGATCTAGAGAACATTGAATGTGGTTATTAAATGATCATTCTATCCAATCAACTGAATACTAATGCAAAAATCTGAACCATTATTTCCCCCTATAGATTATCATCAAAAATGTTATCATCTCAATGGACAATTAAAAACACTGTACCCGTCATGCAGATACCTAGATCACTTGTCTACAAGATACAATTAGTTCTTCTGTGAACCTCCCCTTTAGAAAAGGAAAAGGCAGCACAAATTCCCAGCAAACTATATTTCACCCAGTTTGAGAGAAAACTTAAAATTTAGGAGGACAGTGGAGATACATTATAAAGCATGTGAAAATCCGAACTTATCCTCTGGGGCATTTTGAGATATATTATATATAAACTGAGTCGATGGGAGAAACACAGGATCTGATGTTTGTTGCTGTAACTTGGAAAACACTTTAGAATGAGCTTGATATGCAGTGAAAAATGACAGAGAGTTTCCAGCAAGTAAGATGCACCCTGGCATTTAACTCCCAAAGTGCTCAATAGTGCCAGATCTCATGGAGACAAATGAGAAGGAGCTCCCCAAATGACGTAGAACAGCATATGCTAGACATTAATGTAGATAAACATCTGTACTAATGATGATTATTTGTTTGTGAGCCTCCCAATATGGAAATCATACGAAGTAGGAAGGTTGGTAATAGAGAAGTACCTGGAAGCACTAATGTATTCAGTAGTGGCAGAACCTGGGGCATGAGGGCTTTGCAGGGCACCATACGTTATATATAGCAGATCTGTCTGATCTGGGACATTTCAGATCTGAGCTGTTCTTCACCTATAGCTAGAGATTGAAAATATATTTTTTATATGACCACATTTATATGAGAACGGCCTGTTCCAATGACAGAGAAATGTGTCAGAATAATACAGTTTAATAACAACTGCCCCTATCATTCTGACTCAGCAAAAAGACCGGCTGCCCAAGGCAGGAAAGGTAAAGGGAGGAGTGATGTTCCCCCATTTATTTCTCTTATTCATGACACCCCGTGATGAGAGTCCACTTTGTAAGTTACTGACAGAATTCAGAGTGTCAGCAGATACTAGATGAGGCCCATTCTACAGAAGTGTTTTCTTTATTGCTGAGGTCATCCCTGTGTCTGCTTTTGACAGATAAAGAACTACAAGGCTGAGGGACAGTTGTAAGCGGGAAACTATTTTCAGTGAAATATCTGTAGTTAAGAACATTCAGTCCTCTTCCAACATTTTGGGAGGGTTCAAGTTATATAACGTTTGTATGTGTACTCCCATTTTAATCTATAAAAGTTGGGAGAAGAGGAGTGTCTTTGGCAAAAGCCTCAGGTTACACTTCAGTGTCACATTGACTGTTTTTCCCAAAGCGAAACTATTATATGTTCTTTGTTAAACTCAATAAACCTCATTCTATTTGAAATAGCCTTATCTCTGAGTTTTGCTTTCCATATAACGAGGTCATAGCAATAAAATTATCAACAAGATCTGCATGTTGGGTAGCACTGACATAGCGTGTTGGCATCTTTTCCTACTGTCTCTGGCTTAACCCACTGTCTTGTCCTTCTGAATCTATCTTGCACTACTATATCTTTTCCTACACACTCTTTATGGCTTTACTATCAATCTTGCTCTGCTGTCTCCAATCTTGTCTAATTGTCATCATCTTTTGTCTTCACCTTGCCCTACTGTATCCATCTGTATCCATCTTGTCCCAATGTTGCTTTACTGTCTCCTTCTTTCCCTACTGTCTTCTCCTTGACCTAATACAGTATACTGTATGCGCTTGCTGCTTTCCTAGCCCTCGCCATGTACACACCCCCAGAAAGTCAAATCGATATGGATCCCTCAAAGGTAACTCTGTTGCTTCTTTCATTTTGTCAAAGTAAACAACAGAGAACTACCTGGCAGCAATTATGTATTTAGCTGTGGTAGGACCTGGGAGATAGGGCTTTTAATGGTTCCATTATTTATACATAGCAGACGTTTTGATGCAGGGCATTTTAACTAGGAGTTCTTTAACAACACATAAAATGTTTACATGCTGAATAACAATGATATAAAGCAGTGATCCCCAACCAGTCACTTGTGAGCAACATGTTTCTCACTAACCCCTTTGGATGTTGCTCTCAGTGGCCTCAAAGCAGGTGATTATTTTTGTATTCCAGGCTTGGAGGCAAGTTTTAGTTGCATAAAAAACAGTTGTACTGCCAAACAGAGTCTCACCAGTCCACATAGGGGCTACCAAACAGCCAATCACATCCCTTATTTTGCACATCCAAGGACAATTTTTATGCTTGTGTTGCTCCCTAACTGTTTTTACATTTGAATGTGGCTCATAGGTAAAAAGGTTGGGGACCCCTGACCTAAAGTAATGGCATTTTGCCCTACTTTCTCCATTCTGTCCTACAGTCTCCATCGTTCCCTCCTTCATCCATTATGCCTTTCTGTCTCAATTCACTTTGGCATGCTACATACCTGCTATCCCTCTTCCTACATATTACAGTTGATCTTCCTGGGCCTCATTATATGCAGAATACCAGACCGTCACATCTATTTGTAACCCCCTAAAGGGGGTTACATATGTGTCACAACCAAATCATTTATTTTATACAATAATTAAAGAGTAATACCAATTTTTTGACAAGGACACTCCTAAAGGGTCTAGAGCCTAAAGGTGGTCTAGAATTTGGCACATTTCCCTGGCTGCTCTTTCAGGTCTTCAGTAGCAGCTCATATTGTAGCTCAACTGGAGAACTGACAGCCTCTAATTACAGAGAATACCATTAAAGTTTTTTCTGTTCTGTAACTTTCTTGAGATGACTGCATCATATACAGTACAAATTAAACATTTGTCTTTTCAACACTAGTCATTATACCTGGCCTGAGAAAATACTGAGAAACCCTGTACTGGGACTAAAGAGAGGCATGTGCAAGTTGGCGAAATTGAACAGCCAAAACCTAAAATATTTTCTTATATTGAATACCAAGGTGACAAGGAGTGGTAGGTGAAGTTTGTGTTTGGGATATCTAGATGGATTTCTGTAATGCACCATAAAACTAACATTATAAATGACAGTTGCTCTTTTTTCCTATTTGAGGAGGCTACAAGTAAGAGTGGCAGTTTTTGCAAAACACTGTGTCCATCAAAATTGTATGCAGCCGACTTCCATCAACATTTAGGGTTTCTGGGACATGCAAAACAATAGCAATGGGCTTCAGGTTTAATGTAAAACTGGCAGGTCCAATTGACTTCACTGTAGGTCTGTTACACAATTTCCATGCTTGTAGCTTATGTATATAAAAGAAAAAATGTTCTCTGCTGTTTGTGTTATGTGAAGTGTAGAAAACTCATATGCAGAACACTGACCATTTGTACAAATTTACTACTTTCCTAAGAACCCATTTTCTGTTTTGGAGGAATAGAGCTTCTATAGAAGCAAAACAAAGGGAAGTTGTCAAGGTTGGTATAAGGGCTAAAGGGTCAACCATCAGCTGATTGGTCAATTTGCATTCTGACTGCATGAGAGGCAATGAGAGTGCTAGACCATAGACATTCCTATAATAGTATATCACTCCATCCAATCGCACATACAAACCAGCATTGATTAAGGCTGACACTGCCCTGACTGGCTGCCAGTTTTGTTATTATCCCCTACCCTCCTTCTTTTGCATCACAGTATTTCAATTTCTCAGTGACCCTAGTAGTGCATCACAGAAGATGTAGACCCTATACAGCGACCCTGACATCATAGAACCAAAAGGTGAACCTGAATCCCCAAACTTGTAATAATCAGCCATGGTATTTTAACCAGTCATGGTCCATAGCCATAGACTTCGCTGAAAAATTTGCGAATTTCGTGCGAAATTCATGAAACGCCGAAAAATTCGCAAAAGAACACCAGCATCTTGTTTTTGACAGCGGCGTCCGAATTTACGCCAGTGAATTTTCGCAGCCGTTTTGTGAATATAATCGCCGGTGGCGAATCGCACAAATTCGCTGCGAAATCGTGCCTGGCGTCACACAAGTTTTTTCCTGTAGGCTTCCATATCTGTGAAACATTTACAGTCTTTAGCGCAAGATTGTGCTGTGTTTTGACTTTCTGGGTCACCCTAGTCACATAATTTGGTTAAATAAATGCAATGGATACATAGGAATTAGAAAGGGTTGACTATGGATTTGTCAATGGTTATAGTAGACTTTGGTTGGCATCACCTTTGCACCCTGCAATACTCATCTTGATCTGCCCTTTCTTTGTCTCCATTTTACTATTACCAAGTCCCATCCCTTTAGTTCAGTCCCACACAGGAGCAAATCTAACCATAAAGTCCACAATCTTGCTGAACATGGTGGTGTGTATCACTACCAGACATATTGCACTCTTTTATATTCAGTCTTAACCCACCCCAGATTGTGTGCATGAGCTCAGGCTAAGAAACAATATTCACTAGAAGTTGCAGGGCTCTACAGAAATAATTTTTAAGGTCCCAACCTTGAGGAACATGATTTGCAAATTTATATTCTATCTTCCTGGGCCACCCAGCAAAAAGTGGGCCACTGATTAGGAGTATTAGGAGCACTCCGATGATGAGCTCTCCTCTTCAGAATCAAGATGGCGGCATCCATGGCCACAATGCCATGTAGCTTTGTGCCAGTGTTTGACATCATTGCATTGGGTGCACAATTTAAAGTTAAAGGACACCAAAGAGAGAATATAGGTATTTCTTGGTAAAGTTCCTGAGTGCTGCTAAATTGCTGTTTTGACTTGAACCTTCAGTCCCTGACCTCCTGTCTTGATTCTGACTTCACTGTTTACTGTATTGTGGTAGGGAAGAGGGTTAGAAAATATTGATTAAAAAAATTGTACCGCAGTAGGAGAAGAAGGCAGCAGTATCACTTTATATTCGAATTGTCCATCTTATTGCCTTCAGTTATAGCTGCAGTACCACTGGAAATGGCTGGGGGTTTGGTGGAAGCTGTTATTTAAAATCTCAAGGTTTACAAGCCAAATAGTCTAAGTTCAAGTAAATAATTGGACCCCACAAAGTCTGTTTTGCCCACAGTCCGGCTACAACTAAAGACGGCTCTGACCACAATGGGAGATAGAGAAACGTTGATATCGTAAATGAAGAGACCGGCAAGGAGGTGAAGAACTAATAGGGGTGGACGTGCTGCTTTAACACTGCACAAAGATCTTACCTTGTAACTGGGGGAAATACTCTGCCACACACAAGAACATTCACTCGGGCTCAGGACACACAAATTTACAGAACCAGAGGAAATGATTTACTGCATTTAAGGCTGGAAACTGATACTCTTGCAAGAGCTAAAGTGGCCAAGAGGTTGAAGAAAAGAATGAATATATATTATTTCCACCATATGTTTGCAGTTGTACAAGTTTAAACAATCTCCCTTAATTAGCTTGGACACACTGTTGGCTGCGATTTCTCAATTTTTCATCCTAACTATCCTTCTGTATTAATGCAAAGCATATCTCCACTTCGTTTGCCCCTATTGAAGTTCCTGATTGATTGATAGAAAATGAATCCCACAGTAGGACCTCTTACTTCACTTCTATGGGGGCTACGGTATCCTGGGATAATAAAATAAGGGCAAAGGACAAAGTAATTCCAGAAATCAGCCGGATTAACTCTTTAACCCATTCAGGTGTCTAGACAAAGGTTTATTTATGGAGCACAAACAGCACTGTGCAATTGCATTAGAGGTTATAAAACAAAATAAATGGAATACACTGGAGCTTACAGTTGAATATATTTATTTAGGGATCCGTAGAGATCCAAGCACTGCAAAAGGGGCCCACTTGAAGGATGAAGACTTATTTCCTGTTCTAGATATTCCTGGAAACTCAACCTGAAGGCCAGTTAGGGTGAAACTAATGGTAAAAATGTCCTCACTGTCCTAGAATCCAGGATAACTAATGACAGGGCTACTGTACAAATTTCCAATAAACTTGCAAGTGATTCTTAATTTGCAGGTGTGGGCCTTTGCATATGTTGGGTCGCAGGGTGTTTCAGAACTACAACTATTAGGTTATTTTAAAGATGTTGTTCTTAACAATAAAGACTTTAAATGCTTTATTGACTGGATTCACATAGGAGTAATTTAGAGAACTAGGCACAAGAGATAGGATACTATTAATCTGCATTTACTCATAAATATAGATTCAAGCATCCAGTGTCAACATGTAATAGTGTATTATTTCAGGCTTCTCTCTAGCTTCCCTACTCCTACCTATCACACCTAGGGGCAAATTTCCTAACCGGCGATAATTCGCTAGAGACGGCTTCGCAGCCACATCGCAACACTTTGCCAGGCGTAAATTTGCTGGGTCAAGCTAATTCACTAAAGTGCAAAGTTGCGTCCAGGGCGCCGAACTCTGGCGAATTTTTGCTAGCGTTACTTCGCCAACCAAAGCGAAGATACGCTATCGTTGCCTAACTTGCATATGGTGGGAAATGATAAAGTTGAATGGACGTATATGGTGCAGCATATACATTACGTTATACGTTATACAAGTCCAGGGAACCTTAATAAATAAAATAGAGTTGTTATTATGCCCTACACATGAGCCCACTGTATAGTTTATGTTCCATATGTTAGGAAATGAAGGGGGAAACCCGCTTACCCAAAATATTTTTTACGGACCGTTGCAGACTATCAATCAGAAAAAAGGAAAAGAGGCCAGTGTTTTTTGGGACACTAAAAATTGAGGAAGTCCTATGCACTTGTGTGGCGAATGAGGTAACGTTCAGTAAAATCCGCATCTTAGTGAATTCCGTTCGCCAGAGTGAAAATTTGCTTGGCTTTAGAGTGCGAAGCAACGCTAGCGTCTATCTCCTTCACTAAAGAAGTTACGCCTGCGCCCGTTAGTAAATCGGCAAAGTTCCTGTGGGCGGTAATGCTAACGAATTGACGGTAGCGTTAGCCACTTCGCCCTTTAGGAAATCTGCCCCCTAGTGTGATCTTTGCCATAGGCTATCATATCTCTGTCTCTCCTATAAGGCCTAGTATTTTATCTTAGGCCACAATTAGAAGAGCCCAGAGCACATTTGTGTTTCAGCTTATATACTTTAGAACATTGTCC
The DNA here is from genome assembly GCA_038501925.1 of Xenopus petersii. Lineage (NCBI taxonomy): Eukaryota > Metazoa > Chordata > Amphibia > Anura > Pipidae > Xenopus > Xenopus petersii. Next base: position 14,214,263 of record CM076682.1, read on the forward strand.
CCTTCTGGACAACTAAAGGATGGCCAGTGAAATACTTTAACTCAGGAAAAGGAAACTGTTTCCCATCTATAACTAAGGACCACACTGGGGTTTCCATTACCAGTGGACTTCCTGAAAAAAGGGTAACTAAACCAGTTAGTTAACTAAACTACGTTAGTATTTTTTTTCTAACTCAGGCCCTACACGGCATGTTTAATAAAGGGGATCCTACAACTGGCCACATCCTAATCATTAAAATGTCAAGGCCTCACTGCAGCCTTGAAGACATTGCATACCATACTTTAAGTGACTTTAAGTGACAAAAAAAGAGTATAAAATCAATTCAGTTTTAGGAATCATTGCTATATAAGCTGCATCACCAGGTAACACTTTTGCACCCACTTACACTTATTACACCTCTTACACACCTTCATTGTCTTTTTTACTTATATTTTGCTCACACCTATACTCTTACCTATATACTTACCTATACTAACACACATACATACACACTTTCCAAGTGTGCACCTATACACACCACTTTACTTTGCCTTCACTATTATTTTTCCATTATTTCATTGTTTTTTTAAAAAACAGGCATTGGTTTGGGCAGTCTCTCTATCTTAAAAGCCGCAAAAGCTAGTAACGGGGGAGGATCTAGCCCTCAGACTGAAACCAAGGTTCAGTAGACACTTACTCCAAGTAATTCTACTATGCAGAGAGGTGCAAGACCTTTTATACTATGACCGGAGGTAAACAAGTTAAGTACCACCATGTGGGTTTTATCTTGACGTGGTATGGTGGCTTATCAACTTTATGATCATAATTTTGTAACTAAAAACCCCTGTTTTTGTAAACACATGCACTTGCATATATACTGAATTACTCATGAGATGGGACCAGGGAATGTACATTGATTAATTTGCCAAGTCAGAAGCACTTCCATTGTATTTAAATACATTTTAACTTAGCAAAAATACAGCTCAAAGTCTTCCCTGGTTTCCAAGGTCGTAGTGGGAGTCTGCAATCTAGGACAGGTTACCCATTGAGTTTGGTACAAGCAGGGTGGGGATTAGGTTCTGCAGAAGTTACTTGATGGTTAGTGAGCTAGGCAGACGGATTCCTTCACATGAAGGGATAGGGGGTCAGTATATTGGTGATTCTCTCCAGTGTTAAGGATAGGGACAATGATTAGTCTTCTGAATAGTTCCATTGGTGCCTTGAGAGTTACAACAGTTAGCTTTTCCATTCAATTAAAATGAATTGTGGTTTAAGAACCACTGCCACTCAGGTTTTTTTTTAAATGTGAAGATTTCATAGAACCTGTACGCCTCTTCCATATCTGCTACAAGGGCCCAATCCAATCCATGCCAACCCTAGGCATATATAAAGCACATTATATGGTGTCAGTTAATGCATCCAGTTACATGGGGCCATGCAAATTCCACATATTTGGGTAAACACTAAAGCCTGGTAGAAAACAGATAAGAATAATAAAAATAAAAAAATAAAAATAAAATGTTATTGGGCCCTACCTCAACATCATCTCAGGGACTTAGGGTCTATTTTGTAAACAATAGAAATTGCACAGGAATCAGTATTCACCACTGGGGCCCAAACTGCCACTGCCAAACTGGAAGACAAATGGGAATGTAACCTGCAGAAATTTCCTAGTAGGTGTTATCAATTAGCCAGAATCAGCCGTGGCCAAGAAACCTTCACTTGTTAAAGTAAAATCCACAAAAGCCTAGAGTGTGCTCCTGGGGCTTCCATAGATTGTCTGGTTGATCCATCTGTTTGTCATTTGGGAATAGCAGACTGTCACTTTAAATTGCTACCCTGGGGATTAATTGTACACTAGCAATAACAGGCTGTAACCCCTGCCTTCCCAGTAAGCTGCAGATCAATAATATAAATAAGGGCTGCATCCAGAACTGCCTTTAGGGAGGCACAAATAGGGGCCCTGGTTGCAGTGCAGAAGAAACAAGTTATGGGAATATGAAATGAAAGTTGCAGAGTTTGCACCAGGTCTAGTAAACCATAGCAGCAAATGAAATGCTAGTTTTTAATCTGTTGATGGATTGCTAAACTGGATGCAAACTATTATTACAATTTCCCTCTTTGCCATCAAATGCCTCTAATAACGCAATTCATCAATCAAATCATCCATTCAAACAAACCATTATAATGGGTCCTACAGAAATGGTGCTGGTTACTGGACAACCTAAAGCCTTGGGCTATTGTTGAACTATGACTCTGGGCACCCGTTGAAGGCTTGAGGCTGTCAGTAGAGACAAGGAGTTGTGGAGAGCTGTAGGATGGGCTGGTAGTTTCTTTTATTGAGGTTGTACCCTGGACCTCACAATATGAAGATACGAAGCAAATGTAAATATCAGCCGTAGGATGCACAGGTACAGTATATGAAAGAGTTCATGGCAGAGAAACGAGAAAAATCAATATTAGATGAACTGCCTCCAGCTGGAAGCGTTTAACATCAGGGCACAAATGCAGCCCATCTGGCATTAAGCTATTGGCATAAACATTTCAAGGGGTTTGGCTTTTTCCCAAGGTTCCCACTTTTTAGCAAATTTTCGGATAGTTACCAGACGCACCAGAAAACATTATTTTATATTTGTGGGAAAGATTTGTTTTGGCTAAATCTGGGATAAGCCAGGCGCAACTGGAGATGTTTATTCTCCGTGCAGAGAAAATATGATGAAGCTTTGTGTGCCAACATTTAGTGAAGCATTGTAGGGAAAAGCTTGGTCTGTCTTTGGGGAAATGTGAGAAAAAACAACAACTTTGGTTGGAGTAGAATAGACGACCACCAATGATGTATCACTTCTCTAGTATGGAAACATTTGGGGACCCTGGATGTAACTACAAATGACACTAAGTGGTGCAAAAGTGTTTGAGGTTTAGCTGTGCTGCACACCTAGTGCTGGATTGTCCATCCACTGGTCTGTTCCTACTCACACTGCCTAACATGCGCATTTGAATGGTTTGCAAGTTGAGGTATGGTGCCTACTAGTGATGTGTGAGTCAGAAAAAACTCAACCCACACTGGGTTTTCCATTGTAGGACACGTACCCAGGCCCCGATTTGTGGAAAGGTCACCTAGGCCGGCAGGATTTTAGGGGGGAGGCATGCTGCCCAACCACACCCACATTGGTTCAAAAACATTGGGGATGCGCTGTAGATACAACAATTTTTTTAAATGTCCTGTGCACCAATCCCCATTGCTCCAGTCCAGAAAATTTGCACGAATAAAGGGGAGGGGACGGGGGCGACAAACGACAGTGGGCCTAAGGGCATCCACTATGTAAATCCGGCCCTGCTCGTACCCAACCTGCATCTTCTCACTCTGTGCGCAGAGTTTTTAGACACAGAGGGGGAATTTACTTCCTTTGTCTGACATGCACCCAACCCTTACCAGCAATGTTTGGCCATATCTCAACCTGAACCTACCCAACCAATATTCAACACATAGGTCACTGCGGGTTTTCGGGTCAACTCGCACATCACTAAAGCCGACATGTCCCACCATGTCAGCCCCTCATTAGTACATCACTTCTGATAACAGCTCTGTATTCATGGGGGAACACAGGGTTCTGTATAGCAAGATGTAAACTGCACCCTGCCCTGATGCACCAAATCCCTGCTCTTAATGATGCACATGTTTCTCTTCTAGAGGATATGTATAAGCCCCAGCTATGATCAAATGATTTTCTATGGGGATCCAGCAATATTTCCAATGCTATGCCCATGTATCTACCACCTAGATCAAAGTCATGCTTGTTTGGTGACCTTGCCAGGTGAGAAGCTTTTTCTAGGCATGACCCACACAAGACCTGGACCAAGCCAGTGGTACTTAAGAGGAAGGATGGGCACATCCCATTTAAAAGTTTCCTAAAGCTACAAAAGAAGGGGGCATACAAAGGCTTTTGTAACTCATGAATATATACATATCAAACAACATGGTATGCGTGAAGCTACTTCTTTTTATTTGAACTTTTTTGCATTATAAAATAACACATGTGTTCTCTTACGTATTGCTGGGTCGTTTAAGCTAAGCAGACACAGGTATCTTTTTACATAACATATTGAAATACTATCCAACATCATTCCCTTAAAGGGAAGCTTTGCAAAAACTCATATAAACCCGTCAGGAAGTTTTCAGAGACACTAGGTGACAGTTTGCATGAAATTAAATGTTTTGACTGCAATATCCTTTGCGCTTTAGACATGTATTTATTTACCTTTTTGCAGGGCAAATCTCTTGTAAAGACCCCCTGTACCCTACTGCCAGTTCTGTTGTTGGAGGTAAGGAGATATCAGATATGACTAGGTTGCTCCAAATGGCATCTGTTACACGGGGGGTCTCTGCAATCTATTTAATTTACCTACATAGGGGCACATATGCTAAAGTGTGAATTTTCTCTTCATCACTCACTCATTCTAGAGAAAGACAGGTTCCACATGACTTTATCCCCACAATACCGGGCACCCGTGATTTCTATCCAATTAATTATTGTTTTGTTAATAGGAACAAAATCAATCAACATGTCACAATAGACTGAATATCTTCTCATTCTGTTTTACCAATAAACAATAAAGCTTGGGTGGACTACCAAGGGAATTATCTCTACTCTGAGGCTACATTCATTGGCAGCGTCAACCCAATCAATTCCTTATTGGAGCCTCAGACTGTTCATTAGATGACTCAGGTTACAAAAGTGACCACATATATTATCAAATCCCCAATCAGTGGGTCTTCACTGGGGCCTTCTCCTCTTTACAGGCTCTTCACACAAATCACTTACATTACTCACCCCTCACTGAGGAGAACCAAGAAGAAGATGGGAACTTTTAGCCCCCTTAGAGTCATCTGACACATTTATTGAAATGGTGTTCCCATAATAATAATAGGGTTTAAATTCCCCTAGCAACCATGTATTGATTGGAATGAAGAGACTGGAATATGAATAGGAGAGAGACTGAATAGAAAGATGAGTAATAAAAAGTAACAATAACAATATATTTGTAGATTTGTATTTTTTTTTAGATGGGATCAGGGACCCCCATTTGAAAGCTGGAAAGAGTCAGAAGAAGAAGAAGGCAAATAAATAAAAAAAAAAAAAAATAAATAAATAATGAAGACCAGTTGAAAAGTTGCTTAGACTTGGCTCTTTTATGACATATTTAAAGTTAACTTAGAGGTGAACCACCCCTTTAAGCTGTTATCTGGTAGCATTGGTCCAATCTACCTCAGTAACCAGTCGATTGTTGGTTTCTAGGCATTCCTAATCCTAGCAACCACAAAACGTTATGTCTCAAATTAGAGAGTGAGAGAGAGTGACAGAATAGAAAGGCAAATAATCTAAAAAAAACCAAAAAGTAGACCATTGGTTTATTGCTTCAGAAAAGCAATGTCTATCATGTAGTAAATGTTTAAGCTTATATTAATTAATTAATACAGGCCAATGTTTGTTTAGGGCTTGTACCCAGGAACAGCTGCACTGGGGCCCTGGGGCTACTGCCTATCTCACCAATGGGGCCCTGAACTGGAGCACCAGGCATTCAGGGCTTTTGTAGCAGTTAATGGACAGTGGACAAGGTTTTGGATGGATTGGGGCATGTCTGGATTTAACTGGGTGGGGTCAGGTTGCATCAGGGTGTGGCCTAACTTGTCCCGACATTTTGTTGGTTGAAAGGTATGTGATGGCTTATAAAGTGAATTATAGTGGTATTATACTATTGCAAGCAGTGCTATATATTCATATAATACACAAAAGCCATGAATATCCTGTAAATTATATCCTTATAAACGGTGAGTAGTGATGTCATCAGTTATAAACGGTGAGTAGTGATGTCATTTCGATCACATGACTCACTAAAATGTGTGTATTATAATTAATAAAGTACCCCCAGTTTATTAATTCAGCCTCGTGTTTTTATATGGTCATGAAACTCCTCAGTAACTTATAATATCCTTATATTTTACAAAAGGGGGTACTTTATTCACTATATAATACACAAAAGCCATGAATATCTTGTAAATTATATCCTTATAAACGGTGAGTTCTGATGTCATCCATTATAAACGGTGAGTAGTGATGTCATTTCTGTCACATGACTAACTGAAAGTTGTGTATTATAATAAATAAAGTACCTCCTGTTGCAAAAATATGAGGATATTAGAAGTTCCTCTTGGAGTTCCATGACCTGTATCAAAACATATTTTTTGATACATATTTTTATATGGTCATAAAATTCCTCATTAACTTATAATATCCTTATATTTTACAAGAGGGGGTACTTTATTCACTATATAATCATTATATACACAAATAATGTAGGGTACTTTCATTTATTCTCCCTTATAGAGTTACTGTCCATAGTGAACGTCTCTTGGGAAGGTATTATGGAAGTGACTAGCACAATGCATTGTACTACCATGTGATTCCCCCTGCAATGAGAAGGGCTGCTGGGAGTTGTAGTGCATTGGGAGATGGAATGAGAAAGCAAATGCTATAGCATGTTTTCTCCGCTGTTCTCTAACATTTGCACATTGTTTTTACTGCTTTCTGTTTCTCATTTAAGGCCACAACCTGTTACTGTTTCTTTGACATTGACTTTGTCCTCCCAAATCCAGCTGGGATGAATCACTCGCGCAGTTTTATTCTTCAAAGTGACTAAAATGACTAAAAAGCACAGGGTAACAACTCAGTCCTGTAGGGGTCGCTGTTCCTCCAGCAAAGGGATCGCTGCTTTATTGAAACAAGATGACCATGTGCAGACGTCAATTTGACACTAGACTCAATTCATACCCGTAGCTTTTCTCATTGTATTAGAAGAAAGATGAATAATAAGACAATAAAATCCTCCTACTATTTAGCTGCAGAAAGCTGGCACGGCACTAATGTTGGCATATATTAGAGAATAAAAACAAATAAATATCCAATGTAAAGTAATTAAAGTGTCACTTTGGTGGTGGTGGGGGAACTGCACCAGGGCCCTCGAGGAGGACAAAAGGGATGAAGGGTTGTTCAATGCAAATCTGGCTCCCAGTGTCATAAGGGTATAGTTATACTTCTGCCAGTGGTACTCAAACTCTGGGGCTGGCACAGATTGTGCATCAACTTTGACAAAGTTCAGTGGCCAGAGTGAAAGGCAATTTGGGGTGGAATGGGGGTGTTTTAAGCACACAAGTCTACCCCAGGGTCATTGATTTCCCCCGTTGTTGCAACACTCGTTTTGATAGTTACGTGTGACCCAAGGTCCATGTTTACCCATAATCATTTCTTGCCTCTAAGGTGGTTGAAGGGACCACCGTTAATTTTAATAGTTAGACAATGTTCATTTTTGTTTTGAATAAAATTCTGTCATTGGCCCCCTTTAAGGATGTGGTGGTGAATATCTGATCTGAGGCTCTTTTTGTAACCATGCTCTCTTTTTGACCAAATTTAATGTGATATATTTAATTTATGGCATCTGAAAAGAGGTCCTGCATTCATTTATGAACGGCATTGTGCATGGAGAGTCTTCTGAGACTGCTGTATAGAGCTTTCCAAGTGCTTTTCCTTCTGTATGGTCTTGTGGCGATCATCTGGATCTCCATTCCTGTGGGAATATGGGGGTAGAGTTGAGTTTTCCTTTCTCTTGGAGAAAAACAAAGGTGCCTGCAGATACATGGCCATCACAAGCGGACTAGAGCTGGAGTGGAACTGAATGGGATAAAGTGCTTATTACATAGTAGAAATGGCTGCGCAATTTATAGCAAATGGACACTGGGCTCCTAAATATTGGTACATTTAAGTGTCCCACACATATTTAAGAGCCTGAAAACTCCAAGCCTTCAAAGTTCTTGGAAGGCAGCAATATCAAGTCTGGTGGGCTTATCAGAAAGCATGATAAATTGTGCTGTAATACAAATACTTTATAGTTGTGCCAGTCTAAATAGTTTCCACATTTTAACTAGAAAAAAAGTTTTTCACTGGATGTCAGCACAGTCAGTTCCAAGGCTACGTTAATAAATCCAGGTTAGGTTGATTTGACTTATTCTGGGCTTCTTGCTCTTTGTGTTTCATAGGCAAGTATAGAGCTTGATAAAAGGCCTAAAGGCCTGCAACGTCGCGGACCAGCCATGTAATGTATCAATAAAGGCATTTTGATCTACCGGTGCTGTACGAAAACCTTCTTTTTGGATTAATGGTGGAGGATGGACCACTGGCGGTACGTGCACCCAGTACTGCATTCATATTGGGGGATTTCAGCTGACTCAAGCAAACAAGTATCATAGGCAAGTATGTCTGCTCCTGGTGAGGATGGGGCAAAGATAAAGATGGTCCCATCTTCCTGCTAGCTTATATCTATGATGTTGCTCATGTACAACATACATAAAAAGCATTGAGGCATATGCCTTACTGTTAGTTAATAAAAGTGCGAGTCAGCATGGATAAATACTAAGCAACAATTATGTGTTCTTCTTGGAACCATTCTAGAAGATCAGATTGTAGTGATTGCTCTCCAGCTGAGCGTTCCTTCCCATTTATGAGCTACAGCCCATGCGCTCCATTTGTCTTTTCTTTTGCCAGAACTCTACACTAGCAACACAAACAGTCTCACAGAGAACATAATCTGCACCGATAGACTTTTAAATCCTTTTTAAAGACCCTTAAACATTAGGGTTGTAAACTACTTGCACTACTTACACCACTCCTCTGCCAAACACATTTCACACTAGTTGTGTAGGTTATGAGAGCAGCAGCTCCACATTAGAAGAAGTGACTTGGTAAACTGCATCAAATTATGCAGCCACTACCTTCCCTTTTATCACTTTCATGGTCCCCCCCAAAACCAACATTGACCATGCTTTGATCTGAAATATTATTCTTTAAACCCTGTAGCTGAATATCTTTATTGGTACAATTTACCGACCAGGGGCCAGATTTACTAATTTGTCGCCAGCGACTGCTTCACAGACTTCGCACCACTTCACCAGATGCAAATTCCCTTATTCACTAAAATGCGAAGTTGTGTCCTGGTCACTGAGCGCTGGCAACTTTTCGCTAGCGATACTTCTTCAGTGCGAGCATTTCATATCGCAGATTCACCAGCATTCATTAATGCCTAACGAAGTTGCTAGTGATCTTACGCTTAGGTCAATTTGAATAGTGCGGGTACATTAAAGTTATGTGGACGTCTTTATTACAGATGTTGGTGCAAATGCTACTTTTTATTTCAAATGTCTAAGGAACCTGAATAAAGACAAAAGAGATCCTATAATGCCCTAGACATGAGCCCACTGTAAAATGAATGTTCCATGGCCCTCAAATGTCTGGTGAAAAATGTTAACCCAAAAAAGTTCAAGTTAGGGTATTTTCAACTTTAATGCATTTTCGGCAGACAGGATATGATGTAAGTGATATATGATTGAGGAAGATCTAGTTTCATTTTAGCACTTCGCCTGGTCTGAGGTGGCAAAGTCAACTCTGGCGAAAGAGGTAACTTTCAGTAAAATCCGCACTTTCGTGAATATGCAGAGCAACAACTATTCGCCTGAGCAAAAAGTCGCCTGTGAACGAACGCTACCGACGGTCTCTTTCACTAACGAATTGTCATCGGTGCCTGTTAATGAATTGGCGATGTCCCTGCGGATGTGATTTCTGCTGAAAAGTTGCTAGCGTTAGCCACGTCGCCCTTTAGTAAATCCGCCCCTTGGTTTAGTGTTGCCAAAATATACATTGCATTTACTCTTGGATTTAATTTGTTACACTTGTTTGTGTATCCAGTGTATCAAAGTTCTGGTAGTAACCATTGCCCTACATCCACAACATCCCATAACCAGTGATTCATGCAGCAGCAAGGGGGTGGAGGGGCCAGGATCTCCCATGCTCCCATATGTGTTGAGCAACACCCATGAAAGGAACAGGAGTGCAGAAGCTTCCACTCAAGAAGAAAGGAACTTGAAAATCTTGCCTCTAAGAGTAACACACATCCAATGACTTGTCAAGAAAAGACAACCAGGGACATACCTTTAAGAGTAAAGGCCAGTGGTTCCCAACCAGTGACTCACAAGCAGCATGTTGCTCACCAACTTCATGGATGTTTCTCTCAGTGGCCTCAAAGCAGGTGCTTATTTTTAATTGGTTGTATTTTTGGTTGTATAAAAACCAGGTGTACTGACAAACAGAGTCTCCTGTAGGCTGCCAGTCCACATCGAGGCTATCAAATAGCCAATCACTGCACTTATTTGGGATCATCAGGGAATTACTTCATGTTTGTGTTGCTCCCCAACTCTTTTTACATTTGAATGTGGCTTACAGACAAAAAAAAAGTTGGGCCCCCTGGTAAAGGCAGTCCATACAAGTTGGTGTCCATAGACATTACCCCAAATGGGAGTGCAGAAACCTTCTGAAAGAGAGAGGGGTCCTGCCCTAGGAATAATAGCCAATATATTTGTATAACAAGAAATAAAATGGTTTCAAGAGAGAAACCTGATTTTCTCTGTGTATTTGTAACTCTATCCACCAAAAGGGTCTAAAGAAACAGCTACAATTGCCTAACCCCAAGCAGCTGGCTCAGGTTAACAGAAACGTCGTCTGCTCATTTCAGAAGGAGCCACCAAAGTCAATTTTAACAGAAACCTACTTAAGGAAGTGTTCTGCTCCTTCAGTAATGATTGTCAAAGCTGGTTCCCTAACCATTTTCCCTTGTTGTATTCAATAAACCCAGCCTGTTTTCAGTGTTACACCATTGGCACCCCGTTTTATTTTTCACTTTCAACTCAAGGCACAAATCTTCTTGAACTCTTCCAACATACTATGCAGGTTTCCTTAAAGGAAGAAAGAGTTTGATGTAGCCTTGTCCTACTGGGAGAGCTAACCTGCAAGGATGGCCCACAGTCACCAAAAGGTTCTACTACAGATATAAAATACAGCTCTTGGGTCATTAGAATAATAAATGTGCGCAATTCTCAAACCTATCGTAAGAGAAATATTTTTTCTCATACAGGAGAATTTATCACTTAATAACTGTGTCAGAAAGAAAAGGCAAGAACAGTCCTTATTTGAGCTGAAATAGTATTTTGTCAGCAGAGACATCCAACAGACACATGCTTTCACTTTGGCCAGGATGGAAGCACGCTGAACTGTGACTGAAATGCTGATACAGAGCCAGCGGCTAGGGGGTAAATCACTTTAAGTGTTTGACATAAAATCACAGTGGAGGTGCTCGCTACTTAAAGGAATTAGCCTGTTAAAAGGAAAGTGCATGAAATACAATATACTCCTTGGATGATGAAAAACCTTGTGTGGAGAAACAGAAGATGCCTTTTTGGTGCACTTTAAATTTAGCCGGCAGATAGGACTGCTCATAAAATACCCATGTTTTACAGTAGATTGCATGCACGGGGAAGCCCATTATAGATATACAGGGATGTGAAATTTATGTCTTCATCTCAAAATGCTATAACTTTCTTTTATTGTACTGGGTCATACCATTTAGTGGACTGACTAGCTTAAATGCATCGTTCAGTGTAAAAATAAAAACTGGGTAACTAGATAGGCTGTGCAAAATAAAAAAATGTTTCTAATATAGTTAGTTAGGCAAATATTTAATATATAAAGGCTGGAGTGAATGGGTGTGTAACATAGTAGCCAGAACACTACTTCCTGCTTTTGCACATCTGTTTATCTAGTTTTTATTTTCACACTGAACTGTTCCTTTAATAGTTCCTTTAATAGTTCCATATTGTGCTGGAAAGAAGGAAGCCCTGTTGATCTACTAAAATGGGCAAAGTTTGTCACTATTGGAAACACATAGCAAACAGAAAACACAAGGAGATCAACCTTTGATGAAACAGTCAACTGTATAAGGGAGACATCCAGGTGTATAAACTAGGGATGCACCGAATCCAGGATTCGGTTTGGGATTCGGCCAGGATTCGGCCTTTTTTTAGCAGGATTCGGATTCGGCCGAATCCTTCTGCCCGGCCGAACCAAATCCGAATCCTAATTTGCATTTGCAAATTAGGAGCAGGGAGGGAAATTACGTGACTTTTTGTCAGAAAACAAGGAAGTAAAAAATGTTTTCCCCTTCCCACCCCTAATTTGCATATGCAAATTAGGGTTCGGATTCGGTTCGGTATTCGGCCGAATCCTTTGTGAAAGATTCGGGGGTTCGGCCGAATCCAAAAAAGTGGATTCGGTGCATCCCTAGTATAAACCCTGGGCTTCTCACCCCAAAAAAGTTAATTGTTCAACTACCAGACTCATAGGTCAACGACCTGGGTTTTTCTGACCCTGGATCACTTATAAACAGATGAACTCCTTCAAAACTTTATGGTGGCTATCAGTAGATACCAAAAAAAGGTTAAGACTCATCGATAAATGTAAATGACTTGGGTGTTAAAGCCCAGAGCCAGTAGCTTGTTGGCTTCAAATGAAGATATGCAGGCAATATAGCTATTAATATCGATAACATCAAATCAAGTCTTAAAGGGATCCTGTCATCAGAAAACATGTTTTTTCAAAACGCATCAGTTAATAGTGCTACTCCAGCAGACTTCTGCACTGAAATCCGTTTCTCAAAAAGAGCAAACAGATTTTTTTATATTCAATTTTGAAATCTGACATGGGGCTAGACATTTTGTCAATTCCCAGCTGTCCCAGGTCATGTGACTTGTGCCTGCACTTTAGGAGAGAAATTCTTTCTGGCAAGCTGTTGTTTTTCCTTCTCAATGTAACTGAATGTGTCCCAGTGGGACATGGGTTTTTACTATTGAGTGTTGTTCTTAGATCTACCAGGCAGCTGTTATCACATGACTTGGGGTAGCTGGGAAATTGACAATATGTCTAGCCCCATGTCAGATTTCAAAATTGAATATAAAAAAATCTGTTTGCTCTTTTGAGAAATGGATTTCAGTGCAGAATTCTGCTGGGGCAGCACCACTAACTGATTCATTTTGAATTTTTTTTTTCCCATGACAGTGTCCCTTTAACTTACACCTAGTTGGTTGTCTGGTCTCTTTGATTTCTGAACCCAATAGCAATCAGTTTTGTTCAACTTTAAAGTATCATAACTTTAAAAAAAATATATATAACATTTCTGATTATCTCAAAACTTTCCCTTGGACAACAATGAAATTATTTTTATCCAGTTGATTTCCAGATGTTCCCAACAATGTATGTTTATTATGATACAAGATCCTTTCTTTCTTGTATTGAATAGCAGCCTTGATCAACATACAGATCCATAGGGAGGCACCAAATCCATACATCAATCCAGATGGCCACAAGTGGTTAGAAATCCAGAGTTCAGCTCCGATTGAGAATCTCTGTTCTCCCTGGTGGAGCAAATACTTTTGGTCCTAATTATCTGGTATGAAAGTTGTGTATGAGGAGGAGTCATTATTTCAGGTGATTGACTCTCAGTAACATGGGAACAATAGACATTTTTGGCCAGGGGTATTATGCGTACTCTTAAGTCTATAACAGAGAAGGAACCCATGATCAATCTCCTTGACTAGAAGGCTTCAGTAAGTAGCAGGAGTATGTAGGAAGGCTGAAGACTTTGCTGTTATAACTTGCCCCAGGAGTGTGGGATAGGCCCCATGGAAGAGAAGTATTTTGGGGTACTTCTCCAGGAAACACCCCCAAGGATCCCCAGTGGGTTGGGCATTGGGTAGGGGCAAAGCCTAGTCTCTATAAATATATATTTATGTAAATAAAATGCCATTGTGGGCTCCAGTTGGCACAAGCATCTTGTTTGATTTGACTTCATATCACTGAGTATATTCAACTTTATGTTAAATGAAACCTCAATAAATTTGGTTATATTCCAAGTCAAGTATAAAAAATATTGCTCATTTCCCGGATTCACCTTTTTTTTTCTCTCTTTCTCTGTTTGCCCATAATCATGCTATCAAAGTGAATTTATAACACACTGTATAAATCTATTTTTAACTTATAAAGTGATTACAACGTAGCTTGCTAAAATGTTACATAGTTAAATTGGGTTGAAAAAAGACAAAGTCCATCAAGTCCAACCCCTCCAAACGAAAACCCAGCATCCATACACACACCCCTCCCTATTTTCAATTAAATTCTATATACCCATATCTATACTAATCTGTTCCGGGCCACGTCCAGAAAAGCAATTTCAGGCTTTCAGCAAGATGTGGGATGAACTCACACAGGACAGATGTAACCGAATAAATACATGCGCCGGCCTGTAGGTGGTAATTCTATAAATGTACTGATTGATCTTGGTCACACCATGAGGCGGCTGCAAAGCTTCACATGGAAAAAAATGGATGAAATATGACAGATTCCCTTTCAAATTTCAGGGTTCCACATTATAGAGACTTTTAGCCTTAGAAAATGAGATGAAAGAACTGCTTATGGCCAGTGTCGGACTGGGATGCCAGGGACCCACCAGAAAGCCTTAGACCATGGGCCAACTTTCCAAACAATTATTTCTCATCTCCGCACCGACTTACTCACTACTTACTAAAAGCCTTTTTTCCCCATAATGAAATAGAGAATGAGAATGAAATAGGCAAATGGTTAGAAGCAAGAGGCCACTGACACCTGGGCCCACCGGTAGTTTTCCTGGTATCCCGGTAGGCCAATCCAACACTGGTAACGGCCGCACCTAGGTTAGCAAACCACCTCCTGAATTTTATAATGACGGTGTTGGATGAAGAAGGCTTTGTTGTATATGGAATAAGATAAGGGCTCATTAACCAAGGCCATGAGAAGAAATGTAAGCGTGTGTCCCTTCATGCTCATCCAGGTAGTACTTCTTGCTTTGCTCTAGGTGCAATCTGTACCTTTTGCTGGATAAAAAAATTGAGCTCTGGTTGCACATTCTTTCTGTGGCACAGGCCAGCCCTGTCCTCCCTGCTGGCAATAGGGCAGCTGGTAAAGACAGGAGCCAGTTGCAGCTTGTGTTAGGGTTGCTACCTGTCCAGTTATGACCCAAACAGCCCAGTTTGAGGAATGGCTGCCCAGATCAAAATTGCCTGTCCACTTCCAAATTAGGAAAACTGGGCAGGATTTTCCTTGACTGACATGGGGACTGTCCAATTGCCAACCACCACATCATAGCCCCGCCACTGGATCCACCCTGCAACATCACTGGATCTGCCCCATGATGTTGCCAGCCCGCCCCCCATGTCTGGTCCGTGGTCAGCAAAAGGTGGCAACCTCCTGTCCCCCTGCTCCCTAACCTGTTCTTTTAATTGGGTATCCCATTTTAAATCAAGTTTCAAAATACATCCTTGCATTTAGGGACAGATTTATCAAGGTTTGAATTTCAAATTTTTTTTTGGTCAAATTCGAATTTTAATTCACCAACTCGAATTTGAATGTGAGATTTTTAACACCTCACCCTGGAAACAGTTCTGATTAGAATATTTGCCACCTAAAACCTGACGAGTTCATTTACAAGTCCATGGCAGAGGTCCGTTGAACCGTTTGAATATGTTAATTGCCTTCCTGACATTCAAGGTTTTTTTTCTTTTTCAGTGGAAAATTCGATTCGATTTTGAATTTGAATTGTTCATATTCGATCAAATATTAGATATTCAAGTTTTTTCATAAATAATCCCCCGTTCGAGTTGTAAGTAAATTCCAATTTATTAGAGTTAAAATTCGCATAACTTCGAAATTTGACCTTTGATAAATCTGCCCCTTAGAGTAAGATGAAAGTTAGGGAAAGAAGAACAAAAAGTGCTCTTCCATAGCATCTCACAGCAGCCCCTGCGGTCAGTCCAGGCCTGTACAGTTATAGAATCAGTTTGGGCAACATCATCTTAGACAATATAATGTTTTTGTTACCATGCATGGTGGTAATACACAAAAGCACTGCGTATCTTGACAGCGCTATATAAATAAATGATGATGAAATCAAGGATCACCTGACCAGAATAATGCAGCTCTGACTTTAACAGGAAAAAGTGTTAGTAAAAGACACAGCTCTGTTCATTCATTGGCTGATATAACCTAGCATGTATGTGTGCCCTTGGTGTGTGTGCACTGTCAATCATAGGATCCCAGAGAGGTCGCCCTTAGTACTTAAAATGGCAATTTTCTACTACTAAAAAGTTCATTTTGATGAAAATGGTTAAGTTAGATGAAGCGCGATTTTACATATGAGCTGTATTTATGTAATATATTTTTATAGAGACCTACATTGTTCGAGCGTATTGTTTTCCTTTAAGCGAAGGCCAACTGATATCATGAAAGGTTCTGTAGAACAAGTTTTTCTCATGTTTTACACAAATAAATATAGAAATAAAAATCAACAACTTGTGCGTTTGTTTTGCATGTAACGCATTAAAAGCGACGAAACACGTGTAATATTTATAATAAATAAATATATTCATTGCGTGAAAATACCAAATTCTGCATTGCCAGGGCAGAGTACGCTGTGCAAATGTTTGCTTTTGCCTTCAAGGCATCACAGCGAGTAGAAACAATAAATAAATTGGATAGTCGAGACCACCGTGATGGATGAGGGATGCAGCGAACTGCAAAGGGCCCGTGTGAAGAGTCTCAATGGGAAATATCAAGTATGACACGACCTGACAAAGCCAAGGGGATTCCTGACCTCTTTATCTTTATTTATTAACAAGTTTACATTCAGGGCCTTCACATATATACAGTGAGACCGAGCTCATACAGTAAGGGCTCTGTAACCGAGCTCTTTTTATTTTTGTAGAAATGAGCAAAAGGCATCTTTCCCAAACTTTTCCACCTTTAAAGAATATTCCAGAAAAGGAATGAATAATTGCGTTCCCTAGAACAAAAGAGGGTTGCGCTGGAGACATAAATTGACATTTCTCATGTTATTTTAGATTCTACTGACTTTTCAGGGAGTTTTGAGATATGGTTTGGGAATGGTTGGGGTCAGCCAGCTTTAAAGAAATTTAATGGATTGGTGAGGAACAACTGGTCACTTTGGCTGCAGGTTTTGATCTATGGGCTTTGTGAAACAGCTGATCCTGAGGCATGAGGACCAGCAAGATAAACTTTCACTTTGCCCCCTCTTGTGTTACTTCCTTATATACCTTACGACATGACATGAGTAGAGTCTTGCGAGGAACCAATTTCTAAGACCTGTACCCGTCCCTAATCCGCAGCTGCCATATCCGCAACCCGACCCGCAACCCGCTGACCACCATCAAACAGGAAGTGATGTTGCTGCAAACCAGAAGTGACATCATCAAAAGTGGGCGGTGACAGAAACAAAAATTCCAGAGGATACCCATTTTTTTTGCGGGTAACCCTTCTTGTGTCACTTCTAGGGTTGCCACCTTTTCTAGAAAAAATACCGGCCAGGTGGCAACCCTAGTCACTTCCTTATATATCTTACAACATGGCCAAAAGTGTGTCTCTAGCTTGGTTATTAAAGTCCCAATTGTTCCATGACAACGCTATCCAGCTTGAGGCCCATTGGTCAGATTGGATTTTTATGAACTGCAGATTGGCCAGTGGTTCTTTAGCTTTTTTTTAATTACACTGTATATTTAATAAAATATTGGATTGTTAGCTTGTTTTGACTTTAATACCACACTCCAGCTGCTCTCAACGGTAGAGCACTGTTCAGGACTGGAGCTAGGGGTTAGCAGAATAGGTACGTTGGGGGCGTTGGGCAGGAAAACTATACCACCAAAATAAATATTTGAGCAACAGATCATTTTTGTCAAATGAAGTGGCATAAAAAAGAATCTTACCAAACTGGAATATATATTTAAGTAAATATTGACTTTTTACATCTCTTGCCTTGAACCAACATTTTGTGATGGTCTGTGTGCTGCCTCAGAGATCACCTGACCAGAAATACTGCAGCTCTAACTGTAACAGGAAGAAGTGTGGAAGCAAAAGACACAACTCTGACTTAATTGGCTCATGACCTAACATGTATGGTTTGTTTGTGTGCACCGTGAATCATACGATCCCAGGGGACGGCCCTTATTTTCTAAAATGGCAATTTTCTATTTATGATTACCCAATGGCACATACTACTAGAAAAGTATATTATTATGAAAATTGTTTGTTTACATGAAGCAGGGTTTTACACATGAGCTGTTTTATGCAATATCTTTTTATAGAGACCTACATTGTTTGGGGGGTATAGTTTTCCTTTAAACAGTTGTCTGCCTACCACTAGTCCAGGCTTTCTTGCTCCAG
Organism: Xenopus petersii; assembly: GCA_038501925.1. Classification (NCBI taxonomy): domain Eukaryota; kingdom Metazoa; phylum Chordata; class Amphibia; order Anura; family Pipidae; genus Xenopus; species Xenopus petersii. Next base: position 14,232,442 of record CM076682.1, read on the forward strand.
CTACCACCCTCACCACTGTGCCTGTTCGCTTGCTACCCCCCCATTCACATGATGTCATTTTGGAGGCACACACAGGGGAAGGTGAGGTGGCCGAGTGGGATGCCTAGGTTGCCCAGTCAGCTTTGCCTAACTGTTATATTGTAACACCTCAGCTGAGCCCTCACAGAAGTATGGGAGGCAGGGTCTCCAGGCTGAGATATAACTCTCAAAAATTAGATTTTCTGTAACCACCTTAATGATCTTAAAGATCATTTATTCCTAAATGTTTTCATTACTCACTTGCCTATATCATACTCTAAATTTCAATCTCAAACATCAGCATACCTCCCAACATTTTGGAAGAAAAAAGTTTTTTTTCGCACGTAGCGCAGCAATTTTTTTGACTACACCCCTTTCTGTGGCCACACCCCCTAATTACCATGTTTGTTTTACAAAATTTGGCAGGTTATGAAAGTTTGAAAATATTTCTCCTTATCTAAACTGTGTTTTTGTGTTTCAAAATTGTTGCAAAGTATCTTATTTGACCTGTTAGCTGTTCTGGGCTCTCTGCTAAAAGCCAATTAAGTGAGAAACTTTGTTTCTTTTTCTGGCTGTTCAGTGCATAGAAAAGAGGGACGTTCCAGTACAAATGAGGGACTGTGGGTTGAGCTGTCAAAAGAGGGACTGTCCCTCTGAAAAAGGGACAGTTGGGAGGTATGCATCAGACCCACCCTGTCCATGCCCAATTCCCCCCCCCACTAAAAATACCTGACCAATGGTAATCCTGTTCTGTCTAAACTGGGACCTTGGCAGGACTAGGCCCAAACTGATATATTTTAAAGGGGTGGTTCACGTTTAAGTTAACTTTTAGTAGGTTATAGCATGGCCAATTCTATGCATCTTTTCAATTGGTCTTCATTATTTATTTTTTCTGTAGTTTTTGAATTATTTGCCTTCTTCTGACTCTTTCCAGTTTTCAAATGGGGGTCACTGATCCCATCTAAAAACAAATGCTCTGTGAGGCTACGCATTTCTTATTATTGCTACTTTTTATTACTCATATTTCTATTCAGGCCTCTCCTTTTCACATTCCAGTCTTTCATTCAAATCAGTACATGGTTGCTAGGGGAATTTGGACAATAGCAACGAGATTGCTGAAACTGCAAACTGGAGAGCTGCTGAATAAAAAGCTAAATAGCTAAAAAAAACCACAAATAATAAAAAATGAAAACCAATTGCAAATTGACTCAGATTATCACTCTCTACATCAGGGGTCCCCAACATTTTTTATCTGTGAGCCACATTCAAATGTACAGAGAGTTGGGGAGCAACACAAGCATGAAAAAGTCCCTTGGGTGCCAAATAAGGGCTGTGATTGGCTATTTAGCAGCCCCTATGTGGACTGGCAGCCTACAAGAGGCTCTACCTGGCATTATACTTTGTTTTTATACAATTTAAACTTGCTTCCTAGCCAGGAATTCAAAAATAAACACCTGCTTTGAGGCCACCGAGAGCAACATCCAAGGGGTTGGTGAGTAACATGTTGCTCATGAGCTACTGGTTGGGGATCACTGCTCTACATAATACTATAAGTTAACACAAAGGTGAACAACCCCTTTAATCAGTTGCTTATGGCTGAGATGCATGACTTTACCCACAATGCACTCATTTTGCCATACTTACAATAATAACATGTCCAAATCTTTCTGTATTGATTTGGACTGGGCCGGCGGGACAGCAGGAAAAAATCCAGTGGGTCCTGCCGGCCCAGACCCGTTCCCTGTTTTTGCTGCCTCCAACTACCCTCTCTGGCCCCAGTCACATGCTAAAGTGGGGATTGCGACTGCGGTGAGTGTCTGGAGGGGGCTTTGCAGCAAGGGCAGGTAGGCCCCGGCCCCCCTTTCCCACCCTGACTAATAGTGATGTGTGGGATACCTGCGGGACCCGCGGGTGGGTCGGGTTCGGCCAGACCTCATACCCCCATTTGTGGAATGGCGGGCCAACTTACACTGCCGGCTTCCGACTTCCGGTTTTTAGGGATGCACCGAATCCATTATTTTGGATTCTGCTGAACCCCTGAATCCTTCGCAAAAGATTTGGCCGAATACCGAACCAAATCCGAACCAAATCTGAACCCTAATATGCATATGCAAATTAGGGGTGCGAAGGGGAAAACATTTTTTACTTGCTTGTTTTGTGACAAAAAGTCACACGACTTAGGATTTGGATTCGGTTTGGTCAGGCAGAAGGATTCAGCTAAATCCGAATCCTGCTGAAAAAGGCAGAATCCTGGATGAATCCCAAACCGAATCCTGGATTCGGTGCATCCCTACTGGTTTTATAGCCACGTGCCTGCTCACCCTGCATCTTTTGTGACATCATCGGCGGGGATGGGCGGCGCAGGTCTATAAAAGGAAACCGGAAGTTGGGCGCGGGCGGGCATGGGTGGAGGGAGGGCAGGTTTGGGTAAAACTCGAAAAAATACATCACTGCTGACCAACCCTATATCAAAGCAAGCCCCCCAACACTCAGCACATTACGGAGCAGCTCTTATGTGTTTATATGGATTCAGATGAGCATCTGTAAAACTGTGAGCTTGGAGGATAGCGGTGCTATAAAACTGCTGGAATGAGCTTACACAGCTGTCAATCTTAGTGGGGCACAGCCCCCCCACCCATTTTCCTTACTACACAGGGCTTTGAAGATTTCCAAATGGCTTCCAGTTTAGTGTTATTATTAAGGACAAACATTTGTTTTTTAAAAAAAAAATTTAAATTCAGCCTGAGCTTAGTATAAATAAATAATACCAACTGCTGCATTTTCTCTGGGTCATTTACGTCCTTCTCAAGTCAAACGCCTCATAAAAAGGAGTTGAAAGAAGACTTTATCATTGTGAATGACATCACTGAGCTGCGTATTTAGGGTTTTTTATCAGGCAATGTAAGCCAACGATCACCGGACAGATTTCAAATAAATGTTATTTATGGGAACATATCACTATTAGGCTTAAACCCCAATGGCCCCAAAATATACATTACTTCCGACATTTAATAGAAATGAAGTGAGCGCACAAGGAGATAATGTTACACGTGTCAGGTTGACCATTCAATACATTGGGAAAAAAGTCAGCTGGAACTCCTGGAATGAACTGCTAAGACATTTATTTCTCTTTGTATATGATTTGTGTTAAAAGAAGATGGCACAATATAATAATAACACACCAATATAAACAATGTGTACAGGAAACACAATTGGATCTGTTACTGTTAGAATAAATTATGTCTTAAAGATGGCCATACACGGGGAGATATAAGCTGCTTATTGGGCAGTGGATGGGGCCCTCTGATGACTTTCCCCGATCGATATGTGGCCTAAAATTGACCGGGTTTAAAAATCCTGTTGGACAAAAAAGTCGCACATGTAAAAATTCCATGTGCGTTTTCGGAGTTTCGCTAATTTTTCTGCACAGATTTGCCCATCACTACAAAATTGATTTTTCTAGAAGAAAATGAAAACCCAGCATCCATAAACACACCCCTCCCTACTTTCACATAAATTCTATATTCCCATATCTATACTAACTATAGAGTTTAGTATCACAATAGCCTTTGATATTATGTCTGTCCAAAAAATCATCCAAGCCATTCTTAAAGGCATTAACTGAATCAGCATCACAACATCACCCGGCAGTGCATTCCCCAACCTCACTGTCCTGACTGTGAAGAACCCCCTACGTTGCTTCAAATGAAAGTTCTTTTCTTCTAGTCTAAAGGGGAGGCCTCTGGTACGGTGATCCACTTTATGGGTAAAAAGGTCCCCTGCTATTTGTCTATAATGTCCTCTAATGTACTTGTAAAGTGTAATCATGTCCCCTCGCAAGCGCATTTTTTCCAGTGAAAACAACCCCAACCTTGACAGTCTCACCTCATAATTTAAGTCTTCCCTCCCTCTAACCAGTTTAGTTGCACTTAGTCTCTGCACTCTCTCCAGCTCATTTATATCCCTCTTAAGGACTGGAGTCCAAAACTGCCCCCATACTCCAGATGAGGCCTCACCAGGGACCTATAAAGAGGCAGAATTATGTTTTCATCCCTTGAGTTAATGCCCTTTTTTATGCAAGACAGAACTTTATTTGCTTTAGTAGCCACAGAATGACACTGCCCAGAATTAGACAACGTGTTATCTACAAAGACCCCTAGATCCTTCTCATTTAAACTTAAATAGAGGGAGGTTATTTATAGGCATTTTCGCAGCTTCCTTCATAGCATTCCATCTATAATACCTACAAAACACATGAAAGTATAAATAAAGTACCAGGTCCATCTCTAACACCTCCATGGAAAAGGCATGTCGTATTCACAGTTACCAACTGCTGCTGAGGTGGCTTGATAAATGACCGATGGCGGTCTGAAACGTTGCCGAATTGTTTGGGTCAGAGCCCATGGCTTAATAAAGGCTTTTTTAAAGAAAAGGAAAATCGTGAGTGGTGCTGTCCATGATACAAATATTTGGCAAACAAGTTCAGAGTGGAAACTGTCGGACTTGCGCCAGACTGAAGCAATTTGAAAGGCACAGGTGCTGACTGAATTACCTTATGAACTCAATCTCTGCCTCACAATGGCCAGGGTATTTTAACAGGAAACACAATTAATCTACCGTTCTACAAGTTGCACCGATTTAAAAAAAATAATAAAATAAATAAATAAAATAAATATATATATATACAAGATATACAATAATATAAATTCCTGAATGAGGAGGGGGGGGGGCTGATTCGTTACAGATGCCGGTGTAAAAGAGGCAGGTGACTTACCTTACTAGCCTTTTATCCACCCCCACAGGGGACCTCTCCTAATCCTAATTACCTCTTAACCGTACAGCTGCTGCACTGCCCCAATTCCACCAATGACTGTGGAGTCTAATTAGCTGCATAGCAACATAATAAAAAATGGGGGGTGAATCAAACCCCTGTAACTCCCATCTTCCCACGAGTTTGGAGTTTGTAGGGGTATTCACCCCCTTTTCCCTCCATTCTAATGATATGGCTATTTATCTGAAACCTGCAGTGACACGTGGGTTGACCACCAGTTGAGCGGGTTTGGGCTTAAATTTGGTCAACCAATACGGGTTTGGGTTGAAATTTGGTCAACCATTGTGGGCTTGGGTTGAGTGCGAGTCAGACTAGGGAAGTAAACTTTTTCAATCATAGAAGATTCCCTGTCTTGGAAACAGGGGCCTACACGAAGTAAAGAGTGACATGCCTCAGGTATAAATCAGCTGTAGGTTCTACAATGGTAACATCTTGCAGGTTAGGGTCAGGTGTGGGTAAAAGTTTTGCGAGTTAGGGTCGGGTGCACGTTGAGATTTTTCTGACCTGCACATTACTACTACTTTCTCATTATTGTAGGAAACTCATTGGCCCTAGTTTGGGGAGATACATACAGTATATCATTTATTTAATATTTATGTAATGTACAATGTTATAATGCACTGGCAGTTGGGGTACCAGTAGTTATATGGAGAATTTATGAGCCTGGGGCATATTGGGCTGTGCATGGAGATCTCACAAGTGAAGTTGGCTTTCAATAAGTTTATTGGAAGAATAAAAACTCCAGGATTATAGCATTCCCAGAGTATATTCGTTGCACAGAGTAGCAGGCAGCTGTGTGAGCATGTTCTATATATATCAGAACTGGAGAGGCAATCTCAGATGGTTTGTTGGACCAGAAGGAACACAGAAGGATTTGGGTGGACAATGAAAATGAAAAAAAATTGTCTCCAAATCAAGTCCAAGTTAATCTTCAGTCTTTAAAAATGTATTAAGCCAAACTGACAATTTCCTAAACGAATTCTGGCTTTTACTGAATAAATTGTTATTTTATGTGAATTCTCTCAACAGTCTCAGCACAATCATTTCACTGTGGCTTTCAGACGTATAAACACTGGATGGGAAACATGTTATAGAGTTACAGATAAAACATGCGCTAATGATGCTCTCAGTTCAGCTTCTGCTTAATTCTCGATTCTGCTTAAACAGATCAGGCCTTCCACAGCCTTGGAGATGATTTTTTGATGGGAGGATAGTGTGGGCTAAATAATATATTATATTTACATCTTAAGGGTCATTTATGAAGTACGGCAAAAATCAGGCACAATCAACATGATTTCTGCACCCTGCTCCTGCATACAAATACATTTCTAAAGGTCTCTGCAGACCAAAATTGTTTCTCATCCTCTGATAAGTACATGGCTGCCTGCATTCAGCAGTGCTGTAAATATGAGGAGAGGGTGGTAAGAGGCACGTAGACTTCCCCCATCTGCCGGTGGATGCAGTCAATCAACGTGGTCCTCAATCCAACAGAAATATCAAGCCTGCCGGATCGAGATCCGGATGATTTTTGGCCAGATATCTATCGGGGAGGCCTGTTGGAAGGCCCCATACATGGGCAGATAAGCTGCCGAATCAGTCTAAAGGATCAAAATTGGCAGCTTAAATCTGCCCATGTTTTGCCATATTTAGAGGAGAAAAAAGCCTCCCTTACTGCAAATGGACAATAGGATCAATACCTGGATAAAAAAAAAAGTAACCAACCCCTTCATGAAGCTTTCTAATGTATCTGCCAGTATAACTGATTCAAGGAGAGAATTCATAGCAATCACTTTAAAAAAAACCCTCATTATCATTTTACAATTATTATATTATCATTATATGGTCCCCTTATATAATTATACATAGTAGTTATAACCTCACTGAAGCTTCTCCTCTCCAAGGTACAACCCCAATTTGGCCAGCCTTCTTTGGACATTTGCTATTTCATTAATATCCTCTACCAAGTCTAAAAGGAGAGGTACTTTGGTAAAAGGTAGGGCTACCTTGGCTATACGAGCTCTTGGGAAGGGACATTGCATTGTGTCATTAACCCATCCCAGTGTGATTGGGACTGTGATAATAAAAGGACTGTGTTAGAGAGACAGTTAGAGAGGTAGGTCCCTATGTGTCCTCAGTGCAGGACTGCATTGTGTATTAGATGCAAAATTTCTTTTTTTCTTAAAGGAAAACTATACCCCCAAAATGATTACTTAAGCCAGGGATCCCCAACCTTTTGAACCCGTGAGCAACATTCAGAAGAAAAAGGAGTTGGTGAGCAACACTAGAATGAAAAATGTTACTTGAGTGCCAAATAAGTGCTGTGATTGGCCATTTGGTAGTTCCTATGTGGATTATCAACCTACATTGAGACTCTGTTTGTCAGTACACCTGGTTTTTATGAAACCTAAATGTGCCTCAAAACCTGGAATTCAAAAATAATCATCTGCTTTGAGGCCACTGGGAGCAACATTCAAGGGGTTGGAGAGCAACATGTTGCTCACGAGCTACTGGTTGGGGATCACTGACTTAAGCAATAGATGGTTTATATCAAATTGAATGACATATTAAAGAATCTTACCAAACTGGAATATATATTTACATAAATATTGCCCTTTTACATCTCTTGCCTTGAACCACCATTTCGTGACTCTATCTGTGCTGCCTCAGAGATCACCTGACCAGAAATACTACAACACTAACTGTAACAGGAAGAAGTGAGGAAGCAAAAGGCAGAACTCTGTCTGTTAATTGGCTCATGTGACCTTACATGTGGTTTGTATGTGTGCACAGTGAATCTTACGATCTCAGGGGGCGGCCCTTATTTTTTAAAATGGCAATTTTCTATTTATGATTACCCAATGGCACATACTACTAAAAAAGTATATTATTATGATAATGGTTCATTTACATGAAGCAGGGTTTTACACATGAGCTGTTTTACTCAGTATCTTTTAATAGAGACCTACATTGTTTGGGGGGTATAGTTTTCCTTTAAGTTTATATTTGTTTTACTGCAAACTCTGTGTTCACTGTTCCTGGTGGAATCCCCCTAAGGTATAATTCCTCAGTGGCCACTAGGTGGAGGCACTCCACCGTAAACCCCAGTTTACAGTATCTTTCATGCAAAGAGGTTCAGGACCCTTGATCGCCATAGCAAGTGCGCCAAAGTAAGTGAGTGCACCAAGAAAGGGTTACAGAGACTTAGCAAGTTAAAGTTTAGATAAGAAACAGGCATCAACTTTTTGTTGATCCGCACATCACTAGGAAGCAACTAAAAACTCAATCCTTAATCTTGCCCTGGTTGGCCTTAAAGGGGAAGTTAGCCAGTACATTCATTTTTAGTTGTTATAGAGTAACATTTTCTAGGCACTTTTCAAATGGTCTTTTATGGTTTTCGACTGAGTTGACTTTTTGCCAGTTTTCAGCTGCAACTGAAAGTAATATCTGATAGTGAGGGCCACTGACCCCAGTAACCAAAAATCTTGTTCTCATTGAGTCTTTATTTTTATTGTAATTTTATTTTTTACTTCTCATCTTCATTTTAAGGCCCTCTCCTATTTATTTTCCATTCCAACTTTATATCTGCTACCTAGTTACTGGGGTAATTAAGTTCTAGCAATCAAATTAAAAAAACAGTTAATATCCCAAGTTTAAATAATGCATAAAACACTGTAATTAATACAAACCTCTCCAGATTTCTACAATATGGATTCTGTATTGGACATCTTATTTGCTGTGAAGCCGAGTTTGCACTTTGGAGTGATATAGCCCCTATGCATGATCCCTGATTTACTTATAGATTCCAGCCCACCAATAACTCACTGAAGCTTCATTTCATTCATTGAGCGGCTCAATGGTGACCACATTAATATCTAGCATTAGACTTGCATCAATTTTATTGCTCCAGCTGTAATTTAACTCCGTGGGTACTTTCTGATCTCACGTCTTAGCACCTAATACATATGTGTTCTCTCCATCTGTCCTGCCATCCTGTACATCTGAAAGCCATTTACTCTTTTGTAATTTGATATTTTTCTTTCTGTGAAGAATCGCACAGTGTGGAGGTTTTACAGTTTTTCTTTTATTATTATTTTTACCACTATGAACAGAACCTACAATAAGTCAGGGATCTTCATCCTGTGTCTCTGCAGCTGCTTCTGAGATGCAAAGCCCAGCACCCCCTCAGGGCCACCAATGGGGGGGACAATAAGCCATAGGGTTTAGCAGCGGAGGAGTCACGGGTTGAATTATACAAAATACTCAGTGAAAATGAACCAACTATTTTCTTTTCATATTGATTAAATCTAGGGATGCACCAAATCCAGGATTCAGCCTTTTTCAGCAGGATTCGGATTCGGACTCATTCGTCTTCCCAGCCAAAACTAATCCTAATTTGCATATGCAAATTAGGGGTGGGGAGGGAAATCACGTGACTTTTTGTCACAAAACAAGGAAGTAAAAAATGTTTTCCCCTTCCCACCACTAATTTGCATATACAAATTAGGATTTGGTTCGGTATTCGGCAGAATCTTTCACGAAGGATTCGGATGTTCGGCCATATCCAAAATAGTGGATTCGGTGCATCCCTAATTAAAACAACCTCATGGTAGTGACTGGGCAGCTTTTACTCCCTAGTTTCTTAACATAACTTAAGAATGATGAATTGCGTATGCTAATACAAGGATTATAATGATAGCATGCTTCTGGTCAAAACCTAGGGGGAAGATAAACCTGGTTACACAACAACATAGCTGTTGACCATGGACCTCACTTATGATGGGGGCTGACTTAAAGGGAACCTGTCACCCAAACATAAAAAGCTGTATAATAAAAGTCCTCTTAAAATTATACATGAAACTCAAATTCTTTTTTTTTATTAAAACATCTCTACCTGTCATATACTGTCATAAAACTCACAGCTGTCAATCATATATTGCCTGCCCCTCCTCTATGCCTTAGGCATAGAGATGGGGCAGGCAATTACTTTCACTTTCTAACTAGGTGCCATTGCACTTCTCACATTCCCCCTCCCTCCTCACCATATAATTGTGTTATCAGTGCATGGACATGGGCATCAGGTGCCCTATTCTGGTGCAAAAACAAGATTTTGGCATGATCTAAAGCTGTACTTAATAACAGTGTCCACAAAATGGCTGCTGCCTGTTTCAAGAGATTGTGAATTTCAAGACTAAAAGATATAATTTATATAGCGTGAGCAAAGTTTATTTTGCTTGACTAACATCATAAAATAGGATTTGGAATTATTTCTGTGGGTGACGTGTCCCCTTTAAGAACAAGTATGGATGGTGGTAACAATGGTACGAGCAGCTGAGGCTCCAGTAAGGTGGAAGAACGGGACCAGTCTTCCGGCGGTACCTCGCCTAGTTAGGCACTAGGAAGAGGGACTAGGGTACATAGGGTTAGTGTACCTTGAACACAAGGCTGACTCCTCTAGTAATAGAAGGGACATGGGACATCATGTTTGGGGCATGGGACACTACAGTGTCTCTCAAACTAGTGCAGCCATTGCCATTTCTGCAGGGACTGTATTATGTCTTTTACAAGCATTAGAATACAAACATTTTTTACTCTTTGCTCATGGGAAAGGGAATGTGAAGCAACAGCATCTATACAAATGTTTTTTCATCACCAGTATCAGCACTTATTTACTTTGTATATATATATACTGTATGTAAGGGACCCGAAGGCCGTCACAGTTATAAACACTTATTTAATTCCTCCTGTGCTACTTCCGAAGCTAATGCTTGGCTCATGTTCAGTTTCAGATGGAAGATTTCATTTTTATGTATTTTGTGTTTTATTCTTTAGTATCCACAGGGGCATAGGGGGGAGACAGTCATGTAACAGGGGGAAGTTGCCTTGCGCTTCTCCCTAATTATGTCATTGTTTCCAGGCTCAAGCAGCGTCTGTAGAAAGTTGCCCTTTCAAATGAATAATTGTTAAATTATAAAAACACTGCTGAAATGACTCATTTCAAATCAGCCATTCAATATATTTTTTTAAAGGGCTCCACCTTATGGCCCATATTTAATAACCGATGACTAACGTGTTCACAATGCAAATGGCACAGGTTCTGGTTGGGGCCACCATGGTCTAATGCTCTACACAAAGGGGTGGAGGAACTGTGCTCTGGGAACATTTTACCTTGAATTAAAGGAAAAAAATCACATTAAAATAGAATTTACCATTCTGCAGATGGAATCAACTTTCTATGTGTTTTGTCGTTTTGCTTGTTTGTCTCTCTGGCCTAAATCTAGTAACTAGGAAGCAAAGGCTTGGGTTTTAAAGGATTAGTAAACCTTAAAAATAAGTGAATGTAAAATTGATGAGGATGCTGTTTTAAACACTTTTGCAATGTACACTTATTATTTATTTATTTTTTAATTCCAAGATATTAAAGGATACATGTTGAATTTTGTTACAGCAGCACCACCTGCTGGTGATTTTCTGACCAGTCTGACCACCAAGTAGTCAAGGAAGTTGTCAGGAGAAAGAAAGAGGCTGCTCTAATGTTCTTCTGCTTAGGAAAAAAATTAGAAACCTTTCTCAAATCTTTCCTAACCAGAAGAACATCAGACCATCCCTCTTTCTTTCTCCTTCTTTCAACTTCCTTGACTACTTGGTGGTCAGACTGGGCAGAAAATGACCAGCAGGTGGTGCCGTTGTAACAAAATTCATTGAAGTTAACAGTACATTTATCCTTTAATATCTTGGAATTAAAAAAAAATAAAATAATGAATGTTCTTAGAATAGCACTGTCATCAATTTTACATTCACTTATTTTTAAGGTTTACTTGTCCTTTAAGGCAACTGCTAAATTGATATTAAATGTTCTCTTTGTATGTTTCTTCCTGTCATTTAAACTACTGCTTAGGGTCATTGTCAGGGGTTATCAAGGATAATAGAAAAGATCCCTAGGAACAGCTATGTACAACAGAGAACCGGATGGTTGGAGATCACTGATCCTTAAATTATTATCGCACATTATGGCTGGGGTACAATCTCCCAATGGATATGATGCATCATCTAAAATTCTGACATGAATGAATAATGGCAATGTTATTATCTTCCACCAGAGTGGGAGAAGATGACTGAAGCTGACCCAACATGGAAGATCCCTTTGTTCAACGATCAGATCATAGTGGGGTTCTACATGTTGGAAGAGGACCAAAATTATGTGCCCATACAGCCCGTATCCAACTGGACTTTTTGACTTGCCCAACAGATATCTGACCCATGTTTTCTGACCAGGTAGGGCCCCCTACACAAGCTGATAAGCTGCCAACTCTCAAGGACCGCGTGGGCCACCTTTCAAGCTGCCTTTATGCTTAAAATAGGTCTTCAGGCCACTGCTATGCTATTATCATTATCCCTTACTAGGTTTAAGTTCCCTTTTGTATTGTTGGCCACCTACCAGTGCAAATTAATTCAGATGCCAAAATCCCCCTGCAGAAGCTCTTCTATACTGTTGACTGTGTGCCCTACTGTTGCCAGCTCATCCAACTGTTGCCATCTTGCTTTGTAGTATCTGCAATCCCCACCATTCCCACCTTCCTATCACTGCTGCTCCACACCACTATGTATAAGGCCTATGGTAGCCACGATTGGAACCCCTAAATATAGCCATGTTTTACTTGGAGAGGAACAATGGGGTCCAAATCACTTACAGTACATGAATAGGACCCATTTTTAAGGACTATCACTTTATTAGAATCCACTTAATAGAGTATCTGAGAACTTGGGAGGAACTCTCACACTTGGGAAATAGTTTTTCTAAAAGAACACAGAGCTCTGGAGACATGGTGTGTTTTGTACATGGAACATTCCCTTTTGTGGGAGGATTAGATGATACCAGATGATATCATATACCTCTTGTTCGTTGTGAGGAAGCATTGGATGGATGTGAATCGTGGAACGCCTACGTCAGGAGCAACGTAACACATATCCACCATGATCCCACGTCAACACAAAGATGCCATTTATAAAACATATTACAGTCAATCTTCTAATCTTATAATTGAGCTCTAATGGAGTCAGTCGTCACTAAACCCAATTCTTGCCAGAGGTGTTCCCTCCTAATGTCACTAGTGCTTTATTTTCAACTCGAAACGAGAAAACAAAGAGTTCTGGTGCAAAATAATCTTTTTCCATTTGACAGTGGTATTGAGTGTTAAAGTAGTAAAAGAAACCTAACCCAATACCCGCACGTCTGTGAACCAATGCCATTTATTTTTGAGCATGGGCAAGGGTCAGCGGACAGACCATTGTATTCTATGTTTTTAAATACTAAATGTAAGTCAGAAATATTTAAAATGCTCCATTAACATCCAGATGTTAAAAACTTGGATCAAATTTGGATTTATTTAATATAAATTCTCAATGGTAACCTTGAGCAAGCTCAGGTTTTTCCTGAGCAATTCCATGCTTATGTTCTTTGTAAACAGTAACACATTTTATGTCCACTACTATGATACAGCATGTGCCTGTGCTGGACATACACATAAGTAGGCTGACCAAGGCCTACTCTCATAGGCAATTTGGGCACCAGGAATTCTGGGAACCATATGTTTTATTACACAAACAGATAGTAGTTAATAGTACCAACTATAAATGTCACAGTACATGGAAATTGGGCAGAGATTGTTTTTAATATCAAAGGACGGCAAAAAAACTTTTACAACCCAACCTATACTAACTAGGGTTTGCCATTCCCTTGAGACAACCTCCTACCTCCTTCGTGGAACTTAGGGCTACTCAACCTTTTCATTGTAGTATGCAACAGCCATATAACACCTTTGTATCTATACAACTTCTTCTGTATTTTTGGTAAGGTGGAAGCTTTAAGCTATCTGCTAATGTTATCTAAATATCAAAGGTTGCTAAATGGCTTTGTTTTCCCAAAGGAATAGATGGGGGCCCTGCTTGAAGGCCAGTCTGAGTGAGATCCGAGGAACATAATTATTAGCTTTGATAAGATAAACAAAAAGTAATGCGGGTCGCATCAGAGCTCACCCAATACGCTGTGCTTGAGCCTTGTTGCTGCCATCGCGAGACGCCAGTTACTCCATGCCAGTTACTCCATGCCAGTTTAATCCTTCTGTGATAGAGTCTCCTGCAAGATGGGCGCTAACTCGGAGGACGATACAAGGACACAGTCGTTGTGCAAATAGTTGTCTTTATTTCAACACACAGTGGAAATTTTCTAGCCTGCAGTAGGTTGTGCTGTGTTCGCTGACTTACGCGTTTCTTGGCGAATGCTTGGCATAACACATAAGTCAGCGAACACAGCACAGCCTAATGCACGCTAGAAAATTTCTACTGTGTGTGTTGAAATAAAGCCACCTACTGTGTCCTTGTATCGTCCTCCAAGTTAGCTCCCATCTTGTGGGAGAACCTGTCGCATAATAATTATTAGCTGCCATGGATGAAGTTATAGCTTCATGAAAAAATATAAGGTTACGGGTTCAGGCCTGTTATCCAGAATGTTCAGGACCTGGGGGTTTCTGGATAAGGGATCTTTCTGTAATTTGGTCTTCTAGCAAATCATGTAAACATTAAACAAACCCAATAGGCTGGTTTTGCTTCCAATAAGGATTAATTATATCTTAGTTGGGATCAAGCACAAGGTACAGTTTTATTATTGCAGAGAGAAAGGAAATAATTTAAAAATTTTAAAATTATTTTAAAAAAAATAGAGTCTATGGGGGACAGTCTTTCCATAATTTGTAGCTTCCTGGATAACGAGTTTTCGGTTAACGGATCACATACCTGTATTAGAAATCAGAAAGGAGTTCAACAACAAATTAAAATGTAAACATAGGCACAACCTTTACACTGAATTGGATAGCAGATATCCTGCAGATACTTAAGTGCAACACATAGCCCCCCAGACAGGCTTTTTCAGTCACTGGGATGCTGGAAGTTGTAGTTCAACAGTAGATGGAGAGCTGTCTGCTAACATCTCTTCCAAGCCATGAAAAAAAACATACAAACTACATTCTTATTTAAAGCAAATAATGTGCCAGCATCATAAGATGAGTTCCAAACACATGCCCTGGCACAGCATCCTTATGTATTGAGGCTGCCATATAAACAAAGAATTTGGGCATTTATTTTGAGCAGTGTCAGGCTGGGGAGTTCTGTGTTCTTGGTTCTGTACAAGCCTGTGTTGTTTCCAAGCTTTGTGGTTTGGACAGATATGTGTTGACAAAAACAGCCATTTGGCTTCCAATATACCCAAGGCGTATCTTTTCCAATGTTAGAACAGCTGTAGTTTCTGTACGGAAAAGCTCAGCCCATTCTGATGCAAGGAATGCTGGGACAATAACCTGCTTTCATGCTGCTCTTAAAGATCAGAAACATAATGGGATCTGTCTTTTGGTCTCAGGGCGTGTGTAAAAAAAAAATGTCAGCATTGGTCTCGTTGCTCGGTAGACGGTGTCCCTGCCATGGAACGTGATAGCTAATGATGGAGTGGGGATCTTGAGGGATTATGAAAGCAGTAATAGCGATTGCATGAGCATCAGCACTTAGCAGGGTTTGACAATGCTCCAATTGCTCGATTTGATACCTTTGATAATGGTACTTGCGCCTTTACACACTCCCTGCAGTGAGCACCAATGTGCCGTTTCACACTAATCTGTTCAGTTACTTATGACAAGGTGCAAAGTAGAGGACCCATGGATGCTATGAACACATACTGGTAATTCAAGGCTTCCCTTTGCTGTCTGAGCCAACTCATTCAATTGACTTGTGCCATTATTGATGATAAATACCAGAATCTGTGTTATTCATTCATACACAAATGCATTAGGAAATTAGATGCTAAACTGCGCATTGGTGAACTGGATGCAATTCTCCGAGCATGCTGCTATTCAGTGGGTGACAGCAATTGTGCTGGAATTCTGGGATAAAAATTAATTTGCATATTGATCATTTTTTGGCAGAGTCCTTATAGCAGGGCTACCCAACCTTTTATACCTGTGAGCCACATTCAAATCCAAAAAGAGTTGGGGAGCAACGCAAACTTGAAAAAGTTCCTGGGGCTCTAAATAAGGGTTGTGATTGAATATTTGGTAGCCCCTATATGGACTGTCAGCCTTAAAAACTTAAAGCTGGGGGTCCTTTTTTTTTTTTTACCCGTGAGCCACATTCAAATGTAAATAGAGTTGGGGAGCAACATAAACATGAAAAAAGTTCCTAGGGGTGCCAAATAAGGGCTGTGATCACTATTTGGTAGCCTCTATGTGGACTTGTAGCCTACAGGAAGTTTTTTTGGCAGTACACTAGTGATGTTTGGGTCAGGGTTTCCCTCACCCACACCCGACCCTAGCCCACCCTGCTAATACCCGCGCCCGCACCTGTTTCTGGGGGTCCTTTTATAGACCCATGCCGAGGCGAGGGGCGGGGCAAGCAGTGCAACACTATAAAACCGGAACCCGGATGCCGGAATTTGAAGGTGGCGGGCGGGGAGAGCAGGATAAGAGCTGAACCCGCACCCACCCGCCACCCGTGAGGAGCACTGCAAGTCGACCCAACCCGCCCGACCCGGGGGTAAGCCAGTGAGTCCCGTGGGTATCGCGTCAGCCCGCACATCACTACAGTACACCTATTTTATATGCAACCGAAACTTGCCTCCAAGTCACTTCACTTATGTTTAAACTAGTTCCACAAAGTGTTCTATGAAATTCTCAATCAAAGCAAACGGCAGGGCATATATAAATGCAAAAAAAAGCCAGAGAAGGAATGTTCTATTAAGATAAAAACATATTTTACTCTTTTATCAGGTAAACATTTCAAACATATCCTTATAAATGGAAGCTATTTTCTCTTCAATTGTTCTTAACATTTGAAAGATTGTAAATGGGTTCAAATTGAAACTTGAAGTACGTTGTACATAACAGGCTGTGTTTTTGATGATCTTTCATTGCAAATATTACATAAGAGAGTTGCTTCTCTGTAAGATCTGTACGACGTCTTGTAATAATTATGCCCTACATTCTGGAACAGGCCTCTTCCTAAAACTGGGATGACTCCTCTCAATTACAGAAGTGTTCTGGATTTGCTGATTTCATTGAAAGGGTCTGTTTACGTCTCTATCTTCTGGAGAAAACTAATAAAGAAAGAGAAAGCTGAATTTTTTTTTTTTTGGTGAAAGCTCCAATTGATTTCCCCAAGGAAACATTATTAAAGATTCCGGAAGACAGCGACCCTTGTGTATCTTTCTTCCATCTGCGCAGGCAGTTACAATATTTCTACCCACAGCAGAGTTCACTCACTTTAAGACTCCAAAAAATACTCTAGTAACAACTGAAAGGTCTCGGGGTCTCACTGACAGCTTGATCAACAAGAGTAGCCTATGCCAAGAACATCCACCATTCTGTCAGGAGTCTGTCACATGTTCAGCTATATTCTCTCTGGGGCACAATGTATAAACAGTAAAGTCAAAATTATGTTTAAACAGTCCATTGTGTTCGTGATGAATGCGATTATGTAAATAATTCATATTCGTACATTCTTTTTAAATTTTACTTCTGTCAAAGGGGGGGAGGGAGAGGAACAGATTTCTCCAAATTTCCCAGTTGTTCAGCCATTGTATTGTATTTTATTTACTTATATAGCAAGATGTAAACACAAACAAGGGTAGATTTATTAAATAATTGGACAGTGAAAATAAATAGACAGTGCTTGGAAAGTGAAAATAAATAAACAAATACATAAATAGTTCTAGGACTTAATACATTGTTGGGATGAGGTTTCTGCCCTAAAGAAATGACAATCCATGATTGTTAAATATATTGACAACTCTTCCCAAGACACTTCATCTTCCTTCATTAAATTTCTCTTTCTTTTTCAACATGTAACTCTCTTATTGCAAGTTAAACATTATTATCATAAATTATTGATCAAACTCCCTTTAATTCACTTCTCAGAACCTAAGCAGTGGCCCGCCACTCAGCCCCCACCCAAGCAAACCCAGAAAACCAGAACACCACCAGAAGGAACCTAACCTTCACTGCTACTACACATGCTGGCCATGTCTGGCACGTTCCCCTCTGGCAGCACATACCATGACCATCTGCAGGAAGGAGAAGGGTGAAATCTCAGTTGGTGGTAGGTAGTTGGTGGGCAGTGGAGGGCCCACTGAAACTTTTTAAACTAGTAACTGTGATCTCAAGATCCCAATAGCTTTTTATATTATTAAGAAATCATCCAAATCCTTCTTAAAGGCATTAATAGAATCTGCCATCAAAACATGACCCAGTAGGACATTAAACAACCTCACTGTCCTCACCGTGAAGAACCGCCTACAATGCTTCAAAAGTCAAAAAGGGTTGTCTCTGGTTATTAATTCTTTTCCATGTGATATCTCCCACTAAATATGTCTATAATGCCCTGTAATGTACTTGTAAAGAGTAATCATGTCCCCTTGCAAGGACCTTATCCCCAGAGAAGCCAATCCCAACCCTGACAGCCAACCCTCATAGTAGAAATCCCCAATCCCTTGTTTAGTTCTTATCTCTGCACTCCCTCATGCTCATTTATATCCTTCTTAAATGCACTGCATACTCAAGGTGAGGCCTTACAGGGACCTATAAAGTTAACAGAAATGTATTTGGTTTAATAGTAATAATGATACTGCCTAATGTTACACAGCTTGTTATCCACAAAAATCATCAGGTCTTTATCATTTAAAGGAGAATTCAACCTGTAATAAAAAAAATAATATCTCTGCATGTATTGCCAATCGTATGATTTTCAGAGGGAGGCTGTCACTAGCTTTGGTTGGACATAAATTTCGTACGATTGCTGTCAGGGGCAGAACATCAGCTGATCTGTTCTTTTACTACTTTATTTGATCGGAATGGTTAGTGGCAGGTCAGGAGATGGGGAAGTCCGATCATACGATGATTCGTACGATCGGATTTTTGTGTCTATGGCCAGCTTAAATTGCCATAATATTTGTATGCAAAGCAAGGGAAGCTTTCTGTAAAAGTTGATTATGGGATATGGTTAAAACACAAGGGCATGTTGGTGCTATCTAGGCCTAGACAACAAATCTGAATGTTGCTTTTCCTTTTATTCACACTACAGCAATAGGAATATGGTGGCTAGTATATACCTTGATACTGACTTCAATAGGTAAAGGTATGGTACCTATTATCAGGAATGCTCGGGACCTGGGGTTTTCCATATCTGTATTTATTTACCCATTACACCGCAGCTCCTTGCCGGAGCTTGAGGTTACATTTCCTCCACTACTTAAAGGGGACCCGTCACCCAAAAAAATTATTCAAAATCCTATTTTATCACATTAGTCAAGCAAAATAAACTTTAATTACAGTATATAAATTATTTGAATCTTGTTTCCATCAGTCTGGGAACTCATAATTATAGCAAGCAGGCAGGAGCCATTTTGTGGACACTGTTATAAAGACAAGCTTTGTATCATCTAAGAATCTTGTTTGTGCACCAGAATAGGGGACCTGATGTCCATTCCCATTCCCTGACTACACAATTAAACGGTGAAGAGAATGGGGGAATGTGAGGAGAGCAGTGACATCTAGGAAGTGCTGAATGGAAAGTGAAAGCAATTGTCTGCCCCGCCTCTATGCCTAGGCATAGCGGAGGGGCAGACAATATTTGATTGACAGCCCAGATTTTTAAATGAGCTTACAACAGCTATGAATGCTTTAATAAAGAATAGAAAATGGATTTCATGTTTAATTTGAAAAGGACTTTTATTATAAAGATTCTTGCGTCTGAGCGACGGGTCCACTTTAAGGGTCGATGAATGCGCAGTATCGCTCACAGTTATACTTACATCAGCCCGGTACTAGGTTCAGCGTCTCCGTTTCCGTGTCTCGGTTCTGATCTTCAGCAATTGACCTCAGATTTTGGCTTTGGTTCTTTTCCCTGTTACACCGATCGGTTAGTCAAATTTTCAAGGCTTGTCCCAGCGTGTTCTGACATTGGCTCGTCACTCCCTGTTGGCTCAGTTTCTCAGATGGCACTCCTTAGCAATGGGTCTACACTCCTATCTCCTGCCTATGAGTGAGTAAAAAGTTACGTATGTCTGTATCATTTTCTGGTGGAGTTACACCATCTCTTCCCGTAAGGAGGTTCATCCGGTGCAGGATCCATTTCTCTGAGTATCTATGAGTTTCCAGATAACAGATCCCATATCTGTACATGTAATAATAGCCCTGCTTAGGATGGTGCTTAATTCTGGTAGTTCTACAAAAAAGATTTAAAGAACCTATTCAGCCAGTAAAATTACCATTTTGAAAGTTTCAGTTACCTTTATACAAGAACATGCCAACCATTGCCCTAGTCATAGGTAATTTGTGCATTATCACTAAGGAGTACATAATATTGCATCAATGGCATATAATGATCATGGCTTATATAGCTCCCCTTGGGCTACTGTGTGTTTCCACCATTTAAACAGTTCTCAAACAAAGAAATCACTAAATAAATTGGAATTTCTTACACTTCCTCTTGTGGTTTCACATCTTTCTGCACGACTCAACATAAGGTATTTATTCTAATTGTTCTGGTCAGTCTTGGAATCACATTGGAACATTTTAGTAGCTACTGGCAAAAAGTCAATGGACTTGGCAAGCCATTCCGATCCTTCTGACAAGCTTCTAGCAATCTCAAGCATGGGCTGTACCTGCAAAATGTGCTATTGTAATGGTAACCATGTATGCACTGTAAGTGGCTTAACATGTTTTATATCAAGAAAAACTTTGTGCTCAGAACCTAAGGGCACTGCATTAATGCCAGTAGACCAGCAAATGTATCCAGAATTCACTGCATCTGCAACAAGAAATATGGCCAAATCAGTTAAATGGTCAACAGAAAGAACCTCAAAGAAAAGCTAGAATCACTGCACTTTAAACAACATGACTTCAATGAGTAATCTCACTTTGTGTGTTCTCCTTGTCATACCAAATGTTCATTGGTGCTCTACTGGAATATACTCTACTATGAGTCCTACCACACTGGAATCCCTACTATGGGGGAATACTAACTCCATTACTTCTAACTGGTGTAACACATGGCTGCTCTTGCTTACTAGTTCTAAATACCTTGCACCCTGGGATGTACAATGACAGGATGCTAGTCTGTCAATTGCTAACCTTATCTATTGGACTCCTGTTACCCTGGCTTTATTAATGATGGACCTCTTCTCCTCTAATACTGAGGCCTTCCTCCATCTCAGGTCCTCTGGCAGATCCAGCTCCTGGTGAGCACATATTCTCTGCCATTTTATAGACAAGGCAACCAGGACCTGTTAAGCTACTCTTGGGCCAAAGGGGTAATACTTTCTCCCTCTGAGCATATGTTTCTGACTGTAGAGGTAAGTGAATCATATGGGTCCCCTACATTCAAGGAACTTCAATCCAAATGTAGGGGATCACTGAGTGCCCCAGTGAATCTTTGGTCAAGAGGGTGTGCTTGACTTTGGAGCCAAAGGTACAGGGTCTCCACAGAGCTTAACATCATCCAGCCAGAAACAGTTTTTGGGAAACTGTCCAAGAGTGCAGAAAAGCTGCTGCATCTCTAGAAGTACAGAGAGAGTCCATCCTGTTCCCTGCCAAGCTGCTAGAGACTCATGAGGAGAAAGGTGCCACTGGTGAGATTGATCCTGCTGCAGAGCTGCCTCTAATCTCCAGTGTGACTGCCTCTGAGAGCACCCTGATGAGTGAGCCACCCAAGGAGGGATACTGGTAAGGATACAAACGTGGGGCCCTGGTTTGAGGACAGGTCTTGTGAATTTACTTGCTATATGGGAGCGGCTGCTAAGTTCCAAAGGGAGAGGTACTTTTGGGAAAGGTAGTGCTACCTGGGGTACAAGAGCTCTTCTGAAGGGGCATTTCAATTGAACTGAACTGTGTGGTCATTGCCCAAGTTCTTTCACTATTGTATTATATAAAGTTTATATCTGTTTTATTTAAAAAATGTGTGTTCCATATTTCCTATTGAAAATCTCTGAGGTGTGCTCCCCAGTGTTCCCTAGTTGGAGGCACTGCTATGTAAATCCCAGTTCCCAGTTCTTTTTCAAACGCAAAAGGGACTCAGGGCCCCTGGATTGCCAAGGGTTAACTGCTATTTAAAGAGACAGTAACCAAATTAGGGTTATACAAGTATGTCCTCCAGTTACAACAATTCAATAATTTGTCAAACTCATGAAAAGAGTATTGAAATACTATGAATTCAGTAACATTTATCTGCTTTAACTACATTTCCATCACTATATAAACAACAACATTGGCATCACTCAGTTTTGGCAGAAACCCTCTGGAGCTTAATAAAGAGCCAATGCCAACCATGATGGAGACTGGGTCAATGCTTTTTGAAACAGAAAGTAAAACAGCATAGGAGTTAATGCTTGAAGATTAAATGCAGCTATAGAAACCAGCCAATATTTCAGAGCTTTGGAAAATATACGAATCAAGTAATTTTAACATATTGCCAATGGTTCATGAGCAGAATTATCTGTGGATCATTATCAGCCCAATTCCCTGTTCAGCTTCTGCCACCTGAGTGCCTCAATTTTCCGATTCACATACCTTTGTTACAATAATTCTTTTTTTTTTTTTTTTTGGATATGACGATGAGCGTCAGACTTAAACTCAGGATGGTGCCAGGAATGTGTTTCCGGACTTCTTAGGTCAGGACAATGTAATTGTTTTATATCATTACATGTTAATTGAAATAGGGTGTGAGCGCTTGTCCTGGTTTTCGGTTTCATAGGAATGGGCTTCCTCGCTTCAACATTGCCCGTTTTGAAAATGCATAAAAAATGATGTTGACAGAAGTTTCCACAACCATCCTCATTGTGTTATTTTTGGATTTGTTCGCATTTGAATAATTTATTGGTCTTAGAAAAGTGAACACTTTATTGAATTTGCAGGGCTATAAATCAGTCCAAACTGTTAAAATAAAAAGAACCATTGGTAACAAAATATGGGGCCAGGCTTGTTAACCCCTCCATGAGAAACAAGTTAGCAGCTGAGATCAAATGGGTGAATTATTCTGATGTACCTCATTTTTATTGACTAATGGGTCTTGAACCTTGTTCAGGATAGAACATGTCAGCCTTGTAGATGATGGTACCTAACAGGGCAAACTTGGTGACAGAAGCCATAATGTTTTGGTGTCAACCTAATGTCATATGAGGCAACATTTGTAATATAACAATAAACAGCATACACCCACCCTGAGTCCTGACATGGCATCTGACACTGTCTGTAACTGCCCTTTTTTCTCTCACCAAACATGTCTCATTATAAAGCACATTTAGTACTGAAGGCTTTGCTTTCCCCCTCATTTATATGCAACAGTTTTCTTTTTTTTTTAAATATTCTTAAACTCACAAATTGTTAAATTGTCCCAAAAAACTAATTTAATGAAATCAATAAAAACACTGTTTTATGGGGCACTAATACAAGGCACTAACTGTTTCCTTGGGTGCTGGCAAAGCTATTTGTAAGGGGCTGCACCATGCCTTCCTGAATAGTATTTAAAGGAGAACTAAAGCCTAACTAAAGAAGTAGCTAGAAATGTTGTACATTATGTTTTGTGCTCCAGTACCAGCCCAAGGCAACCACAGCCCTTTAGCAGTAAAGATCTGTGTCTCCAAAGATGCCCCAGTAGCTCCCCATCTTCTTTTCTGCTGATTCACTGCACATGCTCTGTGCTGCTGTCACTTACTGAGCTTAGGGACCCACTCACAATATACAGTACACATAGAATAGAAATGTCACAATATAAGGCTGATTAGTAATTAATACAGATAATTACTACATGGCAGCACAGAAACCAGTGCAATTAGCATCAGAATTTAATAATCAGCAATCCTGTAGCATCAGCTTATATTACAGGGGAAGCTCATTTTCTGCTGGATAATTAGTGACGACCCCTAAGCTTAGCTTCTCAACAGCCAATCAGAGCCCACTGAGCATGTGAGTGTCACAGACACTTTCCAAGATGGTGACCCCCTGTGACAAGTTTGAAGTCCTGGATCATTGCTGCTATTGACAAGTTGAAACTTTAGTTCACTATATAAAATATGGCATTTTTAGCCCTATTTAATTTTAAGATTTAGTTCTCCTTCAAACCAGTCCTTTTAAATTGAGAGCTGTATGTTACCATGCATTTACCCTAGTTCTGTACATGTAGGGGGTTATTTATCAAAGTCTGAATGCTAAAAACCTAGAAAAATGTAAGTTTTAGCATAAAATCTGAAATTTTAGTGAAAAAACCCTTGAATTTTCGAGATTTATTATACCCTGAGGCTGCAGAAAGTCAGAATCCGAAAACACCCAATCTTCAACCTGTCAAGGTTCTGTAGAAGTCAATGGTAGGTCCTATTTGCAATTTGAAGATATTGTCTGCGCTGGGTACTATAATCCGAACTGGCTTTTCCACCGATTTCACAGAAAACTGAAGACTTTTTGGGTGTAATTTCCTAAAAATTCAGATTTTTCACATGACAATCCGAAAAAAAGTAATGGTTTTCATGCAACAATCTGAAAAAGTCACATATTTCCCGATCTAATTTTTCCTAGTTTTTTTTTTATCCCCATATTTCATCTCTGATCTTCAAATACTCTCCTTCACGCAACCTTCGCTCTGCTTCTGATCTTCACCTCTCTTCTCCTCTCATCACTTCTGCCCATTCTCGTCTACAAGACTTCTCTCGGGTTTCTGCTTTTCTCTGGAATTCTCTGCCTCCAGCTGTCAGACTTTCTCCTTCTTTCCAAGTTTCAAATGCTCCTTAAAGACCCTCCTACTTAAAGGGCATGTAAAGGCAATAAAACCACATTTTTACTTTCTTTAATGAAAAAGAAACCTATATCCAATATACTTTACTTAAAAAATGTGTACCGTTTTTATAAGAAACCTGACTGTATGCAGTGACATTCTCCCTTCATTTACTGCAGGGAAACAATCATACTTATGAACAGCAGGGGGAGCCCCTGCTTTACTTCCCAGCCATGGAGAACTCAAGCAGCTTTGTTTATTATGATCCCTATGCAGCCCAGAACACACTGAGCATGTGCACAGTCTTAGTCTTGCAAATATGTTTAACAAAGTAACAAGATGGTGACCCCCTGTAGCCAACTTTGAAAGCATAAATCATTTGTTTGATTAGGCTTGTGGTGCAGTAAGTTCATGTTTATATTTAGTATACAAAATACAGCATTTTTAGCCTTATTCTATTTTAGACTTTACATGCCCTTTAAAGAAGCTATTCAATGTAACTTAATTAATCAATCATTGCTGTATCATAAATCACAAAATTGTCTCAAACGTACCGAAACCTTTAGTTTGTAAAATGTGTAGGGCCCTCTAATCCTATTGTACTCTGTAACCCTTGTTTGTTGTTCACCATTTATTCCCCGTTTGTTATAACTAAGGAAAGCACTGCGTAACTTGTCAGCGCTATATAAATAAATGATGATGAGTCCTAGCACTGTGCTGGTGGTTCCATCTTACGGACACATGCACAATTAGGGGCCGATTCACTATGGGTCGAATATCGAGGGTTAATTAACCCTCGATATTCGACTAGGAAATAAATCCTTCGACTTCGAGTATCAAAGTCGAAGGATTTAGCGCAGATAGTTCGATCGAACGACCGAAGGATAATTCCTTCGATCGAAGGATAAAATCCTTCGAATCGAACGATTCGAAGGATTTTAATCCAACGATCGAAGGAATATCCTTCGATCAAAAAAAGTTAGCCAAGCCTATGGGGACCTTCCCCATAGGCTAACATTGACTTCGGTATCCTTTAGATGGCGAACTAGGGGGTTGAAGTTTTTTTTAAAGAGACAGTACTTCGACTATTGAATGGTCGAATAGTCGAACGATTTTTACTTCGAATCCTTCGATTCAAAGTCGTAATCGTAGTCGAAGGTTGAAGTAGCCCATTCGATTGTCGAAGTAGCCCAAAAAAAACCTTCGAAATTCAAAGTTTTTTACCTTCGAATCCTTCACTCGAAGTTAGTGAATCGCCCCCTAATGTCTTTTACAAAAGTCTCTATAAAGCAGAACACTCCTGTATTCAAAAATAGTGGTGGGCGAATTTGTCCCTTTTAGCTTCACAAAGTAATTTGCGAATTTCCCGCAAAATTCACGAAAAATGTTGAGATCGGAAAGTTCGTGAAAAAATCGAGCAATTCGAAAGTTTTCAAGAAAAAAACGAGCAATTTGAACGTTTTCACTGAAAAAAATCGAGCAATTCTAAAGTTTTTACGAAAAAATTGTGCAATTTGAATGTTTTCACAAAAAAATTGTGCAATTTGAACGTTTTCACAAAAAAAATCGAGCAATTCGAACATTTACAGTGGTGAAACGTGGAGATTCTGAGCAAATTCGTGCCAGGTGAATTTATTCGGCCATCACTATTCAAAAATAGATTCCACTATTCTACGGGCCTTTATAGACCATGGGGCAAATTCACTTAAGGGCGAATTTATCATCAGTGAAGGATCCATCACACTTCGCACCACTTCACCAGGCGTAATTCATTAAAATGCAAAGTTGCGTCTCAGTAGTCGAATGCTGCCAAAGTTTCGCTAGTGTTAGTACACTTATGCTTAGGTCAATTTAAATAGGGCGGGTACATATATGTTGTTAGATGTCTTAATTAGAGATGGTGCAAATGCTGGCCACTCATTATTACAAATGTCCAAGGAAGCAAAATAAAGACAAAAGAGATCCTCTAATGCCCTAAACATGAGCCCACCCAAAAACAAATGTGTCATGACCCTCAAGTGGCTGGAATTTTTTTTTTAACACAAAAATCTTTAATAGATAGAACTTTTGAAGAAAAAATGCCAGTGTTTTTTTAAAACGTTTATGACTTTTCATCATACAGGATATCTGAGCAGGATGTAGCTTCATCTTATCAGTTGTCCAGGTCTAAGGTGGCGAAAGAAACTCTGGCGAAAGAGGTAACGTTCTGTAAAATTCGCATTTTAGTGAATTGGAGGAGTAACGATCGTCCGCCTGAACGAAAATTTGCCTGGTGGGAGGGCGCAAAACTGTGCTAGCGACGGTCTCTTTCACTAGCGAATTATACTCTACGCCTGTTAGTAAATTGGTGATGTCCCTGCGGATTGGATTTATGGCAAATTTACACTAGCAATGGCCACTTCGCCTTTTGGTAAATCTGCCCCTATGTCTTGGTCAATGTCAGCTAGATGGGAACCCTATTTTAAATGCATTGGTGCTTCTGTGCCCAAGGAATTTTTCACCCAAACCTAACTTTGTTTGAAAGGCAAAATCAAAAAGTTAGTTTATAAATAGAATATATTTCCCATCCAGTAGAGCAACTAAATGCTTTTTTCAACTGCACCCCTCCCTTAAGGCCTGCCCAGCCTTACATAGAGATGTGTTGATTGGATGATGTTTAGCTTCAGTAGAACCACCAACCATATACATATATACAGATGTTGTCTGGCTTGTGGTCCCTAGAGCCACTGTAAACAAAAGACAAATTCTTCATATTCTGGGAAAGGCAAGCGATCCCTAGAAGAGCATTTTGGCTATATCTATATCTGCTGGCGGCAGAAAGTAGACAAAAATATACAAGGCTGAACCTACGATTATCTGTTCAGTTTTCCCAGCATTTCCCATAAATCATCACTGTATTATTGTATTATTACTGATCATTATTCCGCGTTTAGTTCCATACACAAATAATTGGCAATAGCCCTTATTCTGCCTGGCATTGTATGGTTATCAGATGAATGACCATTAATTACATCACAGAGCGAATGTATTTCATCGGTTGGACCCCAGGTGATTAGATTGATGATAATACCGGGAAACAATTACCCAAAGGGATACAATCTTGATCTGGAGGTTTATTTATAAAGTAAATTGAGACAAATGGGCAAACTTTAAAAATATCACTTTATTTATAATTCAGCTTCAGTCTTTCAGCCTGATACCACTGGAATTCGGTCTGCGTATTAGACATAGCTAAATCTCATTCCTCATGCAAAATAAAATGAAAAGGAAGATAAAATGTAACTGCAGATACTCCTTTATTGATTGTATCATATCATTTGTGCCATGTAAGCAAAAAGGAGTCTGAGCACTTGCAGTTTAATCATCCAATAACCAGCGGCTAAAGGAATTAAAGGACAAGGAAAGTCTAAAATAGAATAAGGCTAGAAATGCTGTATTTTGTATACTAAACATAAACATGAACTTACTGCACCACAAGCCTAATCAAACAAATGATTTATGCTTTCAAAGTTGGCCACAGGGGGCTGTCATCTTGTAACTTTGTTACACATCTTTGCCTGACCCTGACCCTGCACATGCTCTGTGTGGTCTAGGCTGCTTAGGGGTCGTCATAAACAAAGCTGCTTGAATGCTCCCCCAGCTGTTCATAAGTATGATTGTTTCCCTGCTCAGCAGTTAGGGACCATCTGACAATTCCTATCCACAGCAGTCAATGAAGGGAGAATTTCACTGCATACAATCAGGTTTCTTATAAAAAACGGTACACATTTTTTAATTAAAGTATATTGGAGATAGGTTACTTTTTCATTAAAGAAAGTAGAAATTGGATTTTATTTTTTTGCCTTTCCTTGTCCTTTAAAGTCAGTCCTAGCCTTGCTTAGATTGCCAGCTTTCATTGCAGGTTGAGCTACCTGATACTGTTCATTAGATTTAGTACAATGGCATATTGACCCACCTCAAAGTGGCGGATAAAATTGTGCAAGTAAGAAGGGAACTGTGAGATCTCAGAAAATAACAAAAGCAGACCCGGGAATGATACCTGCCGGCTGCTGAGCAGTTGCTATGAGTGGATAGACCCATAGACAACCATAGAAATATAGTTCTTTTAGGAGAACTGGGTCAATTTTGTGGGTTACTTAATGCTGCTATGGTTTCTACGGGTCATTAGATTTGGACTTTTCCCCCTATATTTTTCGCTAGCTACCATGAGAACACTAAATCTACTTGCACCACTGGTTAAAGCCCATGGAGGGTCACCAAGTTTGTTTAATCTATTGCTTAAGAATGCAAAGAAAAGCAAAGTTTGTAGAACCTGCTGGTGAGTTTCAGTTTTGGACCCAAAGGCAAGTTATCCAAGAGAAATTAGTGAGTAGTTGACTATGAAGATTTTCATTCATCCAGGTCATGGTATATCTAGTATAGGTCAATCTAAAAACAACTGGACTTGCTGAGTAATCAATGAAGACGTTTCACTACTCATCCGCGCAGCTTCTTGAACTGAAGATGCTGCTCGGATGAGTAGTGAAACGTCTTCATTGATTACTCAGCAAGTCCAGTTGTTTTTAGATTTACCTATACTAGATAGTAAGTAGTTGTTTGACACCAAACCAATAGATTTCTGGTTGGGAAGTAAATCCGATGCTGTAATGTTTTATTTAAAACACATCAGTTAATGGTGCTGCTCCTTCACACTTCTGCACTGAAATCCAATTTTTAAAAGCGCAAACTAATTTTTTTACATTTAATTTTGAAGTCTGACATGAGGCTAGACATATTGTCAGTTTCCCAGCTGCCCCAGTCATGTGACTTGTGCTCTGATAAACTTCAGTCACTCTTTACTGCTGTATTGCAAGTTGGAGTGATAGCACCCCCTCCCTTGTATGTAATGTATTTTTAAGATAATGGTGCCTTCACTTTGTCAACAAATTGGATGGCATGGTTGCTCCAGTTAAAACTCACCAGTTAAAATTGCTGCTCCAGCAGAATTCTGCACTGAAATCTGTTTCTCAAAAGAGCAAACAGATTAATTTATATTTAATTTAGAAATCTTACATGGGGCTAGACATATTATCCATTTATGAGAGAATTTATATTGCTATATTTAACACTAACAATTTAACTATTTCTTATGCAATCTTAACATAATAAATATCTGAATGAAAAGCATGAAATAGGAGGGTGATATAGACAAGCTGTTGACAGTGTCTCGAGATCTTCTGATCACCAGCTAAAGGTCTACTGGTAGATCCCGATCTACCTTTTGGGCACCCCTGGCATAGACTGTACCACTTGTAGAACCGTGCAGCTTTAATCAATGGAGAATGGAAGTCTTGTTTGACTCAACAAACCCCAAGGATTCGTAGCAACAACATTTATCTTGTCTTGTTTCCTTGTGTCACATCTGCGCAGAATTAACATTTTTGATTAAAATGTGATTTGGCTTAATACAATGATTCATAGTTTGTGATCTGTAACAATGATGCAGTGATCTGTTTTTCTGCAGATATTCAGGCCATGGATTCTATTCAGCATCTTGTTGTGTACATGGATCCCTGGTTTGAATTAGTTTGGCCAGTTCTCTCTATATTATATAACACCAACCGTAATCTAGTGTTGCTATGACATTGGTCCCTTTGTTGTTGTTATGTAGATGAACTTTAGAGAAGCAATGTTACACACTCAGTCACTGGAAATGCCAAGATTGAATCTATCCCCAAATTGTGAGTCAGCGAACCTTTGTGGAGTTGAAACGTATTGTTAAGTCCCTGCATATTAGAGGGAAACCCACCATTCACATTTTGAGTAACAAAATGTCTATGAACAAACTATTGGAAACTGCCAGAATTGTCCTCAGTGATGTCAGAGCAGCTACTCAAGGTCACGAGCCTTGCATATTGCAAACTTCTTGTAGTGGGACTAAAGCACATTGGAAACCCACTGGAACTTGATATGAAGGCTAAGAAAAGAAATGAAGAGTTAATTGCAGTGGAGGTGAAAACTAACCCTAAAAAGTTTTTTAAATATATTAATAGTAAAAAGATGCAGGTTGAGAGTGTTGCTCCATTAAATAATGGTACCAGTATGGTTGTAACAGATACAGATAAGGCAAATGTGTTAAATCAGTTATTTTCTTCAGTGTATACAATAGAGGAGTCTGGGTTCACAGGCTCACTTAATAACTGCACGAATGGTTCAGCTCAATCTAGCCAGTGGCTGACTCAGGATATGATTCAAAAAGCTTTAATACAAATTAATGTAAACAAGGCTCCAGGGCCTGATGGCATACACCCCCGGGTTCTAAGAGAGCTTAGTTCAGTTTTAGACCAGCCCTTATTTCTGATTTTCTCAGATTCACTGTCATCTGGTATGGTGCCTATGGATTGGAGAAAAGCTGATGTTATTCCAATATTTAAAAAGGGATTACGATCTCAGCCTGGCAATTATAGGCCAGTAAGCTTGACATCTGTGGTGGGCAAATTATTTGAAGGCTTGTTAAGGAATCACATTCAAAATTTTGTCCTAATGAATGGCATTATGAGCAACAATCAGCATGGCTTTATGAAGGATAGGTCATGTCAGACGAATTTGATTGCATTTTATGATGTGGTAAGTAAGATTCTGGATAGTGGGGGGGCAGTAGATGTGATCTATTTGGATTTCGCCAAAGCATTTGATACTGTGCCCCACAAACGACTGCTTTCTAAACTAAGGTCTGTTGGGCTTAATGAAGTCGTTTGCACATGGATGGGAAACTGGCTACAGGATCGGGTACAGAGGGTGGTTGTTAATGGGACATTCTCTACTTGGAGTAAGGTTCTTAGTGGGGTCCCCCAGGGCTCAGTATTGGGTCCACTTTTATTTAACTTGTTCATTAATGACTTAGGGGAGGGTGTTGTAAGTAATGTATCAGTGTTTGCAGATGACACAAAACTATCCAGCCCGATTAATTCCATCCAGAATGTGGCACTTGCAACATGATCTTGACAAACTGGCAATCTGGGCAGCTAAGTGGCAAATGAGATTCAATGTTGATAAATGTAAAGTCATGCACCTGGGATGTAAAAATATCCAAGCCACTTATACCCTTAATGGGACTGCACTAGGCAAATCCATTATGGAAAAGGACCTTGGAGTCCTTGTAGACAGCAGCATCAAGGGCAAGTAAGGTCTTCAGCTGTATTAAAAGGGGCATAGAGTCAAGGGAGGAGGGGGTCATTCTTCCACTGTATAGAGCACTTGTAAGGCCCCATCTAGAATATGCCGTACAGTTTTGGTCTCCATCACTCAAACAGGACATTATTGTATTAGAGAGGGTACAGAGAAGGGCAACTAAGCTGGTAAAAGGTATTGAAAATCTTAGCTATGAGGAAAGACTGGCCAAATAGGGGATGTTCACGCTGGAGAAGAGGCGCTTAAGGGGTGATATGATGACTATGTATAAATATATAAGGGGATCATATAATAATCTCTCTAATGCTTTATTTACCAGTAGGTCTTTCCAGCTGACACAAGGTCACCCATTCCAATTAGAAGAAAAGAGGTTCCGCCTAAATATTCGGAAGGGGTTTTTTACAGTGAGAGCTGTGAAGATGTGGAATTCTCTCCCTGAATCAGTTGTACAGGCTGATACATTAGACAGCTTTAAGAAGGGGTTGGATGGCTTTTTAGCAAGTAAGGGAATACAGGGTTATGGTTAATAGCTCATAGTCCAAGTTGATCCAGGGACTAGTCCGATTGCCATTTTGGAGTCAGGAAGGAATTTTTCCCCCTCTAAGGCAAATTGGAGAGGCTTCAGATGGGTTTTTTTTGCCTTCCTCTGGATCAACTGGCAGATAGGTAGTTAAAAAAAAAAAAAAAAAAAAGGTTGAACTCGATGGACATGTGTCTTTTTTCAACCTTACTTACTTACTATGTAAGGTTATGGCAAGCTAGCCTGAGATGGTGGCATTTTTCACAAGGCCACCAACACTTCCTAAAAGCTTGTAATGGTTCAATGATCTAAAATGTTATAAAGTTATGGGATGTCCGTGTACAGGCTATTGGAAAACCAAGGAATTGTCCATGCTTAGGGTCCTTCAATGTTTGTCCTGTTAGACCAGTGACAACAGGGCAGGGCCTCAAGGTCTTTGAGCCATGACAATTTTAACCTTCTTTTTGTGATATAATAACATAGAAGGAGGCAGGCCTGGACTGGGAGTCAAAATAGGCCCTGCCATTCCAAGTACACAGAGGCCCAAACAGCCCCCTACCAGCCCAAATAACCCCCTACCAGCCCACTATATGGTAACTTTCTATGGAACCATACAGCAGCCCCTCTGGCATTTGCCAGAACCCACAGATTGCCAGTCCGGGCCTGGAAGGAGGGCACTAGATGTTGATATGGATGGTTGTGGCCATCCAGCCTTAGATTATGGCACCTTAGACAAAGCTTAACTTCCAAGCATAGCCAGGAACACTTTGTAAAAGCTTGAGGAAAAAACAACTTCACTCTGTAATGTTTCCCCTTACTAAAATTTGTTTTGGCAACCACTAACCTTTTCTGGACCAGTAGCTTGAAGCAACATGGGAAGAATTTCATTCTCAAAACAGACTTTTCTTGGGGTTGGAACTACTGCATTAAAGGAACAGTAACACCAAAAATGAGTACTGTTGCCCTGCACTGGTAAAACTGTCGTTTGCTTCAGAAACACTACTATAGTTCATATAAACAAGTTGCTGTGTAGCAATGGCGGAAATTAAAAAAAAAACTATATGGGACAAGATAAAGAGTGGATACAGATAACACCATTATGTTCTACAGAGCTTATCTGCTGTGTAACCTGAGCCTTTTCTCCTTTGAATGGCTGCCCCCATTGCTACACAGCAGTTTATTTATATAAACAATAGTAGTGTTTCTGAAGCAAACACACCAGTTTTACCAATGCAGGGCAACACTGCATTATATTTTTATTACTTTAAATCAATTTAATTTTTTTATGTTACTGTTCCTTTAAACCCAGACGGCATGTCATGTCCAGCTACTCTTTGTGCTCATTGGCCAGAATGCATAGCCAACGCCGTTCTTGGCAAATAAGAAGTCATCATATATACAAATAATCTATAGGTAAAATTAAAAAAAAAAGTACATGGGGATTGGGAAAAGGCAGTTCATCTTAAATTGAAGGCTTCAGACTTGGGTTGAGGTCCAACATGTTGTCATCCTTTGTAAATAAAGCCTTGGTTGTAACAATCACACAACATTTACAGGGATCTAATACCAAACCATTATATAAGTATTCAGCCTCAATTCTACCCTATTTTTTCTTCAGGCCAGACCCCTAACCACTCCATGGGGGTTCAGCCCCACAGTTTGGGAACCACTTCTCTAAAGCTGTTTATGACTCGGTTCATTTGAGGATACATTTTTCTATTGGAAACATATAATCACAGCAGCAAAATGTGTTGAACATTATTAATTGAAATATTGTTCCCAGGGAGTATAATATTTCTCTATTGTCTTTAGGCTTTCACTTTCCATGCTGGGGCTGTACAGTCTGTGGTGGGATGGAAATTACATTAATTCCATCAAATTGCACTACACACATCTACAAAATAACTTGTGTAAATATTAATGGTACCTTCCATTGTCACCCCGTTGTATTATAAAGCCCTTACACAATGCTATTGGCAAGTATAGCCAGTCAGTCTATAATGTTGGGTCTAATTTCAATGGGGACACCCAATGTATAGGGTTATAGATAGAACTGTCCATAGCACAGACAACTCCCTAGGTTATCTCATACCCTATTTTAACTTCAGTTGGTCTTAACTTTTATTTAGTTCTATTGAATGATTAGCGATATATCTGACAAATAATATCTGAAGAAAGAATGTTCATCCCATGGCCCATCAGCTGTTGGGTCATCTCCCGGCATCTACTGACAGCCAAAGCCCTGGGACTTCAGCAACAGCTGCTGGGACACAGACTGAACATCCCTGACCTTCATACTCAATCATCACACAAATATCTCCAAATTATAACTTTATGCTTGTAAAGTACACTGAAAAGCAATGAATCATGA
This sequence comes from Xenopus petersii, assembly GCA_038501925.1. NCBI lineage: Eukaryota > Metazoa > Chordata > Amphibia > Anura > Pipidae > Xenopus > Xenopus petersii. The sequence continues at coordinate 14,267,149 of CM076682.1, forward strand.
CATTGAGCCTAATAATTTATGACTTATTGAGAAGAACTGGCTTCACTGGTCCCCAGCAAATATGTTGTTATTATTATTATTTCCTCTAATTCTTTGGATATGCAACAGATTTTTTAAAACCATTATCTTATTATTTATTTAAATATGAGAATATTTTTTATCTGTTGAAAAAAATACCATGCTCTAAATATTTACATTATTTTAATTTTTTTTATAATAATGAATGTATAAAGCTTATATTTTATAATGAAATTCTGTAGTTGAGTGGAAACCACAGGATATCATGCATTATAGTAGTGGAGGTCAGAGTGGTTACAGTAATTTTTCATACAGGAAAGTTGCATCAATAATAAAAAATACAAATAATAATACGAACATATGCAGGTTAAGAGTGTGGCTTTTTTAAATAATGGTACCAGTAAAGGCAAATGTGCTAAATCCGTTCTTTCCTTCATTGTATGCAATAGAGGTTCCCGACCCACCTCATGACTGCACTGTTGGTTCAGCTCAATCTAGTCAGTGGCTGACTCAGGATATGGTTCAGAAGCTTTAATAAAATTTGTACATGGCACCAGGGCCAGATAGAATACACCCTTGGCTTCTAAGAGAGCTTAGTTTAGTTTTACACTGGCCTTAAGACTGATTTTTAGGGATGCACCAAATCCAGGATTCGGTTCGGGATTCAGCCAGAATTCGGCTTTTTTTCAGCAGGATTCGCCCGAATCCTTCTGCCAGGCCGAACCGAATCCAAACCCTAATTTGCATATCCAAATTAGGGGCGGAGAGGGAAATCACGTGACTTTTTGTCAGAAAACAGAAAACAAGGAAGTAAAACATTTTTCCCCTTCCCACCCCTAATTTGCATATGCAAATTAGGGTTTGGATTTGGTTCGGTATTCGCTTTCACGTAGGATTCGGGGGTTCAGCCGAATCCAAAATAGTGGATTCGGTGCATCCCCACTGATTTTATCCTTTCCCTACAGCCCTATGTTTGATTATTATCTTTAAAATACACTACTTGTAACGGGAACCTCGTAGAACTGCTACAATCCTATGCCTCACTTCAGTTGAACATGGGAAGAAGCCAATTAATTTTTGGAAGTGATTTCATGGTAATTGTTAACACCTGAATTACTTTAGGCTCTCTATAAAAAAGGGGTGGGTACTTTAACTGATTTCAGTTTCTATCCTAAATAAATTTCTCTGCTCTAGGTCAAGTGGGATAATTACAGAGACACTAGGGGAATGAGATTGATGCTGCTATAGGGAGGGAGCCCACCATCTGCTTGTAAAGGTATATTAAGCTTAAACCAACGCATGACGTGTACCTATGCAACAGCACCCTCAATTATGTCCTTACTGGCAATGATGATGATGATTGTTAGGAATGTCTCCTGCTGTTCTACAAATAATCACTAACTGTTTTCGAGTTCACTAAAACTCTAATCTGCATTCTGCAAGGATCTTACATTTCCCTTAGCAACTTTGGATTGTGAGATTCTGCAATTTGTGGAAAAAACTATTTACCAAAATCTCATACCTTTGATGGCTAACTATATAGAAATAATATAAGGCAGGCGTTAATGTTTTTGCAACTTCAAAATGTATATGGCAGTTACCACAATGTAAATCCCATTTCAAGCCAAGTACTGGTGATATTTTGGAAAGAGTTAGTTTAGGACTCTGGGGTGGGGTCAGGGAAAAGTCATGTATTGTCAGGGTAAGTCCATGTATTATCTTGGCAGGGTGAATTTCTCAGGAAGAATGCACTAGGTAGGGATTAGACAAATATCAACCCAAAACAACCATATAATCTGGACTGTAACCAACACAGTGATAGAGGGAGTATGGAGGAATAGGGAAAGACAGTTGCCTACCAGGCAATTCTATCTACCAGGCAGATAACAAGTCAAACACACCCTTTTCCCACCCTCTATACTCCACTGCGTGATAGAGAGGCTTGGTCTACTTAGCACTGGATTGTTCTGTTCTCTGAATAAAGAAGGCGTGGTTGGTTGGCTGGTGTGCCCTTGATATCAAGTTCTCAAGGTGGTCCTTTTGGTGTCCCAGTCCAAAACTTGTTTCCAAGCGGGCCCCAATCTGAGTGACAAACAGATACATTTCTACACATGATGTGAATTAAACAGGGCAAAATGTTGGAAAATGAAATTTAAACTCTCTGTAACTCTCTATGTAATTTATTGCAAGAGAGAACCACTGTTGTTTTGTTGGGTTCCAACGAGATATTATCCCAATGTTCACTATACCCACCTAAGATACCCTTCTCCTGATGCTCCTCTCCATCTCTCCCTGAATGCTGCCTATAGCTATCTACAGAAGCCTATCAGAAAAATCTAGACAGGTCACATGTTCCAAAGCACCAATTCCCAGGCCTGGATTCCTGTTTTTACCGCCCCAAGGCCACTTTGCGCCACAGGGTCCTAGCACCTGGCAACATAGCGTAGCAGGGTCCTATGGCCCATCAGGTGCGCAACCCTCTGCAGAAGCATGTGCCAAAACGCTAGCAATTATCGTCTCTTGGATTGCGACTGGGCGTCATGCCATCCCTACCATCTTGGTGCCCTAGGCCAGGGCCTTTGTGGTCTTGCCACCAATCCGAGCCTGCCAATCCCCATGAGAAACATATACTATAGAAGTAATGCCGCAGCAATGTGTGGAAATGTGTGCTTAAACTAGGGATGCACTATTTTAGGATTCAGCTGAATCCCGAATCCTTTGTGAAAGATTTGGCCTGAATCTGAACCCTAAATTGCATATGTAAATTAGGCAAAAGAAGAGGAAACAGAACTGTGCATGCAGCGTGTGGATACAATTTTTTGACTTTCTTGTTTGTGTGACGAAAAGCCATGTGATTTTTAGGATTTCAATTCGGTTTGGCAGAATCCGAATCCTGCTGAAAAAGGCTGAATCCTAAACCAAATCCTGGATTCGGAGCATCCCTAGCTTAAATCCATCTGACATTGAGCAAGTGGGAGGCCTCAACTGGGATATTCCTACAAGAATCCAAAACTTGGTAAGACGAAAAAGCAAAAGCAGATCTTATTATTTAAGATCTGTAATTTATGAATTTGATTAAAAGAAAATTAAGTAAATATCTCTGTGGTCATGGTCTCGTGGCAAATGGAAGAACGTTGAGGCATGAATATATAAATGTATTTGGTACACGTGAAAGAAAAGCTGCCATACTAATTCTGTCTCATTTCCTGCTGTAATGAAACTGGGCTGTGTGAATGAAGCAATTCCAGCCTTCAATTCCATCTGATGTGAAAGATGTTTTATTTGCTTCTAACATGTTCCTCTTTGGGATTGTGATGCTGATAAAGGGAGGTTGCTGATTGGACGTGTGACACTAATGCCGAATGTGTAGATAATGGGCATCCTACTCTGAGCACATTACTTGCAATGGTTGTGTTCCTGTTGTCTTGAGATCAAGGTATTACTGTATTTATTTTTTATACCTTCATAAGTCACTCAGCTTTTAAGTACAATTTTATATGATCTCATCTTGGAAGTACAACTGTGTTTGGTACAAATAAAAAATACTATGAAAGAATAAAAATATGATAAATTGGTGATACAGGTAAAGGACCTGTTCTCCAGATTGCTCAGGGCCTGGGGTTTTCCGTATAACTTATCTTTCTGTCATTTTGGATCTTTGTACTACTACAAAATCATATAATCATTAAATAAATCCAATAGGCTGGGTTTGCTTCCAATAAGGATTAATTATATCTTAGTTGGGATCAAGTACAAGCTACTGTTTTATTATTACACAGAAAAAGGAAATCATTAAAAAAATCTGGATTATTGGGATAAAATTGAGTCTTTCTTTAATACGGAGCTTTCTGGATAATGGGTTTCTGGATAACGGATCCCATACCTGTATCATGAAAAGCTGCATGGTCCTGGATTTAACAGCAGTACTTAGATACAGTATAGGGACAATGGGGACATAGCAGGATGCAAAGTTCAAAAAAACAGGTGCAATGAGCTAGATGGCTGCCATTGCTCTGATACCTTTGTCTGATCATCTTGCAGGACAGTTCCTCAGCCATGGTTAAACTTGACTTGTTGTCGGGCAGGGAACTAAGTATTAGGTAGGGTCGGACTGGACGCCCAGAGGCCCACCGGGGCTTCAGTCTCAGGGCCCTCCGCCTCTGTGCCCTGCTGCCCATGCGTGTGCATGCGGTAGTGTGTGCGCAAGTGCGGGGCCTTGGGTCCTTCTTCGAAATTGTTCATTGCAGGAATAGGAACCACAGGATGCGTATCTGTACAAGAGTGAGGGGCCCACCGGGTTTTTTCCCGGTGTCCCGCCGGCCCAGTCCGACCCTGGTATTTGGGGTCATTTACTTTTCAGAAGGAACAGCAAAATGCAAACAATGGTACAATGCTACGAGTTTTTGCACTTTGCATACTGCTTTCCTTGCTGTGTATTCATAAGGGATGAAGGTAAGGAGCATAGGCATCCGGCCCCCCACTCACCCCCTGACCTGCACGTCATTCAGATGCACAAGTTATGGAGAAGCAGAGGAAGTTATGGAGCTCTGCCCTGTCCATATGGCAGTTGGTAGTGACAGGGCTGGCCTGTGCCCCCCGATATTGCTGTCTGCACCTCCCACTAGATTATTTTATCCACCACAAGGTGCTAACTGCAGCCAGACTGGGGGAAGAACTACGGCCTAAATGAGCATTTTTCCCCCAATCTTCATAAAAGACGCCTATTATTTCCTTTTCTTTTATACATTACTGCCAACATAATTGCTAAACAACCCTAAACAGGGATGTGGGATCTAATATCCGGAAACCAATTATCCAGAAAGCTCTGAATTGAGGAAAGGCGGTCTCCCACAGACTCCATTTTATCCAAATAATACAAATTTTTAACAATAATTTCCTTTTTCTGTGTAATAATAAAACAGTAGCTCGTACTTGATCCCAACTAAGATATAATTAATCCTTATGGGAGGCAAAACCAGCAAATATTTACATGATTTTTAGTTGATTTAAGGTATGATCCAAATTATGGAAATATTCCTAATCCGGAAAACCCCAGGTCACAAACATTCTGCATAACAGGTTCCAAATCTGTACTTTAAAATGCCGAAATAATATTCTTTCTAAAGAACTCAGAGTAGAAGAGACGATAAGCCAGAACATTGATTCATTGTTTTTTTTTTTTTTTGCATGAAGGACAATCCCCAGTTGCACTTCTGTAAATATTTTGATTTTCTGAATCAGTTACAAGACGTGCAAGCCTGCCAAAGAGTTCAGATGCTGTATATGGTTCCAGATGTATTGCGCAGCTGCATTGGTTCTGATGCATAAGAGATGTTTATTCTAACCAGCCAACACCTTTTTTTGCATTTCTGTCTGCTGAAATATCAGATGAGTTGCACAGAAATAAACATGAGAGGTTAGAAATACAAATTTAGGCCGTTCATTATAAGACTACAGATGCAACATTAGAAGGTCTCCATCATAACTCCCAACATCATTAGTTGCATGCAAGGACAACATCATCTGCACACCTGCACGTTCTACCCTTTTCTCTCGGACCTCATTCATTGGTGAGGACATCAATTTTTTAATCAGTATCTAAAGAAAGGAATATAAGTCTACTAAATATCCACCTATGCATCTGCTGCTTGGGCGTCTTTGCCTTCTTCTGGATCCAGCATTGGGTTTTGGAAGGTTTGATGTTGATCTTTTGAAGGATACTATTTATAGCTCTTGTACTCCTTATTTGGCGTGTTGATATCTGGAACACTCCAGGCAGGACCTCACAATTCATGGCAAAACTAGTTCCAAAGCTGAAATTTTAAGCTCTTTTTACCCCTAAAACAGCTGTTGGATGTGTCAATGTGAAGCTCCATTCGATTTTGTGTATCTCTCTAAATTCAGTGAAAACCCCTTATCTGGCAAGCCGTAGCTCTCTCGGCATCTAGGTAAGGATGATCCCATACCAGTTAAATAAAGTAATGTGAAACATTCCATTCACTTTATTTAGAAAAAGAAAGGTAGAGTGTTAAAGGATAAGTAAACCTTAAAACAGGGGTGCCCAGACTTTGTTACCCTGGGATCTACTCTCGAAATCACCCCCATCAGATCTACCTTGAAAAAAATAGTGGGCCGCCTACTGTACGGCACAAGAACAAGTATCCCAAGCCCATAAAATGTTTATAGCAGTGGGGGCAGTGCGCACGTGGTGGGGGTAGAGCAGGTTCAGACTGGAGGGGTCAGGGCCCACCGGGGCTGCCACATCAGGACCCCTGCAACCCTCCAAGGGCCCCCTCCCCAATTGCAGGCCCCCACCCCAGTAAACTCACCTCTGCCCTCTCCCACCCCCCTGGCACCACATACCTACGGTTTGCTTGTTTGTGGGCAGGGCAAATGGGGCGGAGTGGGTGGGACAAAAGGTGGAGTGGGGCAAGAGGTGGAGCCGGGTAAACAGCTGGAGTTCAGGAGCAGTCTCACTCTGTGGAACGGTCTGAGCTGACAGGCCCATGACAGCTGGGGCCCACCGGGTTTTTTCCCGGCATCCAGCCAGCCCAGTCCGACGCTGGGGCAGAGCTGCAAGTGGCCTAGGGTTCAATCCGGCCCTGCTTCCAGCATGAAAGCGATTTACCAGTAACATTACCGGGATCTACTGGCAGAACGCGATCAGCACCAGGCTCTCTTCGTGCATCCGGAAGTCCATTTGGGAATCGTTGGGGAGGGGCAGCGAGGTGATTTCAATGTGCGGCTGCAGGGCCGACATAAGAAAGTGACTTTCCTGCATGGCTAGATGCTGTAGTCTGGGGCCAAACCCCGCTCTGTACCTGAGTGGCTTCCCTCTGCTTGGCTTATTGCACACCTTTTACAATCTACAAAATTCGGGGGGTTGTGGAAGCACTCTAAAGGCTAAATTAAAATATATTTAAGTACAATGGAAGTGCTACTTACAATGCACTTCCCTGGTCCCCTGTCTCTTAAGTAATTCAGTATAAGTGCAAGTGCATGTGTTTACAAAACAGGGGTTTTTAGTTACAAGTGTTAGTTTTAAGTTATGATCATAAAGTTGAAAAGCCACTATACCACGTCAAGGTAAACCCAATATGGCGGTCCCTAACTTGTTTAGCTCTTTACAATCTCTCTAGCTTTCACTTCTCTACCCAAGCATGAACTCAGTAACTAAGTGTGCATACTTGTGATTTGGAGCAGCTGATAGATAAGTAGGGTTGCGCGGGCAGTGCGTGTGCGTTGGAGGCGGAGCTGCAAGTGGCCTAGGGGCGCTTCAGATTTAAATCCGGCTCTGCTCCCAGCATGATCGTGGTTTACCTGGAACATCACCGCGATCAACGTCCTGGGCAACCCTGACTTAAAAATAAGTGAATGTAAAATTGATGAATTTTGTTACAGCAGCACCACCTGCCGGTCATTTTCTGACCAGTCTGACCACCAAGTAGTCAAGGTTTCTGGTTAGTAAAAAAATAGAAACCTTTCTCAAATCTTTCCTAAGCAGAAGAACATCAGAGCAGCCTCTTTCTTTCTCCTGACAACTTTCTTGACTACTTGGTGGTCAGACTGGTCAGAAAATAACCAGCAGGTGGCGCTGTTGTAACAAAATTCATTGATGTTAACTGTAACCTTTAATATCTTGGAATTAAAAAAAAATAAAATAATGAATGTACATTGCAAAAGTGCTTAGAATAGCACCCTCGGAGTATCACTTCTGTCAAAAATGCACCTTTCCTCTTAGCACATGCCGCTATCCTCTTCTGGTGCACCAGCAATCTCTATACAAATGTGTGTACCTATTGCACATTCAAAGAGCGTACTTGCTAAGGGGAAGAGTATGGTGGTGTGTTGCTGAGGAGAAAAGTACCTGATGTTGGCACATTTTTGGAAGAAGAAAAGAGTCTGAAAGAAGTGTCTAGAATCACTGGGGGGTGCCTAACAACTGGTAACCCCAGTGATTTCCTTCTCTTTTTACTCCCTTCTCTGAACTATGAAATGTCAGTAAAATCCCTTTTGAGTTACGAAGGCCAAACCTGCCCTTCCTACTCAAGATGGAGCCGGACCGCTCATATTCTTCAGAGTAAATAACATCTGAAACATATAGGGGCAAACTCACTAAGATCTGAAGTTGCACCAGCGACAGCTTCGCCGCACTTCGCCAGCGCTACGCAAATTCACTAAAATGTTAAGTGGCGCTCAGGGAGGTGATCGGTAGCAAAGTTGCGCTACCGTTACTTCGTCAGGCAAAGCGAAGTTACACTAGTGTTGCCTAATTTGCATACGGCGCAAAGTTAAAATATAATGGACGTATATGCTGCTGCAACTACATTATACTACACAAGCCCAGGAAACCTTTAAAAATAAAGTAAAGGTGTTCTATTATTATTAACATATGGCACCTAAACTATACAGTGGGCACATGTGTAGGGCACATGTGCCCACTGTATAGTTTAGGTGCCATATGTTAGGAAATGTAGGGGGGAAGGAGGGTATCCCCCCAAAAAAACTCGCTCTTTTTCAGTCTATCACCCTTAAAAATGTAAGCGTTTTTTGGGCCTTAGAAAAAGTTTTAACTGTTTTTGAAGCAAGCCCTATCTACTCTATTGCACTTCGCCTGGTCTAAGCTGGCGAAGGCAAGTCTGGCACTATAGTAGTTACGTCCCTTCGCCATATCGCAACTTCGCCTGGCATAAGGGTGCGAAGTAGCGCTAGAGCAAATAGCAAAAAATAACACGTTAGTAAATCGGCAAAGTAACAAATTGACGTCAAGCTGGCGAATTTGCGATAGCGTTAGCCGCTTCACGCTTTAGTAAATTTGCCCCATAGATGGAGCAGACCACATTGATGCAATGTGGACACGTAAATAACCTTTTGAGATGAATTTAAATCAGCAAGATCTGCTCCACCGCAGCCTACATACTAGTCTGTTAATGCTAATAAACAAACAATGGAACGTTTCCTCCAGGAGAAATTAGAGCTCTGATTGGAGCCATTTGCTAAGCCATGTAACGAATGTAATTATTTATATTACAAGTACAACACTATTAGTGACATCTGGATGAAGTTTTTGCTCTGCCAGAAAATGCCAATGAGCTTATTGCTTTGTATATTTAAGATATCCTTCTCTAGGATGCTAACATCCTGCCCTATTAAACTACTACACTGTGTTTGATGTAAAGTGATAGCTAACCTGTCGCACAAGCAAGTCCTGCATGGAACATTAATTTTGTAGACGTCATAGATTAAATAAATATATATATATTGGGTATAATCTACCCTAGGAGGCCACAGGCCAAGTGCTTTAGACATGGAACTACAAGGTTACTTCTAATAACATAATTAACATAAATTATAATCTCAAATATCTTAATTTTGATAAAATAATGGATCTGCAATCAGTCAGTTCATTTAGTTATGCGTGCATGTATGGGCCCCATATAGTTTTGGTTTGGCCCATGAGCCAACTTATGGATCATTAGAGGGCCCAGTTGTTACCTCCATGATGGTTATGGAAGCTCAAAAACACATACAACTTCATGGTTTGGTCAGAACTTGAGTACGTTTTCATCTTCTTTGGCTAGCAGGTTATTTAGACAAAAAAATACAATAATACTTAAAGGAGAAACAAACCGTTTACCAAAAAACCCTACCCCCCAACCCACGTAGTCCCCTCTCCCTCCTCCCCCGAATCCTAGCTGCCCCCTGGGGAAATGCCCCTAACTTTTTACTTACCCCTCGTTGCAGAGTCACAGCATCGGAGTTCACCGCAGCCATCTTCCGGGTCTTCATGTCTTCTTCCGGTGCTTTGGGAATTTCCATCCATTTCGGCGCATGCGCAGTTGTCGTAAACCAGTAAATTGATCCAGCTGTGCATGCGCCACTTAACCGGTCTCAGTCTCAGTTTACCGAAGACCCTGAAGATGGCTGCGGTGAACTCCGATGCTGTGACTCTGCACCGAGGGTTAAGTAAAAAGTTAGGGGCATTTCCCCTGGGGGCAGCTAGGCTGGGAGGGGGAGGGGTGGTCTACGTGGGGTGGTGGGTAGGGTTTTTTTGGTAACGGGTTTGTTTCTCCTTTAAAGGAGAAGGAAAGGTTAAAACTAAGTAAGCTTTATCAGAAAGGTCTATATAAATATACCAGTAAACCCTCAAAGTAATGCTGCTCTGAGTCCTCTGTCAAAAGAAACACCACATTTCTTTCCTTCAATTGTGTACTCATGGGCTTCTGTATCAGACTTCCTGTTTGCAGCTTAAACCTACTTGCCCCGGGCATGAGCATGCTCAGTTTGCTCCTCTCCCCCCTCCCTTCTCTGCTGTAATCTGAGCCCAGCGCTATAAGTGAGCAGGGAGAGACTCAGGCAGGAAGTGATGTCACACCAAGCTAATACTGCAGCTGCTATCCTAAACAAACAGAGAGAGCTTCTAGAGCTGTTTACTCGGTAGGGTAAAACATTCTACAGAATAAATATAATAAATTCTATTGCCAATAAAATGCCTCCGTAGCTTTCCTTCTCCTTTAAAAATATAATTTCAACTTTAAAAGTGTGAAAGCTTTGATGGGTGTCCAAAAAGGGAAAAAAGCAATACAATGAGAGTGGACACCATGTATACTAATTATAGGCCATACCAGAGGATATGAGGGATCTTGTTTTGGGCACCAGTGTATATAGCACATGATCCTGAATTATTTTCCAGCCTCTACTAGTATCTAAATATATACATTGCACATTGATAGACAGTCATAACAAAACCTACAAACCATTCAACTCCATTAACAAAGAATGTAATGCTCTAACGTGGAGCACAAGGGAGATATTCTGCAGTAATATATAGAGATTAAGAAATCAGATCTTCTTGGCACATTATGGAACACATTGGGGGTCATTTATCAACACTGGGCAAATTTGCCCATGGGCAGTAACCCATGGCAACCAATCAAATTGTTGCATTCATTGTTCTACTTGCAGCTGGCTTCAAAAAGCTAGTAACTGATTGGTTGCTATAGGTAACTTCCCATGGGCAAATTTGCCCAGTGTTGATAAATGAGCCCCAATGTTTTATTGTATCTCTGACCAGGACTAGGAAGTACCTTCCCAGCTATAAAAACCCTAGGAATCATATTACAATAAAATTCAGGCTGTCAAGGCAATTGCCAGTGAAGGGAGAAATAATGAAAATAAATGGTCGGTGGCAAATGGCTGAATTTCACTTTAGAATTTAGACATATGGAGATTTTGTTTCCACAGAGATAAATCTGATTGGCATGGATACGATTCTGGTTTTGAAGAAATAAACGGGAATTTTTAACTGAACGATCAGTTGTCGGAGATCAGATGATAAAAACATATAAAAAGGTCCATGGAGGTGAATTTAAAAAACACAGATAATCCTGTGACTCACAGGTTGAACGTTGCTATAAAAGTGAAAATGTAATTTGTCATCAAAATAAATCAGACACATAGAATAACGTTTCTCTCGGCTTCTGTACTGGATAAAAATAGTGCAAACTTAATGTAACGTAAAACTATATGGGATTTGTACATTCTTACAGCCAATGAGTATTTCTGCATTGTGAGGCTACTGGTAAACAGTTTGTGCCCTGAGGACCTTTAATTGCTTCTCCAAAGTACAACGTTGGTTTTACCTCCGGTACAGACAGTTGAAAAGCAAGTGGAGGAGGTTTAAATCTGTATATTTTTAAATGGAACACCATTATATTTAGGGATGCACCAAATCCACTATTTTGGATCTGGCCGAACCCCCCGAATCCTTCGCAAAAGATTCCGCAGACTATCGAACCAAATCAGAATCCTAATTACCATATGCAAATTAGGGGTGGGAAGGGAAAAACATTTTTAACTTCCTTGTTTTGTAACAAAAAGTCACGCAATTTCCCTCCTCACCCCTAATTTGCATATGTAAATTAGGATTCGGTTTGGCCGGGCAGAAGGATTCAGCGGAAACCGAATTCTGAAAAAGGCTGAATCCTGGCCGAATCTCGAACCGAATCCTGGATTTGCACCAGGGCCAGATTTACATAGTGGACGCCTAGGCCCACTGCCATTCGTCGCCCCTGTCCCCTCCCCTTTATTGTGCAAGTTTTCATCATCAATGGGGATTGGCGCATGGGAAATGTAAAAAATGATTGTATCTCCAGCGCATCCCCAGTGTTTTTAAACCAATGTGGGTGTGGTTGGGCATCATGCAGCCCCCCTAAAATCCTGCCGCCCTAGGCCCGAGCCTAGGTGGCCTTTCCACAAATCTGGGCCTGATTATCACCACAATTTTGGGTGCATTTAGCTCCAGGGTTCCAGCAGAAGAGGCAGCATGGAAACAATGGCACACCAGGCTTTCTGCTGCGGAACCAACAAGGAGTTTGTGTGTAAAATGATTAAAGTCCGTAAACGAGGTACCGGGAAGGATTAGGCAAAACGTAGTCGAAGATCAGGCAAAAGGGTCAAGGCAGACGGCAGGAATCTAAGTCAAAAGTCAAGCAGGAGTCAAAAAACAGGAATTGAAAGACAATAATAAGGCTTCGGCAGGATCAGTTAACTGAAGCCAGCGTGGGCACTGCGAAAATGGACAATTGGCCCTTTAAAAGGAATTTGGCGCCAAAATTCAAATTCTGCGGCCACTGTTGACGTTGTGATGCTAGGGGTGATTGACGTGAGCTTTGACGCTGGTGAAGTGACGCCGACGTCAGGTGCGCCAGGAGGTAAGGATGCCAAGAGATCTCACAGCGCGTCTTACAATCATGATGCACTTTTGGCTGAATTCTTTAATGACCACTAGAGGTTCAAGTCCTCGACATTTAATATCATTAACATATTCTTAAACTATACAAAAATGCAAGGAGAATGTTTGGTCACAGGCACCATTAGTGAATAGTGTCAATAAGTGCAATATTTGTGTCCATTATAACGTGATGCACTTATGGCTGAATACTTGAATGAACACTAGAGGTCAAGGGCTTACCATTAAAATATCATTAGCATATGATTCTTTTGGGGTAAGTCTGCTGCGCTTATTGACGCAACCCATTCAGGGCAGGTTTCCAGCAGAGGAGGAAGGACAAACAATCAATAGGTCGAGAATTTTTGTGCACTTTTCTTGGATTCTTGACTGATCCCTAGAGTTTCAGCACATTTTAAAATCCTAAAGAACTGAGACTATTAATGGCCAACATTACCAGATAAGGATTTTTTTGTCATGAAAAAATACCCATGGCCGTCAATTATTTCGCTCAGAAAAAGTTGCCGCGAAAAAAAGACGCAGTAAAAAATTCCCTTTGACTTCACTGCTTTACAAAATAAATTTTGGCAAAGGATAAAGGGACAGATTTGCTCATCACAAACTAAGACAAATACATTTTCCCTGTTCAGACATCATTGTATTGTCTGTATCTTATCCATAGCTGGGGGCACCATTTTATTGGTATCTCCAAAATCTTTAAATCTTTAAATCTTTGACCTCAGTATCAGACCCCCCCCCCATTTTCACTAATCTGTTGGGAGCAATTATGAGAATCCCCTGGGCAGTTTTATGATTTCAGAACCATATTCTTTCTGCATTAAGGTGAGTAGAAAGGCTCTAATACATTGGGAAGAAAACCTATTCTTGATGTATGTTCAGATATAGTAATTGCCTGACACAGTCCCAAAACCATATGATATATTAACTGGATCTCACTTCTGTCACGTATCCAGATGTTCATATTGATAGATGAGATCCTACCCATGGAGGAGCTGTTTTATGTGTTAATAGATCTCTCTAGAATGATTATCAGACTTTGAAACATGTGTCAAGGTAAATTCCATGGATACAGCAGTTTTCAAGTGGTTTTGGCTTATGAGTGAGTGATATGTGAGTTGCAATAACCACTTTTAGGTAAAAAAAAATGCACTTTAGAAGAAAAAAAGGTGAGTCTGTTCAGAATCCCTGGTTGCACTCCAAAAGTCACTTTTGGCTCTCAACTGTAATCATTCATTTCTTATGTTTAAACTTTTCATCCAGAGGAAAAGCTGAATGAAACCAATCCAAACTTCCAGCTGGAACTGAGTTACAGCATCCCAGACCTATCAAATACCATGTGAACCAAATTTGTGGTTTTTGCTTGCCTTTTATTAAGGGCTTCCTTTTTAAGAGTGCTATGTTGTTCTCATTGAGGGACTTCCAAAATTACAGAGTATTCCCCAGAATGGTGACAGGGTACTAGTGCGAAGGGATTGACAAAAATAAAAAAGAATGGATCAAGATGACATGAATCTGAAGGAACGGCAGAGACACCTGTTCCTAATTCTCCTTCTTAGTTAATGAAGATAATCATCAACAAAGCATTCTGGTTATTTCAGGGGAAGTGATCCATCTGTGAGTGGTCCTCGCCCTTTTCCTTAGTTACAATACAAGCATCAACATAATATTCTAGTTATTTTAAGGAGAGAGATCCATTTCTGAGACTGAAGTCAATAATACAATGGATTAATTCCTAGGAGGAATCTGCATACTCCTTAAAGGAAAACTATACCCCCAAAATGAATACTTAAGCAACAGATAGTTTATATCAAATTGAATGACATATTAAAGAATCTTCCCAAACTGGAATATATATTTACATAAATATTGCCCTTTTACATCTCTTGCCTTGAACCACCATTTCGTGACTCTATCTGTGCTGCCTCAGAGATCACCTGACCAGAAATACTACAACACTAACTGTAACAGGAAGAAGTGAGGAAGCAAAAGGCAGAACTCTGTCTGTTAATTGGCTCATGTGACCTTACATGTGGTTTGTATGTGTGCACAGTGAATCTTACGATCTCAGGGGGCGGCCCTTATTTTTTAAAATGGCAATTTTCTATTTATGATTACCCAATGGCACATACTACTAAAAAAATATATTATTATGATAATGGTTCATTTACATGAAGCAGGGTTTTACACATGAGCTGTTTTACTCAGTATCTTTTAATAGAGACCTACATTGTTTGGGGGGTATAGTTTTCCTTTAAAGAGATTTTTTGAATGGTGATAATGGAAGACATTTGTTGGCCGGGAACTTTAATTTCATTCAAAATGGTGAAAGGGGTTTTACAGAGTAGCAAGTAGCAACGAGATCCGTAAGGTTGGATTGTTTGTCTTTAACTAATGCTGGACATAAAAATATGGAGGTGGTGGGTTGCATTTCACATGGAAGAGCATCTGTTTTCCAAGCAATAGATGTGGACCTTTCTAAGCCATGTGGAGTTCTCAAGATCCAACAGAGTCAACAATAGAGGGTAAGTACAGCGGGGTGTGGATTCTTTGTGATACACAGTATAATATTTCTGGGGCTTCATCAATCATCTGCTATCCAGCATGTGTCCTACCATGTTCATCGCTCTCATCTTACTCTTATCAGGACTGCTTTCAACCTGAAATAGATTTGTTGCTGTCACTTAGTTCTCTCCTCCTCTTATTGGATTTCCATTTCCTAGCACAATAGCTTAATTGGTATTTGGGAATAATAACAAAAAACAAGAAAAGCAATAATAACACTGAATTTATATCCAGCACTGGTGTTGGTGAGCATTTAGGGAATAGTGATGAACATGGTCATCTTTGAGTTTATAAGATAAGGATACTAGATTTTAGTAGTGTAATATTTGGCAGTATAAGGTAGAGTCCTGTGTGGAACCAATTTGTTGAGCCCGAACCCGACCCGCAACCTGCATCCCGCACCCGGACCTGTAATCCGCATACTTACCTGCTTAGACCCGCCACCTGACCCGCAAGTATCCACAACCTGATCCGTGATACGCATTGTCATTGTAAACCGGAAGTGACATCATTGGAAGTAGACGTGATCAGAAAAAAAGGAGTAAGACTCGCTTTTGATAAGACCCGCAATCGAACTGCGAACCCGGAGAACTGCCAACCGGCGTCTCTCCCCATTCCCGAAAATACTACCAGCAACCCACAGGGTACTGCAGGTTTTTGCTGGTACCTGCGGTACCCGACCCACTGCAGGACTCTAGTATAAGGTGGTCTCTGTAACATTTTAACTTGGAGAGATTGTCATTTAAGGAGGCCAATAAAGCATTACAATTTAAATAAATTATACAAAGTGTATTGCTGCAAAGACTAAAACACATTTTAAACAATTAAGCAAGAAGGAGTGGAGCCCTTAGAATCAGAGGGAGGTAAACTGGTTGATGAAAGCAGGGAAAAAGCAGAGAAGTATTTCTTATGTTAACACAGCTAAGAAACCATGTAATAAAGACTTGCTTTTTAATAGTCCCAGTTGATGGCTGGTTGACTCAAGTTCAAAAGAGACTAGAACATGTGAAAGTGAACAAAGGTTCAGGGCCTGATGGTACTCACCCCAATATATAAAAAAAACCTAAGAATTGACACAAAATTCCATAAACCAGGGTTCCCCAATCTTTTTTTACCTGTTAGCTGCATTTAAAAAAAAAGTTGGAGAGCAACACAACTATGCAAAAAGTTCCTGGAGGTGCCATTTATGGCCTGTGATTAGGAGGCTCTGTTTGGCAGTACACCTGTTTTTATGCAACAAAACTTGCCTCCAAACCACAAATTCAAACCTAAGCACCTGCTTTGAAGCCACTGGGAGCAACAACCAAGGGGTTGGTTAGCAACATTTTGCTCACGAGATACTGGTAGGGGATCACTATAACTTTCCATCTGCACCCCAACACACTTTACACTTCTGGCCTCTGAGAGTCCATCTGTTCATCTGGTCAATCCATGTGCAGAGCTTTTGATACTGAAGATGTTAGTCAAGAAGCTGTTACACAAGTTTTTATTTTGTTCTTTGTATGTGTAAGGGGGAATTTCTCTAATTCAAACTCAGCATGTGGATTATGGAAAATCATTATAAATCTATAGCCAATGAAAGACTCTAAAGTGAATCAAAGGTTGATCACAATATGTAAAATATTAAACAAAGGTATCACTGGATATCTCTACATTCTCAAAAGTCAGATTCTTTTCTGAAAAGCTTCTCTGAGGCATTGGGACCCCAGACCACAACTTTTAGAGTGTATGCTTCTGTATAGTAGTCCCACACTCATAGGTCATAGGTAGAAACAACCTAACTGGTGATGGGCATGATTAGGGCAAGGGCAGAAGAAAAAAAGAAACTGAATTGGTTGCCTTACAAGGCTAGATGTTGCAGCCCTCCTCATACTGGAATTGCTGCTATAAATCTTAAACCCATGTCTCTTGCTATTTTAAATCATACTTTGTGCAAGAAAGACAGAAAGTGTGAGAGAGAGGGATAGAGAGACAGAGGGAGGGAGGGTTTGATGGATTATACCCAATCGTGTAACATTAAATCACAGTACGGCTTTCCTTGTATTTCTAAAGTACCAGTTCAGCTGGAGTCTTCATTTTAAATTGCTCCAGTTATAGAAACATGTTCAGTGCCGCTTTTGGGTCTCCACATATACTTTTAATCTGGCAACTCCCTGACTGTGTTGTCGGAATCCTAACACTAATTCCTATGGAGGATTCCACCCAGCTACTACTGTTCTACAGGGAGCAGTTGCATTTTTTTTATTCTTATTTAAGTGGCCAGTTATTTTCCAGATGGAGGTTTAAAGCATCCTCTTCATTGCTTCTCCAATATTTTCTACCACGACAGTGAAAACTGCCCCTTTATTTCCATGGAATGTACATTTCATTATCTAACATGGAGCTATTCACTTACATATGTTCAGCGTTAACAAATTCATTGAATTCTGATGGAAGCGAATCATCTTGAGAGGCCTTGTAGCTGTCATAGAGTGACCATCTTTATGGCCAAAAGTTGGGCTTCTCTGATATTTTTATGTAGCACACTTTATGGATGCATCTGGTGCACATGATGCAAACGGCTCACCATTCATTGCTATATGAAGTTTGCCAGATGCTTCAAGTTCACATGATGCTTCAAGTCAGGTTCATCTGTATGATGAGGGCGATAGTCCTCATGTCTACCACTTGAATCATATTCCAGCCTCCTTATATTATTGTCCTACAACCCAACCTCCCATTATTTTATTTCCAGACTTCCATTTTTCTATTCTCTCTCTTCTCTTTGAAGCTTTATTTTGAATGAGCAATAAGGGGCATGCTTTGGTGAAAATTAGTTGCACTTGCTTCTGTCGCTCTCACTGTTTGTATGAGTGTGGGGGAAGGGGGGGAGGTCTATGCATTTACAGTGAGGTTCTTCAATTTCTGTGCCTGGCTAATAGTTTTCAGGCTGCCTCTTGTATCAGCAGTTAGATAAACCATCAGCAGTCCATCCCTCTTCCTCGCAAAGGAATTCCACATGGCAAGAAATAATTGCTCCATGTATTTTATTTTGTCTTTCCTGCTGATAAAAACAACAGTCTTCCAATCACAGAGCTGTGTAGGCATCAGTAGGGTGCGGAGCTTGATGTCCAGCTTTATTTTTACTCAACTCAACATATAATAATATATTACATATATTATTACTGGATAGTATGGGGTCATGAAAGGGACAGGATGCTCCCAAAGCCAACAATAACAGGAAAATGGGTCAATACTGACTCTACAAGTTCTTTGAAGAGTGTGTAATATGCACATTAATTTCTTTAATATCGTCCAGTAAGAAAGTAAAGACTTATTTATATGCTGATGGTTAACAAGCCTTCCTTGTACCCCCAACAATATAGTCTTTATTTATACAGAGTTTCAAATATTTATTTTACTGATGCTTCTCCCTCGATAACTGACACCCTGCTTTATAAGCAATCCATTGATGTCATGTGTTGCTATGCACTTTTTGATGAAATTTAATAGAAGGTGCAGAATTTTCCCAGGTTTAATAACCCATACCAACCAATCATCATTTCTTTCAGACAGATGACCAGTAAATGCTTCCTGCTGATTGGTTGCTATCGGTAATTAGGCCTATAGCAAACTTTGCACAATGTATTACATCCCTTTGAAGTCATACTCAGCAATTAATATTATTATTAATAATAATATTAATGGGAAGGATCCAACCCCCTAGCTTCTATTCTTTTTCAATATAAGTATCAATTCTTTATTAAACGAATTATTGAATTATTCTAACAATTGTCAAGTCACATTTTAGAAACAGGCCAATGTGTCAAGCCTCTTTCTTTCCAAAATTCATTAATAACAGATGTTTCTAAAAAGTATATTTTGCTGGAAAGAAAAGAGTGCCTTGTTGGTTATGTTGTAAGCAATAACTTTAAGAATTCTATGTTAGTATTAGGACATACAGTAAAGCCTTAAGGTTTTAGCATGCCCTGTGGCACTCTAAATCCATGAATGAAAGTAAAATTACTCATCTTACCACTTTTACAATTTAAATAAATTTACTAGTTTTTACAGGTCTTCAGATTTTAGCAGTTTTTATAAGAACATTTTATTCAGGGTTGCTTTGTTGTCAGCTGTAGGATTAACTTACTATGGAGGCGGCGTCTCCATTAGACACTGCTCCGAACAATTCTCACAATGTTCTCTATAAATTTTAAAGTTATACTTTCTTTCCATATTCAAGCAGCATGACCCATATTCTCAAAGGGGGATAAACAGGGTACTTGATACTTACTTGAGTTAGTGAGTTTACCAGGTTTGTTTCACACAAGGTAAGGGGGTAGTCAGCCAGTTACAGAGACAGGTGCCGGAATGGTTTCTGATACCTGGAAAAACCTTATCAAAAAAAGGCCGTCTCCCATAGACTCCATTAATAATAAAACAGTAGCTTGTACTTGATCCCAACTAAGATATAATTAATCCTTATAAGAGGCAAAACAATACTATTGGGTTTATTTAATGTTTACATGATTTTCTAGTAGACTTATTGTATAAAGATCCAAATTACTGAAAGATCCTAAATCAGGAAGACTTACCTGTACATATATGAGTTTAAAGGGAGCATAATTTTGCAACTGAGCATAACTGCATGAGGAGACCTTTATTGTATGTATTGCCCTCCTTTCAAATAGTACTAGATGTACACTTAAAACATAAAAACCCTTGCAGCATGCAGCCATAACGGCCATTATCTTACAGGAGGCTCCCAACTTGTCTACAGGGGGGTAATACTGTTCTGCTCATCTTTGTTACCAAAGGATTCTGCTCTGCTTTATAGATTAGATATTCCTGAATATGTTTTTTTCTGAGACTTCCTGCATCTCTCATTGCAAAAGAGAATAAAATTCAATGTATGCAGATTTCCCTTTTAGCCCCCCTGACTTGGACGGATTCTACTCTCAAGCTAGCCTTGGTCACTGGACTGGGCCGGTGAGACACCAGGAAAAAACCCAGTGGGCTCCGGTTCTTTTGGGCTCTGGCGGCCCTGACCCGCTCCCTGCACTCCCTTTCAACGCTCATTGTTTGGGTACCCAGGAGTGTAGAGGGCTCAGTCGGATATTAACTTTTGTGCAAAAACATCTTCTTCCCTCTGTGTTTGGTGGGACCTTAAAAATATTTTTCTGTGGATCACACAAAACTTGCCTGGTGATAACATATCTTTCCTCTAGGTTTTCCATAACTACTGAGCTAGGCAACAATGCTACAAAAAAACCTAAAAAATATAATGGAAGTTCAAATGAAGATATCAAGATAGAAAACTTAGGGATGCACTAAATCTACAATTTGTAAATTAAAGTATTTTTTGAAAGATTTTGGTACAGCCTTAGTGGGACATTCACTAAGATTTGTAGTTGCGATGGCGTCCGCTTCACCGCACTTCGCCAGGCGTAGTTTCGCCAGCGCTACGCAAACTCACTAAAATCCAAAGTTGCGCTCAGGGGTAGCGTAAGGTTGCGAAGTTGCGCTAGCGTTGATTTGCTAAGCAAAGCGAAGTTACGCTAGCGATGGTTAATTTGCATATGGCGCCAAATTGCAAAATGTTAAGGTGCCATGAGTTAGGAAATGTAGGGGGGAAGGAGGGGAGCCCCAAAAAAGTTTTTCGATCTTTTTCGGCCTATCACCCATAATAAAGAAAAAAACGCCAGCATTTTAACTTTTTTTGAAGCAATTCCTATCTACTCTATTGCGATTCGCCTGGTCTGAGGTGGCGAAGGAAGTCTGGCGTAAAAGGTAGTGTTCAATACACTACGCGTGTTAGTGAATTTGCGTAGTTACGTCCGTTGCGCAACTTCACCAGGCGTAAGGGTGCGAAGTAACACTAGCGAAGTTATACCAGCGTCCGTTAGTGAATCGGCGAAGTAACGAAAATGCCAAACACTAGCGAATTCACGCTAGCGTTAGGCGCTTCGGCGCTTAGTGAATTTGCCCCTTAGTGTTCAGCATAACCATATATAGAACAGTTGTCATGTCACTTTAAGGGGGTTATTTACTAAAATCCGGATTTATTTCATTATTTAAATCCATGAACAAACTCCCATACCCGATTTTACCTTATTTATTATTAAAGGATAAGCAAACCATTAAAATAAATGAATGTAAAACTGACAAGAGTGCTTTTCTAAGCACTTTTGTAATTTACATTCATTATTTATTTTCTTTTTATTCCAAGATATTAAAGATATGTGTGCTGTTAATATGAATGAATTTTGTTACAACAGCGCCACCTGCTGGTCGTTTTCAGACCATTCTGACCACCAAGTAGTCAAGGAAGTTGTCAGGAGAAAGAAAGAGGCTGCTCTGATGGAAAGATTTGGGAAAGGTTTCTATTTTTTTTCCTAACCAGAAGAACATCAGAACAGCCTGTTTCTTTCTCCTGACAACTTCCTTGACTACTTGGTGGTCAGACTGGGCAGCAAATTACCAGCAGGTGGCGCTGTTGTAACAAAATTCATTCATATTAACAGCACATGTAACCTTTAATATCTTGGAATAAAAAGAAAATAAATAATGAATGTGAATTAAAAAAGTACTAAGAATAGGACTCTAATCAATTTTACATTCACTTATTTTAAAGGTTTACTTATCCTTTAAAAAAACTTTATATAATCGGTTCGAGTAAAAATTTGATAAAATCGAGCGACAACGCAAATCATACAATTTTTTCGGGGTTTTTCCCAAATCCCTTGATTTTTTGAGGGTTTTTCCTGAATCACTTGATTTTTTCTGGCTTCTTCCTAAAAACCCGTTTTTTTTAGATTTTTGCCCAAAATGGTCAGATTTTCAGGCTAATTCCAGAAAATGTCAAAATAGGATAGGGACCTCTGCCATTGACTTATACACAACCTTTGCAGGTCTGAGAAGGTGGATTTTTGGATTTGGGCTTTTTGCAGCATCGAGCTTTAATAAAATAAATAAATATAGAAAAAAATATATAAGATTTAATGATGATCGATACCATGGGTCTTCAAAGTTGCATTCAGGTAGGGCCTCCATAGTCTGCTGAGTTTAGAGTAACCTTCTGTGTGCCAAATTCTGCATAACAGTTAGAGGGACAATTCCCTATTTATTCTTTTATTTTAAATGAAACTGCTTTTTAGATTTTAACTTTTGGCACCCAGAGTGCATTGTATTCAGTCACATTACAGTTCCTGTCATTTTATATCCCAGTGCTTATGGCATTTATAATATTCATTATGAGCAGCGGATATATGGGCATACTTTTTTAAAATTAAACCTTAAAATTTTGTAAAAATTTGTAATATTGAAGTGTAGGTGCATTTTGCCTGATCATGTGCTTTCAGAAAGAGCCTGCACTTTAGGATGGAACTGCTTTCTGGCAGGCTGCTGCTTCTCCTACTCAATGTACCTCAGTGTGACCTGGATTTTACTACTGAGTGCTGTTCTTAGGGAGCTCCTATCTGGTTACCTTCCCATTGTTCTATTGTTAGGCTGTTGGGGGGGGAGGGGGTAATATCACTCCAACTTGCAGTACAGCAGTAAAGAGTGACTGAAGTTTAGCAGAGCACAAGTCACATGACTGGGGGCAGCTGGGAAACTGACAATATGTCTAGCCCCATGTCAGATTGCAAAATTAAATGTAAAAAAATCTGTTTGCTCTTTTGAGAAATGGATTTCAGTGCAAAATTCTGCTGGAGCAGCACTATTAACTGTTGCATTTTGAATATTTTTTTTTACCATTACAGTATCCCTTTAAAAATTAGAAAATGCCAACTTTAAGTGAACCTGCCCCTCAAAGAAAGCAGCATGAGTCGATACAGGTCTGTCCTATCTGTTTCCCTTTGGGTCTTATCATGTGCCGCACAAAAGTAGCTGATTCATGCTCAGCTTTTTAAGTGCTTATTATTATTATCATCCTGTCCCTATAATAAACAATCAGCTGAGAGCCAAACATGTGTCTTCCATTTAAAGCTGAAATGAATGCCCGATATATTTGGGCACAAGGTTCTGTTTTCACAGATATCTTAGTTAAATATTGGCCAATCCATGAACCTCCCGGCTGCTGAGATACAAATTAAAAGCAGTGCTGTTTGGATCACTATAGATATATATATATATATATATGGACATAGAGAAATTTAAGCAGGAATTTTCTTGACATGTAATATAAATGAATCACTTAAAGGAAAACTATACCCCCAAAATAAACACTTTAGCAACAGATAGTTTATATCAAATTGAATGACATATTAAAGAATCTTACCAAACTGGAATATATATTTACATAAATATTGCCCTTTTACATCTCTTGCCTTGAACCACCATTTCGTGACTCTATCTGTGCTGCCTCAGAGATCACCTGACCAGAAATACTACAACACTAAGGGGCCGATTCACTAAATTCGGGTGAAGGTTTAGAATAAAAAAAACTTCGAATTTCGAAGTTTTTTTGGGCTACTTCGACCATCGAATGGGCTACTTCGACCTTCGACTTCGAATCGAACGATTCGAACTAAAAATCGTTCGACTATTCGACCATTCGATAGTCGAAGTACTGTCCCTTTAAAAAAAACTTCGACCCCCTACTTCGGCAGATAAAACCTACCGAAGTCAATGTTAGCCTATGGGGAAGGTCCCCATAGGCTTGCTAAGCTTTTTTTGATCGAAGGATTTTCCTTCGATCGTTTAATTAAAATCCTTCGAATCGTTCGATTCGAAGGATTTAATCGTTCGATCGAACGAAAAATCCTTCGATCGTTCGATCGAACGTTTAGCGCTAAATCCTTCGACTTCGATATTCGAAGTCGAAGGATTTCAATTTGAGGGTCGAATTTCGAAGTATTTTTAACTTCGAAATTCGACCCTTAGTGAATCTGCCCCTAACTGTAACAGGAAGAAGTGAGGAAGCAAAAGGCAGAACTCTGTCTGTTAATTGGCTCATGTGACCTTACATGTGGTTTGTATGTGTGCACAGTGAATCTTACGATCTCAGTGGGCGGCCCTTATTTTTTAAAATGGCAATTTTCTATTTATGATTACCCAATGGCACATACTACTAAAAAAGTATATTATTATGATAATGGTTCATTTACATGAAGCAGGGTTTTACATATGAGCTGTTTTACTCAGTATCTTTTAATAGAGACCTACATTGTTTGGGGGGTATAGTTTTCCTTTAATTAACTTCAAGCAGTGGCGTAACTATAGAGGAAGCAGACCCCACTGTCACAAGCGGAGCCCGGACTGTGGGGTGTGTGCGTCCTCTATAGCAAATAAAAAACCTCCTGTCTAGCAGCTCTTTTACCTGCTACGAGGAAGGGGGCGCAAGTCGGGCAGGAGTGGGCGGAGACAGGGTAGGGAGTGGGCAGGGCGGAGGTGGGACATGGGTAGGGCAGAAGCAGGACAGGAAGTGGGCGGGAGGAATGGGATTGGAATGCACCGGGCCACTCTGAAGATTTTTTTTGCAGGGGGACCCGGCACAGTCTAGTTACACCACTGACTTTATATATCTTTAAATCTTATTTGATGATTAATAAATGGTGTAATGCTATTGAGCAACTTTTCGTTCTCATGTTATTGTGAAGACACTCCAAATGTTGAAGAGAGAGGGACATGCTTTAGCCAAAGAATGATCTATTCCTTTGTCCAGATATTATCAGCAGGATTTATGCCTGGTATTATTACTGCGCAATGTGCTTTTGTAAAGTGTAGATGAAGGTATTCAGGACTGCAGTCACCCCAATACATTTGTGATAGAATTACCTTCCAGCAGGAGAACTAGAATACAATAAGGCAGACGATAAAGAGTCGGTATGTTTTTACTAACGTAAACTTGCGGTCCGTGTGTATCACCATTAACTAACCACGGGGGCAGATAAACCCTAATTCAATAAATGGGGAAAAATGTCCAAATTTAATAAATTCTGTGTTTTATGCAGATTTTACAACTATTGTGATCTCCCAGTGGATTAAAGTGAGGGGTCTGCCATGTCAATTCAATCAAAGCTATAGTAGAAGGTCTGACTGTGGGACCCTTGTCTTGGTGGGCTCTGGGCATGGCCATTTAATTGACCCTGAAGTTACTGCATCTTTCATAGAATCAGTTCTTGATTGACTAATTGATATGGGAGGGGTTCTTCTATATAAGATCATGCCATTTGCTGTAGGAATGCTTTTTAACATCTGACTAGTAAACACTACCTGTTGATTGGATTATGTGGCTTATTAAAATTCTTACAAACCCATCCTAAGGAGCACTGGAGAAAGGCAGCTCCCCAGTGACCCGGCACATGCGCACAATCACTCAAGGTGAGGGGGGGGCGGTGTGCCTGTAGCGGTCAGGCGGGTGCTAGGACCATGTGATCGAGGGGTACCGCAAAGGGAAATCCGGCCCTCTGCATGCATACCTTCCTTTTATTTCCATAATTTCCATTATTTCCATTTCCAAAGGGACCTGTTATCTTATATTGTTATAAATACATATTTGCTTACCTCAAAAATGTTACAAATTATCTGAGTTGCACCTGGTGGCTGTTCTGGGCCAAAAGCCAATTAAGTTAGAAACTTTGCTTCTTTTTCTGGCTGTTCAGTGCAGAGAAAGTTGGGGACTTTTAAGTACAAACATGGGATTGCGGGTTGAACTGTCAAAAGCAGTATATATATATATATATATATATATATATATATAGATATATATATATACATTCCAAGGCCACTGCACACGCTTGCCAACAAGTTATATACCCTGGTGCTCCCAGGATTTCAAATATATAGGTAAGTAGATGCCGGTGCACACAGGGAATTTTTTCAAATCAATAATCCTTTATTGTATCGACGTTTCGGTCCTCTGCCGGGACCTTTCTCAAGATAAAAACAGAAGTTGCTTACAAACATTTAAACACTCACCGCCCCCAGTGAACCACTCCCACACTCCGCCCCTCTCTTTCCTCATAGAGCATTATGGGTAATGGAGGCAAACTTTAAAATTGTGTAGAAAAACCTAAAACATAGTAGAAAAAGGAGAGAAAAAGACAATATATGTAAAAAACAGTATTGCACTCATTGTACTACATAAAATAGTCATAAATATTAAAAATGAAGAAATTCATCTAGGTTCTAGAAATGGCACAAATGAACAGTATTCATTTAGTCCGCGTGGGGACACTGTATCCAAACACCTAATCCAGTAAATTTCTCTTTGCATCAATAAGCGATCCCAGTCTCCACCCCTTTTAGGTTTAGGCACCATATCAATCGCCATAAATCTAAAAGTAGGTAATCTATGTCCCATTGCTAGAAAGTGTTTCGCTAAGGGAATATCTGACTGACCAGATTCAAAAGCTTTTTTGATGGAAGATCTGTGATTGCCCATCCTTTCACGTATCGTGGTTTGGGCTTTGCCTACATACATCAATCCGCATGGGCATAAGATCATGTATACAACGTGTGTGGATGTACATGTGATACGTTGTTTGATCATGATATTTCTCCCTGAGTGGGGGTGATGAAAGGAAATACCTGTTATCATATTACGACAAGTGGTGCACCCAGCACATTTATAGCACCCTTTCTTTAATGTCCCTTGGGACCCTTCCCCAGATTGATAGCATTGAACAGGGTCAGATTTCATTAATAGATCTTTTAGATTCTTCCCCCGTCTATAACCCCAAGTAGGTTTAGATTTAATAAATTTAGACAAGGTTTTATCACTTTCAATTATACTCCAATGTTGGTTTACAATTCTTTTAACATCATGGGAACCTGTGTCGTATTTTGTGGAGATCACAAATTTGCTGTCATTGCTCTGCTGACTCTCCTGGCCCTCCACAAATGACCTTGCTTTGATGAGAGATGCATCCAATAAACTATGTATGTTTGTAACCTCTCTCTCTTCAAATCTTTTACCCATGTCTACTAGTTGTTCCTCACAAATGGCCTGGTCCGAATTGTTCCTCATAGTTCTTAAAAACTGGGAATAGGGAAGGGATTTCTTGGTGCCAGGTGGGTGAAAGCTGTTAAAATGTAACAAATTGTTACGATCTGTATCCTTTCGATATAACTTGTAACCTAATCCGCTATCTTTTTTAAACAACTCTACATCCAGAAAGTGAACCCTCTCTCTGTCTGCAGAAAGTGTGAAGCGGACCGGGTGTCTAACCAATTTAATTCAGTTACCATCTGATTCAAAGGGGTATATTTATCAAAGAGTGAAGTTAATAGTGAAGTTCCGCCAATATAGTGAAATTCCGTCTCTCTCCATTCATTTCTATGGGATTTTTATAGGCATATTTATCAAAGGGTGAACTTTCACTTTCACCCATTGATAAATACGCCTTTCAAAATCCCATAGAAATGAATTCAGAGCTGCGGAATTTCACTCTAGTGGCGGAACTTCACTCTTTGATAAATTTACTCCAAAGACTCTAGCTCTCCCTTCCAAATGACAAAGACGTCATCGATATAGCGCAAATATATTGCCAGGCTATGACCATACTTAGGAATGATATACTGTACGTCTGTAATATGCCGTGTAACAATTGGCATATGCCGGGGCCACCGGGGCTCCCATCGACGTGCCGCTTCTCTGCAGGTAAAATTGGTTTTCAAACCGAAAATAATTACATGTCAAGCATAGATGTAGCAGTTCACAAAAAAATTCTACAGGGGGGCCATTGTAAGCACTAGAGTTTTGTTACGCCCACCGTACTGATTCCACACCCTCTTGGTGTGGAATTATTGTATATAAACTGCACACATCCATGCTAGCTAGAATCCAATCATTATCTGGGATAGCCACCCCAGATATATGTTGTAAAAAATGGCTAGTATCTTTTGAAAAGTATGGTAATGCTTGGACTGTTTGTTGTAAATGGTAGTCTTTTTCTCTCCTTTTTCTACTATGTTTTAGGTTTTTCCACACAATTTTAAAGTTTGCCTCCATTACCCATAATGCTCTATGAGGAAAGAGAGGGGCGGAGTGTGGGAGTGGTTCACTGGGGGGTGAGTGTTTAAATGTTTGTAAGCAACTTCTGTTTTTATCTTGAGAAAGGTCCCGGCAGAGGACCGAAAAGTCGATACAATAACGGATTATTGATTTGAAAAAATTCCCTGTGTGCACCGGCATCTACTTACCTATATATATATATATATATATATATATATATATATATACAGATGCAGCCACTTTGGTTTGTCTGTTTGACACAGAATAACTAAACACAGATATCCCATTTATCTCATTTAACACAGAAAACTGCGTCACAACATCCCACCTAATTAAAGCATTCACCATTGTGAACAATGATGCTTTGGTATGCTAATGAAAAGGTTAAATGCATTAAATGAGTTAAGATGACTTTAGATAACACAGTTTATTCAATTAACCCTGAGTCATGACGCATTTAACTCACAAATCCAAGTGGCGTCATCTGTATATATACCACTTCTGACCTGTCCATCTGTGACATCATCAGTGGGGGTGGATGAAAGTTATTAGGGAAGTGGCAGTGGGGTTGAGCTGAGGGATATATGCTGGAGGGGACTGGGGTGGGGGTACCAGTATCAGTAATGGGGAGGATCCAGATTCCACCATCTGCCCTAGACTTAGTCTTTACACCACTACATATTTTATAGCTGGACCTATTTGGAGAAAAATGTCAAAATTGGTCTTCATTGTGTGTTTTTTATGGTTTGTGAATTATTATCCTTCTTAAAGCGATACCAACACATTCCTATAAAAATCATAGGAACGGTATCAAGTAGTTGCTGCACCCAAAATAGTTCCCCGGAAAGCCCCTCATCAAAGCCGTCCCCAGCCCCGTGAACCTTTGTGCAGCTGACTTACTTACACAGATTGCTTCCGCGATGCTGGGCTGGGGGCGGAGTGATCCTTCCATAGGCTTAAGTCCTGTTTTCAGTGATTGTGACGGGCTTAGCGACTGGGGAGGGGGCCCAAGGGGTACTGAGGTGACAGCCCACTGGGCTCTGGAAACCCCAGTTTGATCTAATTATTGAGTAGACATTCAATTTGATCCCATAAATGGGCCATAAGCTACCAGCTCTGGAGAGGCCAAGTTGGAAGCTAATATCACATTGTGCATAAAATTCATAATTCAGAGCTCAGAAACAGAGCACTGTACCAAAGAATTCAGCCGTAGTTGTCCCTAGAATTATTTAATAATTGTCATCATTATTGATGTTACATTAAGATAACAATTGCTAGACACAAGGCTGCACTTAAAGGAAAACTATACCCCCCAAACAATGTAGGTCTCTATTAAAAGATACTGAGTAAAACAGCTCATGTGTAAAACCCTGCTTCATGTAAATGAACCATTATCATAATAATATACTTTTTTAGTAGTATGTGCCATTGGTAATCATAAATAGAAAATTGCCATTTTAAAAAATAAGGGCCGCCCCCTGAGATCGTATGATTCACTGTGCACACATATAAACCACATGTAAGGTCACATGAGCCAATTAACAGACAGAGTTCTGCCTTTTGCTTCCTCACTTCTTCCTGTTACAGTTAGTGTTGTAGTATTTCTGGTCAGGTGATCTCTGAGGCAGCACAGATAGAGTCACGAAATGGTGGTTCAAGGCAAGAGATGTAAAAGGGCAATATTTATGTAAATATATATTCCAGTTTGGTAAGATTCTTTAATATGTCATTCAATTTGATATAAACTATCTGTTGCTTAAGTATTCATTTTGGGGGTATAGTTTTCCTTTAACAAGGTACAGTGAGGAACACTAGCCTGAAGCTGCCACTAGAGGGGGTGAGCAGTGTATGAATGGAGCTGGTAGGCCAGCGATTGGACGCCAGCAGCAGACCCAGCTAAGTGTTTAGCGTGCGTCTCTTTTTTTGTGTGTGTGTGTTTTTGCTATGGAGACCACCATAATAAAGAGTAACAACTGCAGTTAAAGACAATGTTCATTTTCATCTTGCTCTAAATGTCACAAGTCTTTTTTTATTGGGCTGCTTTTGTAAGCGGATCTTATATCAAGAGCTTAGAGTTGGTCTGTGCACTTCAATCAGTACAAAAACATCATTATTGTCAAGGGAGTACATAGGGCGTACAGACAGCGGGACACTGGGATACATTGTGACTCCTTTGAGCGGGAAGGGGTGGCATGAAAATGTTCCCTTTAGCTATTTTTTCAGATCTTTTTTTTTTTATCTTAAAGGGGTTATTCAGCTTTGAGTTAACTATTAGTATGATGTAGAGAGTGACAATCTGAGACAATTTGCAACTGGTTTTAATTTTTTATTATTTGTGGTTTTTGAGTTATTTAGCTTTTTATTCAGCAGCTCTCCAGTTTGCAGTTTCAGCAATCTGGTTGCTGGGGTCCGAATTCCCCCAGCAACCTTGCATTGATTTGAATAATAGACTGGAATATAAATAGGAGAGGCTTCAATAGAAAGATGAGTAATAAAAAGTAACAATAGCAATAAATGTGTAGCCTTACAGAGCATTTGTTTTTAGATGGTGGTCAGTGACTGGGCCGGCAGGACACCGGGAAAAAACCCAGTGGGCCCCGGCCCTCATGGGCCCCCTGCCAGCCCAGACCCACTCCCCGATCGTCCGGAACTAAATCAAAAATATGTGGGGGCGTTGTGCCCACTGTAGGCGCATACTGGCCGGCTGTTGTGCATGCAGACAGAGGCCTCTGAGTTTCGGAACCTGGTGGGCTCCAAATGCGCCAGTCCAACATTTTGGAAATAGAAAGAGGGAAAAAACTGTTTGCACACCCATTTTGTGGCCACACCTCCTAATTACCATGTCCATTTTATAAAATTTGTCAGGTTATGAAAGTTTGAACACATTTCTGTGGTTTTTATGTCTTATTACAGTTTTGCTAATGGAGGTGAATTGCCCTTTAAGCTGCAAGTCTCAGTTTCCCCAAGAGACCTGCTTATCTTAAATTGTTACAATTGTTTCGTTGCTTATCTTAAATTGTTACAAAAGTATCAAAAGTGCACCTGCCATGTATTCCGGGCTCTCTGCCAAAAGCCAATTAAGTATTAGAAATTTTGTATCATTTTCTGGGTGTTTAGTGCTGGAGATCAAAGCGAAAGTCGGGACATTTCAGTAACAATGCTGAGCTGTCATAATCTGGACTGTCCCGCGAAAAACGGGAGGTTTGGTACTGGAAGGCACTGCATTGATTGAATGTTTCATATTTAATATGGGTTATTTGCTGTTTACTAATCAAAGGATTCACTTTACAGGAGTTGACCAGACCCTGACTGTAAGTGACACCACTTTAAACATGAAGTGGCAATAATTCAAGAGTTCATCAGCCAGGAACATCACAATTCTTCTTTTTTCCTTTTAACTTACAATGTTTAGTCACTTACTGACCACCCAACTCCCCTACCCACACACAGAGCTGACCACCCACATGGTCTGGAAACAAGGGTTAACTTTTAGTATGTTATAGGATGGCTTATTCTAAGCAACTTTGCAATTGGTCTTCTTTTTATAGTTTCTGAATTATTTGCCTTCTTCTTCTGA
The DNA here is from genome assembly GCA_038501925.1 of Xenopus petersii. NCBI lineage: Eukaryota > Metazoa > Chordata > Amphibia > Anura > Pipidae > Xenopus > Xenopus petersii. The sequence goes on from CM076682.1 coordinate 14,298,997, forward strand.
CTCTTTCCACTTTTTAAATGGGGGTCCCTGACCCCCTCTAAAACACAAGTGCTCTGTAAGGCTACAAATGTATTGTTATTGCTACGTTTTATTACACCTCTTTCTATTCAAACCCCTTTCCTATTCATATTCTAGTCTCTTATTTAAATCAATTTATGGTTGTTAGGGGAATTGTAGCAACAAAACTGCTGAAATTGCAACCTAGAGAGCTGCTGAATAAAAAGCAAAAATAACTACTGATGGGCGAATTTGCGGTGTTTCGCTTCCCTATAAATTTGTGATTTTCCCACGAAATTCGCAAAACGTCGAAAAAATCACGAAACGTCGCCGGCGCAAAATGATCACGGAACAATCACAAATAATACAAAAGGAAAACCAATTGCACCCCTTTAAAGGGATCCTGTGATCAGAAAACATGTTTTTTTCAAAATGCATCAGTTAATAGTGCTACTCCAGCAGAATTCTGCACTGAAATCCATTTCTCAAAAGAGCAAACAGATTTTTTTATATTCAATTTTGAAATCTGACATGGGGCTAGGCATTGTGTCAATTTCCCAGCTGCCCCAGGTCATGTGACTTGTGCCTGCACTTTAGGAGAGAAATGCTTTCTGGCAGGCTGCTGTTTTTCCTTCTCAATGTAACTGAATGTGTCTCAGTGGGACATGGGTTTTTACTATTGAGTGCTGTTCTTAGATCTACCAGGCAGCTGTTATCTTGTGTTAAGGAGCTGCTATCTGGTTACCTTCCCATTGTTCTTTTGTTTGGCTGCTGGGGGGGAAGGGAGGGGGTGATATAACTCCAACTTGCAGTACAGCAGTAAACAGTGATTGAAGTTTATCAGAGCACAAGTCACATGACTTGGGGCAGCTGGGAAATTGACAATATGTCTAGCCCCATGTCAGATTTCAACATTGAATATAAAAAAATCTGTTTGCTCTTTTGAGAAATGGATTTCAGTGCAGAATTCTGCTGGAGTAGCACTATTAACTGATGCGTTTTGAAAAAAACATGTTTTCTGATCACAGGATCCCTTTAAAGGGGTGCAATTGGTTTTCCTTTTGTATTATTTGTGATTGTTCCGTGATCATTTTGCGCCGGCGACGTTTCGTGATTTTTTCGACGTTTTGCGAATTTCGTGGGAAAATGGCAATAATTCAAGAGTTCATCAGCCAGGAACATCACAATTCTTCTTTTTTCCTTTTAACTTACAATGTTTAGTCACTTACTGACCACCCAACTCCCCTACCCACACACAGAGCTGACCACCCACATGGTCTGGAAACAAGGGTTAACTTTTAGTATGTTATAGGATGGCTTATTCTAAGCAACTTTGCAATTGGTCTTCTTTTTATAGTTTCTGAATTATTTGCCTTCTTCTTCTGACTCTTTCCACTTTTTAAATGGGGGTCCCTGACCCCCTCTAAAACACAAGTGCTCTGTAAGGCTACAAATGTATTGTTATTGCTACGTTTTATTACACCTCTTTCTATTCAAACCCCTTTCCTATTCATATTCTAGTCTCTTATTTAAATCAATTTATGGTTGTTAGGGGAATTGTAGCAACAAAACTGCTGAAATTGCAACCTAGAGAGCTGCTGAATAAAAAGCAAAAATAACTACTGATGGGCGAATTTGCGGTGTTTCGCTTCCCTATAAATTCGTGATTTTCCCACGAAATTCGCAAAACGTCGAAAAAATCACGAAACGTCGCCGGCGCAAAATGATCACGGAACAATCACAAATAATACAAAAGGAAAACCAATTGCACCCCTTTAAAGGGATCCTGTGATCAGAAAACATGTTTTTTTCAAAACGCATCAGTTAATAGTGCTACTCCAGCAGAATTCTGCACTGAAATCCATTTCTCAAAAGTGCAAACAGATTTTTTTATATTCAATTTTGAAATCTGACATGGGGCTAGGCATTGTGTCAATTTCCCAGCTGCCCCAGGTCATGTGACTTGTGCCTGCACTTTAGGAGAGAAATGCTTTCTGGCAGGCTGCTGTTTTTCCTTCTCAATGTAACTGAATGTGTCTCAGTGGGACATGGGTTTTTACTATTGAGTGCTGTTCTTAGATCTACCAGGCAGCTGTTATCTTGTGTTAAGGAGCTGCTATCTGGTTACCTTCCCATTGTTCTTTTGTTTGGCTGCTGGGGGGGAAGGGAGGGGGTGATATAACTCCAACTTGCAGTACAGCAGTAAACAGTGATTGAAGTTTATCAGAGCACAAGTCACATGACTTGGGGCAGCTGGGAAATTGACAATATGTCTAGCCCCATGTCAGATTTCAACATTGAATATAAAAAAATCTGTTTGCTCTTTTGAGAAATGGATTTCAGTGCAGAATTCCGCTGGAGCAGCACTATTAACTGATTCATTTTGAAAAAAATGTTTTTTCCCATGACAGTATCCCTTTAAGTCTAAAGCAACTCAAGAAAACCCAGAAAGTCCAGTTGCTTTAGACTAAACTCTACTAGATAATGCCTCTAACCAAAGCAAAGGCGACAATCAACAAATTTGGGAAAGAGCAAGAGCCCTGAACTTCATTCTGACTTGTGTGCCTTCTTATTGATAATTATTATCATTATACATTTATACATTCTACATTTACAATGATCTAAGCTTCATTGAATGTTGCAAAGTTAGTTTTAATATGTGTCAATAATTACAAGAAAAATGTATAATAATGCCAAATGTTTCATGGACATGTCCTTCTTCCCCAATATAAATGTAATTCTTCAAGTTCATTCCTAGTCTACAGAAGGTTATCATGTACCGAGGGGTTCCCCACCTGGAGTGGAAGGGGTTAGCTTGGCAGAGCGGATCAAAGATCCAGGCTTGTAGCCATTACTCTAAATCTATTACTAAAGGAAAAAGGTAAGGTAGAAGGAATGGAAGCACTTTTTGTGCCAAAATACTGATGGGTTTTTTTTTTTCTTTTGTAGTTACACTGATGCCTCTGTTACACAGTTGGTTTCTATTAAGCACCGCTACAATGAAAACCATCTTAGGGAATGTAATGGGCAGCTGTTCTGCAGGGGGAGCACAAGCCAACTCTAGACATGCCATCACCCTTTCTACTCCTTGATTAAGGTTAATAGATGACTTGAGAACCAGGGACACTTCTATAAAATACAGGTTGCAGGGCGGCACTTGAGGGTTGTCCTCTTTGCAGGAATAAAGTACCAACTTTCCTATTTAAGTTATATTCTATTCTCATTCATAACATTGCCATCAGGTATCATATTTACCCGCAACCCTATCTGCATGAATCTCAAACTGATCAGTGCAGCCCTAGATAAGTGATTTGACAACCTTAACCTTTAAAGGGCATGCAAAGTCTAAAATAGAATAAGGCTAAAAATGCTGTATTTTGTATACTAAATATAAACATGAACTTACTGCACCACAAGCCTAATCAAACAAATGATTTATGCTTTCAAAGTTGGCTACAGGGGGTCACCATCTTGTAACTTTGTTAAACATCTTTGCAAGACTAAGACTGTGAACATGCTCAGTGTGGTCTGGGCTGCTTAGGGATCATCATAAACAAAGCTGCTTGAGTTCTGCATGGCTGGGAAGTAAAGCAGGGGCTACCCTGCTGTTCATAAGTATGATTGTTTCCCTGCTCAGCAGTTAGGGACCGTATGACAATTCCTATCCACGGATTTAAATGAAGGGAGAATTTCACTGCATGCAGTCAGGTTTCTTATAAAAACGGTACACATTTTTTAATTAAAGGATATTGGATATAGTTTTCTTTTTCATTAAAGAAAGTAAAAATGGGGTTTTATTTTTTTGCCTTTACATGCCCTTTAAGTAACTGGATTCAAACTGCCGCACTCAAACTGTGGTTAGAAACAGAAAGTGTGTGAGTGGGAGCCTCGGGAGTCAATCACCTTCCTTCTGGTTCTTCATAGCCCTGTGTTTTTTTACAATCATTGTTAGGCGCAAACAGTGTCAAGAAACAAAAGGGTAATTGTACCAGGCCAGTGGTTGTCAATCCATTTCAGGGTAAACCCGTCTAAAGGAACTTCTGGTCAGAGCCCTTTTGGAGGTCCGACCTTTGGCCAGGATCCCCCTTAGGTCATGAAATAGGTACAGATATAGGAATATAATAGTGTATCAGTCATTCAGTCATTGCGCCAAGAACATTGGTTTCCACCCTAAACCTCACATTAGGATAATCCTCACTAAAGGATAAGTAACCTTAAAAATAAGTGAATGTAAAATTGATGAGGGTGCTATTCTAAGCACTTTTGCTTTTGTATTAATTTACAACAAGCTCCACCTGCTGGTCATTTTCTGACCAGTCTGACCACCAAGTTGTTAAGGAAGCTGTCAGTAGAAAGAAACAGGGCTTGTCTGATGTTCTTCTGCTTAGGAAAACTAATAGAAAACTCTCTCTAATCTTTCGTAACCATAAAAACATCGGAGCAGCCTCTTACTTTCTCCTGACAACTTCCTTGACTACTTGGTGGTCAGACTGGTCAGAAAATGACCAGCAGGTGGCGCTGCTGTAACAAAATTCCTTGATGTTAACAGTACATGTAACCTTTAATATCTCGGAATTAAAAACATTTAAATAATAAATGTACAAAGTCTCTAGAATAGCCCCTTTATCAATTTTACATTCACTTATTTTTAAGGTTTATTTATCCTATAAGTACCTTGTGCATTATCAAACAGGATTCGTGGAAAGTTGTTCTGACATGTTTTACTTCTGAGTTACCTTTTTCTTTTAGTTGTATAAACAACACGGCCCTAATCTTTCCCATTGATACAAGAACTTTGGCTTCAAGGTTCAGAAGGTATTTTCCCCATGACTGCTTCCCTGCAAACACAAGGCTTTTCTGCTTCCAGCTTACGTTTTGTTACCAGAATCCCCTTGATTGGCAATTTCACATTGAGTGACATAAAGGCGTGATTTCAGCTTCAGAAGGAGAAGTAAAAAATTCACGTGGCTATCATATTACCGACAGGGACTTTCTTGTTTGTTTAGACTTTCAGCCTCTGCTTCTATTACTTGCCCTAAATACACATTTGTAGTGACCTAGGAAATGACCCAGAGGTGTTATTTCACTTCTGATTTACAATGGGACATCCATTCATTCAGTAAAGAAAAGAAGAAAATACCCAAACACAAAAACATAAAAGTTGCCAGTAATAGAGCGGCCAAACACTTTTCTGGGCATAGTGTGTAGTTAGTAGAATTATAATTGCAATTGCTTTAGTTTCACAGACTTTAATTTCCCAGTGCTACTATAGGCACCATCTCTCCCTACTATACCTGCTATCCCACAGTCACACTCCCTTCCCAGAGACTATTATCCACTGTTACTATAGGCACCATCTCTCCCTACTATACCTGCTATACCACAGTCACACTCCCTTCTCAGAGACTATTATCCACTGTTACTATAGGCACCATCTCTCCCTACTATACCTGCTATCCCACAGTCACACTCACTTCCCAGAGACTATTATTGCACTGTTACTATAGGCACCATCTCTCCCTACTATACCTGCTATCCCACAGTCACACTCCCTTCCCAGAGACTATTATCCACTGTTACTATAGGCACCATCTCTCCCTACTATACCTGCTATCCCACAGTCACACTCCCTTCCCAGAGACTATTATCCACTGTTACTATAGGCACCATCTCTCCCTACTATACCTGCTATCCCACAGCCACAGACCAAGCCATTGCAACAGGACAGAAACCATATACACACTACGGCTGAATGAATGGAAAGTAACATGAAAAAGCCCTCAACACGGTTTTGGTAAACATAGAGTTCTACATAAAAGCCAAACATGGGTTTGGGGAACTATTGGTCCTTATTCCTTACAGACCATTCCAGAATCTTACCTTCTAGTGTGATTCTAAAAAGGAACTCTTGTGGTGTCCAAACAAAGGCCAATATCTCTAGACCATATCCTACGGTCAAGATGTCTGTTATCACCACAAATCCCTAGCCATTGCATAGAATTTACTAACAGGACAGAAACTGCTATACACCAATGCTGAATGAACAGATAGTAACAACGATAATGCCCTCAAAACACAATTTAGTTATAAAGAATATTAGATGCCAATATTGACTTCTTCATACAAGTCAAACATAGGTTTTGGGTTGTATTGGTTCAAGACTATTATCCCACTGTTACTATAGGCACCATCTCTCCCTACTATACCTGCTATCCCACAGTCACACTCCCTTCCCAGAGACTATTATCCCACTGTTACTATAGACACCATCTCTCCCTACTATACCTGCTATCCCACAGTCACACTCCCTTCCCAGAGACTATTATCCACTGTTACTATAGACACCATCTCTCCCTACTATACCTGCTATCCCACAGTCATACTCCCTTCCCAGAGACGATTATCCACTGTTACTATAGGCACCATCTCTCCCTACTATACCTGCTATCCCATAGTCACACTCCCTTCCCAGAGACTATTATCCCACTGTTACTATAGGCACCATCTCTCCCTACTATACCTGCTATCCCACAGTCACACTCCCTTCCCAGAGACTATTATCCACTGTTACTATAGACACCATCTCTCCCTACTATACCTGCTATCATCCCACAGTCACACTCCCTTCCCAGAGACTATTATCCACTGTTACTATAGACACCATCACTCCCTACTATACCTGCTATCCCATAGTCACACTCCCTTCCCAGAGACTATTATCGCACTGTTACTATAGGCACCATCTCTCCCTACTATACCTGCTATCCCACAGTCACACTCCCTTCCCAGAGACTATTATCCACTGTTACTATAGGCACCATCTCTCCCTACTATACCTGCTATCCCACAGTCACACTCACTTCCCAGAGACTATTATCCCACTGTTACTATAGACACCATCTCTCCCTACTATACCTGCTATCCCACAGTCACACTCCCTTCCCAGAGACTATTATCCCAATGTTACTATAGACACCATCTCTCCCTACTATACCTGCTAAGTAATACTATAGGGGCTGTCAGATTCAAGAGGTAAGTGGTTGTATTTTGTGCTACTCTTCCTTCCTACCCACAACTGTTTTTCAACATGACTGTAGAATCTACAGATCCTAGGGCAGCCACTCTTGCTTTAATCTCCCTCTGATCTTGAAAGAAAGTCTGATTATAACAAGGACAAGGAAGTGTGTCCCAATCAAAAGCTTTCAAGTTTATTGTATCTGAGAGCCTCACTGTGAACTACCCATGTGCATTTAACATTCAGGTCATTTATTATCTGCTCGGTTGCATTGCTTCCAGTAATAGGGATTTATCTCATGTTTAAGCTCTAGCATGGCACATGGAACAATTTATCCAGAATGCTCGGGACCTGGGGTTTTCCAGATAAGGGATCTTTGTGTAATTTGGATCTTAAGTCTGCTAAAAATAATTAAAAAAATTAAATAAACCCAATAGGCTGGTTTTGCTTCCAATAAGGATTAATTATATTTAAGATGTGATCAAGTATAAGGTACTATGATATTATTTCAGAGAAAAAGGATATCATTTAAAAAAAAATTGGATTACTTGGTTAAAATGAAGTCTATGGGAGATTTCCTTTCCGTAATTTGAATCTTTCTGGATAATGGGTTTCCCGATAACAGATATCATACTTGAAACTATTCATCTCATTCTCATACCCTTCCATCCCTACCCCAGTGGAGCTTACAGTCTAATTACATTTATGCACATACAAACCTATAGAAACTAAGATCATATTACACAGATGCCAATTGGCCACACTTTTTTTCATTGTAGGGGAAACTGGGAACCATTGGGGAAATCCCAAACAAGTAAAGGTATTACGGGTATAGGATCCCTTATCCGGAAACCTGATATCCAGAAAGCTCCGAATTACGGAATGGCTGCCTCCCATAGACTCCATTTTATCCAAATAATCCAAATTTAAAAAAAAAAAAAGATTTTCTTTTTCTCTGTAATAATAAAACAGTAACTTGTACTTGATCCCAACTAAGATATAATTAATCCTTATTGGAAGCAAAACCAGCCTATTGGGTTTATTTAATGTTTAAATGAATTTCTAGTTGACTTAAGGCATGATGACCCAAATTATGGAAAGATCCATTATCTGGAAAACTCCAGGTCCCGAGCATTCTGGATAACAGGTCCCATACCTGTATATACAAATCCCACACAGATAGAGCTTTGTTTGGAATAAAACACAGAACCCCACCATAAGATCAAATCTTAAAATTCTCAAAAACATTGGGCAGTAAGCCAAACAATTGTTCATCCCCAAAATCCACTAGTGTATAACTAAACTTAACATATGAGAAAAATGTTACTTTTTTCTATTGTCCTCAGCTGGGATTTTATCAAAACCAGAGTCAACCCACTGGAGGCCTGTAGGGCGAATGTCCCTGTTATTATGATCTCAACCTGCCCGAGGGATCTGCAGTTTTCCCATCAACATGAAGTACTGTATGTTGGACAGGAAAGTAGAATAAAGTGGAGCAACATTTACTTGGGGGCCGATTCACTAAGGGTCGAATATCGAGGGTTAATTAACCCTCGATATTCGACTAGGAATTAAAATCCTTCGACTTCGAATATCGAAGTCGAAGGATTTAGTGCAGATAGTTCAATCAAAGGATTATTCCTTCGCTCAAACGATAAAATCCTTCGAATCGAACGATAAAATCCTTCGAATCGCACGATTCGAAGGATTTTAATCCAACGATCGAAGGAATATCATTCGATCAAAAAAAGTTAGCCAAGCCTATGGGGACCTTCCCCATAGGCTAACATTGACTTCGGTAGCTTTTAGATGGCGAACTAGGGGGTCGAAGTTTTTTTTAAAGAGACAGTACTTCGACTATTGAATGGTCGAATAGTCGAACGATTTTTACTTCGAATCCTTCGATTCAAAGTCGTAGTCGAAGGTCGAAGTAGCCCATTCGATGGTCGAAGTAGCCCAAAAAAACTTCGTTTTTTACCTTCGAATCCTTCACTTTAAGTTAGTGAATCGGCCCCTAAGTGTGTTTAACAATACATAAGGGTTCCCTACTATAAATGTGCAGCCCACTAACTGTCCCTGAGCTGAACCCCCTTGATCCTCCCCTCTAAACTTAATTTACATACCTCTAACTGGAAGCAAAGTTTTTATTTTCTCTATTCCTGGCTACTTACTAAGAATTTTAGGTCCCCAGGGCGTGAATCCCAAGTACATGTACACAAACGGGACAATTACTCATTTATTTTCGCAGCGACAAAGGGAAACCTATCTTCTTGCATGCGTGGCCTCAGTTCCTGAACCTGTGTTTGTGCATTTGCAAATGTAATGACTTAGACAGGAGAGCCGGGGCATTGTGCTGAGTATCCTTTGGGATCACTAATTTCAGGTGCTCATTCGTCTGTGATGATTTACTTACATTTCCCTCCTGTCTGTTACCCGGCCCTTTGTCCTCACTCAAAACACATCACTTTAATGAGGTCTTGGCAGGTCACACAATGTACAGAAAGAGAAATAATGAAGTCATGTGGTTACAAATGCAAGATTTTCTAGGGCTGTAGCAAGAGATGGACAGTTCCAGTTAAACAATAATAATGTAAGATGAGGGAAATAATGTATACAAAATGGGAGAACATTTAATTTAAGGACATTATAAATAAATATACCCCACATTTTTATGACTATATCATACCTTTCAACACAGTTTATTAAATAAGTGTGCTAACATCGAAATTAGATGAGTGATGCTGTCAAGCGAAGACAATTCACTCAGTTAGAGAAAATGATGGCTAGGAAAGCACAAAACGCGTCAGACTATATATCTATAAGTCATTATCTACTAAAGCCAACCTTTTTTTACCCGTGAACCACATTCAAATCTAAAAAGAGTTGGGGGCAACGCAAGCATGAAAAAGTCCCAAATAAGGGCTGTGATTGGCTATTTGGTATTCCCTGTGTGGACTGGCAGCCTATCAGGAGACTCTGTTTGGCAGTACACCTGGTTTTTATACAACCAAAACTTGCCTCCAAGCCTGGAATTCAAAAATAAGCTCCTGCTTTGAGGTCACTGGGAGGAACATCCAAGGGGTTGGTGAGCAACTTGTTGCTCACAAGTCACTGGTAGTGGATCACTGTACTAAAGTAAGATCTTTCAATTTTACATGCCTTGTCTGGAGTGCTTGCCCCACATCCACTATAAAGTCGCTCTGGTAGCAGGCTAGGGGCAGGTCACCTGAGCCCTCCATTTATTTTAGGTGAGTCTTCCCGTGGCTGGTACTATATGTGACTTTTAATTTGTCACACACAAAAAAACATTGTTGTGAATGGGTGCAACCTACACTGATTGATTTAATGGTCTACCTACATGACTGTCAACTTGCCGGGCGACACAGAGACAGCCAAGCAAAAATGGAAAGACAAGATTTAAAAAAGTGTTGTTTAAATAGTAATTTCAGGTATATGTAAGGGATCCATTATCCGGAAACCCAAAGTCCAGAAAGCTTTGAATTACGGGAAGGCCAGCTACCATAGACTCAATTTTAAAAAATGATTCTCTTGTTCTGTGTAAAATGAAATAACGTATTTTCTTTTTCTCTGAATAATAAAACAGTGCCTTCTACTTGATTGCAATTAAGATATAAACAATTCTAATGTTTTTTAGTAGACTTAAGATATGGAGATCCAGAATCTAGAAGAAGCCCTTATCGGAAAACCCCAGGTCCTGAACATTCTAGATAACAGGTCCCAGTGTCGGACTGGCCCACCGGGATACCGGGAAAACTCCCAGTGGGCCCATGTCTCAGTGGGCCCTTCTGCTCACCCAATTATTTGCCTTGTATGTCTATACCACAGCCATTTCCCCATTTCTAAGAGAGAAGAGATGAAATGGAGGGACGAATGGATGATAATATGTAAGGAGAAGTGATTAAAATAATAAAGAAAGAAGAAAAAGAAGAAAAGTGAATGAAGAAAAAAAGGAAAAATTATTTGGAGAGTGGGCCTGCACTCAAAGGCTTTCTGGTGGGCCCCAGGAATCGCAGTCCGACATTGACAGGTCCTATACCTGTATTTTACAGTAAAATTGTGATTTTTACATCTGCTATTGACAGTCCAAATAAGTACCTCTGTGCTTCTACTTCTTCCACTCAAAAGCTTCTGTTGTTTGATCCCACTGGGAAGTTGTTTCCATTCCAGTCGTTCATCTGTGCCCCCAGCTAAGGTATGTCCCTGCAGTGTTCTTGGAAATCGCTGATGGGTGAAGTTGCTAATTAAACCTTGAGGTGATCCATGTGGAGACCCTCTCTTCCATTGGGTTGTATATTTGTATATTCACAGAACAGACTGAACACGGTTCCATATTTACTTCTCTCAAGTTACACCTTTAAAGTACTGAGGAACAGCTAAACTTTATTTGTGCTAAGTATGTATGAACTCAAGGTCCACTTAAGAAACGAAGACCAACACAGACTCAGGCTTCTCCTGGTGTCCAGACTAATGGTACACTTACTTTGCATTGACAAATACCTTTGGAATTAGGCATCACTCAGACGTTTGTTCTTTCAAATGTATCTCTTCTTAGCTTGATATTTTAGACGTTGGAACTAGATGTGAAACTAGATTATAACAAGTTCTTTGTAGCAAAGCAATTAGCTTTGGTAATGTTGAAAGTTTCAGAATGGTATTATGGAAAACTTTAATGACCTCGGGTATGGCGTTCCAAGAAGCAGTTATTTCAATTCAGACGGACTCATTTGCTCCCTTATCATGCAATTTTTTGATTACCGAAATCCCCTACTAAGCCTTCCTCCCCCATAAACTGGCTCCAGGCAAATGAGTTCTGGATGCTTTGGATAGGCTTGTTTCTTTTACCATGTTCTCTATCAATTCTACCTCTGGCTTCTCATGTTTTTCAAGTTTATTGGTAAATCTTAAACTTCTTGTACTGGATTCATTACCTCCAAATCTATGATTATTTCTAATCTATGCCTCCAAGGCTTTCCTAAAGCCGCACCAAGTCTTTGCATTTTGAGAGATTTCATTGATTTTTCCCCCTTCACTTTGCCAAAAAGAACATTTTGATCCTCTCAATAGAAATCATAGATGTTCTGGGTCAAGGTTGACAACACCATGCTGACATTTTCATTGAAGGTTTTCATTAAAGAGCATGTCAAAATCCTTTATAAAGAGTTTTAAAGGGGAAAAAATTATTTATAAACAGAAAATCATTGAAAAATGAGTTGCAAATTAAATTTGTAGAAAATATGATTTAAAATTTGAGAAATATTAAAATTTTTACTGTTTTCTATGG